>OY829537.1:65911351-66511351 GCA_963691705.1 Viola odorata | reverse complement strand
TTGATTCATAAAAAAAAACTCAAGATTTTATTTATATTGATTACCAAGCAATATTTACAGCAACACACAGTCACTTCTGCACTTACTACCATAAGTAACAGACCTATTAGGGAGTCTATAATTTACAACTCCAAAACAGACATATACAACATCATTAATCGACTAGGCCCTAGCGGAGGAGAATGTTGGGCATACCGATTAACCTTGAAGAGTACTCTCCTAGATCTGCCAACCAAAACTCACTACCGTCTGCTACCAGCTGAAAAAAATGGTTAATAGGAGAGGATGAATTACCACAACTCTGTGAATAAATAATACAAGATATAAACAGGCATGTACAAGCAACCATTCACGGTATTCAATACATATAACATAATATAGCTATTCCAATATGCAGATATTATAACTCATGTACTCATCATTATCCAGTTAAACTCTGTCAAAACACAAATAAAATAAACATGTTCATACCGTGATAATTCACGTGCCAGCACCTTAATCCCTACAGGCTAGGATATTAACTCAGACCGTGATCCCATCATGTGCCAACACCACTGCCTTTTCGGCTATGACATAAAATTCTCAACAGTTCTCAACAGACCGAAGTGCTGGCCAAGCCACTTCGTGCTACCGCCATAACCTCCAGCTAGCTAAGGTTTAACAGACCATGTGCAGATGTACTAACACCACCCATGTTAGTTAGGGTCATAACCAATATCATATTTCATCTTTCATCACCAATTACTATCACAGTTGTTGCTACCTGATTTTTGACATTTCGTCATAGCATATCCGCATTTTTTCATTTTTCATCCTACTATTGACCCTTTCAATATCAATCATGTTTTTGTTTATTATTGTCATTTATTTACTATTTACCATTTTTATTTCGTGTCACTTTCTTTTTTGTTCGTATTTTAGCTTTTTTCGTTCGAACTTCTTTTGGTGCCAAACAAAATTTCTCGAATCATAGATCGAATATTTTTGAATATTTTACATTTCTATATTTTTGTCTTTCATCATTTCATTTATTTCATTTTATTGCATATTTTGGCATTTTCCATTCATATTTTTATCGGCTTCGAGCGAGATTTCTCATCCCGTTAACTCGAAATGAATAAATAATAAATAAGCATTTTCCCCTCTCATTATCATCATCACTGTTGATCACCATGACACTTTTTGGTCAACTCATCCAACGGCTCTAGCCTTCTCTCCTTGGCCTCCAAGTTTCATTTAAAGCCCATCTTCTCTGCCATCATCTCCCTCTCCCAACGCCAGAACGATCGCCATCACCACTCGCTCTTGCGCCTCACGCTCGTGATGCCCACTATCGTCGTGTCCTCTAAGTCCACTCGCGGACGATAGCCTATAAATACTCCCTTCCTCTTTATTTATTTTTCACCAATTCACACACTCTCTCCCTCTCTTTCTCACGCTCTCTCTCCCTTTGTTCTCTCAAAATCCTCGCTCTCTCACTCTTGGCGCAGCAACAACCAAGGCAAGAACTTCCTCTTCCTTCTTATTTTTCTCATCTAATTAGTGCTTACTCTAACCTCCCCTTTATTTATTTCTACTCTAGTTTTCTACTATTTATTTCTTTCATTCCTCGCTGCCGCTGCTATGCCATTGACGCCACTGTCGTGCTATTGCTGCTACTGTTGTCTCTACCGTCTGTGCTGCTATCACCGCTGCTGAGCTGTTGTTGTACTGTTGTCACCGTCGGAGCTCCTGCTGGAGTTGCTGTTGTTGTCGTCGGAGCCGTTGCGTTGTTGTTGTGCCGCTTCGTCGCTTGGCTAGAGGAAGAAGAATAAGGAGGGAAGCGCCTGGTTTAAAAAGAAAGGAAGGGAGATGGGCTGGGCTTGGCTTTGGTTTTAAACTTTTGGTTGGTCATGGGCTTGGTTGTCTTGGCCTAGTGAAGGAAAGAACAAGAAAGGCAATGAGTTGGCCCATATGCTGGGCCTATTTCATTGGGCCCGGCCGGCGTCGTTAATTCGACCCAATTAATCGTTCGCTCGTAATGTTTAATAAACCATCTTTCCTCCCTTTTAATCATTTAATTAATTATCGTGCTTTCTTTTAATTTTCAAATTGATTATTTTGCTTGCTTTTAAATCGTTAATCATTTTATTTGCACGCTTATCATTTATCATTACTCGTACTAAAAATCTCAGCTTTGTAGGGTAAATCGATCGGTACCTACTCTCAAGTATGCTTTTCTCACTCTTTTATTTATTCGACGATTTTTCGAATATATATACTTGTATGCATGACTATTTAGAATTGTTAAAATTAATTCATTTGCATGAATAGTAATCTATTTTAATTACTCGCTTTAATTAATTGTCATAAATAAATGTTTTAATTTGCACGGCTTGGTCCTGACTTTCTTTAAAAAAAATATTTCGTGTGCGACTTGGTCCCTCACTTCCCATTTTTCTCTTTTCAACGTATTTCCGCATGCATTTTTAAATGGTGCTTTGTTAGTTTATGCCTGCTTAGGATCACTTAGTAAATAAAAATTAATCATGCATTGGCCCGATGATGATAGAGGAAATTCGCTTTAGTAAAGATTAAACAGTAGCAATTCCGTTGAAAATCAGTCCCAATCAGTCCTGACCAACGTAAAATACTAAAGCGGCGATTCCTCTTAAGGCCCAATTACTTGTTTTTAAATCTTTTAGTTAAACACCTCTCTCTTTTTAACCGGTAACCTTTTAAGGATGAGACTTGGGTGCCTAACAACTTCCCGAGTCCATAAATCGACCCCGAACCGTTGTTCTCAAGTTTAGACCCTTTTCTTTTAGTGCCTTTAGTTTTATTTTATTTTCTGTCATTTTTTGCAAGACATTAGGTTTCCCTAAACCTTAGAAATAATTAGGGTGTCGACTTTATTGCATGATGTGAGACAGTCCTTTTTGTCTCACATCCGTCCGAATCGCTCACAAAATCGAAAATGGGGTGTGATAGTTTGGCGACTCCACTAGGACTTGTAGGGTCGAAGTCGGTTTTTATTTTTGAGGTGTTTGTTTTTTATTATTTACTCACTTTAATAATAAAAAATCGTGATTGTTATTTGTTTACTCGCTTTGATAACTGATGTATTGTCATACGCATTTCACGCATAATGCCCTAAAGCCGGGACCTTTCCAAATAAGATTAGGATTGGTAGTAGTGAAGCCTTGGGACACGCGTCCTAGGTAGTTTTCACGAACCCTAAACTCGGACTCAAACCCCTAAATGGGTGGGCGCCACAAACTTTTGATGGTTCGGTCGGCAATCACGTATCCATTTACTAAGGGACCACTTTTATGGTATCGTCCGGGAGCCTTTCAACCAGTTAGAAGTAGTCGAAATTACCCCAGCATGTGCATTATGGTCGTATGCATATTTACTTCATTATTGCCATTGTTTCCATATTCTACTCTTTTAATTTATTAAATTCCATCCTCGTTATTACTTTTATTAAATCGTTATTCTAATTTTCAGTCTATTCTAGATTTAGATGCTACTGATTAGTTTCTTTTCTTTCCTACTTGCAAAATAAAGGTATGAAAGGAAGTTTCACCTTAGTCGAGCCTATGACTATAAACAAGGGCGCTTCATGGGAGGCAACCCACGTGTTCTTTTCAAATATTTCTATTTTTGTTAGTTTTAATTTTTAAATCATAATTTCAGGATATCTTTTCCTCTGGATTTACTATTTAATTTCCATTTTATTTTAGATGTCATGAGACTTGTAAACATGGGGTCAAACAGGTGAAGGACGACCAGAAGAAGGTGTTGGAGAATATCAATAGTTGAGAGTATTTTTTTTACCGAGGGTAAAGCATAGAGAGTGATAATTCGCAACAATGAGCCCTTTTTGTCCATCCTACCTTTGCTTAAGTCCATCACTGCTCAGCGAGACAGAGGAATCCTCCTCCTACCAGCTCTTGAATGACCGTTCTCCCTGCCCTCGCTGCTCCTGCTGCACATTTTTGGGGAAGTCCATTTTCTTTTCAGCCTTTTTAATCCTAGCCCTTGTACAGTCATTTTTATACATGAGGGAAATTTTGAATTTATCCCTTAAAACTATTAAAAACTTTTTGAGATTTATAGTTGTAAATATTGCTTTGATTAATAAAAAATCCGCACTACCCTCAAATTTTTAAAACTTCTCTAGATTGAGCATGTTCATCATTTTACTACATTACGGATGACTTGGATATTCATTTGAAATTATATGACATGCATGATCTCGTCTGTTAGCTCTTATATCTACAGTATGTCTTAGATGTAAGCAGTCACAAACACATCCATGTGAGCACTTCGGGCACCTTATTTCTTTCATGAGCATAAAATGCCCAACTAAGCACTAGTTAGAGTTGCATAATATCCAGGGTACATGCACCATTATACATGGGATAGCAGTAAAATGACATTGGACTTTGCTCCTTTCTTCCACATTCTTTTATTTTCTCGACCTTTTTGCTTTCAACACTTATCCTTGCACATTATTTAACTCACTTCTTTTATAAGCCACTTGTAAAAAAATTATTTCCACTTGAGCTCCCTAAATAGTGAGTAATGCCCGACCGAGGTTGCTACCCGGAGGTAAGGGGCACATCGAATGTGGTTTGCAAAAGAGGGGATAAAAAAATGAAACCCTTGGGGGTTGTTGATAGCCAGCGCTGGAAGAAGGTCGGGGAAAGCAAGAAAAGAAGGTCGCTGCCTTAAACCAAAACTGAGGAAAGACAAGATGAAAATTGTACTTGCTTTGCTTGCTGATGTATTTTACGTTAAAAATAAAGAAGAAAAATCAAAGAATAAAGGTGTTCAAAAAACACAATCAATAAAAACAGAAGCAAGTAGAGAAAATGGCTCCAAGTCAATCTTCCAAGGGGGGAAGGGGAAGGCTATTTTCTCCCGCAGCAACTAGAGCAGTAGTAAAGCAGTGGTGGTGCACGACAGTAGCCACTGGTCCGGCCAATCTCGGACCCAGAAGGGGAAAACCTCATCGTCTTAGGTTCATCAAGATTCAAAGACTCAGTTGGTTGGTTTCAGGGTTTCAACAAATAAGTTAAGGAGCATTCCCCGACAAAGATTGAAGAGCAAGTGCACTTTGCCCTCGCTGCAACCAATCGTCGAGTACTGCCCACGAAATCCTTTTTCTTTCTATTAAATTTTTCCCCCTTTCTAAATAAATTCTTCCTTTCCTTCTTCCCACAATACACACTTCCTTTCCCTTGCAAAGTCTTCTTGATTATTAGAATGCCCATGCATGTGCATCTTTCACTCGGATTGACATTGCAAATATGATTTCTTTGCTATGTTTGTTGCATTTTTATGAGTGTAAACACTTAGTCTTGTTTCTGAGCGTGGCGCCAACACCAATGTCCGGTGAGGATCGCTTACGACTACATGATGTGGGAAAGTCTTGTTCTTGAGGTCATTATCTCATGAACAAGATGCAGACGCTCTCTATGCTTGTATCAAGCATGCTTATATGACAAAAATTGGATGACATGTTCTCCAAAAATGCTTAAATTTGTTGAACTTGCTCTTGATAGGGAAGTTATTTTCATCTTGATAAAATTCTTCGGGGCAAGCCTTATGGTAGTATGGGAATACTTTTATATACAACATATATGATTTGATCTCCTTTTTTTCCCATATTTCAATTGCTCTCTCTTTTGTCATCCATGTTGCTTCGTGTTTGTTTCCTCCCTATTTGCAGAGTACAGATATGCTTTGATAAAATCTCTCGCTATTTAAATGGGTCTCAAGATCATCATCTGGCCCTCGTCATGAATCTCCGCTAATAAATCCATCCAAGACATCCGAGTGGAGCCATCAGCGTCTGAGTGGATTCAAATCTTCTTTTCTACAGACGTGAATTCCACACTAGCTTATGAGTGGAGGTAACTTTACATTTGTGCAATTTACATTTCTGAAAAGCATCCCATTGGCATCAGCATCAAGGTTAGTTTCTTTCATCTTGTCTTTTAAACGTTGTGAGTGGTCACGTCCCCACACTTTGTCTTTAAAATTTCATGAGTGATCACGTCCCCACCGCTCGCCTTTTAAACGTTGTGATTGTTCACGTCCCCACAGCTCGCCTTTTAAAACTTTGTGATTAATCACGTCCCCACAGCTTGTCTTTTAAACGTTGTGAGTGGTCACTTCCCCACAGCCTGTCTTTAAATATGTGAGCGGTCACGTCCCCATACTTTGTCTTTAAAATTTTGTGAGCGGCCACGTCCCCACACCGTCTTAAAAATTTCATGAGCGGTCGTACTAAGATCGGAGCACTGATCCATATTTCCACAAGATGTCCAATTAGAGCTACCAACATTCGGAGAACGATACCCTCGCCCAGACCTGACTCGACAATCGTCCTAGCTATTAGAGACAACCATCCTCGCTATTAGAGATCAACAACGTCGTCGCTATTAGAGACAACCATCCTCGCTATCAGAGACAACCGTCCTCACTATCAAAGATCATCAACGTCCTCGCTATTAGAGATCATCTCCCTTAGTATCAGAGATCATCCTCAAATATTAGAGGCCATCGTCCTCAAAATCAGAGAATATCGTCCTCAATATCAGGGAATATTGTCAATATCAAAGTGCATCTTCCTCGATATCAGAGAAGACCATCCTTCCACAGTATCCGAGAAGACCAATATTTTCCTAACATCCGAGCAAAGGTACGTTACTGTCAACCAACATCTGAGCAAAGGTACGTTACAACTCACATTTACAATTCTGCAATTTACATTCTCCCTCAGTGTCAAAGTGGTCCGCATTTATATTTCAGCAATTTGCATTGCCTCTAAGATTTATGTATTGTATTCATTTTATGTTCCCAATACATCATGCTACATTCAAAACATTTTCACACCATGTTTTCAAATTCGCGTAAGCGGTCACATCCCCACGCTCTGTTTTTCAAATTCGCGTAAGCGGTACGTCCCCACGCTCTATTTTCCAAATTCGCGCAAGCGGTCACGTCCCCACGTTTTTTTTTAATTCGTGTAAGCAATCACGTCCCCACGCTCTGTTTTTTGAAATCGCATAAGCGGTCACGTCCGTACGCACTGTTTTTCAAATGAGCGTAAGTTGTCATGTCCCCACGCTCTGTTTTTCAAATCTGCGTAAGCAGTCACGTCCCCACGCTCTATTTTTCTAATTCGCGTAAGCGGTACGTCCCCACGCCATGTATTTTCCATTCATATTTTTATCGGCTTTAAGTGAGATTTCCCGTCCCGGTAACTCAAACCGAATAAATAATAAATAAGCACTTTCCCCTCTCATTCTCATCATCACAGTCTATCACCATGACTCTTTTTGGTCAACTCATCCAACGGCTCTATCCCTCTCTCTTTGGCCTCCAAGTTTCATTTAATTCCTATCTTCTCTGCCATCATCTCCCTCTCCCATCGCCAGAACTGTCGCTATCACCACTCGCCCTTGCGCCTCACGTCCTCAACGCCCACTCTCGTGGTGTCCTCCAAGTCCACTCCCTTCATCTTTATTTATTTTTCACCAATTCACACACTCTCTCCCTCTCTTTCTCACACTGTCTCTCCCTTTCTTCTCTCAAAATTCTCACTCTCTCACTCTTGGCGCAGCAACAACCAAGGCAAGAACTTCCTCTTCCTTCTTATTTTTCTCATTTAATTAGTGCTTGCTCTAACCTCCCTTTTATTTTTTTTCTGCTCTATTTTTCTGCTATTTATTTCTTTCATTCCTCGTCGCCGCTGCTGTACCATTGACGCCACTGTCGCGCTACTGCTGCTACTGCTATCTCCACCGCCTGTGCTGCTGTCGCCGTCGCTGAGCTACTATTGTACTGTTGTCGCCGCCGGAGTTGCTGCTGGAGCTGCTATTGTTGTAGCCGGAGCCGTTGCGTTGCTGCTGTGCCACTTCATCGCATGGCTGGAGGAAGACGAAGAAGGAGGGAGGCGCCTGGTTTAAAAATAAAGGAAGGGAGATGGGCTGGGCTTGGCTTTGGTTTTAAATTTTTGGTTGGTCATGGGTTTGGTTTGTCTTGGCCCAGCGAAGGAAAGAACAAGAAAGGCAATGAGCCGGCCTATCTGTTGGGCCTGTTTCATTAGGCCCGGCCCGCATCGTTAATTCGACCCATCACATTATTTTTTGTACCAATTAATCATTCGCTCGTAACGTTTAATTAATCATCTTTGCTCACTTTTAATTATTTAATTAATTATCGTGCTTGCTTTTAATTGTCAAATTCATTATTTTGCTTGCTTTTAAATCGTTAATAATTTTATTTGCACGCTTATCATTTATCATTACTCGTACTAAAAATCTCGGTTTTGTAAGGCAAATCGATCGGTACCTACTCTCAAATATGTCTTTCTCACCCTTTTATTTATTCGACGTTTTTTTGAATATATATACTCATATACATGACTATTTAGAATTGTTAAAATTAATTCAGTTACATGAATAGTAATCTATTTTAATTACCCGCTTTAATTAATTTTCATGAATAAATGTTTTAATTTGCACGGCTTGGTCCCGACTTTCTTTAAAAATATTGTTTCGTGTGTGGCTTGGTCCCTCACTTCCCATTTTTCTCTTTTCAACGTATTTTTCGCATGCATTTTTAAATGGTGCGTTTTTAGTTTATGCCTGCTTACGATCACTTAGTAAATAAAAATTAATCATGCATTGCCCTGATGATGATAGAGGTCGTTCACTTTAGTAATGATTAAACGGTAGCAATTTGGGTGAAAATCAGTCCTGACCAACGTAAAATACTAAAGCGGCGATTCCTGTGAGGGTCCAATTACTTGTTTTAAAATTTTTTTATTTAAACACCTCTCTTTTTAACTGGTAACCTTTTTAGGATGAGACTCGGGTGCCTAACACCTTCCCGAGTCCATAAATTGACCCCGAACCGTTGTTCTCGAGTTTAGACCCTTTCTTTTCGTGCCTTTAGTTTTATTTTATTTTCTGTCATTTTCTACAAGACATTAGGTTTCCCTAAACCTTAGAAATAAATAGGGTGGCGACTTCATTGCATTATGTGAGAGTCCTTTTTGTCTCACATCCGTCCGAACCGCTCGCGAAATCGAAAAGGGGGTGTGACAACAATGCATATTCACAACCATAATACAGTACATACAATCATAACATAATTCATACGAACAGCCAGCATGCAATTTATACTTTGCATTATTTACTCACAGTTATATATACACAACAAAATTACTTCACATACCCCGCTCACTCCGCGACAGGATCTGTCGGCTTCGCACCTAACACCAATTAAATACCATATCAGTTATTTACACAATAATTAAATAAATTTCAGACCTGTACAACTAATTAAAAGACCCTCATCTCCTCTTTCCCTATTTCTTTTCAATTTCAGCTCTTCTTTTCTTACAACAAATTAATTAAAACCTATCTAATTATCATTTCTTACAATCTTCCTTATAACCAATCATCACAATTTTCTATACTCTTCTTAGCACTCACGTAGGTAGTGAATGCATAGTCAAGTGGCATGTCGCCTGAAAGAATTATGTATGCAATGTGAAACAAAGAATAGAATTCAATAATTAATATAACAAAAGGAAACTTGCATAACATATAAAGTAGTTACAACAAACATCCAGTACACCAATAATTGTCCAATATATTTCACATTTAAACCCAGAAATAACTTTCCCAAAACTGATCTTGCTGTAGGGATTAATCTGCAAATGCTAAAACTTTTAGGACTAAACTTCACCATCTCCAAACTCTAGGGATTAAACGGTAAATAATTTTCTGTAATTCTTTTCCAGAATTTTTAGAAGGTTTGACACCTACAGAATTCACTTATGCAGCCACCTATTTTATCCTACTCATAAAATTTATTCTTTTAACCACTATAATGTTATTTCCATACTTTAATTAAATTGAAAAACCCTAGTTAACCATAATTACAATAACTAGAGTTTTAAGAAAAGAAACATATATATCCACTCACAACAATTAGCATACAAGATGAATTCTTCTCTTGGTAGAAATTATACATACCAATTTATAAATTACTACTCAATTTTCATGACACCTACACATCAATTTTAATAAAAATAAAATTTAACTACTAATAAAAGAAACTAACCTTTAAATCACGAAACAATTTATCCTCTTCTTCTCTTATGTTCTTCGGCCCCTCACTCCCTCTCTCTATTTCTTTTCTTTCCTTTCCTTTCTTTCTTATTTCCTCTCTTCGCGAGCTCTCTTTCCTTTCTATTTGCTTTTTCATTTTTTCTTTTTTTTTTCCTTTCTTATCTTCACTTTTCCCGAGCTCTCTTTCCAATCCATTCTTATCTCAACTTTTATTTATTTATTTATTTATTTATTATTACAGAAAACAACTAGTTTACACACGAACCTAACGAAATTTCTAACTCTCTTCTATTCTAATTAATACTCATCTAACTAACCAAAATAAATCTAAATCAAAATTTTGGGGGTCTCACGGTGATATATAGTAGGGTTTTGGTCATTCACTAACTTTATAATTTAGTCCCCATAATATACACTTATCTACAAATGTGGTCCCTAACATCAAACTACATAATTACTACAAATTAGCTACAATCTTTCAACATCTTCAATATCCAGGATGATGTACAACTTTGTTGTGCATTTATTACAGATTGATAATTCATCTAGGGAGTGGAAAACGGTTTTGTAAAGGTACAAAATTTCGTTAATAAATATGATTGTTTAATGGGTTTTTAATTAGTTAATATTTGAGTGGTGATAAACGTGATCCTTGGTATTTTTTTCACTATCATTGAAGTGAGGATGAGAATAGCCGGCCTTTCGTTTTGCATTTTCAAAACTTGTTTTTCGTCAAAAGATTATTCACGTTGTCCCTTTCTTGTCTCTTTGTAAATTTAAATGTTAACATGTATGATTTTGTAGGTATGTGTTGTTGGATTTTTTTTCCAAAAATTGTATTTTATAAATTATTTTTCATCGTCTAATACTTTTAAACATAATTATTAACTAATGGTCATTTTGTCCATGTCAGCTCCACATCGGTTAGTATTAAATATTAAAATATTTTATTAAAAAATAATTTAATGAATAAATAAACCCTAAACATATTTTAGTATCATGACTCGGTTCATAGCTAACATTCTATAGATGTTCAGCCGCCGTCATCTACTTCTCTTACCGGCATCTGGTTATCAGTCCCATAATTTTCATCCTCCTCCTGCTCCTACAGCCACCACCGGAGAAATTGTGGAGGCACACAAGGCTGCCAGATTTTTAGTTGGAGCTTTGGTATTTGATGATGTATCAGTTGCAGTTAGATTTCTTGAAGAAATCACTTGAACTTCTTACAAATCCATCAATTATTTTTCATTAAGACAAATTAACAAACACTTAGAGTACACTATCTTATTGTTCTAATATACCACAAAAAAGCTTGATTACCATTAGCGATTAACTTGACATAGAATCTATACAGGAAGGTAATTAGTCAAATCTTCACTAGTCATAAGGGATGAAAGCAGATAATTGAATTAATTAAATTGACATATTGTGCTCACTAGCACAGCTAAATAAAAAGAAATGTGTGTTTTCGTCATTGTTCTTGCTAGAATATAAGAATAAATTATTGATAAGATAAATAAAAATAATGACATATATATATATATATATATATATATATATATATATATATATATATATATATATCACCCTTAGAGTGAGAAATAAGTTTGAGATTACCACACTTTGATAAATAAGTTTTAAAAATACTTGGGTTAGCTAAAAATCTGTGTTGTTGTAAGTTTGTGTATAGACCTAGTATTTTATATTGTGATATTCCTTTTGACTAAAGTCTCGCTTCATGTGTCAATAGAGATTAATTTTCCAATGCTTTTGACCCTAATCACATCTGTAAATATAGATTAATAAATGGTTACGTGATAGTGCACACTTATTATATGTTTTATTTTCTCTTTCCTTTCCCAATTAGATCAAGATGTTGTTGATTAATGGTTGTTTGCTTCTTTTTTGCAGAAAAGGACTTAAATGGAAATTTATCGAGAATGCATGATATATGTTGGATTTTTGGCCGATTTTGTTGTTGTCTTGCCCTTGACGCATTACAGGCAGACTACAAATTCACGAGACAAAAGGAAAATGCATTTTTACATCTTAGCACGCCTACAAACTTGGGATTTTATTTATTTCATGTCCAGTAAAAAAAGAGATGGTTAAAGGAGACGTTTTAGTGTTAAAAAAGGAAAGATGTGCCAAAGAGGAGTCCTTCTCTAATTAGAATAGCAATAAAACTCATATATATACACTCTCCTTATTCTAAACATCGACAAGCTTTGAATCCCTAAAGGGGGGGCTGGTTTTCAGAACCCTAGGATTCATATCTTTGTTTTCTCTTTTTCTTCTACTTATATTTATATTTACTATTTTAATTTATGAACTAATCTTGATTTTCTAGTAAAGACAATTGAAGGTTTTTTATTCATTGAACTATGAGATCTAATCGTGCTTAATATATTCTAGTGTTTGTATTTATTTATTTATTACTTGAACGTCATATTGCTTGTGTTTGATTTATGGTCTAATCAATCTATGTCTTGCCCAAGTTGTTACAGTCATTCTTGAAGTTTAGCCACTATATGAGGTTGTAGGATAGAGTAGACACCAAATACGAAGTCATCATATCGTAGGTCCAATTCGGTTAGAATAAATAACTAATTAGGGTTAAAGTCGGCAAGTGCTTTGCGCGTCTTGCCCTATATATGGGTCTCTCCTCCACTTCATGGACTGTTTGGTTAAATCCCTCTAAGTGCCTTCTATGGGTTATTAGACAGTCAAGGTCTTCTCTTAAGTGCCTTTTAAACATGTTTCTCTTACGAAGGAAAGTAGGAGATCTAAGTGTATCTGGTTTCTATAGCTCATCTACGACTTTGGAATTGAATATTGTTTAATCTATGATTGGTTGATTTGGAATCATAACTGGATATTCGTCTTTCCTAGAAAGTTTTCTTTTATTTATTTTCTTCGTTATTCTGCAATTAGTTTAATTGGTTTAACTCTTAATCTCAAACCCCCTTTTGTTTTATTATTTTATTCATATTTAATTTTTGTTTATTTTACGTCTTGTCCATTTTCTATGGATCGAACTTCTTATCATTATCTCCAATCTTATTTGTAGCTAATGATAAATTATATTTTTTTTGACGTCTTCGACAACCGATCATTACGTCATTATTTTTAGTATATAATATTAATGGGAAAGATAGTGGTGTTTTATTTACCAATAGGGTGCTCCATTTGGTTAAGCAAGGATGAGAGTTTATTGAAATCAACGAACTCAAATTTGAGAAAAATAATTGTAATTAATGCAAATAAAAGTTACCTTTTTTTTTGTCGTGTTATTTTTGTTAGTGTATTTTTTTTATAATTAAGGTTTTTGTTAGTGTATATCGTTGAACATGTTTTGTAAACTATATTTTTGGTGTAGTCTTTTAAATTTTTGCCGTCATTTTTTATTAATATTTTCAGTCTGTGTAGTGATGAAACACGTGAGATGGCTACATAAAGTTGCCCATGAGTGAATACTGGTTGTGGTAAGTAGAAGCTTTTTTTAATGTTTGACCTTGGCTCTATTTATAGTCATAGCGTAGTAGACTTTAATAATGACCATTTGTGATCTTTAAGTGACAGTAATATTCATGGATAAACTTTGTTTCCGAGTGGATACATGTCAATGTTTTTAAATCTTAAACTATTCGCAGAAGAATGAACGATAAAAGTATCAATGTGAAGGGCATAAAAGTTCACTTATGCAATTATTTAAAAATGAGAATAAAAATCAAATCTTGAGGTTACGTTTAATTACATTTGTTTGTGTTAATTGCAATGTTAATAATCTAATACTATACCGGCCACATTATATCTCATTATTAAAAATGAGATTAAAAAAAAATGTTGAACCATCCCGGTTTCTATTTGGGTTCATACCAGTCATGCAGGTCAAATACCGATTGATATAGACGGTACATCTCATCTAAATACTAAAAAATAGATCATAAATGTGTAGAATTCTCATAGATTTTTATCTAATTGTATCTATATAAGTAGGATATTGAGATACCAACCGAGACATGTACATTCCGTATCAATGACAAAACTGAGACGTTCATCGGTACGAGATTGACAACCTTAGTTATTTGTATTGTATATATTTAAATTTAATTTATTAAATAAGTTAATTGAATATATTTTCACAAAAATGTGCATATGGATAGATGCACCTCATGGAAAATTAAAAGAACTAGTTTTTTATATTATTAAAATTGATAGAAAGAATTAATTAAAATGAATATTGTTGCTTATCTTGAATTATACAATTCTAGGTTAGTTAATATGTACATGCGTATGTGCAAGGAAGGAGATAACAACTTACGTATAGTTAGCAATGACTAGCTGATGGTTGTCGAATCCGTCAAAAATAAATATGAGTTAACGCTACTAAGAACAAATGAATTGTAGATAGCATGCAAGAGGTTCGATCCACAGGGAGTTATGGTACGACTTTTATGCGTGCTTGTAAAGACCAGTGACAACACTTAGGTGAAAATGGGAGGGATTTGTGTTGAAAACTAAAAACTGGAAAGTAAATAAAACAAGTAATTATCTTGGCCAAGAATGATGCTCTTGGTCAAGACGACAGATTAATGAGGCGAGTAGAGGCTGGAAAGCTATGAATCATGAGATGCAATCATCGACGCAAGAGTTTTTATTTTCAATCCATAGAATTGTTATAGGATCAAGGTACGCTTATGACCCCTAATTCCCTCTTGTATCAACACCACCTTAGATACGCTTAGAGATGATGCCTAACCAACCAACACCTTGCTGGTTAAAGGGTTTACTGAATTGGCTGATGAACGATTAGGGGAAGAAAACTCCAGACTAGTATCCTCTGGCTTCAATCGCGACTGGATCTAATCAACCTTTCCCCCTACCGTTTCGCGGATGTTCCACTAGCGAGTAGGTGTCTACTTCGATCCACTTGGTCAATAATCCATGGCCAAGAGGAATAATTGTTGCGTGATCTATTCAATCCTAGATTGATCAAGTCTAATATCAAATAGAAAACACGTTAGTAATACTCACGAGATTGATTAAATGCAGATTTAAAGATTAATAAGATCGATTAGGTTTCATGCATACTCATGATTATGGTTTAGATGCCTCTACTAAGAAGGGTGTACTTAGCTACTCATACTCATAATTGAAAGCAAAATAGCAATTTATTGAGAACATCAAAAATCCTTCGTTGCCGAAGGAGCAGAGTGTAAAATGAAAAATGGTGATAGAAAACTAGAGAAGAGATTCAAATCCAGAGATGGCGAACCACCTTCTCCAAACCCTAGGAAGAGTATAAATAATCCCCTTCCTAGAAAATAGCTAAAAGCGGGAATAAAGGAAATCAAATCCTAATCAACTTTAAATTGTATTTTGAATTACTCTCTCCTCACCAAAGAATCCTATCAAAGTGAAAATAGCGGAACGCATCTTCAATCAATCCTATATTAACACTTTCAATCATTAGGGCAAGGAAGAATCACCTGCCAACGCCTTTAATCCGCTATCCGCTCCATAGGTTTCTCTCGGATGGTGGATTGGCCAATCGAATTTGTCTAGGCCAAGAAAGACTACTTCACCGTCTTGGTCAAGAATGACAACCAAGAATCCGACTACTCCAAATATGCCCAAGACCATGCTAACTCTCCTTCTTTTTGCTCCTTGCCTCTCCAAGGTTGTTTCCTACAATAATCGAATGATTCATACTAAAATCAATAGCATACCATTCGAAATTGCAAGAGAATAGGTGGTAAAAACCCACTACAATTAGAGCTCAATCAAATCCCCCCCACACTTATTCTAATGCTTGCCCCAAAGCATACTGACTCTATAACAAAACAAAACAAAACACATAGAAAGGTAAGAATCAGAAAACACTTGCAGTTTACCGTCCATCTCATCACACAGAATGCTTAAACACTTTAATCCACAACTCTAAAACCGTATTACTAAGGCCTAATCAATACCCCAAACATCCTGTATATACATAGTCATAACTCAGGCACTCCATGACAAAATCATGCAAACTGAAACACAACAAACTGTTTTGTCTTCCTTTTCTTCCTATTCCACATAAACTGCTCCTATTCTTACCAATATTTTTTAGCCTTGCTTTTTACCAGCATTTTTTCATGAATCTTTGATTCATTGAGTAGTTTCCCGGATGCTCCTACTTTGTGGGGCAAGAACACCAGGACAAACTGTATATTTTTTTCCTTTATACGTCGTTGCTGCAAAAGATTTTTCTTTTACCAGGATAGTTCCCTGTATACTCCAGCTTGATGAGGCAAGAATACTAGAGCATTTACAAGCATTTATTCTTTCAAGGGCTCATCTAAAAATTGCATGGCAGTTCTATGTGTCAAAGATTTATAAGGTGGGACAAAACAGTTATGAATGTTTCATTTGCAGATACTGGTGTTAAGCACCAAAATCATGAATCTATGTACATAAGGGATGTTTAAAGAGTACCAGGAGTACTCTTATAGGTATTGAAAATATTAACCCAATTTATTGCCCTAATAGTATGGTATGGAGTCATAAAATACAACATTCTTACTTCCTATGTGAATGGACAAAATATTTAAAGACAAGATGGCTTCTGATTCTTGAAAATAATGCAAAACATGCAGTCTATCTAAAAATACATAAAAATTGAAACAGAAAAATCGTGCAGAAAAAAATTTAAACAGGCCTAAAAATTACCAAAAATTAATCTATCTCATTACCTAAAAACAATTGAAACACTCAAAACAGCAAAGAAAAACAAAATCACACATAGCAATAAATTACCCCTCCCCACTCTTATTAGACACATTATCCCCAATATGTGAGAAAGGGAAGTAGCACAAACAGAAAAGTAAAAACAAAATTAAATAAGTCTATACACAAAAGAAATGGAAAGAAATGACCTAGGGCAAGGTCATTTA
Source organism: Viola odorata (assembly GCA_963691705.1). Classification (NCBI taxonomy): domain Eukaryota; kingdom Viridiplantae; phylum Streptophyta; class Magnoliopsida; order Malpighiales; family Violaceae; genus Viola; species Viola odorata. The sequence goes on along the minus strand of OY829537.1, from coordinate 66,494,271 downwards.
GACTCTGACTGAGTCAGTGGATGATTCGGCCCATGAATTAAGCTTATTGTGGAGGCTAGCTATGGACTTCTCTATGATGAGGAGACCATTCAGAAATTTCATCATAATGGTGCAAGCATCTTTCTGGTCTTGTTGCAGTCCAAGGAGTGTTTGTTGCATGGTTGTGAGGAGTTGGTTGTTCTGGTTCAGGGCAGTTAGGATTGCTTGCATATTTCTCTATGTAGGCTCTGGTGCAGGGGAAGGGTCAGCCTGCTATTGTTGGTCTTGGTCAATCTGATGCTCAGCTGCTGGTTCAACTCTTCTTGGGCTACCTGTTGGTCCTGATTGGAACTTCAAAGGTGCAAACTGATATGGCCCTATGTGGTTCCCTCCAAAAATCCTCTCAGCCTTGGGTTGACATTTTGTATTATAGCAAACAACTCCTTTCTCTAAATGGAAAAATCCCATTTGGTCAAAGGCTTTAATGTCAAGCAGTTTATAGGCATTAACTTCAAGGAGTTTGGCAATGGCATAATTAAGGTGCCCTGATTTACAAGCAAGCATGGTAATCAAGCTACCTAAAATTATTTTGTTCTTAGAAGCAACAAACTGCTTAGCCAGCTAATAACCCAGACTAACCTTCTGATCAGAATGCATGCACCACAAAACAAACAGCTCAACTTTATACAGGGCACTAGACATGTTTGTCTTGGCATAGAGATTAATGACCAGGACCCTATGAATGATCCTCAGGACTGGGTCACATAGCTTATGAGCTTTAGAGTTCTTAGTGAATTGGGTTTTTGGGTCCCCTGTAAGGAACCTAAAGGCTTCATTGGAATCCCAGTCCTTGGGAATATCATAGTGAGTGGAAGGATACCAAAGAGGAAGTTCCTTGTCACCAGGTACAAAACCTAGCAGTACATCAAAATCATGTAGACTCAAATATTTCTAGTAACCACACAACCTAAAATTAATGACTTCTTTCTTAAATACATTAGGGTGCTCTCTACCCTTGCAGTCTAGAGCTGCAGAATCAACCCAAAAAGTGGAGAAGAACTCCAAACACAGTTCAGTTTGCACAACATTAGTCATAAAAAATACAGGACCCCAACCTATGTCATTCACTGTCTTCTTAAGTCTAGTAGACACACCTAGCTTATGAAGCAAATCATAGTAAAAAACAACACAGGGAATAATCTCACCATTCTTAATCCAAGTCTCTAGTCTCTCCTTGATAGCACGGGAATCAAAGGTCAACCAACCACCAAAATTAGGAGATTGAAGAGTGAGTTTAGTACCTTTGACTAACTTACCAGTGTTGGAAATACTCTTGTGGTATTCACTCTCAGGCTCTTCGTCTGATTCCTGCGTGAAGGCCATGAGCTTTTTACTCTTTCGATGCTCGATGACAAGGGAAGAAGGTCCAGCTTCACCCTTAGGCTGAGAAGTTTTGTGGGCCACTTGCTTGACTCTTCGGCTGGGAATAGTGGTAGGAGTTGTTACTGATGTAGGGGCCAAGAATCCAACGACTCCGGACCAAAACAAAATAATTGTAGAGTGATGCCCAAAAACCGGACCAAACCGGCCCATGTTCACCCCTGCCTTGAATTGATGCATCACAATTGTAGCAGTTACTAGGGTTTTGAAGAGGAACGGTTGCCTGAGAAGAGAGGGGTGTTTTGCGATGTGAACTCCCCTTTCTTGGCCAAGAGAGGCCTTCTTGGCCCCCTTGGGTACCTTGCACAGAAAACATAAGCTTTGATCAGATTTGAATCTTTTACTTGTTAAAGGACTTCATAGTCTCTAATAGAATGACTGGTTCTTCTTTCACGTCCCCCTGCTTCCTTTCCTTTATGCTCCTGATAAGGCCACAATCAATTGGGTCAACCTCACTTAGTCCAAAACCTTCCTTTGCAGAAGGTTTATAAATATCCATGAAGTTTTAGGCTGTGCATCTCGCTTGATTTCTTCACTGCATCATACATGTTAAACTTAATGGTGTATCTATAAATATTCAAGAGTTAAACATCCATGAAAAATATCAATCAAAACTCTCGCAGTAGTTAGAAAAGGTCTACCCAAGAGGACATCAGAATTGTTTGTAGAAAAATCCATATTCATATCAATAACATAAAAATCGACAGGATAAATGAAGTCATTGACTTGGACTAAAACGTCCTCAACAACTCCTTTGGGATAAACGATAGATCTGTCGGCAAGCTGGATTACTACTCCGGTATCCTTCATGGTTCTGATGTTAAGTCTCTCATACTCTAGAAGTGACAGTACATTGATTCCAGCTCCCAAGTCACACAAGGCTTTCTCAATCTTCTTGTCTCCTATCTTGCAAGAAATGTCAAAGGTGCCTTGATCCGTGCACTTCTCTGGAAGTCTGGACTAGACTACTGAAGAGACATTCTTTGTTAAGCTCTCCTATTTAAGACCTGCAAGTTTCTTTTTGTCGGAACATAAAATTTTAAGGAATTTAGCATAGCTAGGAATTTTAGAAATTAAGTCAAGCATTGGAATATTAATTGCCATTTTTTAAAATATTTTCATAAATTCCTTTTCTTCTTTCTCCCTTTTCGTCTTTGTAGACGCAGGTGGGAAAGGTGGAGGTGCATCGTTCTGCTTTTGTTTGGTAGTTTCTTCTTCCTCCTTTGCCTCCTTCTCAGCTTTCTTTGCCAATCCTTCTTCCTCGATATCTAATGTCACCCAAACAAACACTATCCACATGGTCTAAAGGACGTCTAGCTTAAAAACTTAATGAACATTAGGATGTCTAGGCTTACTGCGTCTGATTTGAGTGTGCTGTTCTATCTGTTTTAGTGTGAGACACAAAAAGGTGCTGGAATGTCATAGCAGAATATAGCAAAGGTGGAAGTTCTGGGTGCCCAAAAAGAACAAGCTCTGTCTATATGCATACGCCTGTAAAAATGCAAAAGGCATGGAAAAAAATGATATGCATATGCCTGTAAAAATACAAAGGGCATAGAACAAAAAAGAGAGAATAAATCTGCTGAAAATGATTTAAATGACACTAGTCTTTAGGCACGTCTGGATAGAATAGCACTTGATGGGACTCAAATCTGTGGCAAGTTTAGACCCCTATACATTATAAATCCAAATCTAGCAGGATGTCTTGATACCATTTGGATGAGGTTTGTTTAAGGTATTGATTTGTCCTTGTTAGTCTAGCATTGGGTCGCTTAGGGAAGTGTCTTGGTGAATTCAGTGGTGAGGTGAACAGCCGAAAAGAGAACTCTGGGGGTCATGGTGTCTGTTCTGTTTTGTTGTGTTTTTATTTTTATTTTTAAGTCTTTGAGTCTGTATGCTTGGGGGCAAGCATAGTTTAAGTGTGAGGAATTTGATTACATTGCATTTCATCATGTTTTTACTGTCCATTTACTAGTTATTTGGGCAGTAAACCTACTGATTTATCATTGTATTTCCCATATCTTAGCAGTTCTGGTCTGGAGGTAATTTATAGAAGAATATGACTTGTGGAGCGCTGAAGCTATTTTCCCGAGTCTTGGCCTAGCGCTTGGCCAAGACTCCTTCGCATTTAACGTGTCGCACCACCAGATCGTCTTGGCCAAGACTCCGGCCAAGACTGATTCGCGAGAGAGGAATCATGAGCAGCAGCGTTGGGCCTTGCGAGCTAGCAAATCACAGCTGTCCAGCAAGATAGAGAAGGATCAAGAAGATATTTATTTAAGAATCCTATCAAGGATCTCCTTCCATCTTTCTATATTGTAAATTCCTATTTTTATTCAAAACAAATCAGGATAATTTATTTGGAGATTATTTAGGAGATTATTTAGGAGATTGAGTTGGAGAAGGATAGAGGAGTTTTAGCTTACTTATAGCTGAACTTGTCCTCCTCTTCTCACGCTCTCTTCTTCTTCCCCAATTCGACATTGATATACTTTTGCTCTGGATTTAATTCTTTAAATCTCGGATTTAATTTATTTATGCAATCAAGTATTTTATTTTTCTATCTATGAGTATGAGTAGCTAAACACCCATTCTTGGTAAGGGTTGATGAGCTTAGTTCTTATGCATTCGTGAGATCAAACCATGCTTAATAATCTCTTTATTCGTATTCATTTATTTCTTAAGCTTATTTAATCGCTTACTCACTAGAGGCAAGAGTTGGCCATTCTTGTACCCTAGTAGGGAAGAGTTGCAACCAGCCTAGAAGGAGAGGGAGTACCCGTCGGCTAGGCGAAGTAGGTGACTAGTCTCGCGCCAGACTAGAAGAAATAAGTGATCTAGGTCAAGACCAGATTGACAACCTAGGGTTTCCACAGGGAGACAACTTGACCTAGGTACTGTCTTCCCCTACACCATTGAGGAAGTGAACAGCCATTCAAGACAGCAGTCAAACGGATAAACCCTTTAACCAGCAAGGTGTCCCTTGGCTAGGATTATCATGAGAGGGAGTACCCGCCAGGTAATTTGAAGAGGAGGGAAGACAGGAGTGAAAAGGAGTTCCTCCACTCTATAGCAGTACTATGAATGAAGAGATGAATACACTTGAGTCGATGATCGAAGCATAAGAACAGAAGCTCTCACATCACCCTTACCTGAAATTCCCCTTTTATTTGATTTATCTCAATCTTGACCTCTGTCTAGGCCAAGCCTTTGGCCAATACTATTTTGAACTATTTTACTTCTTTTTGTTTTGTCTTTATTTTCAGATTCTACCAAACCAAATCCAGTGACGAGGAAGTCAACCAAGAACTACATTTCCTAGAGGTCTCTGTGGACGATCCTCTTACCACAATCTACAAACTCTTGTGGACAGTGATAAGTTGTATTTCTACCCCCTTTTCCATACCTATTTCACTCTTATATTTGACGTGTTCGACGCGCGATCATAATGCCTCTCAAATTTCATTATTTCCTCCCAGTTCTTATGCCTTGGTGATTGAACTTTAATTGTAGTGGTTTTTACCACATGTTCTCTTGCAATTTCGAATGGTATGCTATTGATTTTGGTATGAATCATTCGATTATCACATGAGACAGCTTTGGAGAGGAAAGGAGCAGAAGAAGAAGAATTAGGCATGGTTCTAGGCATATTTGGAGCAGCTGGATTCTTGGTTGTCATTCTTGACCAAGACGGTGAAGTCTTCTCTCTTGACCAAGATAAATTTGCTTCGCCAATCAATCACCTATAGAAATCTACAGAGCAGACAGCGGATGAACGGCGCTAGCAGATGATTTTCCTGCCCTGGCGATTGGAAGCATTAATCATGGACAGATTGAAGATGCGCCCTGCTATTTTTGCTTTGTTAGGATTCGTTGGTGAGGAGAGAGTAATTTAAAATACAATTTAAAATTGATTAGGATTTGATTTCCTTTATTTCAGTTCTTAGCTATTTTCTAGAAAGAGGGGACTATTTATACTCTTCCTAGGGTGTGGAGAATGGGGTTCGCCGTCTTCAGGTTTGAATCTCTTCTCCGGTTTTCTATCGACATTTTCTTTCGATCATTTTATATTCTTCTCCTTCAGAAACGAGGGATTTCAATTATTTTTCAATACATTGTTCATTTGCTTTCAATTATGAGTATGAGTAGCTAAATACACCTTTCTTAGTAGGGGCATCTAAAGCATGAGCATGAATATGCATGAGACCTAATCGAACCTATTAATATTCAAGTCCTCATTATTTTGTCGAAATTTGATGTTGGACTCAAAAGGAGCATCTGCAATTTTACTGTTGATAATGTCAGATCGAGATAAAATGTTAGATGCATATTTTGTTTGTGATAAAAAAATAACCATTAAATCATTTTGTTCCATCAATGCCGAAAAAATACCATGAATTCCCCAAATCTTTCATCTCAAATTGTTGACCTAAAGAGGATTTGAGCTCACAAATGCCAGGGATATCATCTCTAGTAATGATCATATCATCAACGTACAATAGTAGAATGATGGTGCCTTTATCTGAATTTCGCATAAGTAAGCAGAATCGTGGTAGCTGAATGAGAAGTCAAATATTGAATGACATCGCTAAATTTTAAAAACGAAGCTCGTGGGGCTTGTTTAAGGCCATACAATGTCAATGCCTTACGAAGTTTGCAAGCTTTTGTTGGAAGAGAGATTTAATCCAAGTGGAGGTTATATGTAGACTTATTCTTCAATATCCCCATCCAAGAAGGCATTTTTGACATCATGAGAGAGACCATTTGAGAGAAGAAGTAACAATAATAAAAGTTCGACTGTGGTGATGCAAGAAACTATAGCAAGAGTCTACTCATAGTCAATGACATATTCTTGCGTGTATCCTTTTACTACCAATCTTGTTTAGTACCGTTTAATGCTTCCATCGGATCCAATATTGATTGTATATATACATTTGCATCCACCTTTATTTTTCCTACAAGAAGATCAATAGTATCCCATGTGTTATTTTTCTACAATCCATCTAGTTCTTCTTTCATTGCTTCTAGCCAAAGAGGGTCGGAAGATGACTCACAATGTAGACAAGCCATAACAAATCTTGAAGTCTAGTGGGGAACACGAGCTCTAGTTGGATAATGAGAACTCATGGAAGAGTCAATTTCAGTACCTGATTTTTGTACCTCACTTTGATGCTGAATTGGTTAGTCACTTAGTGGACTTGTTGAATGGTGATGAATATGCAAGATTGAAGTTTCATTATTGTTTATACTGGTAGTCTCAAGAAATAGTTCAATACAAGGATTCATAAAATCAACGATAGACACGATCTAAAGAAACATGAAATGAAGAGATTATGAAAAATATGTACTCTCTCAAAAAGTCACATGTTGAGATATGTGAAGCATCAAGTAAATAGGACATAACACCGATAACCTTTGTGATTAATGTCAGCCAAGAAAACAACATAATCGTGATCAATGTGATTAGAGTAAGACAAATCATACACAAGTAAAATTTCTAAGGTTAGGGTAAGAGGAAGGTTTACCAAATAATTTCTCATATGGTGTATGGTTTTAAAGGACAAAAGAAGGAATTTTGTTAATTATATAAACACTTGTAAGAGCAGTTTCCCCCTAAAATTATTCAGGAATAAAGGTGGCGGTGAGTAATGTTTGAATAATGTCAAGCATTTGTCTATGCTTATGTTCTACTTGACCATTTTGTTAAGGTTCTTAGACAAGAGTATTGAGGAATTGTGTCATCTTGCTTCAATAACCTAAGAAAAGCACATTGTGTGTACTCAAGGGCACACTGTCAGAGCGATAAAGTTTAATGTGATACGAATATTGAGTTTTAATCATAGTGGAGAAATCACGATAAATACCAAGCAATTTCCACCTATTTTTTTATCAAATATATCCAAGTACATCGAGAAACACCATAAATAAAAATAACAAAATAATGAGATCCTTCCATGTTAGGAATAGAGGAAGGTCCCAAACATTAAAATGTACTAATTCAAAAGAAACATTATAAATATAGTCATTCTCATTTATAAAAATCAAATCAACACATATAAATCACCTAAATTTGTTAATTTTAACAAGTAAGAATCAAGATATTGTAAGTGATAGAGTGATCTTGCTACCACAATCCTTTGAGATTCAATTCCGTTCTGCTTTAATTCGGGGAAAAATGTAAGAAAAAAACAACTTATAGATTCATTATTTCCTAATATAATTTGATCATATTGAGATTTTTGTTCAAAATTTAATTTGAATAAGGGTGGTTGTTCAATAGGAATGTTGAGACCGATGACTTCCTGTTGTTCTTCATGAAAATTTAGAATAGTGACAAGATTTTCATTTACGCCACTGAGTTCAAATTAGTAAAGTGGGGCATGAATATAAAGTGCTACTGGCTAAAATCCTCTCCAAAATTTTAAGCTTAACCGTAAAGTGCTACTGGCTAAAGTTCTACTTGTTTTTACCACAACTTTTTTCCATTTAATTAAATATTAATCCCAAACTGATGGTAAGAAATCAATGAACCTTTCAGAAACGACCACGGTACGGGGTTTTTTCTCCATTATGCGCTTTCACTTGGTTGAGTGAAAGTCAATTTTAGTCGATCACAATGCTGATGTGATGCCAGCGTTCTACCTAGCTTCATTTATAGTATCTTGATATTCCCATGTTTGATTAGAATGAAAACTAGGGAGAGGATGTCAAAAGGAAAAAGTAAAGGTGGAGGAAGAGAAAATAGTCCGCAACGTGAAAAACGAGAGAACGCGGCGACCAAGCCTTTGGTCTGCGTACACGTATGAACATGGTCAGAAGACAGGCATATCACATATGGGTAGAATAAATAAACAGAAGAAAAGAAAAAACAGAAAAGGCGCATGGGTATGAAAATCAGGCGCACCCCATTAATCATTTATAAAACCCAAAAGCAGACAAATCCTTGCATCATCACACAATTCACAACACAGAAAAATCCAGACCTCATTTACTACTTGAGTAAGTAGATAAGGTTTGCCATTACAAGTTCGAATTGGAACGAAACTAGTAGCAGCAAGCTGTTAAAGTTTCTAAGTTTTTATCCAGTCTTGCCCATTTACTGCTCACCATCTGGCCTGCGGTCTCCTCCAATTTGGCCACCATTCACTACACACCACACAGGCACACACCGTCTTCTGTTTCTGTAGTCTGTGCCCTGTGGTATATATATAAAGGACAAGCGCAACGAAAGCAAACAAAAGAGCAACAGCAATGCAAAAGCATAAAACCCTATAAAATAATACTCGCTTCCTCTTAACTTCTTTGGCCCTACGGTAATCCAACCACACCTCTCTCTACCGCTTATCTCTCCCATCCCTTATCCTCTGCTCAATTCCTCAATTCCTCAATTCCATACGCCCAATTCAATTCCCTTCCTTCATTTTTAATTTTTCTTTCTTCTTTTATTTTTGAAGGTTTAACTTATTCAAACCTTAACACCCACAATCCATCCTTATCCCCTTCTTATTATTCCCTCCTCCCTTCTCTCTCTCTCTCTGTTGTGTTGGGTCCTTCTCTAAAACTTGGTCTTGCTTTCTCTCCTCTCCTCAAACCCTCGACTAATCGCTGCGCTTCAACGCCTTTACTGTTTCGATTCAATCGAGGGTTTTTCTTTCCTCTTCTGGAATTCTCTAAATGGGTTTGTGGTCGGTTTTCTTGGAGATTATGCGGAGACCCAGTTTTGGGGATGTGGTTGTTGAGCTCGCCATGTTTATGTTGCCTTTGTGGTTTGCTGTTATTGTTGGGGTTCTTGTTGGGTGGGCGTGGAAGCCTAAGTGGGCCAATTTGGGTAGGGAAATTGTGGATTCTAGGGTCGCTAACGCTAAGGATTCTGATGAAGCGGCAGTTGTTCCAGCTTCTAAACGCACTCTTACAGAATCTTCATCTTCCATTCCTGGCTTCAATTTGCCAAAATTTCAGTTGCCGAGCTGCATTTCTTGGGTGGCTTATGATGATTTTTCAAAGAACTCATTCAACGACCTTCCACCTCCACTCAATTCTGATTGCTGGTTTGTTTGCTATACTTCACTTCTTTTGTCTTTTAACAATTTAAGAGTATTTTGAGGGGTTTTGAGTATTGAAATTTGAAGAAGACAATTTGGTGTTTTTCCCCCCTAACATGGTTGTCGTCAACTGCGCAGTACCTCACAGCTGGAAGAGGATAAATCCAGACTGGTGACGGATGATGATTTGGAGCATTTATGCAAGACTGTAGAAGAGAAAGATGGAGGCCCGGCTTGGATTCAAATGATGGATCGTTCTACTCCAACCATGGGCTATCAAGCTTGGCGCAGAGATCCTGAGGTAGGTCTGCTCTTGTGAATTTACTTCTTTTGTGGTGCTTGCTTTGCATTATGGATGTGCTGCACTTAATAATGTTGCTTAGTTCCTGGCTTTTGCTGACCATTTGTATTGTTGGCCATTTTGTTGATGGATTTTTTAGACTGGTCCTCCACAATATCGAAGCAGAACTGTTTTTGAGGATGCCACGCCTGAAATGGTTAGGGACTTCTTCTGGGATGATGAGTATCGGTTGACGTGGGATGACATGCTTTTACATGCTAACATTTTGGAGGAGTGTCCCACTTCAGGAACAATGGTAGTCCACTGGATAAGGAAGGTGGGAAATTTATAGTTTTCATGTATTCTCTTGCTTAATCTTTTTGATTGTGGTTGCTTAAAGTGCTGAGTGTGTGCTTTGTTTTTGTGGTACAGTTTCCCTTCTTTTGTAGTGACAGAGAATACATTATAGGCCGTCGAATTTGGGAATCAGGACGGTTTTACTACTGTGTTACAAAGGTACTTTGCAGAAACCTCCCTGGATTTGTAGTCTTTGATCAGCTGTCACTTATGGTTTGCTGTCAATTGTATGTTGAACTCTCCCTTACATCTCAAACAAGCAAGTCTTTCAGTGGGATGAGGGCGTCTGAGGTTTTGTAGAGTTGAAGTAAATGGTTGGCACTAACGATGTAACAAATTACACATAACAAACTAATGCTGCGGTTTTAGTGGAATTGGAATGAATATTTAGCGTGACAGAATCAGAGTCATGCCACTCCTCATGTATTCTAACACAATAAAGAGTTGCTTGTCCAAATGGAGTCTTGGTGACTAGTTGATGTCTTCATGGCTTAATATAATTGTCCATGAGCGTCAAGCAGCAAGGAATTGTAGAGGGTTGTGGTTGTCAGTGTAAGTAGACAACATGAATTCGAAGCCCCAATGTTTGCCTTCTTTTAAGTTTTCATTCCAAGAGACTTTATATTGCCTAGTCTTTTTTTCCTTTCATGTGTCAATAACCTGTTGGCATATTTTTCTTCCCTTTGTTCAGGGAGTCCCATCTAGCTCTGTGCCAAGGCGGGAAAAACCTCGACGTGTCGATCTGTACTACTCAAGCTTTTGTGTTCGTGCAGGTAAGATTTTTTACTTAATTCACTTCACTGGGGGGACAGTTTTGATATACTTCCTCTGCATATCATGAAATGCTGTTTATTATCGGAAGCCTAATATCTTGTGGTTCACTTGAACCAGTTGAATCTAGGAGAGGGGATGGTCAGCTAACGGCTTGTGAGGTATTATTGTTCCATCACGAAGATATGGGCATTCCTTGGGAAATTGCAAAACTTGGTGTCAGACAGGGTATGTGGGGAGCTGTCAAGAAGTTTGACCCTGCTTTACGTATCTATCAGAAGCTTAGAGCATCTTCAGCACCACCATCACGTTGTGCTTTCATGGCTCAAATCAACACCAAAGTTAGTGCAGACTACCTGAGGTCTTTGGAGTGCAGTGAAGGTAATTCTTCAGAGGTTGCAAGACAGGATTCATCTGATGAGAAACCTAAAGGATTAAACATACCGAGATTCATTGTTGTTGGTGGTGCTGTTGCTCTTGCATGTTCCCTTGACCGAGGGCTCTTGACCAAGGCTATTATATTCGGAGTAGCAAGAAGATTTGCAAATATCGGAAGGAGGTTATAATAGTTCTTGATACTTATTTTTTTCTCCTTCACTCGAAGTTTCCCAGCCTAAGTTAAGAGCTGCCGAATGCAATGCGGAAATAGTCCATTGAAGAGTTTGCTTGGTTCTTTTTTTTTGTTTTGCATCTCATATTGAGTAATCATGGAGTTTCTGATTGGAAGAATGGGAAGTTATACAGCTGTAATTCACTAAATTTAGCAATTTCGTCTAGAGGAATGAATAACAAGGGGATGATGTACTTGTATTTGATGATGCCATTAATTCAGTATTTTTGGTATATTCTCTATTCTCCTTTCCTTTTGTTTATTGTCTTGTCCGACCAATTTTATAAAACAAATCCATTCATACACCTAATGTCACATAGATATTATACAATGCAATTATGAGATTGGTATATCGGTTTGCATATTTTTGGAGCTTTGGTGGGTTTTTGTTGTGACATTGATCTTAAATTCCCTCCAGTTTATGAGCTTTGATACCATACCAATTTTTTTACTGCTTGACTATAAATAATGTTGGCTAAAAACTATTTTTCGTTTTCATAATTTTCTGATGCAATGGAGCCGTAGAGCGGTAGAGGAATCGATTTTCATTTTCTAGCTTTGCTTTTCCTAAGCGCATACCAGATAGCTATAGGCTGGAACAGAAAAACCAATATTGTGTTGCTTTTTATTTTTAAAAAAATCACTTGGCTGAGGCTCTCTTTCGTAGACTTTTTTTTTATAAATAAAAAATAAAAAGAAAAGAAAAAGACAATGTTGATTCGGTCTATGAGATTGGAATGTTGAAAGAACGAATTACAAGATGTAGTGCTACCGTCCAATTTATGTGATTATCTGCAGTTGGTGGAAATGTCAACATTGAAAGAAGTCTCAGTTCAAAAAGCGACAATTAAAGAAGTCTTCGAGGTTCTTTTCTACGGCCAGAATGGCGTCCCCATTTTAGTTCCAGTGTTATAAAAATATCGAGTTTGAATTTTATATTAATTTTTAGTTTGTACTAATAATTAAAGAGGATATTTTTTTAATATTATTTTTAGATTTTTAAGAAGAGAAAATATTCATCGTTATTGATTATATTTGATTAGTAGAAAATTACCTGGGATGATATTTGATTATTGACTATAAGGGGCAAGTAAGACGTTGAAAGATCAAAGGAGAAAAAAAATTATTCTTATTAAAACAATATGGGGCTAAAACAAATGGTTGTCATGTGAATGAACGATTTTATTTTATTTTATGATTTGGATACGCATGCGCTTAGCATTTTCCACATGGGGATTGGGGAGTAGTACTACCGTCCTCATTCTTACTATGTCTCATTCTATCCTAGTTTTGGGTTTGGGTTTGGTAATCTTCCAACTTCGGTTTGTCATTTTATTCGAGTTTAACACACGTCAACCTAAAACGCACATACCTAATCAAGTTTTTTTTTTTAAATGCATGTCGAATCATTGCTACCACTTTTACGAAGAGGTCACATGATATACATGGTTTTTCATTTGGACTCTTTATCATATTGGTTACGGTGTTTAAAATAAGAGAATTTTTTTAATAAATTTAATTCACCACGTAGAGTGATGGATTAAACCAATTATAACTGTCATTATTAACTTTTAATTTAAAAGATTTTTCTTTCAAAAATTCTCTTTAAATTTAAGAGGAAAATCAGATCTCGTTCATAACAATTTTCCATGGGTTTCTTTACAAGTGTAAATAGTTGGAAAAGGATGAGTTTTGTGAAAATTTTGTGAGATTGCATCAGATATAAATTTATAGCTATACAAAAGCAAAGGGTTTTAATGGATGGAAGAGAAGTCAATTACAATTTATAAAATATAATTTATACTTAAAAGCACAAATGATAATGAAAAATTTTTAAATTTATTATTTTACTCTTAAAAAAATATATATTTAAATTTATGCAAAAGTTAATTATACATAAAAAAAAAAAAAAACCGATAGTGCTGTGTTTTTTATTCCATCCTACTCTGAGCATATTTACTTTTTTCTTTCATCTTTTACCATAGAATTTACGAAAATTTTGGTTAAATCGATGGTTTTCTTTACTTTTCTTTCTGTTTTTTACTAATTGTCTTTTTTACTCTCTTTTTTTTAAATCCAGATCAAAATTTTATTTTTATAATATGTATTTCACTTTTTTTTTGGTTAAAGGAATGACTTTTTTTTATTAATTATCATTACAACCTTTTTATTATTTATTAATTATCATTATAATATCAAGAATTGAACCCATAGTTTTTGTCATAATGATGACATGCGTTAATCAATTAAAGTACATCCTCATGTGCGAAGAGACTTAAATGTTTTAAATTTAATTCTTCACACCTTATCATATATTGCACTTATAACCTACCTCATGAGAAATTATTAGATGCAGATTCACTCATTCACATTGTTCGTCCACTCATGAGAAATTATTAGATACACCTGATGTAGGATTCACTCATTCACATAGTTCGTCCACACACATAAAAAAAACATAAATCCTACTGTTAATTCTTAAAAAAAATTCAATGTTGATTATATCCATATCAGAAACACTATGAACAAATTATAGAGATTATATGATCAAATCACAAACACTATATAATCAAATCACAAACATTATATGATCGAATCACAGACAATGTATGATCAAATCACAAACACTAATTTTAGAAGAAAAAATATTATAAGCACGTGCAATCTAGTTATAAAAAAAACGAAAAGTCTTATTCTCCAAATGTCTTTTAGACCTTTTTTAATAACTTAAATTTTAATTTATTATTATTGATAATTTATTAATTATTGTTAATTGTATTTTGCCGAAACTACAATTATGACTTCTTTTAATATCGCAAGTTATTTTGTACACAACTAAGGCTCTCTTTTTTTGGTAAACAAAATTCTATACTTTTACTTAACGAGTTTGTATTACCACAATTTTTATATAATAGGGCATATGAAACTAAAATAGTTGTAGAAAATGAGAAAAAATATAGAAAATGACCAAATTGCAAAAACAAAAGTTAAACAAAATTTTCATGTTGTCTTGATGGTAGTAAAGGTACCATTACAGATTCGAACTGAGTCTCAAATCCCGCATCCATTTATAAAAAAAAACATTAGTTTTTATTTATTGTTTAAGGTCTTACTATTTTTGTTACTGTGGATTAAAAAGACAACAGAAAAAATTGAAAAATTAAAAAATTGAAAAATTGAAAAATAAATACAGAATAATAATAAAAGATTCTAGAAATATCCAATAAATAAGAAAATAAAATTGAATGTTTTTTCATAATAAAATAAATTGAATAAAAATCTAAAAAAATAAAAAAAATGCCGAAACAATGAAAAATATTTTAAAATAGCATATGCTTTTATTGTAGGACAAAAGAGGAAAGAGAAAGGAAAAAAAGTATTTAATTTAAAAAAACTATAATAATAAAAAATATTCCCACCATAGCATGAGCATATACCCATTAAAATGTTGTCATACAACACCACCATTTTTTAAATTATGTTTTTAATTTTTTGAGAAATTTACGTTTTTTTTTCTAATTTTTTTACGAAATTTTAAATATGTTTTGATTTATTTCTGGACTTTTTTAAATTTTTTTTATATTTGTTGATTTTTTATGGAATTTATTTTTTAATAATTTGGTCGTAATTTTATCATCCTGCTAAAATGGTACATTAAAAGAACTTACAAGACTACTTTAAGAAAAAATGAAAAATTTATAGAGCAAAAAATTTACTAACAGAAGTCAAATAATACCGTCAGTTAAATTTTACTGAAAAGTTAGGTGTCTGAGTACCATTTGAGCTAACGGAGAAAAGTTGGTGGAAAACGACGCAAAAGTTAGATGCTATTTTAATATTATGCAAAAGTTTGGGGCAAATTTAGTATTACCAATAAAAGTTTGGTACCAAATTAACTTTTGCCATTTTCTTAAAATAAACTGCTTTAACAAGTTCAGAGGAAATATTTAAATAATTGTTAATGTGCTTAAAAAATAAAAATTTATAAAAATGATGCTAATGTGGTAATCTACGTCAAAAATCATTGAAAATTTTATAAAAATTAAAAAAATCAGAGGGAAAATATTTAAATAATTAGAAAATTAAAAAGACAACAGAAAAAAATGATGTGCTAATTGTGCAATAACTATAACGTAATTTCTTAAATCTTAATTAGCTTCCTTTTAAAGATTAATAATTAGGTTTCATAGTTTCCTTGTTTAATATATATTTTTATGGTTTCATATTATTTATTCTTTACATAATATGGATTTTTCTCTAAAAAATTATCAATTAAGTTCTAGATAATTTTGAAAAAGAAAATAAAATTTATGATATTTTTTTTGGTATTTTCTATATGATTTTTTTTTATAAATTTAAATTATCTCATCCAACGGTAGGGGAGTGTCCACGCATGTAATGTCTGGACAATATCATTATCCATTACCTTTTTTTTTCCTTTTAATTTCCCTATTTTGTAGATTTTTTATAATTTTGTAAAAAAATTCTAACTGTGGCACTCCATGAGGAAAAATACTATTAGGGGGTGTTTGGTATCAAATCATTTTAGAGTTCAATTCATTTTATTAATAGAGTTCAATTAGAATTCAATTGAACTCTATTAATGAATGAAATCTAGTGATTGGTATAACAATATAGAATTGAAAAAATTCAATTGAATCGAAATGAACACATTGTTTGTTATGGCTAAGAAATGATTTCATTTTACTTATTTGACCATTATACCCCTAAATTAAAATTTACCCAAAAAAATAGAAGAAAAAAATTTAACTGTTCAATCTTAGAAAAAAAACTGAAACTTTCCGGTTCGGTCCGGTTCTCCAAAACAACTCCAATATAAAAAAACAGAACTTTTCGGTTCGGTCCGGTTCTCCAAAACGGTTCCAAAACAATGGAACTTTCCCATTCGGTTCGGTCCAGTTCCACGAAACTTTCCGGTTCGGTTTGGTTCTTCAAAACGGTTCCAAAAAGATGATATAAAACTATCCAAGATGATAAAAAATGAGTAAAAAGGGTAAAAGATGAGCAAAAATTGTAAGAATTGATGAAAATGAGCAAAAATGATGAAAAACTAGCCAAGATGATGAAAAAGGAGCAAAAATGGTAAAAAATGAGCAAAAACTATAAAAATTGAAGGAAAATGTGGAAAAATGATGAAAAACTAGCCAAAATGATGAAAACAAGCAAAAAAAATGTAAAAATCGATGAAAAACCAGCCAAGATGATGAAAAACAAGCAAAATCAGTAAAAAAATAAGCAAAAGCTGTAAAAATGAGCAAAAATGATGAAAAACGAGAAAAAAGGTAAAAAATGAGCAAAAATGAGTAAAAATGGTAAATAATGATTCAAGACGATGAAAAATGAGCAAAAACGGTAAAAAATGATAAAAAAATGTGCCAAGATGATGAAAAATGAGCCAAAATGGTGAAAACGAGCAAAAATGGTAAAAAGTGAGCCAAAAAGATAAAAAACCATAAAAGATGAGCAAAAATGGTAAAAAATGAGTCAAGATGATGAAAAATGAGCAAAAATGGTAAAAATGAGCAAAAAATGTGAAAAATGAGCAAAAAAAGGTTAAAAAATGAGCCAAGATAAGAAAAAACGATAAAAAATGAGCAAAACTGGTGACAAATGCGACAAAATGGTAAAAAACTATCCAAAATGGTAAAAAACGAGCCAAAACGATAAAAAACGACCAAAAACGGTAAAAAAATGAGCAAAAATGATAAAAAAACAAGTCAAATTATGAAAAATGAGCAAAAACGGTAAAATTGATTAAAAACGTGCCAAGATGATGAAAAACGATTAAAAATGGTAAAAAACGAGCTAAAAATGTTGAAAAGCGATAAAAAATGAGCCAAGATAAGGAAAAACGAGCCAATACGGTGAAAATGCGACAAAATGGTAAAAAACGAGTCAAAACAATAAAAAATGACAAAAACGGTAAAAAATGAGCAAAAATGGTAAAAATGATAAAAAGCGAGTCAAGATGATGAAAAATGAGAAAAAAGGTAAAAAATGAACAAAAATGGTAAAAAATGATAAAAAACTTACCCAGATGATGAAAAACGAGCAAAAACGATAAAAAAATGAGCCAAGATAATGAAAAACGAAAAAAAAAATGAGCAAAAATGGTAAAAAATGAGCTAAAATGGTAAAAACTAAGCAAAAATGGTAAAATATGCGACAAAAAGGTAAAAAACGACCCAAGATGGTAAACAACGAACCAATATGATGAAAATAAGCGAAGACGGTAAAAAATGAGCCAAATTGGTAAAAATTGAGCTAAAACAAACCAAATTGGTAAAAAACTAGTTAAAATGGTAAAAAATGAGACTAACTGGTGAAAATGAGCCAAAATAGTAAAAACCGAGCCTAACTGGTGAAAATGAACCGAAGTAGTAAATTTTCACTTAATTATAGAAAAATAAAATAATTTGGTGAAATAATTTTATTAAGTAAAAGCTGAGGGCTTTTAAGTAATTATCTAATTAATTATTAAAAAACCAAATGAATTCTTCAACAATCGCACATATTTTGGCATGAATTCTATCATTTGTTAATTTTGATGGTTCAATTCTATAAGAATTAAATTGAATTAAAAAAGTGTATAACAAACACTGAATTTGGGAAGAGTTCAGTTTAAATGAACTGAACTCTTCCAAGATTTTGCTACCAAATAGCCTCTTAAGGAATTCATGTGTGATAGTATATATTTTATGAAAAAAGTTATTTGAAATCAACGATTTAATTGAGCAAATCAAAACAAATGCAAGGGTAAGTAAAGACTTTTGTTAGTATAGGGTGCTATTTGGGAAAAATAATTTACAAACATGGGGTGGTTAAAAGTTGTTTAGCTTATTTATATAGAATTTAATTGGAATTGATAAGAGTCCGAGATTCGTCAAGTAGGATCGGCCAAGCGGGGCTGGTTGGGAACACTGTTCCGGTTGTCTTCGTCACCTGCAAAGCGCCGGAGGGAGTCTCCGGCATAAACACTCCGATGCTTAAGTTAGTATGAGTGGTGAAAATGGTAGGGGTTCAGCACGCTGTCTTAGGCTTACCCTCTTGTCGGGAATGGTGGGGGTATTTATAGGCAAAGGAAGGACCTTACCGACAGGGGGTATGCGATATCTCTAGTAGATGTCGCTTGGGTGCTAGGGAGTGACGTCATGTGTGACTTGGGATGAGATGACACCGTGCAAATGTCGCGTGAGAGCCCCCCCGTTGATGTCGACCATCCCAGGGCCGGCCGCCAGGCTTGGGGGCGGTAGGAACAGTGTCATGTCCCCCTTGGTATATACAGTGTTCTGGCCTTGTCGCCAGGTGTGATGGCGGAGATGCCGCTAGGGTGGTGTCAATGGTTATCATAAGCCCAACTGAAAACGAGCCCGAGTGTTTACCAAGGGCTACTGCCTCGTCTTCAGTCTTGCCTCTTTAGGGGTTTCTGCATTAATGAGGGCTCGAGAATCAACAAACACGCCTTTTCAGAACATCTTCTCTCTGAGTCTATAAATAGGCCTTTTCTCTACACTTGTTTTCACGATTCTCTCCACCTCTCCTCATTCAATGGACGAAGTTACCAAAAAATTTCTACTCTCCAAGGCCCACACCCTGAGGAACCTGACTCAAGCAGACATTGATTTTCTGGGGTCGCTGAACACCAAGACTTCTGAGGATATCTTGGAGCTCCAGGGGATGCTGACCCCCCTGCAGGCTAGGCAGAATGTTGTCTCCATGGAAGACTTTAGCCCTGTGGAGAAGGCAGTGAAGCTATCTGTGGCTGTCTCTCAAATTCAGCTGCTTATAGCTATGCTGCAGCATAGGAAGGATTTGCTGGGGTGCTGCCTGAAAGGCATGAGGGTCTGTTCTTTCGAACTGACCACTCTTGCGGATGCCCTGAGGGAGATTCCCTTCATGGAGTGGGAAGATGACGATGCCGGGTCGAATGCCTGAGCAGCGGTGGGGACCCTCCTGCTATGTCTCTTTATGTTTCCTTTGATGCTACCTTATGTATTCCCGAGCCGTTAGGCCCTTAAATAAATAAAATGGTTTCCTTGTTAGATTGCCTCGCTATTGATGTTTTCCTTCCTCGTATAACGTCTTGTTTGAAAAATAACCTCCGCACACGCCAATAGTAGGTTTAATATCCCCTGGGATTCCGCACCTTTTCATTTACTTAACCGGCACACAATAATAAACGTCTCTCCCCACCGTTCCAAATTTATTTCGCGCCGTTTCTTCAGTGTCAACTGATTGGGCGGTTGCTTCGGCGTCTTTTGGTTGGCGCAGACTTTCAATAGTTGTAGTTGTGAAATCGGATCTCTTCACCCCTCTGGGCGTTGTTCCTGAATGTATTAATTATTTTTGAAAACACGCGAGAAGACAGGAGCGCCTCCTCGCCTTGGCTATATAATGGGGTTCTTCTCTCTCTTTCCTGTTCATCCCTCTTCTTCTCATTTCTTTCTTACTGCCGCTGATATTTTCATGGCTGACTTGCATTTTTTGTACACTGCTGCTCGCTACTCTCCACTGACTCCTCCGACTTCACCAGACTCAGACCATCCTCCTCCGTCACCCCCATGGAGGCTTACCAAATGCCTTACCAAACGCAGGGGTCGCGAGAATCCCAAGAAAACAAAGAAGAAGGCCTTTGAATCTTTCTTTGCTGGTTATGAGCCTCACTACTTCGCGCTACAGAAGGGTGATGAAGTGCCACCGTCTGCCCCTCGTCCTCCTTCAGAGAAAGGGGTTTTTACTCAGAATGCCGGTTCGAGGTCAGCAGCATCTACTATTGGGGAGGATTCCCGTGTCGCCCCAGTAGAGGGGGGTTGTTCCCGCGACAAACCTCGTGCCTAAGCCTGCCGAGCTTTTCTTTTCCTATAATAGTGGGTTACCGTCGTCCCCGGAGGACTACGATTACTGCTATGATATGGACTGGGCTGACGAGGATTGATGGTGTCGTGTTTATTGTAGATGCTGCTGGCTCTTTGAATAAATAAATAAAAGTAGTATTTTGCTTCTCTTTACTTTTACGTTGTGCCGCCTCATGGGGTAACTGACGCTGACCAGCCAGTTATCGCTTCACACAACCATCTTTTTTGACTTCTTGCGGTGCACCATTTTTCCCTCACAAGGTTCGAGGCGGGTGCCTGATTTTAAGTTTCCTGTCAGAATCTTTCCACGTGTTGCTTTTATTTTACACGTGTCCTGCTGCGATGGGTTGCTTGGTCGTCTGGTCTTTAGCCGCCTTTCTTAAAAGGAAATCCGTTCCTTCTTTCTACTCTTTTGCTCTTTTTTAAATTTCACATCTCTCTTCGCTTTTTTGCTCGCTCCGAGGAAATTCTCTCGCTCGTACTCCGGCGATCCGCCTATTAGTTTCGCTCCTCTCCTTCTTTTTCAAGGTATTCTGCTCGATCTTTCTTTGATTTTCCTTTTGCTACTTACCTATCATGCCTCGCACAAGATCTCAGTCCGGCTCTCTAGTTATCCCCCGGGCAGCCCTTCGAGATCCTGAAATCAAGATCACCCCTAGCATCTTTACTTACCCCACTGTTCTGCGTCTCGAATTAGAAAGCAATGACATTACTTTCCCTAGGGGTTACAGTCCTTCTATTCCTACTAGCATTATGAGGCTTCATGACAGACTTTGGGGGAGTCGTAGGATGCTTTATTTTAAGATGTTTCAGTATGGGTTCCATCTCCCTGTTCATACCACACTAGAGAACGTACTGCGTGAGTATGGGCTTAACCCTGCGCAGATCACCCCTTCCTCGTGGAGTGGCATCTACATTTTCCTTCGCGCTTGCGAGTTGAAAGGTATTCTCCTTCCCTCCGTCGCTTTATTTCGCAAGTTTTTGACTCTAGTCTGTCGCAATGGCTTAGTTGACATTACCCCGAGGTGGGGTGATGCCTTAGTCAGGTCTTTTTGGCAAAGATTTCAAGGATTTGAGGAGAGCGTCGAAGACTGGAAGAGCGGTTTCTTCATTGTCGAATTACCCTCTCGTCTGTGGCGCTCTGGCTTCAACCTGGGCGTTGTTGATTGGGTGAAGCCAGTAGTTCTGTCTAGGGAAGAGTTAGGCCAGGCCAACGCCTTGCTGGAGATGAAGTCGTCCTTCTAGATCTGGAATTTTGCCTTGTATAGGCCTTTGTCTGAGTGTACCATAGGTGAGTTTTTTGGGCTTTGCCATCCTCTTACTTACCCCTTGTTTACTAACATAGCTTCTCGCAGGGAATATTGTTGCTCGTCCACTTTCAAAGGGTGACGCTCCTCCCAAGATTATACCGTCTCCAGCGATAACTCCTTCTACTTCTACTGGGACTCAGGCTGACCGCTGCGTGCCCATAAAGAAAAGGGCTTCGATCGCGGCTCCTTCAAGGGAGTGTGGTACTTCTACCCGCGCTTCTCGCTTCGTGGAGAATTGGTTGCCAACTCGGAAGAAGGGGTCCAGCTCTGGTTCGCCAATAATTGAGACGAAGATTTTTTCCTACGGGGCCGAGGATATGGAGGACATGGATACAGAGCTGAGTCTTCGCCCAACCTCCGCAGCTCAACGGAAGAGGCCGAGGGAGGAAAGCGAGAGTCAGGTGGTGAAGATTGCTGCTCGGCCTACCCCGGCTCCAGGTTCGGTTGGTAGTTCTGCCCCTTCCTTTGTTGCTGACCTCTCCTCTGACGGGCCTCGAGGGGCCCCTTCCCACCAACTAGATTTGTCAAAGTTTGGGACCGACGAGTTTCGTGCCTTGGGTGTATCAGACCCCTTGTCGTTAGACCAACCCACAACTATCTTGGCATGCGAGATGTTCCGCGTCCCTGAGGATGAGAATAGGTTACTGCAGCTTCCTCCTCATGTTCAGCGTGTACGCGTTATGAATAACTATCTTGCCATCTTCCGGGAACTTTATTACTTTATCAAGGCCCACGGTGAGCAGTTTCAAGATCCGAGTGCCTTGGCTAAAGTGGAAGAGTTGACGCGGCTTCAGAAACGTACCCAAGCCGAAATACGCGAGTGCCGTGCTGACCTTGCTCGGGAGAGGTCTAGAGGAAAAGCCAAGGTTAAAGCTTTGGAGGCTGAGTTGGTAGCTGCCGAGAAGAAGAATTCTCTTCTTCACGAAGAGATATCATCCCGCGATGCTGATTTGGCGAGGGCTTCATCGAAAGTGACTTAGTGGAAGAAGAAGGTCGTACGGGCCTTTACTGTTGGGTTCGCGGATCAATGCCATGATAGGGCTTTTGATCCCGCTCAGGTTGCCGAGTATGCCTCCGCAAAGATGAAAGAGATTGATGAGAGCCAAGAAGGCTTCTTTTCCTTCGAAGAGGAGTGATGAGGCGACACCATGGAAGGCTCATTCGATGTCGGTTGATTAAGGTGTCGCTTTACTATTTGTTGTTTTGTTGTTGCTATTTTTTCAATTTGAACTTTGATCTCACCTCCTTGCTTTGTAATAACTAATAAATCTTGTATACTTGGCCGAATAACGCATGTACCTTTGCGGTGTCACCTTCCTGCTGAGTTTACTTATCGCTTGTCTCCTTGTACTATCGCTATGTGCTATACTTTTTGCGTATCGCAGCGTTGTCGCTTATCTTCTCTTTCGTTGGACCTGGTTCCACTTTTCAGAGCATTTAATGCTTCTGGATTCTTTTGTTGATGCAAAAGAGACAGTCATGATGTTCTAGGCACACGTGTCTGCAGGTGGGAGCGCTAGGGGAATGGTGAGGCTGAAAGCGTCTTTTCACTCGCCTAGGACTGTACCCGTTTCCCGCGTCTATTATTTTTGACACGTCACATGCAATGATCGCTTGAACTGTCGTTTCACTTGAGCCTTAGGGTTATAAAACCCTTCTCATACTCCTTTCTCATCTTTTGCTGCTTCTTTCCTTCAGAAAAGAACACAATTTTTCTTCCTCTCTTTGTGATCCGCCACCTCCTGGGTGCCCCAACCTTCTTTTTCAAAAAGGTACCTTCTACTCTACTCTTATTTTAGCTTTATTCATGGCTCGCAATCTCCGTTATTCCCAACCCCAACCTGCTGGGGAAGGAGATATTGAGAGTACAATCTCTACCATTGCTTCTTCCGCCGTTCTTCGGCGACGGTTGCGAAATTATAATGCCAACCTTGATCATTTAGATGGGTATTCAACTGAAGTTGCCCCTAGGTCGCTTCGTCTCAACAGCGAGTTGCCTGACAACCGTAGGATTCTTTATGCTAAAATGTTTAACTATGGTTTCCGACTTCCTCTGGATCCCCTGGTTGCATAATTATTCTCTGAATTTGATTTGAACGCTGCCCAGCTAAGCCCAAATGTTTACTGTGGTATTTATGCCTTTATAGCTCTTTGTAGACATGTAGGGATTGAATCTCCCTCTTTATTGCTGCTTTGATCCCTGTTTCAACTGTATAATCATAGTAATGGTGTCATAGCGATATCGCCTCGCTATGACGATGACTCATTAAAACCCTTTACTTGGAAGTTATTACATCTTGAATCCTCTATTGATGCCTGGAAAAAAGGGTTTCTTATCGTCACCTTGCCTAAACCTTTGTGGCGAAATGGGTTCAATTTGAGCATTAGGGACGGCGCCTGGGGTGGGAGGTCGCGCCTAGGGCCACTTGAGCAAGGCTGGTTGGACAAATTGCTCAATCTGACAGGGATTTCTGGTGTTCATACTAGCGAGCTCGCGTGCCAGGGCGACATCCGAGGCTGTATCAAAAGTGAGCACCCTCCATTTCATTCGCTATTCCCTATCGGTACTAACTCTGACATTTTTCTCTTGTTCATGCAGATCTTCCAGCCGGGTGGAAACCTGAGTGTATCAAGAAACGAGAGAAAAGAGCTCAGTGGAGAAGGGAAAAAGAGGCTCTTGCCGCTGCTACTGCTGGTGCCGCTGCTAACGTTGCGCACCCGTCCACTTCTGCGCCTGAGTCTTCTTCTCGTCCTCACGCGGAGGTTACTGCTGCTTCGGCCACTGAGCCGATTTCTTCCACAAGTGCGGATCCTACTCAAGCGTCATCTTCCCAATCCCCAATTACCAAGAGGAGGAGAAGGACTATCCGTATTCGCGTCATCGCTCCTACTCATCCTTCTATTCCGGTTTCTGAGGTTGTTCTTGCAAATTCTTCTCAATTTATTTATTCCACTTACTTGTCCCCTTATTCTCTCTATTTTTCTCCGTAGGATACCGCTGCTGTTTCCTCTATTGTTCCTTCCTGTGGCGGTATGAACCTGACACATATTCTTTGTCCTAAGAGGCCGCGCCTTGGCGGGGATGCCCCTTCATCGGATGGTCTTGCTGCCAATCAGGAAAGGTAGGAAGGTGTCACAGGCACTGGCCCCTTGTCAGGCTATCAAGCCTTTGAGCTGTCGGGGAACAGGGCTACCTCCACGCTATTTCCTCAATTTTCTCTTCTTTCGGCGCGTCACCTCCTCCTCCTGGCCATCCACTGGGCTTCATAGGCGACCTGTCGGAAAGCGACTTTCCACCTTTCCATGCCGATGGTTTTGGTCTCAACGTAGGAACGTCATCTCGTTCCCCTCCGTCTCCTCCTAGCGTCTTCTTTATCCCTGCGACCGCTCCGACAATCTCTCATTCCCTTGCGTCCGTCGAGACTCCTTGCTTGGTGGCTGACTTGAGCACAGTGACTTCTGCCGAGCCCGCCACACACCAGGTCGACTTAAGTAATATTCGCCAAAACGGATTCCCAACGCTGGGGGGTGACAACTCTTTAGCGACATCTGCTTACTTAGCCTCGCATATGTTTTCACTTGAGGAGGAGGAGCGAGCTTTCCTTTCTCATGCCAACGGGGACTGATTGCAGCGGATACGTACTCAACTATTCTCTGCTCTTCAAGACTTCCACTATTGGTCAAAGGACGTGACGAAGCAAGTGGGCTCTCTCAGCTCTTTCTCCAAGGAGTGGCGCAACACTAATCGTCAACTTTTGGAGGAAATTAACAGGAACCAAGAGGAGCTTGGGAGGAACCGAGAAGAAATGAGGAAGTATGCAGAAGAGCGGCAGAATATGGAGGCCAGCTTGACAGCTATGAAAAGAGAGTTAGAGGAGGCTAGGGGGCGCGAAGCCACCAAGGATGCCGATCTGGAAGCTGAACGGGGCCAGAGTGCCGCGCTTGAGAAGGAGACGACAGACAAGTGTAAGTGGTTCTCGGAGCAGACCGCGAGCATCATGGCTGATTGTTTTATTGAGCGCTATGGCCGAGACAAGTTTGATGTCTCTGCTATCATTCAGCTCTTCAAAGGCAAGTCGGGAGGCCTTAGGGAGGATGGCTACTATCGGGCGAAGAGGCCACGGGGGAGCGAGGAGGACGACAACCTGCTAGGGCCATAGGTTTTCTTATTTTTCTTTTCGCGTGTCGGGTGTCCTCCCTTTTTGCTCTTTTGCGTTTCAAGGCTTTTGCTCGCGCAAGCCTCCGTTCTTGTATGAACAACATATATATTCTAGCTGTAGTTTTCCTTTCTCAATGGTCTTTCTTAATTTGTTGCTGTTTGTTCACAGACTTGTGACACCAGTATTGATAGAGTGATGCCGAACGCACATTCGAACCTTCTTCGTAGGGTCATCACATGCAGTGTTCAAAACGGTGTCGCGCTTTTCTCCTCTTCGTGACGGCTTGTGCGATCAAACATAACTAACGTTCCAAATCATCTCGAGCTGCGTTTGGGGTAACAAGGTGACCGTCATTTGGTCAGGGTACATTGCCTTTCCGCGGCATCATTGCTTTCTTGGGTGCTTCGTCACCTTAATGTTTTGCCAATTTTCCTGCACATTTTCACTTATTGTTTGTGTTAGTAGCGACATATGACAAAGTGTCTTAATTACCTTGGGGTGTTGCCACGTACTCTCCAAGCTCGCTTGGCGCTATCCCACCAAGATGTCGCTCGTGTCACATACTCATCCAGCCAACTTCACCGGGTTTGTTCCCTCCGGTTACTCGCTGGGGTATCGTGACTCCTTATATTTCGCCAATTGGCCAGGAAGTGCCTCATCTCAGTGAGCCGCCTGATCAAGGCCGGCCATCACAAGGATAGGATTTTCACTTCTCAGCGTTGTCACCTCGCACCTCGAAGCGTGCCTCGTCTTAACGATGTGCCTGTGTTAGTGCCACCATCGTAAGGGTAGGATTTTCACTTCCGGGGTGGAGTTTTTATCTTCCCTGGGGTCGTGCCTCATCTAAGTGATCAATCGCCTATGTGAGCATGAGTTGTCACAAGGGTAGGATTTGCACTCCCAGGGGAGTCGGGGCGTGCCTTGTCTCGGTATACCGTCTATGTGAGCACGGGTATCCCAGGATAGGACTTTTCACTCCCGACAGTGCTGAAGCGTGTCTCATCTTAGTGAGCCGCCTGATCAAGGCTGGCCTCACAAGGATAGAATTTTCACTTCCAGCACCATATATTTCTAGGGTCACCGGGGCGTGCCTCGTCTTAGTGGCCCGTCTGTGTTAGCCCGGTCTGCCACAAGGTTAGGACTTTTCACTCCCAATACCCTTTCTTCTGTTATCTGCACACCACAGACAACCAAAAAGGAACACAAGAGATATCTCCAAAATAGTTGTTAGAGCATGCGCCACGGCATGTCAAATTCTAGAATAATATAATTTCAAGCGAGCAATGTTCCAGGAGTTAGGTAAGGGGGTACCGTCAAGTGTTTCCAGGTGATATGCCCCCTTTCTGATAACGCGGGTGAAGCGGTATGGGCCCTCCCAATTCGAGCTGAGTTTCCACATCCGTTGGCCCGCAACTCCCTTGTCCCTGAGCACCAAGTCTCCTGCTTTGAGCACCCGCTCCTTAACATGTCTATTGTGATACCGCGCCATTTTCCTTTTATAGTGCATTGTTTTCAGGAGGGCTTCCTCATATGGGTCAGGTAACGCATCAAGGTTAGCTCGTAACCTTTCTTCATTTAGCTCTTCCTTGAAGTATTCGACCCTTAGGCTTAGGGTGCCGATTTCCACAGGCGTGACAGCCTCGGTGCCAAAGGCCATCGCAAAGGGTGTTTCCCCTGTGCTAGTTTTAACAGTCATACGGTAGGCCCACATCACATAGGGTAGTTCATCTGCCCATTTCTTTTTTGAGCCCTCTAAATTTTTCTTAATGCCGCTTAGGATGCTTCGGTTGGTCACCTCTGCCTGGCCGTTAGTCTGGGGATGCGCTACGGAGGAAAACCTTTGTTCAATCTGGAATTCCTCACACTGTTCCTTGAAGAGGTTACTTGTAAATTGCGTCCTGTTGTTGCTGACCAGCACACGAGGTACCCCGAACCGCATGATAACTTGTTACTTAAAGAAGCGCCATACTTTCTCGGTCGTAATGTTGGCTACCACCTCCGCTTCTGCCCACTTTGTGAAGTAGTCCACAACCACGATTATGAATTTCAGTTGGGACCTTGCCTTCGGAAAAGGGCCTAAAATGTCAATTCCCCATTTAGCGAAAGGGTAGGGGGCCACGATTTGCGAGATTTCTGTGACAGGTCGTTGGGGGATTTTAGCAAACTCTTGGCATTTGTGACATGCTTGCACGAAGTTGTTACAATCCCTTCAGATGGTGGGCCAGTAAAATCCTGACCTAAATACCTGTGCGGCCATGGTGCCGCCCGATACATGCATATCATAGATACCTTCATGAATCTCTCGTAGGGTGTGGAGGCCTTCCTGTTCGGTTATGCATTTTACCGCTGGGTGGGAGAAACATCTCTGGATTAGTTCCCCATCATAGTAGGTGAATCTTGCCGCTTGCTTCAACACTTTTCTCCTTTCTGCGTTATCGCTCGGCAACTCGTCGTGCTTTAGGAATTTGACCACAGGGATTCTCCAGTCCTTTTCAATTTCTTCTACACACAGCGACAACTGCTCCTCCATGAAGGACGACACTAACCTTTCCTCGTAATACACATCTTCTGGTATGGTCGCCTCCTGATTGGTTGCTGTTTTGGCAAGGTTGTCTGCCTCGGCATTGTCCTCTCGGGGAATTGTGTTCAAAAGTGACGTGCACGCCTCTTTGTTCTATCTCCATCAATTCTCGTTTTACTTTCGATTGCCCAAATCAGCATCCTCCCAGAGGACTCTGGTTTCCTGAAAATTCTCTTCAAGGGCTGATCTGTGAGCACAATAACTGGGTAGGCCTAGAAGTACTTGTCCATCTTTCGTGTGGACTGTATCAGGGTGAATGCCACCTTCTCGATGTGGATGTATCGTACCTCAGTATCCTTCAACACATGACTGACAAAGAAGACGGGACGGTGGGCATGATTGTCCTCCCGTACTAGGACAACGCTGACTACTTCATCTGCAACACCGAGATATAGGAACAGGGTGTCGCCCGGTTCTGGTCGTGTTAGCACCAAGTCGGACGACAGATAGGTTTTCAAATCCATGAACGCTTCTTCACATTCTTGCGTCCATCCAAAAGAAGCCTTTTTGCGTATGACCTTAAAGAACGGCAGGCATCTCTCCCCCTGTTTAGAGATAAATCGCCCTAAAGCGATGACGTGTCCTGTCAACCTTTGGACCTCTTGGATGGTTCGCGACGATGCCATGGACCTCTTGGATGGTTCGCGGCGATGCCATGTCATGGATGGCCTTAATCTTTGATGGGTTCGGCTGGATGCCTTTTTGGCTTACCACGTACCCCAAAAATTTTCTCGTCTGAAATGCATTTGCGAGGGTTCAGTTTCATTTTGTATTTCCTTAATGCGTCAAACACCTCTTGTAAGTCTACCAGATGGTCACTGAAGCTTCGGCTCTTGACCAATAAGTCGTCCACGTAGGCTTCTACATTTTTTTCCGATTTGCCTCTCGAACACCTTGTTCGCCATGCGCTGACAAGTTGCCCTAGCATTCTTCAATCCGAACGTCATCGCTGTGTAACAATATGTAGCCTTTGGAGTTATGAATGTCATTTTCTCTTCATCTTCTTTGGCCATGGGGATCTGATGGTATCCATAGTTGGCGTCCAAAGAACTCAAGTATGCGTATCCAGCAGTTTGATCGACTAATTGATCAATTCTGGGGAGTGGATAACAGTCCTTGGGGCAGGCGTCGTTTAAGTCAGTGAATTCAATGCACATGCGCCAGTCTCCGTTGGGTTTCAAAACTAGGACGGGATTGGCCAGCCAGGTGGGGTATTGAACCTCTCGAATGAATCCCGCGTCCAGGAGTTTTGTTACCTCCTTGTCGATAGCCATTGTCTTCTCCGCGGAGAACGCTCGCCGCTTCTGTTGAACTGGCGTGGAACGCAGATCGACGTTAAGTCAATGTTCTGCTACCTCCCTAGATACACCAGGCATGTCCGCTGGTTTCCAGGCGAACTCCCCTTTGCACTTGTTCAGCAGTCGGGCTAGTTGTGCACTCTCCTCCGGGGTTAACTTTTGATTGACCAAGAAACTTGCCTCACTATTGCCATTGACAGGGACGGGCACCATCGTATCTATCGGTTGGGTGCGCCTTTCATCCCTTTGCTCGTAGGGGTTTGCCGCCACACACACATACTGGTCACAACTTTTCTGAGTCATGAGCGAATAACACTCGGCGGCTAGCTTTTGGTCGCCCTTGATCGACACCACTCCTTCGCAAGAGGGATATTTTATCCTGAGGTGTTTTTGAGATATCACTGCCCCGAAGCGATTGAGGAATGACCGCCCTAGAATGGCATTATACGGTAGAATGAGGTCCACGACCAAGAATAATAACTCTTTTGATCGCTTGGACGTGTCTTCTCTAAAGTACACGGGCAGCACTGTGACTCCGGTTACGGGTATAGGAACACCGTCCACTCCAATGATTGGTTTTTTGCAGGGTGTCAATTCGTCGGCGGGGCGCTTCATGAGGTTATATGCTTCCAGTGAGAATAGATTTACCGCACTACCATTATCAATGAGGGTTCTTCGAACCCCGTGGTTTCCGATGACAGGCGTGACTACCAACGCGTCATTGTGAGGGAACACGACGCCCTTCTCGTCTTCTTCTGAGAAGGATAGCACCATCCTGTCCAACATATCTATCGCTTCCTTTTTGGGGGGTGGCTTTCTCGTTTTCGCTTCTCCACCGCGGCGGGTGTCGCTCGAGTGGACTCGTCGAGGTATGATGTGCCATTGGCAATGATGTTAATGATGGGATGTCTCCGTCATGAATTGTTAACGCTTCTTTCCCCCTTCCACCAGAGGTCCCGCTGCTTCCAGGGGGGAGGAGGCATTTGTTGGTCACCTGACGCCCCGCGCTTGGGGTTGCCTTTGGCTTCTTGCTCTGGTGGCGAATTCTCTGAGGTAACCCTCTTCTAACAAGCACTCTATCGCTAGTTTCAATTCTCTACATACGTGTGTGGAGTGCCCTCTGGCCTTATGGAATTTGCAGAAAGCGTTTTCTCTTCCTTCCATGATCACTCCCAATTTCACAGGGACTGGATAGCGGATTGGCAGGTTCCGCTGCTGAATAATTGTTAAGATCTCCGCCCGTGGAAGTATAAGAGAAGGAAGGTCGGGGTCGTAGATTCGACCCTTAGGCGGGTCCGCTTGTCGCTGAGCATTCGAGCCACCGGTTCTTCCTCTAGAGAAGCTACCTTTTTGCCGATTGGACGCCTTGGGAATGTGATCTTTCCGCTGGGCGTATTCGTCACCCGGGTGAGTGTCGTGGATCGCACTAGCTTGTGTGGCGTGGACGGGGGGCGCACTCTGGGGCATGTTTCGCATTCTATCTCTGTATTCCTCCTCTTCCATTCTTGCGTAGTTGTGAGCCTTCAGCCTTAACGCATCTAAGGTTACCGGGGGGGTCCACCATTAACATGTCCCTCAACTTTCCGTAGTCACAGTTTCGCTTCAAGGCTTCTATGGCAAAATCAATAGTAATACCTAGTGTCAACGACATCTCCATGTCGAAATGACCGAGATAGCCTTTTAAGGATTCTTCTGGCTTCCTGCGTATATCAAACAAGGCTGCGGCAGACTTCCGGATGGGGATAGCTGTGCTGTAGCGACTCTTAAACTTAGCCTCTAGCTGTAAGAAATTATCGATCGACTGGGCAGGGAGTCCTTCAAACCAGAGGCGAGCTACCCCTGACAACGTCATAACGAATATTTGGCACAATGCCGAGTCGTTGTGCGTCTGGAATTGCACAAAATTTTTCACCTTATTGAGGTAGGAGATGGGATCTTTAGTGCCGTCGTATGACTCTGTGGGGAGTTTAACGTGTCAGCTGACCCTATGGCGTCTTATACGGTGGCTGAACGGATGACCTGAGGTGTCATCTAGGATTTCACGGTCATCTAGGAAATTTTTGTGCCCTCGAGGCTCGGGGGTATGTTGTTGCCTAGGGGATCGGCTGCGACTCCTAGGTGAACGGGTTCGATGTCTTCTACTACTCGATCTTTCGCTTCGCTCCAGGGAGACCTCTCTGTCGGCCCCCTCTCTCCTTCCGTCCCAACATTCCCTATAGTCACCCTGCTGTCATTCTACTTGGGAGACGGGAACTCGCGGCGCTCGCGGTATGTAAGGCTCTACCTGTCCATCGGCGAGTTGTACAAAACTGAATGGCGTACTCATCGCAGGCGAAGTTAGAGGAGTGCTTGCCTGCCGCCGAGGCGATACCGGTCGTTCGGTAACAATGGACAGGGTGAAGACAAACTGAGAAGGCACACCCGATCCAGGGACACTGGAAGTAAACCCTGCTGCTAGCTCAGTCAAGTAATCTAGCTGGGCACGAAGGGCTAAGATTGAACTCGCCAAAGGATTGTTGACACCATCCACTCCGGAACCTGTAAGAGGGGGAGTGGGATGACTAGTTCCGGCCACCTGAGAAAATGGGACGCCTATTTGGAAAAATGGGGCGCCCGTTTGAGGAAATGATGTGTTTCCTGTCAGTTCAAAGAGGAGGTCCGTCTGTGCAGAGAAAGTTCCATGCGATGCGATGAAGGTGCTCGACGAAGACGTAGGGAAAAGTTCCCTGTGAACGTAGGTGCTGCGAGAATGAGGGGGGTAGATTCTGAATCTGAGGCCATGATCCTTCGACTCACAGAAATAACAGAGCTTGGTTATCAAGGAAGCTCACTTAATTAACCAAGACTCTCAATGAAAGCACCATTTGATAAGAGTCCGAGATTCGTCAAGTAGGATCGGCCAAAGCGAGGCTGGTTGGGAACACTGTTCCGGTTGTCTTCGTCACCTGCAAAGTGCCGAAGGGGGTCTCCGGCGTAAACACTCCGATGCTTAAGTTAGTATGAGTGGTGAAAATGGTAGGGGTTCAGCACGTTGTCTTAGGCTTACCCTCTTGTCGGGAATGGTGGGGGTATTTATAGGCAAAGGAAGGACCTTACTGACAGGGGGTAGGCGATATCTCTGGTAGATGTCGCTTGGGTGCTAGGGAGTGACGTCATGTGAGGTGACGTCATACAGAGTGACGTCATGTGTGACCTGGGATGGGATGACGCCGTGCAGATGTCGCGTGAGAGCCCCCCGTTGATGTCGACCATCCCAGGGCCGGTCGCCAGGCTTGGGGGCGGTAGGAACAGTGCCATGTCCCCCTTGGTATATACAGTGTTCTGGCCTTGTCGCCAGGTGTGATGGCGGAGATGCCACTAGGGTGGTGTCAATGGTTATCAAGAACAAACCCTTTTTAGTCTTTACTCACTAATACGAAGGCATAGACCAATATTTTATAAGTTAGAAAAACTTTTCTAATGTGGCACTCCATGAGCAAAAATAATATTAAGGAATTCACGTGGGATAGTATATATTTATGGAATTTTTTTTTAAATCAACGATTTAATTAAGCAAATCAGAACAAACACAAGGATAAATAAAGACTTTCGTTAATGTAGGGTACTATTTGGAAAAAAACTTTACAAACACGAGGTGATTAAAAGATTGTTTAGCTTATTTATATAGAACTTAATCGGAACAAACCCTCTTTACTCACCGATACAAGGGGATGCCTAGACTAATTTTCTACTTGTTGGAATGCAACACTGGTCCTATAAAAGATTCGTTAGTCCAAACAACATTTATTTTGACTCTGTGTACATCGAACTCTTTCGACAAGACATAACCCATGTCTATCTCAAAGGTTCATAGTTCTCGTAGTTTAGTCACTTTCTATATGAGAAATTATATGGGTTGAAGTGGAAGGTTATAATTTCTTAAAAGTTATAACTTTGACATTTTTAGAGGTTTTTTTCTTTTTTTTTTGAAATGGGTTCTTTCATTAATGATAACTCATAGTATAGTCAAGAACGACCAGACACATGTTCTCAAAGTATTCAGACAATCCTAACACAAAGGCTCTCCTGGCTAAGGCATGAGCAATTGAATTCGCATTCCTACTAACATGGACAAAAACACATGAACCGAATTGTTGTGCGAGTTGAATAATGTCATCTACAATCACTCCCATATTTGAGTGGGTCTGAGAATGGGAAAGAATAGCCTGAATTAACTCAAGGCAATCAGTTTGGACTTGTCGCACCCCTCTTTTGGAATTTTTACACGACGCGGTTTGGGACGAGATGTGAGACGAAATCGGACTCATCTCACATAATGCAATGAAGTCACCACCCTATTTTGTTTCTAAGGTTTAGGGAACCTAAAGTCATGGCATAAAAATAAAAAGCTAAGGCAAAAAGGGTCTAAACCCTAAAATGATAGTTCGGGGTCGATTTATGGACTCGGGAAGGTGTTAAGCACCCGAGTCTCATCCTAAAAAGGTTACCAGTTGAAAGAAAGAGGTGTAAAAAACATTTGAAAACAAGTAATGGGCCCTCAGAGGAATCTCCGCTTTAGTATTTTTCATTGGTCGGGACTGTTCGGGACTAATTTTTAACGAAATTAACCGTTTAATCTTTACTAAAGCGAGCGCCCTCTATCATCATCGGGCCAATGCTCACGAAGCAAATCGAGTTCTAACATTTCTAAATGATCATGCATACGAATATTTGAGTTCTAGCATTTCTAAATAAATATGCATACAAATATTTGAGTTCTAGCATTTCTAAATAAACATGCATATGAATATATACGAAAAGCGTTTGAAGTAAATAAAAAGGTAAGAAAAGTGTACTTTGTGAATGGGTACCGATTGATTTATCCTACAAAGCCGAGATTATTAGTACCGGAAAATGATAATCGATAAACAGATAAATAATTAATTTAAAAGCAAGCAAAATAATTAATTAAATAGTTAAAAGCACGCAAAATAATTAATTAAACATTACGAACAAATAATTAATTAACACGAAAAATAATGCGATGGGCCAGAAATCGACTCAGCCCACTGCAAACTAGGCCCAACAGCCAAGCCCAGCAGAAGGGTCAGCTCATTTCTTTTCCTTTCCTCTACTTGGGCCAGGATCATTCCAGACCCATGACCAACTTGGACAGGCCAAGCCCGTCACCTTCTTTCCCTCCTTCCTCACTGCATCGTCTTCTTCCTTGGTTCATCGGCGTCATTGCCGGCGACCAAGGGCAAAACCAAGCGACAAAACCAAGCAATGAAATGACCAAAGTAAACTCAATAAATGCAGCAATTTAATCAACCCAAGCAGCAATTCGAATTAAGCCAAAAACAACAAGCAATTAACGAAGTAAAAGCAACTAAAATAAATCAAAACAGTGACAAAAATAAACTCAAAACAGTAGGCAATTGAGCGAAATGAAACAACAAAATTAACTGGAAATAGAGGCAACATTTTAATTGAATTGAAAGCAATAATTGATTGAAAATAAAATAGAGGTAATTAATTAAATTAAAACAGTGGCAATTAGCGCAATAATTAAATGAATTGAAGGCAGGAGTTGATTAAAAGCAATAAAAGGGCTTAAACCTGGTTGATGAGTAGTCGCAACGAGTGTGAGAAATTAGAGAGCAAGAATGCATGAATTGGTTCATGAATTGGTGAAGAAGGCTGGCATTTATAGGTGAGCGGCTGCGAGTGAGCTTGGCAAGCAAGGAGCACATGAGTGGTGATGAGGCAGCTGGTGATGATCAAAACGCGTCGACAAGGTAGAGAGGTGATGTGCCATAAATGGTTGATGGTAAGCTTGCGTTGATGATGGCTGGTTGTGATGATGATTCACGTTGGGGAGAGGCCGAGAAGTGATCACGAAGGAGGGGAGTGAGTCAGTTTGGCGTGAGGAACATGACGATGAAGGTGAGTCGTTTGATCTGTTTGATTCTCACTTTTCAAACAGATCAACGGTGGAGATGAAGGCTGCATTTATGGTTGATGGTAAGGGTTGATAAAGTTGGTTTTATTACCTTTTTGGTTCGAGCTAATGGCACGAGAAGTCTCGTTTGAACCTGAACGAAAAAATACTAAAAATACGGGATAAAGTAAAATGACACGAAACAAATTAAATAATAAACAGTAAATAGACAAAATAAATAATAAATAGTAAATAGATGGAAATGTTCGATCTATGGTCCGAGAAATCTAATTTGGAACCGATAGAAGTTCGACCGAAAAATGTGGAAAAAACAGAATAAAATGAAATCACACGACACAAAATAAATAAATAGTAAATAAACAACAATAAAAATATGATTGACATAAAAAAGGGTTAATAATAGGACGAACGATAAAAATGCATAAAATGCTATGACAAAAATGTCAAAATTCGGGTAGCAACAGGACCTGGATACGATCCAATCCACAATGGCAAGCTACATAGAGTGCTCTTCTGAAAACCA
This sequence comes from Viola odorata, assembly GCA_963691705.1. Classification (NCBI taxonomy): domain Eukaryota; kingdom Viridiplantae; phylum Streptophyta; class Magnoliopsida; order Malpighiales; family Violaceae; genus Viola; species Viola odorata. Next base: position 66,458,103 of record OY829537.1, on the reverse strand, counting down.
GGCCTTCTGCCACAACTATATCCATCCGCACTTGGATGCACTCATATGTCAAGAAGATGCATCTGTCATTCCCAACTCGGCCAATGATACCCAAGCCTGTTTGGGTCGGTCCCACCGCAGCATCGGTGTTAAGGCAAAGCATCCCTACACTAGGGTGAATCCAAGTGGTCGCTACATCAGATATAGAAGGGCCATCCTCCTCAACATTACCCCCATTAACTGACCTGTAGTCTCTCAGCAAGCGTGCTCCACGAAACAGAACCTCCTGAGTAGATAGCTTGATCGAATTGAAAACACGGTCGTTTCTACAATTCCAAATTGCCTAGAGGATGGAGATCACCTCTTCCATCAATGTAGTTGAAATGGTATCCTTCAATCCACCCAACCAGCCCCAAAGAGTTGCGTTGTGAGAAAACAAGCAAAGGGAGGAAGCATGACTAGACCTCATGGTATCAACCGACGCAACACAATGTAAGAAAAGATAATCTGTTGTCTCTGCTGCGTGTTGATAGCAGGGACACCCGTCCTCATCTCCAATGCCTCGTTGTAACAAATTCACTTTCGTCGATAGACCGTTATGGAGCAACCTCCAGGTAAAGATCTTAACCTTCGGTGGAATCTTGAGTTTCCACAAGTATGACCACCAGAATTCGTCGACATCGGGTTGACCTCCATCATTCAAAACCGACAGGAAATTATGGTAGCTACTCTTCACCGAATATCTCCTAGTTTTTGTATAGCGCCATACAAGTCTGTTTGGAGGGTGGAAAAGACTGACCGACATTGTCAGAATAGCACCACTCTCATCGAGTGAGAAAATCTCCCGAACCAAGGACTGATTCCAACTCCCCACATCATGTTCCATAAGCTTATTGGTCATCGTATTTTCCTGAATACGAGAGATTGGTGACTGAGCTAACCCTATAGAGGAGCAAGGTAGCCAAGGGTTAGCCCAAATGCGAATCTATTCACCATTTCCCACCCACTACAAGCAGCATTTGAGTAGAACATCGCGACCCACCATGAAACTCCGCCAGATACATGGTGGCATCCAAGAAGCTCCTCGACAGGAAGTATTTGGCTTTTAAGACCCTGGCCAGAATAGAATTAGGATAGTGTATGATCCGCTAACCCTGTTTGGCATGCAGGGGGAGATTAAACTCCCTGAGCTTGCGAAACCCTAAACCACCTTTCTATTTTGATCTGCAAAGCATGTCTCAGGAGATCCAACTGACTTTGTGATGTTTATCATTTTCTCCCCACCAATATTGTCTCATTGCACGCTCCATATCCTCACAGACCCCACGTGGCATCTCGAAGCAGCTCATTAAACACGTAGGGATTACTTGAGCTACCGTCTTCAGCAGAACTTCTTTTCCCGCTTGTGACAATGTTTTCTCCTTCCAACCACTTAGACGTTTACACAGCCGATCCCTGACGTTGGAAAACAACATTTTTTTGGAACGTTCGAAACCTACTAGGAGCCCAAGGTACTTCGAATGATGCCTACCTCCACCACCCCAAGTTTGTGTTGTAGTGTCATCCTTACTTCCCCATAAACGTTCCTACTGAAGACCACTTCGGATTTAGCCAGGTTAATATTTTGACCAGATCCCTCCACGTAGTATCTTAAAATACATGCAATGGCATTAGCTTCACTCGGGACAGCCCTAGCGAAGATCAAGTTATCATCAGCATAAAGAAGGCGACTCACAGTGGGCCCCCCTCGACTCACTAATATACCATGACGAAGCTGACGCTGAGTCGCCTCACATAACATTGATGATAACCCTTCCGTACATAAGATAAATAGGTAGGGGGAGAGAGGGTCCCCCTGTCTAAGCCCTCTTTATGGTCTAAAGACCGGCCCTGTGTAGCCATCTACTAAAATGGAGTATGACACCATGGAAACACATCACATGACTAAGTCCACCCATCCAGAATCGAAGCCAAGCTTGCAAAGAATATGCTTGAGATAGTGTCATTCCCCCCCTGTCATAGGCTTTACTCATATCAAGCTTGAGACTCATCCATCCTCTCCCTGACCGCCTATTCTGCATAGCATGAAACACTTCTTGCGCAACACAAGCATTATCTGTAATCAATCTGTTAGGAACAAAAGCACTATGGTTCTCCAAAATAATGTCAGGAAGAAAGAGTTTCAGTCTATTGGCTAAAACCTTAGTAACCAATTTAAAGATTACGTTATAGAGACTAATGGGTCTATAATGGGAACAATCTAGAGGTTTGGAGATCTTAGGGATAAGAGTAATAAAAGTATGATTCAAAACAGATGGGTCAGCATTATGATTAAGAACGTTAAGGACAGCAGAACAAACAGAATCTCCTATAAGATTCCAAAACTGCTGAAAGAAAAGAGGGGGCATACCATCAAGGTTAGGTGTTGTTTTCAGTTTCATCTGTGTAAGTGCTCGATGAGCCTCCTCTCTATTGTACGGGGCCATAAGATGGTCGTTCATGCTAGCCAAAACCACCGGGTGCACTGGAGCGCATTCTTCACCTCCACAGGACTGGCTGATGTAAATAGCTTCTTGAAATATTCTGTGAAAATGATCTTGACAACTCCTAGATCTTCGCGCCACACCCCAAGCTCGTCGATGATACTCTGGATGCGATTCTTCTTCCGCTGCTGACTTGCACGACTATGGAAAAAACTAGTATTTTTATCCCCCGCCTCTAGCCATAGAGACCGAGATCTTTGTTGCCACATAATCTCCTCCCTGCGAATTAGCTCCTCCAAATCCCTTGACACCCCCCGAATTTCCTCTTGGACCTGGTTCGACACCGGTAACTGTTGGAGCCAACGAGTTTGCCCCTCTTTGATCTGATCTTCATTGGGATGGATGCAAAAGAGGCTTGACTCCACTTTTTGAGAGATTCCCCACAATGGTGCAACCTGTCCATGATAGATGGACGCTAGTCAGCATTACCATTTCCACGCATCATACACCATAGTTTCACACCCATCTTCCCTCAGCCAAGCGGTCTCAAACCAATATAAGTTGCCTCACCGCCGTTCCATTTTTTTTGCCTAAGCTACAGCAAAAACGGACAATGATCCGAGCCAAATCGGGGCAAGTGATACATGCAACTGTCCGAAAAGAGGGTTAACCAATCCTGTGTCCCCACTCCCCTGTCGATCCTTTCTAGGATTAACCCGGACCCACCTTGATTATTACACCAAGTGAAAGGAGCCCCTTTATACCCTAAGTTCTGTAGACCACAATCATCAAGAGCCCGATGAAATTCTGCCATAGCTGAGACTTGCCTATCCCGGCCCCCATGCTTCTCATAAGACCACATAATCTCATTGAAATCTCCCAAACAAACCCAAGACAGCTGACTCGTCTCCCGCAGGGAACAAATTAAATCCCAAGTTCTATGTTTGTCTCCTCCTGAAGGCCAACTATATAAATTAGAAAACCTCCAATAAACCAAATGATTACTTATTTCATTTATTTTGACATCAATACAATGCAAACGTAAATAAATAACAGAAACATTAAGGGACTCATGCCACAAAAGCCCTAGATCGCCCCTCCTAGTCTGACCAACACAATCCACCCCTATGACATGCTTATAACCCCACCTTTTATTCAAACATCTAATCTCTGATATCTTGATTTTTGTCTCACATAAAAATACCAAAGAGGGCTTACAATACTGAAAATTTGACAAAAAATTGAAAAAAGGAAAATTTAAAAAAAATTGTAAATAAAAGTTGAATCACTTTTTCATTGTTATATACGTCCATTCTTAATAAAATTGTATTACCACAATTATTGTATAATAAGGCATATGAAACTAAGACAATTGTAGAAACTAGTAAGATAATGAGAAAAAATAAGAAACTATAAAAATAAAAGTTAAACCAATTTTTCATTTTTTAAGGTCTTACTATTAGTGTTACATTTCTTTTTCTTTTTCTTTTTCTTCCTTTTGCAATTTTCCCCTATCTTTTCAAGTTTTCAAACCAACAGTTAGGTAAAAAGTAAGAAAAGAGAAAGAAAAAAAATACGCTGCGAAACATGTCAGAGTTGGTCGAAATTCCATAGGTAAAATGGCGTTTCCAAGATATTCAATCTATTTTTATAAAAAAAAATCAATCTGTAATGGTGTACAAACAAAGCCGTTGGATTTTATGGAAGATGGTTGAGGGTTTGAGCACCCGGGGTCCCTAACATTATTATTTTCAATTTAGACTGTCCCTAACGGCGCTTTTTGTTCATTTCAATCCCACACGTTATACACGTTAGGCACCCGAGGTCCCTCTTGTCATAACGGTGACAAACGACCGTTATCTTTCAATTTTTTAATATTAAATCTAAAAAAGTGGTCTGCACTCGAACCCATATGTCAGATTTCCTAATATTTTATCAAAAAAAAAATCTCAAAAAAATATTTTTATTAATTATTTCAAAAAATAAAAAAATCTCAAATTAACAAAACAAAAAAAAATAGATTATTAAAATTCGAACAAACCTCGCTGCAAAAGAATCAAACTTCATCTCCTTCCTCCAGCAAACCGTCGTTGACCTCTGCGACTCCGGCCATCGCCGTCATTGAGCCCGAACTAGACTCGTAGCAATACCCATACAAATTAAACCCATACCCAACTCAAAATAATCCATACCCGTACCAAATCAACCCGTACAAATTAACCAAATAAATACAAACTAACCAAAATCACTGAAACTCGTATTAAATACCCACACAAATTAAACCCGACTCAAATTAAATACAACCTGTACCAATACAAAATAATTTGTACCCAATACAAATCAAACCGTATCAATACCTATAAAAATCAACCCGAATCAAAACCCATATCAATTACAAACAAATTTGCCCTTCTAATCTCTTCATCTCCTCTTCCAACTCAAACCAATCCTGGAAATCAAATACAAACACAGCAGCAAACCAACAAACAAATGAACAAAAAAAGGAAAACGAAGCCAAAGTCTGAGAGTGAGGGAGTGGACCATTTTTGTTGGTGATGGTGGTGCTGGCAATGGTGGAGCTGCGACGGCGATTGATTTGGTGATAGTTGTCGATGGTGATGGTCGGCGGCAATTGATTTGGTGATGGTTGCCGGCGGTGGCTAGTTGGACGATGGTGGTGAGACGAAGGTGGATGGACGGTGTAGCGGCGACGTGACGATGGTGGTGAGACGGAGGTGGATGGACGATGAGTTAGAGGCGAATATGAGGAGAGAGTGAGAAAATGATTTTTTTGTAGGTGATTGTGTGTGTGTCCAATCGATAGTGAGGGAGAGGGTGAAAAAAAGGGTTTATGATGGAGAGAAAAAAATTATTTCTAGCTTCCACTCCTTTATAATTTTCATCTCCAGAATGAATTGGAGAAGAAGCAAGAAGTAGTTTTGTGTTTTGTGGGCCATTCTTTAAAAAAATTCAAATTTTAATAATCTGTGTTTTTTGTTTTGTTAACATAAGTTTTATTAATTTAATTTTTAAAATTATTAATAAAACTATTATTTTTAGATATTTTTAGGATAAGAAGTCAGGAAAATCTGACAAGTGGGGTCCAGTGTCAGATTTTTTTTAGAGAGAATATTAAAATATTGAGAGAATGCAATTTATCTCCTTTATAATAAGAGGGATCTCGGGCGTCTAAAGGATATAACGTGTGAGATTGGAATGAACAAAAATCGCCGTTAGGGATGAACTAAAATGAAAATAATAATGTTAGAGACCCTGGGGTGCGTAAACCCGATGGTTGAAGCGTATATTTCCATAGCGAATAGTCTTACAATGTGACTGCTAGAGTTGTTGATTGTAATATGTTTCTAATATGTTTGTGTAATTTACAATTTCTAAAATTACACTAATTAATTATATATTTGTGTAAATTATAAATTTATGCGTAAATTTTAAGTGTTTTTACTAGTTTTTATAGACAATAATGTAAAATGAGTACAATAATCATATTAGGAAAATAAAACATCGAATATGTTTACTTGCAACAATCTTTCATATTATTTAGAGTAATTTTTTAAAAGCTAAACTATACTTATTAACCACATATTACGAACCCAAACTTTATCCTTATGTATAAGTATAACCTTTCTCATTGGAACAAACCATTTCCATTCACTAATACAAGGAGACCCAGCTAGACTACAAGGAGACCCAGCTAGACTACAAGGAGACCCAGCTAGACTACTTTTTGATGGGTTGAAATGCAACATCCCTGATAGATTCGTCAGTTTGATCAATATTTTTTCTCACTCTATCTAGGTCCGACTTTTTGGACAAGATAGACTAAACTGGCCAGAAACCAAATCTATCTCAGAGGTTCATAGTTTCTACGATGTAGCCACTTTGTATATGAGTTATAGGGATTGAAGTGGAAGGTAATAATTCCCTTAAAAATTTCAATTTTGACATTTTTAATGGTTACAAAAATCATAAAATTGAGAAAAAATGTAATAAAATATGGTACGGCTCAAGATACCAAAAAAAAAAAAAAAAGAAAAAAAAAAGAAAGGAAAAATCTTGAAAGAACTTGTAAATAAATATCGAACCATCCTTTCATTGCTACCGGCATCTAATCTTGTTACATTCCTATCTTTCATGATTTTGGAATTCTTTCCAATTTTTATGAAATTTTCAACTTTTAAAAAAATCGAAATTGTAATTTGTAGAAAATCTATACTATATAAAAAGCACGAATGACTTTATTCTTTAAAAGTCTATTATATCTTTAATTTTTCTTTCAAAAGTCTATTACACCCTTAATTTTTAATAACTAATTTACTAATCATTTTTGCCAAAATTTGTCAATTAATTAAAAACTACAATCTGTAAGTGCAATTTACTAATTAAAAATTGGAATCGGTTTAACCTACCTCCTATCTCTATCCGGCAATTTACTATATTTTTTGTGCTTAAGATTATTGTATTTTCTTTTTTATATGCTCCATTTTAATTGATATTAAATTATTCATCTACTTTAAAATTTTGTATTCCCATAATTTATTTTATTATGCATCCAATATTCTTATAATTTCGACAATTTTTTGTTTGATTTCACGTACCACACTTCATGACGCCGGTATCATCATGTGGGTTTTATTTTATTTTTAAAGAAACTAATGTTAAATTTGGAATGGTTATATTATGTTAATATTAAACTATAGGCCGAATAATCCAACAATTTTTACTTATAATTTATTTTATATTTAATAGTAATATTTTTTAATAAATTTTATCATATTTAATTTTTATAGTATTGGTGCACGTGTAAAACGTGTCCAAAAATACTAGTAATTTTAAAAGTATATATGCGTTACTTTTATGTATATAAGTATTCGTCTAATTTTTGTTGTGAAAGTTGATGTATCTTATTTTTACTAGCTTCTTTTTTATTGACGTTAAATTATTCATATGAATTTTAAATTTAGTATTTTTTCAAAATTTATTTGATTCAACATTCAATATTTTTACAATTTGGTTTGCGATCTCGTATTGTTTATTTTTTTTTTAAAAAATGATTAAAGTTTGATTGGTTATTAATATTTCATGCTCATATTAAATTCTGGGTATATTTCAACAATTTTATTCACATTTATTTTATATTTAATAGTAATACTTTTAAATAAATATTATAATATTATATTTATATATGGTACAATGTTGTAAAAAATACTTATTTATTTAAATGACCGTAAAACAAAACTCATTAATGATCGACCTTATTCTTCATATAAGTAGGATGTAAAATGTAATTTAATATACAGAGAGTATTCTATAATTTTAATATGTAATCCTTTTAAATTATGGAAGAAAATATTATGGAATTTGTAAATAATAAAATATTTAATTAATATAATATTGAGAAAAAGTGAGGAGAATGAGTAGTGTGGTATTTGTTTTTTCACTTTAATTTTTCTTACTTTAATAAAGGTAGTGTGGTATTTGCTTTTTCAAATAAATTTATACTATTTTCTTTTCCATATCACGTCATCTTTGTATTTCGATTATTTTTTAACTGCTTTAGTATTTATTTTATATCATTAAACTTTTGCTAAATCAAACTACACGTCACTGGACAGTGGTGAGTGGACTCGATTCTAAAACGGAACGACCTTATTTCTTCCCATCTCGCAATCTCATACCCCTTTCAATTCGGTGAGGTTGAATTAGTGTTAGCTGCAAAGAATCGCTTTTGCATCCTAATGCTCCGGCGACACTTTCCCCAAGCGTAGTTGCTCGACTTTCAGGTTATTGTTCCTTACTTCAACATTAAAATCTCAGCACATTCAATGCCTTTGAATTCATTTCACCAATTTAACAGAAGAAATTGAAGCCATTCGACTCCAGAACTTCTCTTTCTCATTCGTAATTCATGTTTATATAGTTACAAGTGTGTCTCATGGTGGCATTGCCTCAACTGGGTTGTTCCAATCATTCAAAAAATTGTTAGTTCTCTAGACAGTTTTGGAATGGGCTCATCAGCTGTTTGTTTAATTTTCTGAATTAAAAGAACTTTTCCCAACTTTACCTTCGTTTCATTTTTCATGCAGCATTTTCTAATCATCTCGTGATGCAATGATAAAAACTTCGGTCCTATCTTTCCAAGTGTGTATCTTTCTTTTATTATTCATGGAGCTTAATTTAGTTTTTTTCCTTCTTCTGATTCATGTGTGATGTGTCCTATTTTATTGATATGTGTAGGCGCTGAAGATTCCATCTTGCACAATTGATAGGCGTGGTAAGCAGTCAATAAAGTGCAAAGCTTCGCATATGGAGCTCACTCTTACTCGCCCAGATGACTGGCATCTGCACCTCCGTGATGGTGACCTTCTTCAAGCTGTTGTCTCACACAGGTAGTACTTCTTTACTTGTGATTCCTGATGTTCATTTCTCTATTCAAATACTTCTTTGTCGTTGGCCTTTTTAGCGCTACTCACTTTGGAAGGGCAATTGTGATGCCGAATTTGAAACCTCCAATTACCACCACTGCTGCTGCTTTAGCGTATCATGAAGCTGTCATGAAATCACTCCCTGAAGATTGCAACTTCACCCCACTAATGACACTTTATTTGACGGATTCTACAAATCCAGAGGAGATCAAGCTAGCTAGTATGTCGAAATTAGTGTTACATCCTTTTCTGCTTTCCTTTCTTATTGCTCCTATGATTTTAGCCCGGATTTTTAAATTTTTTTTTCTTTGTTTCATAGGGGAAAGTGGAGTTATTTTTGCTGTGAAGTTGTACCCTGCTGGTGCTACTACAAATTCACAAGATGGTGTTACTGATCTTGGGAAATGTTTACCTGTGCTTGAGGAGATGATTAAGCATGATATGCCTTTGCTGGTAATTTAATGTTATAGCCAAGTTTTCCCGATGGGTCACCTTGCAGTTTGTTTTTGTTATGATTTTGGTGTTTTGCAATTCTGTTTACAGGTTCATGGGGAGGTCACCAATCCTAATGTTGATGTATTTGATCGTGAAAAAGTCTTCATAGATACTGTTTTACAACCTCTAATTCGAAGACTTCCACGCTTAAAGGTAGTAATGGAGCATATCACTACGATAGATGCAGCTAGGTTTGTGGAGTCTTGCAATGAAGGTATGTCAGTTTCTTAGAGTTGTGGTTTTCCCATTCATTATTGTGCCATTGTTTAGTTTGTCGCTTGTCCTTATCTAATGCAGACTTTTTCTTCAACTTTGGTTTGCTCTTTTAGGGAATGTGGCAGCAACTGTTACTCCACAGCATCTTCTTCTAAACAGAAATGCTCTCTTCCAAGGAGGATTGCAACCACATAATTATTGCCTCCCGGTACTCAAGAGAGAAATTCATAGTATGCAATATTGCACTCTCTTAGTCTTAGTAAGCTGCTAGTGTATCACGTTGAAGGATGTCATATACCTGCATACATGGACATGATTTGTCATCACGGATGATGATGGATGTTGCATGTTATTTGGCATGCAAATTATGAGTTCAACATATTGTTTGGCTTGCCTTTTTCTCATTGACATGTGAGCTTAGATTTCTACTTTGTATGCAGGAGAGGCTATTGTTTCAGCTGTGACCAGTGGAAGTAGAAGATTTTTCCTTGGAACTGATAGTGCTCCTCATGAGAGACGAAGAAAAGAATGTTCTTGTGGGTGTGCTGGAATTTATAATGCCCCTGTTGCTCTATCACTATATGCCAAGGTTTTTGAAGAGGTATATTATCTATGCCAAACTCCTTGTTTGTGTTACATGCTATTATGTTCTTCTCATGCGTACTCGGGAAGAAATTTCTAAAAATAAGACGAACTAACCTGAAATAGATATCAAATACTAATTGTTATTATTCTGTTGTGGAAGAATCAGTTTCACTGCATTAACTTTCAATTCGTGCTCTTTATCTTTAGAATTTTAAGCTCATTCAAGGTGTTAACAAAGGAAGGGATTTCACTTCCTTCTGATATTAAAATTCCCCCCGTAACTGCAAAGTTTATGCTTAGCCAGCGGTACAGAGTCATACTAGAAGGATTTAATATATTTATACTTTCTCGTGATGTGTTGCAAAATAGATAAATTCTCCTTTGATATGATTCCTTGTTTGAGTTCAAATTGGACTTGAGTGGGAATGCTGCTTCTCTTATTAGAACTGTTACAGAAATGGTCTTAGAATAAACTTGAACTTTCCACAAGTGAGTTGTGCTTCTAGTCAGTGCAACTCAATTCTGGCTTATTGAGCTCTTTCTTAGATTGTTTGTAAGTAGTTATCATAGAAACTATTTCTGTACGATTCCAAGAGATGGCAACAGAATAACACGAGAATCAATGTACACTAACCTTCCCTCACCCATCTAATACAGTCATACACTGTTGAATTCTATAAGGAGAGACATGCAAATGTTTTTTATACAGCTCTACAAAGTACAACCTATCCTTAAAGTAGTAGTTATGAATTGGGAACGGTAACTAAGCACCCCAGAGGAGGAAGCTGTGCAAGAAACTTAAGAGTTGGTCTTTATCACTCAACTAACTATTTATTTCAGAGAACCAAAGCGAAGTGCAAAGATTGAACGGAAGGGTGATTTCTCTATGGCCCCTGTAAGTTTGGCCCAAATCTTAAACAAGAAAAAAGAAGAAGCTTAATTTTAGTGCGTATATTGGTTGCTAGGCTCCAATTTTAATATTATCACTTCACTTCGTTCTTGCTTCAGGAGATTAACTCCAATGTTAACCATATATGTTAACCAAGCTGGCCACATTAGTTATATGCTGCAATCGCGGATGCCTGAGGCTACCCATATCCTTTATCTACTCATCCACCAAACAGAATGGGTATGGATGACTAGAGTTAAACTATGCTTGTAAAATGATGAGAAAATGATGAAAAAATGATGAGAAAAGTTACATAAGCAAAATAATTAGTTGTTAATGACTAAAGCCTGGCCATATCATATGATGCAGACTGTAGTATCTGGAAGTTATTGTGCATATGTCATCAGGATTGTTTTTAAAATATTAGAAATTACTGAGTCAGAGTTGGGGAGTGACTCTGGCTGATTCGACCATATGCTTCGGACGACCTATAAAGGAAGCTAGAGTGGTATGCGAAGTTGGGAGCGGTGGAGCTGCGGGAGATGGCAGGGTCAATGTTGATGAGAGAGAGGATGCAATTAGACTTTTTTAGTGATTTGCAGTAGGTAAAAATCCATGCAGTGAATGGAACACGTATCGCTTGCTAAAGCTAATTTTAATCTGGGTCAATTTTTGTGGATGCTTCTTGATAGATGGTTCAATTTTCAGTTACTATCATTTTAATATTGAGTTATTTCTGTTGCCGAGAAGTTGTCATTGTATACTAATTATCGGTTTGGTTGTACTAGGCTGGTGCACTTGACAAGCTAGAGGCATTTGCAAGCTTTAACGGACCAGACTTCTATGGACTTCCAAGGAACACAGCTAAGATCAAATTGACCAGGACTCCATGGAAGGTGCCTGACTCTTTCTCATTTTCATTTGGAGAAATCGTTCCAATGTTTGCAGGAGAAACGCTCGAGTGGAAACCATCTTCTATTTGATTTAAACTCAGAGTGAGTGAAGAGATGTAGGTTTTCTTTCTCCTTTGTTTCCAGCATTGAACGATGATGGAGGTTTTATTGATGTTTAGTTTGCTAACTCCTATACTTGTTTTTTGGTATATTAATTAGGGGCAAACCAGCTTTGCATGTTCTTCTAATTTGCCTCATTTTTTTCTTCAGCCTTCTGATTGTATAGACATGAATAGTTGAGAGATGCCACTGTGCAGATACTTAACATGGATTTCTTTTTTTCTGAATTTGCAAGTACTCTTATTATTCAAATATCAAATAGGTCTGCCAAAATTACAGAGTAAATTCTGGCATGCTTTTTCGTTGAATTACAACTAGCATGGATGGACAAAAGTTGATTCGCAGGTGTTATCCGTAACAAGTCTGGATCTCTTTTGGACAGCTAGGTTAAAGAAAGCAGAGGTGAACTCGTACTGATTTAGAATAATGGCAAACAGCTACGGTCTGTGGTAAGACGAGTAATAACAGACATCAACTTGTGTTCATTCAGCAGGATATAGCAGAACATGTATACAAAATATAGCTCCAATACCCTTTCTTTCTTCAACATCTGGAGTGAGGCAATGAAGTTCTGCGCTTTGTAGTTTTCGATGGAAATTTTCGTCGAAAAGATGGTTTTCGACAGAAATACCAGTCTCATTCTGTCACAAAGATCAGTTAATTTTCGTCCTTTTCGTTTTCAAGGTACTTTCTAATGCAGTTTTATTTGCAATCTTGAGTTTATAACCAATATGGAGATGCTTGTTTTCAATTCTTAACATTAATCATCAACAAATGGAGATGCATTATATTGCAGCCAAATTTACAGACCAGATAAGCAAGATATTAGAACACATAACTATCAAATTTCCAACCAATACCACCACACAATTACAATTACAAGTGTACACACAATTTTTCCTAAAATAGGAGAAAATTACACGTGTCAAATTACAAATGTTGAATGTAGAGTAAAAGTGGTTCTTCTTCTCTTGATTCCTCTGATTAATAAATCGGTCTTCACTCCGGATTTGGATTTGAACTTGAGTTGGTGACTGACGGATTTGCCTTGAATTAGCTTGTGATCTGCGGTTGATTTGAGAAGAAACCGACCTTGAATCAGCTTATCAGCTTGTGGCTTCTTGGTTGATTTGAGAAGAATCGGCCTTGAATTAGCTTGTGGCTTCTCCTTGATTTGCTTGGAACTTGAGAGAAAACTGGCCTTGAATTGGCTTGTAGTTCTTCTCCTTCCTTCTTGAGGACGACCCGCTTCAGTTCTTGATCTTTGCAGCGATTTGCCTCCAAAAATCCCCCCCCTCCCTCACCTTCCAATGAGGCCTCTATTTATAGGCTCATAAGGATGATTTTGAGTTGGAAAAATGACACGTGTCTTCATCTCATTGGTCAAATGTGTAACCGACGTTATTAATTAATTTGCATATTAATTAATTTGACATTTAATCAAATTAATAAAGAAATATGAGATGAATTTTGGTCCCTCCAAATATGAGTTTGCTGATGGGTCTTGACCAAATAGGCTTCATAGACTTCAGTGAATGTTGGGCCGAATATTTTAAAACAGGCCGCAATTTTTATGTCTACAAATGCCCCCTCAAGATAATTTTACTTGATGAAGTAAATTAATCTTGAACCTTTTCCTTTTCGAGCGAGCTTAATTTGCGCCGAGGACTGAACTTGGAATCATGATTAATTGTACGTCCAAATTTGTCACAGACCAATTTTGATTTTGAAAAAATCTGCCCTCCAATGTACATATTTCTTTAGAACTAGTACCAAGGAATTGATTCTGCAAAAGAACCCATGGTCTTGGAATTGGTTCGTGCACATCATGGATTTCGTCGAATTGGTCATGTGCGGCGCCTTGGATAAAAGCAATTTTTTTGTATGCAGTAATTAATTCAATAGATCAACCAATGAATTGATTACTTTCATAAATCATAAATCAATCCTATGATGGAGCCTTTAATTAATTAAATGGACCAAAGCCAATTAATTAATTACTTTGATTCAGCAGATTCAAGGAAAGAAAGAAGCCAAACTTATGAAAATTGCCATAATTTCCCGAAATTACAGGTGAGAGTTTCTACTGCAATTTGAGTAGGAAATCCTTATGGTAAACTACCATAATTGAAACCCTACTTTTCATCCCTTGCATATATAAGCACACCACATTAGTCTCCCAAACACCATTCTCCGCCTCTCTTCTCCGCTGTTGCATCAACAAAAGAAAAAAGTAATTTTCTTTTTCCTTCAGTGCATGTATATGCATGCTTCCTATTTCTTCATGTTTGTATGTCCATGGCATCCTTGCTTCCTTGATTTTCTTAGACTTCTAATATATCCACACGTAAATGAATCATCCCAATTTTTTTTTCTTATTATTATTTTTTCTGTAATTTTGTGCCTTCGACCTTGTGATTATATGGCAGTAATTCATTCTTTTCCTTGCTGCAGGGACGCCAAAAAAAGCAAGCAAGCGCTCTCTTTCTTGCAATTTCGTACAGGAGCCGTAAGCACTCTTCTCTTTTTTTTCTGCTTTATTGCCTTAACTGCTGTTGTTGCTTTATGTTGTATATATATCACTATGCCGCACCTTGATCAATTTTTCCTCTTTTTTTTTTTTTAATCGATCAGAATATTTTTCCCTCATTTGAGCAAAATTTTCCGACTTGATTGTACAAAATCTTTCCTTAATTGAGCAGATTTCTTCATAATTGAACAACATTTACTTCCTTTGACTGAACAAAATCTTTTCATTAATGAGCAGAATTTGTTTTTCTTTTAATCAATGAGAATCCTTTTCTTAATTGAGTAAAATCTTTATTCTTACAAATAAAGCTGTACTCATGCTCCCTACTCCTTTTGAATCTTGAATTTGTTTCTTCTTGTTGCTGCCATCCGAGAGAGGAAAAGGTAACCTCTTGATTTGTTTTTTTTTATTCGTTAATGCTTCTGCATATATACATGGTTTCTTGTTTTGGCATGTAATGGTTTAATTCCTAGCCATATCCATGTATCCCTTGCTTTTTTATTAGTTGACTTTAATCCATTTTTCTTCATTTGGTTTGTGCAGGAACGCCAACAAAAGCAAGCAACTGCTCTTTTCCTTGATTGATTGTGCAGGAGCCGCAAGCACCTTCTTTTCTTTCTTTCTTTTTTGCACAAGACGCAGGTAATCAAGCACCATTTTATTTTCTTTTTCTGTGTCCTTTTTATTTTTTACTATTTTCGTATGATTGGTTGGTCGGACCGCGGGATTCCGGGCTTCTGGTCGGTTGCGGGCTGCTGGTCCGGCTGTGGACTGCTGGGCCACTGCTCGCCGGAGTTGCAGACGTGCTGGTATTGGAGGTTGAAGACAGAGTTGGTTCTGTCTTGGTCTTGGGTAGTGGATCATGCTCTTTTTCTTTTCTTTTCTTTTCCTTTTTCTTTTGTGCAAGTAACATCCGTACTCCTTTTTTTCTTTTTTTCTTTTTTTTTTCTTTTGAAACAGATGACTTCGTCTTCATCATGATCCGCTGGTGTCGCTCCACTACTACCTCTTGATATGGACTGGATTGGCGAGAGCTCAAGTCAAGGACAAAGAGGGCGATTTCTTTATTTCCTAGAAACCGAAGTGAAGCATCGTTCGCAATCCGGAGAGAAAGGAGTATTGAAGCTCACCATAGTGAGTCACTCAACGGAGGATCCTAATATAAGCTCTATTGAGGGTCTGGATCAGTACTTTTTAAGCACTATATCCCACCTAATCGATATAAAGGCTTTAGGATCCTGCCCCACCAACACCGACGAAGCTTCATGTTCTCGCCCCACCTTGCCCCCACCTTGCCTATTCCTTCCTTTTGTGGCACCGAAGACTATACTCCACATCCAGAGATTGCCGAGAGGATCAAGGCGAAGCGTTGTAGATAGGGATCACCACTTGTCGCTCAAGAAGAGATCTCTTATCTTTAAGGCCTTCGGGAGTGCTTGCTTTGGACTCAGAAGTGCCTTCAGAACAAAGGCTTCAGGATCAGAGGCGTCTTCGAATAAAAACTTCATGAACTCAGAGGCGTCTTCGAAACAAAAGACCTCGAACTCAAAGGCATCTTCGGAACAAAGGCTTCGGACTCAAAGGCGTCTTCGGAACAAAAGCTTCGGACTCAAAGGCATTTTCAGAACAATAGGCTTCATAAACTTTCACTACCGCAGTATTTGATTACTAGCGTCGAGCCTCCATTTACGGAGCTTTATATGATGTACAACTCCCAGCCTTTCACAAACACCTTTGTGACCAGATGGGGCTTTTTGAGTTTGAAGAACTTGACTATTCATCGCATCAATCAATAGTTATTTAGTATTGCTTCCGATTCAACTTGTGTAGAAGCATATGGACTTGAAGAATTGAAGCATTCATTGCATCGAGGATCTAGATTAATACCTTCATGGTATTACTTCTAATCCAATTGATGTAGAAGCATTTGGACTTGAAGAATTGAAGTTTTCCACGATGAGTCGATCAACAAGAGATTTCAGCACTTACCATATCGAGGGTCTAGATCAATCCTTTTCAAGTATTGTGTCTTCCACATCGATGTAGAAACCTTTGTTGTCCGTAGACTTCCTGGTTATCTTAAAATGGAGTTCCGAGTTGCCCTCAATGGTGGCTTGTCAAT
Source organism: Viola odorata (assembly GCA_963691705.1). Classification (NCBI taxonomy): domain Eukaryota; kingdom Viridiplantae; phylum Streptophyta; class Magnoliopsida; order Malpighiales; family Violaceae; genus Viola; species Viola odorata. Next base: position 66,441,348 of record OY829537.1, on the reverse strand, counting down.
TCTGAAGGCTTGGTGGGAAAGGGGATCTTATATTCTTGAGGAGGTCTTCAAGGATGTATTTATGTCTGACGTTGCTCCATTGAAGTTGAAGGTCGAGGACTTTCTAACTCACGTTGACTTTTACCTAACAAGGAGAGAGAGAGGCACAAGTCCTCCACTCGAGCGAATTGATACGTTGAAGTTGAAGCTTGACGCCCATTAGATGTGGAGTTCTTCCCTTCAGGATACTTTATTGAGTTGAGAAGTAGAAATTGAAGACTTGGACTTAAAGATCAACCACTTGCAAGAGGAGAAGGGTAGGTTAGCCTCCAAGATTGACAAATTGCAAGATGATCTTCAAGACACCGATGAGAACATCTAGAAGCTTTCTGCAGAACAAGAAGAATGGAAAAGGAAAGAGACCACCATTGCACTTGAAGTTGAACCGATTGACCGTGAGAGAGAAGAACTTAGGCGTACTCTCCTTCAGATGATAGATCTGGAAGACATAGTGGCATCTCTGGTGAAGTATTTTTTTTTTTTTTTAGTGTATACTTTTTCCAACCATGGAATGAATGCTTTTATTCTTTGTCTCTTTGTTTTTTTTTTGCTTGAGCTTGAACTGATATGGTGATTATTCATTCAATTGTGGCAAAGAAATTTTACTTTTCCTTGACTGATTAGCTCCGGAACATATTTATTTTGTTCATTTATTTAGTCGTACACAGTTTATACTTTTACGAGCCAAGAGTATTACAATGATTTGGTTTTCTTTTTGCCATTAACAGTTTATACTCTTACGGGCCAGGAGTATTGTAATAATTTTTTTGACGTGACTGCACTTGAAATATGTCAAGTTGCCTACGTACCTTCAAAGAAGAAGGATCAAGTCATGACGTAGTTCAAATTTTTTGTTTTTTTTTCTTTTGGTTGTACACAGTTTATACTCTTGCGGGCCAGGAGTGTTTTTTTCTTCCTTTTTGTTTGTTTGGCTTTGCAGTTTACCCTCTTGCAGTTAGGAGTAGCAGCAATGATTTTTAGGCATAGAAGTGCTTCAAGACCCTTCCGTTGATGGGTCTGATGTGTAATCCGTTGACTTCTTCCAATTTATCAATTGTGGCTTGCCCTCTTTCCTTGAATGTTGGCGGGGCTAGCTCTAGTTCATCTTCATCTGACACTTCCTCAACAGAAGCACAATTAGCATCCTCAACCTCCATGTCTTCAGCATTGTAGAAGAATCGTCGTGTAACACTTTTTCTCTTCTGCTTCTGCTTCTTGGACTTTCCTTTTTGGTTCAGGATATTAGGTCCTAGCAGTGTGAAGACAGACTTATTTTGTGGCGGTGTTGGAAGTTCAGTCTCCAAGGAAACTTTGTCTCCTAACCTATCAAAAATAGAGACCATAGCTGCTTCTCCTTGGATACAGCTGAATATGGAGAGCTTCTCCTCTTTAGAGGTCTCTTTGTCAACTTCACATATTTGTATCATAATTGGGTTCGCGGAGGCCTTTCTGACTTTAATCTTGGCTGGAGGATCTTGTAGAAAACCGAGCCCGAACCTTTGCCTTTCTGTAGATGGTTTTCCGCTAGAAAGGACCACATCCAAGTCACCAAGTTGGCGAGGTTCTCTTTTTCTGTACCCAACATTCTCGAAGAGTCTTTCGACTTTTGTGTCATACCATCCTTGGCTGCATCCTTTTGATCCTTCACTTTTTATATCTTCGGATCTTGTCTCCTTGGAAGCTTCCAGCTTGGATGGTCTCGGGACCAATGTTGAAATCATGGGAATAGGGAGAGTCATACTCTTCTTTAAAGCTTCTACCCCCTCAGTGGTGGCGGTTTTAGAAATCGAAGCCTCTATGAATACAGGTGCTGCCCTTATGGCGGAAGAAGAGCTTTTTCATTCCTCTTACATTTTGGTGCAAAGATGGGAAGGCTTCCGAAGAAATCTTCTCTTTTGAGAAGAATTTTGCATCCACAAAATGTGACTCTTCCTTGCTGAACGGATTGGTTTCTCCCTTAACGCATTTTACCTCTCCATTACGAATGAATTTGAGGCATTGGTACCAACTTTAAGGGATAACTCCATTCTCGTGTACCCAAATCCTTTCGAGGAGCAACTGGTAGGATGTTGTAGCATCAATCACATGAAAAAGAACAGTAGATACAAATTCTTCGATCTCTAGTTTCACTCGAATCGCGCCAATGACCGCTTGACCTTTTTGATTGAAACCTTGGATGACCAATTTACTTTTGAAAAGCTCGGACATGGTAGGATGACCTTTTTGATTCGAATCAGGAGATTAACTCCAATGTTAACCATATATGTTAACCAAACTGGCCTCATTAGTTATATGCTGCAATCGCGGATGGCTGGGACTACCCATATCCTTTATCTACTCATCCACCAAACAAAATGGGTATGGGTGACTAGAGTTAAACTATGCTTGTAAAATGATGAGAAAATGATGAAAAAATGATGAGAAAAGTTACATAAGCAAAATAATTAGTTGTTAATGACCAAAGCCTGGCCATATCATATGATGCAGACTGTAGTATCTGGAAGTTATTGTGCATATGTCATCAGGATTGTTTTTAAAATATTACAAATTACTAAGTCAGAGTTGGGGAGTGACTCTGGCTGATTCGACCATATGCTTCGGACGACCTATAAAGGAAGCTAGAGTGGTATGCGAAGTTGGGAGGGGTGGAGCTGCGGGAGATGGCAGGGTCAATGTTGATGAGAGAGAGACGATGTAATTAGACTTGTTTAGTGATTTGTAGTAGGTAAAAATCCGTGGAGTGAATGGAACACGTATCGCTTGCTAAAGCTAATTTTAATCTGGGTCAATTTTTGTGGATGCTTCTTGATAGATGGTTCAATTTTCAGTTACTATCATTTTAATATTGAGTTATTTCTGTTGTCGAGAAGTTGTCATTGTATACTAATTATCGGTTTGGTTGTACTAGGCTGGTGCACTTGACAAGCTAGAGGCATTTGCAAGCTTTAACGGACCAAACTTCTATGGACTTCCAAGGAACACAGCTAAGATTAAATTGACCAGGACTCCATGGAAGGTGCCTGACTCTTTCTCATTTTCATTTAGAGAAATCGTTCCAATGTTTGCAGGAGAAACGCTCGAGTGGAAACCATCTTCTATTTGATTTAAACTCAGAGTGAGTGAAGAGATGTAGGTTTTCTTTCTCCTTTGTTTCCAGCATAGAACGATGATGGAGGTTTTATTGATGTTTAGTTTGCTAACTCCTATACTTGTTTTTTTGGTATATTAATTTGGAGTAAACCAGCTATGCATGTTCTTCTAATTTGCCTCATTTTTTTCTTTAGCCTTCTGATTGTATAGATATGAATAGTTGAGAGATGCCACTGTGCAGATACTTAACATGGATTACTTTTTTTTTGAATTTGCAAGTACTCTTATTATTCAAATATCAAATAGGTCTGCCAAAATTACAGAGTAAATTCTGGCATGCTTTTTCGTTGAATTACAACTAGCATGGATGGACAAAAGTTGATTCGCAGGTGTTATCCGTAACAAGTCTGGATCTCTTTTGGACAGCTAGGTTAAAAAAAACAGAGGTGAACTCGTACTGATTTAGAATAATGGCAAACTGCTACGGTCTGTGGTAAGACGAGTAATAACAGACATCAACTTGTGTTCATTCAGCAGGATATAACAGAACATGTATACAAAATATAGCTCCAATACCCTTTCTTTCTTCAAACTCTGGAGTGAGCCAATGAAGTTCTGCGCTTTGCAGTTTTCGATGGAAATTTTCGTCAAAAAGATGGTTTTCGATAGAAATACTAGTCTCATTGCAGATTTCGATGGAAATTTTCGTCGAAAATATAGTTTTCGACAGAAATACTCGTCTCATTTTGTCACAAAGATCAGTTAACTTTTGTCCTTTTCGTTTTCAAGGTACTTTCTAATGCAGTTTTATTTGCAATCTTGAGTTTATAAGCAATATGGAGATGCTTGTTTTCAATTCTTAACATTAATCATCAACAAATGGAGATGCATCATATTGCAGCCAAAATTACAGAACCAGATAAGCAAGATATTAGAACACATAACTATCAAATTTCCAACCAATACCACCACACAATTACAATTACAAATGTACACACAATTTTTCCTAAAATAGGAGAAAATTACACGTGTCAAATTACAAATGTTGAATGTAGAGTAAAAGTTGTTCTTCTTCTCTTGATTCCTCTGATTAATGAATCGGTCTTCACTCCGGATTTGGATTTGAACTTGAGTTGGTGACTGACGGATTTGCCTTGAATTAGCTTGTGATCTGCAGTTGATTTGAGAAGAAACCGGCCTTGAATCAGCTTATCAGCTTGTGGCTTCTTGGTTGATTTGAGAAGAATCGGCCTTGAATTAGCTTGTGGCTTTTCCTTGATTTGCTTGGAGCTTGAGAAGAAACTGGCCTTGAATTGTCTTGTAGTTCTTCTCCTTCCTTCTTGAGGACGACCCGCTTCAGTTCTTGATCTTTGCAGTGATTTGTCTCCAAAAATCTCCTCCACTCACCTTCCAATGAGGCCTCTATTTATAGGCTCATAAGGATGATTTTGAGTTGGAAAGACGACACGTGTCTTCATCTCATTGGTCCAATGTGTAACCGATGTTATTAATTAATTTGCATATTAATTAATAATTACATATTAATTAATTTGACATTTAATCAAATTAGTAAAGAAATATGAGATGAATTTTGGGACTGAGTTTCAAGCGATAGCGACGGGCTGCTATTTTGAAGGGTCAATATTCTTTTTCTTGGATTTGTTATCATCGAGGAAATCTTCCATGTTGTAGATGACAATGATGTAAAGGGAGCAGCTAGGGCAACGCGCGATTTCCTCGCCGAGGCGGAGATCGTCCTTGGTGATTTGGAAGAGGTCACTGCAGGGACAAGGGTATGTGTAGGCTTGTAGATCCTCATTCCATTCCATGTCCTCAATCTCCATGTCGTCGTACGACATCGTTTTTTCCGGTGACGGTAATGGTAAGTAGAGAGCGGCTAAGATCTTTGCTATTGTTGATAGAAAAACGAGAAGAAGGGCAACGAGATGGTGAGTTTTATACGGCATGGGATGGGAGGCCAGCCGACAATGGGGCCTAAATCAAATGTATAAAGTTATAAACACGTAACATAAGTAAACCGAACTAAAATTCTCCTCACTAATGTCCCCGGTTACTTTTTACAAAATGAGGATGGACAAAGTTTATCTAATATTTCCTGAAATTTAAAAATTATCAAATTAACCGAAAATATACATACTAAGGTTAACTACCTTGTAATATTAATCAGTGCATAATTATTATTATGAAATTACCCAATAGAAGAGAAGAGAGAGAAAAGGGAAGTTGATCATGTGTAATAATTATATGGTTCCCAAAAATAGCTATTAATGCTCCTAATAGCTACCCCTATCTTAAAAAATAAATTGGACAACTATTTAAAACTACATTTTTGCTTCAAATTAGAGATTTGTTTTTCCTATAGAGGGTTTGTGTGTGCGCGGAAACCTATTTTATTAACTTATTTTAAAAGTATATTAAAGGAAATATCTTTAATTTACATTAAATTAAATAAGAAAGTTAATCTTTAATTCCAGTTATCCAAAAAATTTAATAAAGTATAATATGAAATTGAATATATTTTAAAAGAGAATTTGTATTCAATTTTGAATATAATCAAAATTGGAGGTATGTTTTAAATCATTTTCTTCTCACTATTTTCTAAATCGTGGAGCTATTATTTTACATTTGAAAAATGATGTGGATAGGGGTGATGATTTGATAACTATATGATTAAGAAAAAGTGAGGTGTCACACATCTAACATGTGTCCTGAGGGAAATGGAGGAAAAATGAACCTGAGGAAAGCCAATCCCAATCAATTGCAAATAACACATATGAAAGTTAAACACGCAATAATGACCTTACTCTTTTGAATAAAACCAGTTATTTTCATACAATTTAGATGGTGATATTACTGATTAGAGTGCAATTTCTCTACATTTTGCAGAAAATAGTCTTGGAGAAATAAAAATAAAAAAGTGGTGAAAAAGAGCAAAAATTGGACAAAGCTGCTCTGAAGCCTTTCTTGGTCGGTCTCTTAGATGCGGAAAACGTGCGACAATATGGATATTTGAGTCGAATTCGAACAAAACTCGCATAAATTATGCATGCAGTGATTGGGTTTGCAGCTCATGGATTGGATGTGACATATTTGCATGTGCGATTATGAAAAAGGAAAGAGAAAGGAAAGGTAGGTGTTGTTTAATACTAAACTATTTCATTATTATTTATTTTAATAATGTTTGTTGTTAAAAAAATTATTAAATAATAGGCTTGGACGTCAATTGGAAAGTTGGGGTACGAGGGTATAGAAAATGAACGAAAAGATGGGATCAAACATGAGTGACATAACATAAAGTTAGGGTCAAACATGAGTTACAATTTCACGCTAAACTAGACTGACGACAACCTTTTGATGGTGTTAGTGGAGATGGATGGAAAGTTGACGGTATAAGGGTCTAAATGACTAATGAAAGAAACGATAAGGTCAAATGTGAGTGACAGAATATAAAGTTGGGGGTCAATTCAGCAAGGGGTAAAGTTAGTGTCTGATTTAAGAGTTAGGAAAAAAGTCAGAGTTTGATATAACTTTTTTTTTTTTTGTTTTAGAAATTGCTTGTCCACCAACCCCAATATATCTTCACAAAACCCCAAAATATCCAAATTTAGGTAAAAATTGGTCAATTTCAATTGACGAGCTTTAGTTAGTTATAACAGCCTGTAAAAGGCCACCGATACATTTTTCAATTTATTTTAACGGGTAACAAAACTGTTGATAATACCTTAACAACGTGTACATAGCCGACGATTGTATGAACTGCCAGAAAAAGTTATAGAGGTAGTTATAATCGCCTAGAAAGGCTTGTTTGACTGCGTGTATAAACCTCTTTTCGGCTCCCTTTGGCGTTCCAGTTATGGTTGGAAAAGTACTGTGGGAAGAAGTGATGTGTGAAAATCACTTCGGGAAAAATCAGTATGTTGTTTGGTAAATATTTTGTTAAAAGTGTTGTGAGATACCAGAAGTTGTTTATGGTGTTTGGTAAAACTGCCGTTAAAACTATGGTTGAAATGTAAAATGACTATAAAAGACACAATTTGTTTGAAGCATTATAATTAATATTTTTTAGTATCTATATAGATTCTTTAAATAAATCTATTTATTTAAACAAATAATTAACATTTTATTTATAACAAGTGTTGCTACCCAAATTTTGATTTTCGTCATAACTTTTTTGTATTTTTATTGTTTATTGCCATATCAACCTGCTTAAATCGAATTTCTATTGATCTTCGATATTTGGCTGTTTATTTTAATATTTCGCTCCATTTCGTTTCATTTTAGTTTTTTGTATTTTTTTACTGTCATTTCGTTCGAACTTCTATCGGTCTCGAGCGAGATCCCTCGGACCATAGATCGAACACTTTCTTTCTTTAACATAAAATTATCTACTATTTTTTTCATTTGTGTCATCTCATTTTATTTTGATCAATTCACTTCGCTATAGCATTTATTTTTCACTCAAACTTTTATCAATTTCGAGCGAGTAAATTCGGACCTTAAACCGAACTTTTTCTTTATTTACTATCTACTATTTATTTTGTTTCATTTTACTGCATATTTTAGTACTTTCAGTTCGAGCTTTCATTCATTTCAAATGAGTTCTCTCGTACCGATGGCTCGTACCGAAAATATCCCGCTCATATCGCATTATTGCATTAATATCTTCATCCTCAGCCTCGTCACCTTTCCTCCAGCTGGCCTCGTCGACAATCAATTCATCATCACAAACCTCCCATCAAGAACCTTTCATCCATCCTTGGCCACATAAGCTCAAACTTGCTCCCCACTCTGGCCATTGATCATCATCATCGCGCCTTGTTGCCTTCTACCAAACCTTCCATTTTTCCTTAGCCACATAATCTCTCAACCCCTTCCAAGCTCCCACTATAAATACCAAGCTCCCTACAACAAGAAAAGGGGGACCAATTCATGCTCTCGTCCCCCCTTTTATTCATGCTCTCATTCAACTACTTTCAATTTATTTAAGTTATTGCTTTTTAAATCACTTTTCTGCAATTATTTCAATCAATTAATTGTTCATGTTCTTGAGTTAATTAATGGTTGTTTAGCTTCTAAATAAATTCTGTTATTGTTCTAAATTAATTATATGGCTTTATTTCGTCGAATTGCTGGCCAATTTGGGCCAATTTGAAGCTTTTGTTTAATTAATTTAATTTTCTTTTTTGATTTAATTGAGTACTGTTTTGTTAAAATTGAATTGCTGTGATTACGCGTTTACATTTCTATGGTTGAACTGATCATTTTGGTAGGAAAAGTTTCTTATTTGGTCGATGTTGGTCGGACCTTAGTCGCCGGTAGTGGCGCCGATGAACCAAGGAAAGGGACGACACTGTTTTGTCTTAGAGGGAAGGAGAAGGTGATGGGGGATTTTAGACTAAAGCAGAATGAAAACATCAAGAAAGAAGATTGTCGGCTCCGAATAGAAGAAAAACCCCCACGGCAGACTAGCTTTCATCGTCTAGCCCTTGTTGCTGCCGGCTGGAGGACGCGCCCTCACCAACCTCTCTTCATTCGCTAACCAAGGACTCATTCTAATCCTGTTCGTTTCTCCATCCCTTCCCATTCCTCTTCTCTTCTTTTTCATCTATCTCCTTCTCTTCCTTTCATTTTCTCCACCATTTATCCCTTTTCTTTCTATCCTCGCAAAGTCTTTTTGATTGATCGATTGCCCATACATGTGGATTTTAACTCGGATCGCTATTGTGAAGCCATGCTGGGTGCTGTGTCGTTTGCATTTCAGGAGCGTCAAACACCTAGCCCTAGTTCTGAGTGTGAGTGCAAACACCGATTACCTTGTGAGGATTGCTTACGGCTAGTGGATGTGGGAAAGTCTCTCCCTTGGTTTCGTTATTCCTTGGGCTTGATGGAGATGCTTTCTAGACAGGAGATGGTGTTGAGTGGATGAAATGCAGTGGGGTGGCTAGACTGTCTATTTTTACTTTAGGGGCTGTTTTAAGTTTAATGCTCGAGGGCGAGCATTGGGGTAGTGTGGGGGTATTTGATGTGATGCATTTTGTAGGGTTTTCCCCTTCCTTTTCCATGCCTTTTTAGATCTTTATGCTGCTAATTGGTTGTTGTTTCCTTACTTTTCGCAGATTTGGGCTTTTGGAGGGTGTTGCTACTAGGGATGGCAATTGGGCGGGTATAAGCGGGTATGGGTATGCTAAAGCGGGTATGGGCGGGTATGGGTAAATACCCAATTCATACCCGCTTTAACATTCCCATTATTACCCATACCCAATATACCCAATATCCAATTGGGTATGTAATGGATATCCAATTTACCAGATTATTTTATTTTTTTATAATTAAAGAAAATTTCACTATTTAGGTTTGTTTTCACCATTTTGACTCGTTTTTTTTAATATTTTGGCTCGTTTTTTATCGTTTTGGTTCGTTTTTTTACCATTTTGGCTCATTTTTTTAAACGTTTTTCTCATTTTTATAGTTTTGGCTCGTTTTTACCATTTTGGCTCGTTTTTTTACCATTTTGGCTTGTTTTTTTCATTTTGGCTCATTTTTTAACCGTTTTTCTCATTTTTTATCATTTTGGCTCGTTTTTTTACCGTTTTAGCTCGTTTTTATCATTTTGGCTCTTTTTTTTATCGTTTTGGCTCATTTTTTACCGTTTTAGCTCGTTTTTATCATTTTGGCTCTTTTTTATCGTTTTGGCTCATTTTTTACCGTTTTGGCTCATTTTTTTACCATTTTTCTTATTTTTTTACCGTGTTGGCTCGTTTTTTACCATTTTGGCATATTTTTTACCATTTTGGCTCATTTTAACTCTCTTTTTTACCATTTTTGCTCATTTTAGATCATTTTTTTTGCCATTTTTTGTGGTTTTTCCGTTTTGGTTCGTTTCTAATCAATTAATATGGTATGTATCTGAAAATTGAAGTAATTAACCAGAACATATAAAAAAGAAAAATAATTTTTAAAAATTATTATAAGATTATTTATGTAAGATATTGAATAAATTGGTTGAATTCATATATTTGATACCGTTAAACAATGATTCAGAAATGGAGGAGTCAAACAAAAAAATAATAGAACGCATACATAGACGTTCGCTACTACCTTAGAATTAGAAAAAAAGCTTTCTAAATCTTATCTAGGCCTTGAAAATTTGAGATTGAAACTGTCGTGCTTTTCACCTTCCTTGAGACATGTTGAAAGTTCACTTGAAAGAATTTCCATGACCTCATTCCTGGTTTTGGAAGCCAACCAGTCAAACTCAACCAGGTAAGCTCTAATGAATACCCTTTCTTTCGCCAGACCATCTCCAAAGCTCTTCCTATTGCAACTAGGTCTGCAAAATTTGATTATGCAGTGCCTATATATTCCGAGAAGTTGCATTTCACCAAGCCATCCAAGTTCCTGGTTGATGCGGTTTGCCTACCCGTCCTTTGATATAGCAAAACCTGCAAGCAGAACAGACCTAAATTGAAGAATTGTCGGTTAACATTCCAGAGTACTATATTTGGCATAAAATAAATTTAATAATCTAATGTTTTCAAGCAAGACCAACAATGAAAAATAAAGAATCAGCGTATCGAGAACTGAAGAGTGAAGGCTTTATCAACGTGTAAGGGCAAAAAATAGAATAATCAAGTAGTTCATGAGATTCATTGAACATCAAAACTTGTATTCAGATACATAGCACTGAGATGGTTCCATGTTTGCAGAAAACTTATGCTGAATGCTTCAAAATTTAAGGGTGTTCTGCTAACTGAAAATAAGACAATCTACATTTAGTTACTCATTTGCATGTCAAACGTTAGTTACTCATTTGCATCTGCTAAGACAACAGATTGGCACCAAGTACCTCAATCAAGAATGATACTACAAAAATATCAACATTAATGTAGAAATGCAAAGCAGGTAAATAACTGCACAAACAACTATGGGGTTCATGATAAGCAGAGAAACGACAGGAACAAATTGGCAGTGCACTGAACATTAGCGGAAGATTCAATGAAAAAACAAGTGAGATTATATCAAGGAAAACAGTCAATTTCTTACTGCAAATTCATTCGCACTGCGCAACTTAGCTGCCATCTCCTTCAAATCCTTCACTTCTTCCACCATCTTGAATGGAGTATGCTCAAGTGGAGGGGGTGATACTGGTTCAACATCCCCCGAATTGCTATCTATAAGGTCCAAAACAGAGAGTTTTTCCTATATACATGAATAAACAAAAGTAAGAAACAAAAGATAGTGTTCTTTCATTCTAAAAACCAAAAACAAACAAAACTAGGCATGAAGAATCAGTAACGAAATTTTAACTATTTCATAAAATGCAAAAGAATTTATAAAAAATAATATCAGCATATGTATACAACACATGACCGGAGACACTGTATGCTTTCAATACTGCTTCAAAACAACAGCCAACACAAGGCATTTTCAGATTTAATAGAAAACCCTCCAAGGTATTTTTCAGTCTTATGGAAATCAGTCATTACATCTTTACAAGGTAGCAAAAGTTTCCTAGTTATCAAAGTTACAAACTATCACAGAACTCTAAACAGAGAAGCAAGGATACTACTCCTCAAACACCAGCAACTCAACCTTGTTAAAGAGCGATCAGGTGCCTAGAACGAAGTAAACTATCCAGACAATCTAACATCAGCAGCCCAGGTTTAATCTATCAGAATACAAATCAAAAACCAGGCACATTTTCCAAACATAGAAGAGGATACGTCCATTTTACCAACACCATGAAAAAATACAGAAACACTCCACACCATGAAAGCAAAATTCACATGCAATGCACGCATTGTATGAGTAGGCTACTCCTGTGACCATTGCAATAGACCAACCATCCCAATCAAACATAGAATTCCAGTAAAAACAATAAAGGCAAGCAAGAAATCAGGATATAACTGACCAAGGGATGAATAAACTGCAACTCATCATCACTCCTTTCCAGCCAAACATGCTCAAATGGCAGGTTTGAATTATTCACCAATATACTATTCTCTTCCTGTGGCTTTCTTATTGTCGGTATATGAAATGGCACCTAAGCTTTCCCTCAGTATGAAAGGACAAAAAAATTGGTCAGTAGGACAAAAAGCAAAAAGGGTAACAATCGCAGTGGGAATCCAACGAGTCTGACGCGATATCCACTCCTCTGTGCGATCGCATCTGCTATTTCCCTCACACTTCCTAATTTAATCTGCTCTCTCAACAACCAATATGTCGCCAAATTGACAACCTAGCTAGAACTCTCACCTCAATAACAGAAGATGATAGGAAAGGGAGGAAACATATGTTAAAAAAAGAAGTCAAAAAGCGGTCAGATCGGAATCTTACCGGAGGAAAGGGATGACAACGGAGGATCTGAAACGGCGTGAGGAAGAGGACGGCGATGCTAGAGAGAGGGAGGAGTGAGGAAGATTGAGGATGGTGTGAAAGGAGAAGGAAATAAAAGCTTAAAACCGTTCGGGTATAATACCCAGTGATACCCGAACGAGTATGGGTAATATCCAAATCATACCCAGTCAAATCGGGTATGGTTTGGATATTACCCGGTCAAACAACTATGGGTACGGGCGGGTATCCGGGTATGGATACCCGTTGCCATCCCTAGTTGCTACCTGATTTTTGACTTTTAATTTTTCATCAAAATATTTTCGCATTTCTAGCATCAATTTTCTAAAAATCATACGTCAGTTTATTTTCGTCCAACTGATATTTATTTTTACGCCCCGTGTCATTTAAATTTGATTTCATAACTTTTTCAATTTTTTATCACTTTTTCGTTCGAACTCGTATCAGATCCGAGTAAAATTCTCGAAACCGAGGGTCGGACAATTTAACTCGTTAGCTACTTATTTTTTATTATTATTTTAACTCGCACCATTTTGTGGCCTTTTGCTTAATTTTTTATTTTAGCATTTTTTACGTTCGAACTTTTATCACTTACATGTGAATTTTTTATCGAGCGATACAATGAACATTTTGTCGCTCACTGTGTTCTAATTATTGCGTTTTATTTTATTCTACATTCTAGCATTTTCACATTTTCGTTCACTTTAGGGCAAGATTTCTCGTACCGATATCTCGAACCATTTAAATAATTATAAGTCATTTTTCCTTCCCATCTCATCATCACCGTTGATCACCATGACTTTTTTCTTCAAACTCATCCAAAGGCCATATCCTTCCACCCGGGGCCTCCAAGCTTCATTTAATGCCTCTCTGTGTTTTTCAAAAAGCCTACTCCCTCTCAACCTATGGCTCCTCAATCGCTGCCATCACCCACCTGCCCTCTCCTCAGCACCTCCTCCTATCATCACCACTGCTCATCTTCACGCTCTCCTCGAGCCTCACGTCTGCGACGACCACGCGCAGTGACTGCTTAAAATTCACTCGCGAAAATGCCTATAAATAGCAAGCTCGCGTGAACATTTTTCCTTGCTAATTCACGAACACTCTCTCCCTCTCTAGCACTAGTTCACTATCACGAACAACTGCCTACTTCAACCTGAGGTTGAAGTTACTCCCAGTTAAAACTTTTGGCTTGTTTCGCTCTTTCTCTATAATTGTTTTTTAAAAAATTCGTGGTTCGTGTTTTCAATGACAATTAGCCATTTTGATCTTAAATAAATTATATTTGATATATAAAATAATCACAATGCTTTAAATTGCTCTATCGATGGCCATTTCGAGCCAATTAAAAGCTTTTTATTTAATTAGTTTAAATTCATTTTTGAATAAATTGAGGGCTGTTTTGGTTTAATTTTTGTGCTGTGATTGCATGCGAAGCTTTTTGTTAGTGTAGGGAATTTTTCTAGGCATTTTTCGGCTGTGATTTTGGTTGTTCCTTCCTTGGTCGTCGGCAATGGCGCCGGCGACGTAATAAGGAAGAAGATGAATAGTGGAGAGAGAGTTGACCTATTGCTGGTGTTTAAGTTTTGGGCTGGCGACTTGCACCAAGCCCGTGTAAGAGGAGAAGCTGGGCCTGCTGAGGCCCAGCGTGGGAAAGGAAAAGCTTGGGCGTAAGTATGGAGGAGCTGGGCTGTTTGGCCCAGCAAGAAAGAGAGGACGTATGGGCTGCTTTAGCCCACGCAGACAGTAACCCTAGTGGGCTAGGCTGTCTTGGGCCCAGTTGATGGGCCCATTTTCGACCAACTGGGCCGAGCCCAATTTCGGCCCATCACATGATTTTTCGTGCTGATTTATCGTATGCTTATAATGTGTAATTAATTATTTTTGCATATTTCTGAATACTTGAATAATTATTTTTGCTTGCTTTTAATCACTAAAATTATCTTGAATGCGATAAATTGTCCAATATTGACTTTTTTTTTTCAATCATTTATTGCTCGTGCTAACAATCTCATTTTGTAGGGTAAATCAGCGCGTGTCCCTTCAACAAGTACAAGTTCTCTCCATTTTATTTATTTTAACGTTTTATAATTGTATGCATGACTATTTAGAAATGTTAGGTTTATATCATCTGTTGGGCATGATCACTAAATTAGGAATTTTTATCTTTCAAGCATGATTTAAACACCTCTGTTATCCGGTAACCTTTTTAGGATGGGACTCGGGTGCCTAACACCTTCCCGAGTCCATAATATGACCCGAACCGCTGTTCTCGAGTTTAGACCCATTTTACCTTAGCTTTTTATTTTGTTTTCTGCCATGTTCTCAAACGATAGGTTCCCTAAACTTAGAAACAAAATAGGGTGGCGACTTCATTGCATTATTTGAGGTGAGTCCGATTTTTTCTCACATCTCGTCACAAATCTTGCATCGCATAATAAAATTTCAAAAAGGGGGTGCGACAGTTTGGCGACTTCACTGGGGACTAATAGGGTCGAAGCTGGAATTTTTTTGAGGTGTTTATTTTGATTGTATTTATTTTCTCTAATAAATTGCTGAATTTTTCTTGTATGATTTTTTTGTACATGATTTAATTGATATGATATATTATTACATGATTTTTTTTGCATTATTAATTGCTTTTTATGTATTTATTCGCTTTGATAAACTATTTGTTGCTATGTGTTAATCTCTTTGATAAATTGTCATTGCATACGTATATTCACGCATAATCCTTATCGCCGGGCATTTCCAAATAGGATTAGGTCGGTAGTAGTGAAGTCCTGGGGCCCACGCCTTGGTAAGCTTTCACGAACCCCCACTCGGACTCGAACCCCTAAATGGATTGAGCGCCTCAGATCTTTTTATTATTCAGTAAACGCTCTCGTATCCATTTACTGAGGGACCACTTTTATGGTATCGTCTGGGAGCCTTCCAGCCAGAATAGAAATAGTTGGTGTCACCCCAGTATATGCATTATATTAAAATGCGTATATTGTGACTCTGTGTCACTCTTTCCCCAATTTTCCCTGTTTGTAAATTTTTTCCACAAAATTTTCCACATTTATGGATTTTTCCACAAAACTTTCCACATCAACCAATTTTTCCGTAATCTTTTCACATTTACAATTGTTTCCGCAAATCTTCGACATCAATAATTTTTCCGGCAAAATTTTCCATACGTATTTTTTCCGCAAATTATTCACAAGTTACTTCTCAACTTCTCCATATCGGCGAATTTTTTCCACAATTTCTCCATATTTACATTTTTCTCCAATTTTTTCCATATTTGCGTGTGCAAATTTGTCTGCAATCTTTCCACGTGTATAAATTTTTCCGCAATTTTTCCACGTTTGTAATTTTTTCGCGCTTTTTCCATATTTTCAATTATTTCTGTAATCCTCCATGTTTGTGATTTTTTATTTTTTGCCTACATTATTGTTGTTATCATAATCACCATTTTCCTTCTCTTGCAGCGTGGAGGCCTCGGGATAGCATATCGCATACATTTTAATCATTGTTATAACTCCTAATTATTTCACTTGTTTATTTTTTTTTTCAGAATAAAAGGTTAAGAATGGCTCCCAAAAAGCAAATTGTTCCCCACACGCACCCCGTAACTAAGCTTCAAATACAGCAAATGACCGAAAAGGTTCAGGCACTAGAAGCGAGGGTAGAGAAGCTTGAAGAAAAGATCCAGGGTATTACAGAATGCACTGCACTAGCCAGAAAAGAACAAGATGAGGTAGCACTTACCTTTTTATCTAGTGCTCCTGTGACCCAAACATCGTCTGTTGCTAGGGTTAAATGGCAGTGGCAGGATCCTTCATGTAGTTCCGCACTCACCTCAGGTGCTGTAATTAAACAAAGTGCAAACACTCTAGATGGCGCACCTCTTAATCCTCCGCTGGTTGAACCCACTCATGATCTTGGCAAGAAGAAGATCCACTCAGAATCCCAATATTTTTCCCCGAACTGTCAAAATCCCAACTTCTTGGGGGTAATCAGACTCAGCCGCATTTCTCCTATGGTAGCCTTTCTGACATGATGATCGAACAAGGAACCAAGTTAGGGATGATTGGTGGTTCTGCATCAGAAATAACACCTCAGAGTACAGTCCCTGGCAAGGAAGACGTTGGCCCTGTCTCCCGTC
Source organism: Viola odorata (assembly GCA_963691705.1). Classification (NCBI taxonomy): domain Eukaryota; kingdom Viridiplantae; phylum Streptophyta; class Magnoliopsida; order Malpighiales; family Violaceae; genus Viola; species Viola odorata. The sequence goes on along the minus strand of OY829537.1, from coordinate 66,424,691 downwards.
GGCTTACCTACGAACGACCTTCTCCACCGCAAGTACTGCAGCCTGCACGACGGAGACCATGTGGCTCACCAAATCAGCCAAGAAACTAAAATAACCTTCGAAACCCTGGACCGATGCCACTTCTCCCCCTTCCCATAGGGGAAATTTACAAGCAACTACTCGCAGCTGGGCAGATTGTGCCTATCCCAGTCCGACCTCAATTACCTCCCTACCTAAGGTGGTACGACCCTAACACGAGATGCGAATACCATGCCGGAATCTAGGGTCACACTCTAGAAGACTACTTGGCCTTCAAAGTAAAGATGAGGCAGATGATCAAGAGCGGATGGGTCTCTTTTGAAGGTCTGGCCGAAGGACCTGACATGATCACCAACCCTCTTCCAAGACAGGCCCCAGGTAATGGAGGAGAGAATGTTACTTCGAGGGAAAAGGCCCTTGACTCCTTAATGTCAAGATTTTCTGAAGAAGAGCTCTCCATTGCGCTAGCCAGAAGAGGTTATGTGTAGCACTCTGAAGGCATCAATCAAAGCCCTCCCGCTATTGGTGCGTCATCAGACTCGGCCCTCCGTACTTGCAAGCCTGGACAGGAAGGATCGACTCAGGGCTCGTGAAGAAGTCTAAGGGGTTTGAGTACAAGTGGATAATTGCCATGCTTTCATAGCAGTCTTGGTATATTCAGTTCGAGTTTTTTTATTCATGTCAAATGAGATCACTCGTGTCGTCGGCTCGAGCCAATTAAATAACAATAGATATTTTCTTTTTGTTCCCCCTCATCACCACTGTTGATTCCTTTTACCCTTGAGAGTCAAGGCAATCAACGACCCCCTTTCCTTCCTCATCTTCTTCATCATCACCTTTCCTGCATTTTTCTTCATGCATTTATAGCTGCCACCTTTCGTACGAATCACCGGCCACGACCTCTCCAATCAATTGAAGCTTCCATTTTCCCTCAGCCATACAACCAAGCTTGCTCACCACTCCGGCTACTGCTCACCTCCACTCGCCATGCCCATCGCCCACGCGTGCTTGCTCACCACAGAATTGTCGAGCCTCCCCTATAAATACCAAGCTCCCCATAACGAATTAAGGGGGACCAATTCATGCTCTCTCCCTCTGCTTTGCTGCTTTCAATTAATTAATTGCCTCTCTTGTCAATTAAATCAATTACCTCTATTTTATTTTCAATTAATTGTTGCTGTCTTATTCAATCAATTGCTACTACTGCTTTAAATTAATTTTGTTGTTTTGCTTTGTTCAATTGCTTGCTGTTTTGATTTAATTTAAAAGCTTTGTTTTAACTAATTTACTTTTTTTCGTTTGGTTTAATTGATCACTATTTTGAATTAATTTGAGTTGCAACTTGGTTGTTTAAATTCCTGCTGTCGTGGGGTCTGATCTAGCCGGAGTAGAGTAGTCAGCGTTATGGTTGGCTTTGTCCTTGGTCACTAGCAGTGACGCCGACAAACCAAGGAAGAAGATGATGTCTAGGAGGGAAACGAGAAGCGGGCTGGGATTGTTTTAAATTTTGTTTTGGGTTGGTCATGCGCCTTGTCTGGCCCAAGCGGAGAAGAGAAGGGAGCGTGAGCCAGCCCATCTATTGGGTTGAGCTATTGCTCGTTGGGCCCGTACAATGGGTTGTGGTCATGGGCTTGGATGCTGGGCCTAGTTTCTCGGCCTAGTGGGTCGAGCCCAATTCTGACTCGTCATTTTTTTCGTACCGATTTATTGCATGATTCGTATTGTGTGATTAATCATTTTTCGTATGCTTTTAAATATGTAAATAATTATTTTTGCTTGATTTTAATTATTTAATTAATTGTTTTACTTGCTTTTTAATTGTTAATCATTTTATTTATTTGCTTGATATTTTTTTTACTCGTACTAATAATCTCACTTTGTAGGGTAAAATCAAATACACGCTCGCAAGTACACTTTATTTATCCTTTTTTTTATTCGACACTTTTTCGAATATATATATATATAGCTCATATGCATGATTATTTAGAATCGTTAGAATTAAAAATCAATCAATCTCGCATGAACAACATGTTTAAATCACTCACTTTAAATGTCATGTTTAATTATTTTTATTTTTGCTCGTATTAAATGCATGTGTTTGGTGGTTTCGATCCCACACCTCGGTTTATTTTCCGCATTCATTAATCTGTACTTTGTTTGTTATGCATGATAGATCACTTAGTAATAAAAATTTAATCATGCATAGCCCGATGATGAAAGAGGGCGCCCGTTTTAGTAAAGATTAAACGATTAATTTGGTTAAAAATCAGTCCCGAACAGTCTCGACCAACGTAAAAATACTAAAGCGGCGATTCCTCTGAGGGACCCACTACTTGTTTTAAAATGTTTTATTTCAACACCTATCTCTTTTTTACTAGTAACCTTTTTGGATGTGACTCGGGTGCCTAACACCTTCCCGAGTCTATAAATCGACCTCGAATCATCATTCTCAAGTTTACACCTTTTTTGCCTTAGCTTTTTATTTTATGCCATGACTTTAGGTTCCCTAAACCTAGAAATAAATAGGGTGGCGACTTCATTGCATTATGTGAGATAATTCAAATTTTATCTCACATCCATCTCGAACCGAGGGACCACTTTTGTGTTATCGTCCGAGAGCTTTTCAGCAAGTTAGAAATAGTCGAAGTTAGAGCCCTAGTATGTGCATCATGATCGCATGTATATTTTCCAATTTTCGTCCTTGTCATTACTTTTATTAAATCATTATTCTAATTTTCAGTCTATACTAGATCTAGATACTACTGATTAGTTTCTTTTCTTTCCTACTTACAGTATAAACGATACAAAAGGAAGCTTCTCCTTAGTCGAGCCTACGACTATAAACAAGGGCGCTTCGTGGGAGGCAACCCACGTGTTCTTTTCAAAGTTTCTATTTTTTTGTTAATTATAAATTCAGCATCTTGGGATATCTTTTCCCTCGGGACTTACTATTTAATTCCCTCTTTATTTCAGGTACAATGAGACCTATAAACATGGGGGCAAATAAGTAAAATGATGACTAGAAGAAAGCATTAATAGTTGAGCACATTTTTACCGGGGGCAAAGCATAGAGAGCGTTAATTTGAGACAAAGAACTCTTTGCGTCCATCCTACCTTTGCTTCAGTCAATCGCTACTCAGCGAGACAGAGGAATCCTCCTCCTACCAACTCTTAAATGATTGTCCTTTCTGCCCTACTGCACATGTTCAGAGAAGTCCATCTACCTCTCTGTCTATTTAAATCTTAACCATTGTACAATCATTCTGCATTCATTCCCATATTGGGGGCAATTCTTTTAATTGTTCATAAAATTCGTGAGTGGTTATGCCCTCACATTTTGTCTATAAAATTGCTAAAACTGTTAAGATTTTTTGTAGTTGTGAATAAGATTTTTGATAAAAATCCACACTAACCTCAAATTTTCAAACCTTCCATAAATTGAGCATGTTCATAATTTTATTGCATCATGGATGACTTGCATATTCATTTGAAATTATATGACATGCATGATCTCGTCTGTTGGCTCTTATATCCATGACATGTTTTAGACGCAAGCACTCACAAACATATCCCTGTGAGCATTTTGGGCCTTCATGCCTTATCTCTTTCATGAGTGCAAATGCTAAACTAAGTGCTAGTTAGATTGGCATAATATCTAGGGTACATGCACCATCAGACATGAGATAGCAGTAAGATGACATTGGAATTTGCTCTATGCTTCAACATTTCTTTTGTCTTCAAACACTTATCTTTGCTCATTATTCAATTCATTTCTTTTCTAAGCCACTTGTAAAATCTTTTATTTCCACTTGAACTCTCCCTAAATAATGAGCAGTGCCCAACTGAGGTTTGTCAACCGAAGGTAAGGTGCACATCAAATGCGGTTTGCAGAAGAGGAGGTACCGAAGAAAAGGGAAAGAAGAAATTCCCGATGATTGCTGATGGTCAACGCCGGAAGAAGGTTGAATAAATCAAGGCCTTTGCCAAAGACAAAAATGAGGACGGACGAGACAAAAAAATTTGTACTTGCTTTGCTTGCTAAAAAAAAAATCAAAAATAAAAAAAAATCAAATAAATAAATAAAAAGTGTTCAATCAACAAAACAAAAGCAGGAGCAAGTACAAAAAAAACTGTCAAAAGTCAACAAAATGATCTCAGAAGGAAAAGAGATCATTCCCAACGAAGATTGAAGAACTTGGGCGTTTAACCCCCAAAATGATCTCAAAAGGAAAAGAGATCATTCCCTGCGAAGATTCAAGAGCTTGGGTGTGATATGGTGTATTTTATACATGTTTTCCTCCGTATTTATAGGCTTATCTTGGGCATGATGCTGCTAATTTTCCTTTGAATTTGTACTTTTTCCAGATCTAGGCTCAAAGAGGAAAAGATGTCGAAATGCCCCATTTTTGTGGAATTCTGTCGTAGATCTCAAAGAGTCGAGGCCTAGTTGTTTCTCCATTGTCGAGCCCTAGATGCCAGCCGTGTGGTCTTGCCCAAGACTCTCGATTGAGCCATCTAGAGCCACATTTAGCCCAGCACCCACTGTCGCTTGTGCAAGCATCTCCTCAAGGACGCGCGCAGCAAGATTCTCGCGGCATTCCTCCCCGATTCCTTTTTGGCTACCTTAGGAATATTTCTTTAGGGCGTCCTCCCATTTTGTCCCTTTCTCCTAGCTGTCTTTTGTCTTTTAGTGAGTTGTGAGGGTATTTAAACATTAGTTTTAGGCTTTTTAGGAGACAACTCAATTAATAGGTCATAGAATCATTTTGGGGGCAGCCGCTCACCTTATTTCTTGGGACTTGTCACTCCCATTTCTTTGTAGCCATCACCGACACCACTGTTCAAATCGGAGCTTTAGCTCTGGCCGGTATTTCTTAATATTGCATTTATCTTCATTTCGTATTTCTTTCCTCCTATGCTTATGATCGAATCTATTTTGTTATTAATTAGTATGTGTGGCTAAGCTCTTTAGCTTAGCAAGGGTGTTTTAAGTGTTGCACGAGGATTGTCACGAAACCAAATTGTGTTTAATATATTCTCTTCGCTATATTTGCTCACTTGCCGTTTTAATGTTAGATCAAAATGGTTTTGTTAGGAGCTTCATCACCTTTTAATTTACTATCTCAGATTTCTTTCATTTCTTTGGTTAAAACTAATGCGAAGCCTTAGAATAGAGTAGACACTAGACAGATTGTCATTAGCTTGGTCTGTTCCGTCTAGGACAAATGATTGATTAGGGCGGTGTTGCGAGCCTGACAAACTGAGAGGCATCTAGCCCTAGATGTGTCTTTCCTTATCTTCATGGGCATTGTGAGTATTGCCTCCTTGCTTCGTGCCTGGGAGGACGGCACAACGTAAAGGCTGCCTTATTAATAGTGAAAACGGAGGGTAGCTTCTTGTAAGAGGAAAGCAGGAGGCCTAAACGTACCTAGCCTCTATAGCATGTCTGTATTGTGAGAATAGACTATCTGTGCATCGATGACTAACGAAACCTCGACGCAACCCGAGAAAAATCCCTTGCTAAGATTTCTCATTACCTGATTTTATCTCATTTGATTCTCCGTTTGCCTTGTTTATGTTTGTTAATTCCTTTAATTCATTATTTACGTCTTTGTTAGCTATCGTGCCCTCGATATCTTTGGTCGACTGGTTTGACTAGTAAACCCCCTCCCTGTGTTACCGTGTGTGCATTTCTTCCTTTCGTACATTTAGGGAAAGATCTCATACTTCAGTCTCCCTGTGGATCGACCCTGTTACCATTATACGCAAATTAGTTTGTGCATCTAGGCATCAGGTTTTATATTATTTTTGACCTATGTCGATGGCGAGTCAAATTTTGGCGCCGTTGCCGGGGAGATTTAATTCGTACTGATTTCTTGTTTTTATTTGTATGACCAGGAGATCTGCTCCTGACCTAATACTACTTGATCTCGAGCTTAACAGGACAGAAAGAAGACTTCGAAGGCAAGCTAGGGGACCAACTATTAATCATAGAAAAATCCCCGATTGTGCCCTCGACAGGAATCTTGACGATCTGGATAATCCCGACGGTTTCTTTCTCGCAGAATTTCCTTTCTTTCATCAAGGCCTCGACAACGCTGAGTTTGTCGACCACAACATACCCAATATGGAAGACCCACCACTGCCGCCACCGTCAAATGATCAAACCATTGATGACCTCAATGCTGCCCCTGAAGCTCCTAGTAGCTGTATCATCTGGCCTACTGTCCAGCATGATTGGACACTCAAGTCCGCTGTTATGCATCACCTTCCATCTTTCCATGGATTGCCTAAGGAGAATCCGCATCGCCATTTACAGCATCTTCATTCAGTCTCTGAGGCCATGAAGCCTACTAATGTTGATATATACCAAGCCAAGTTGCGAGCTTTTATGTGGTCCCTTAAGGACGCTGCCAAGGATTGGTTCTATGACCTTCCTCCTCGATCTATTTCTTCTTGGGCTGAGATGTCCAAAGCCTTCACTGATAAGTACTATCCAGCGTCTACGGCAAGCATGACCCACAAGCAATTAGTTTCTATTGTTCAGAAGGACGACGAATGTCTAGGACAATACCATGAACGTTACAAGAAAATGCAAGCCTTATGCCCTTCGTACAATTTGACCGATCATGCCCTCATCCAGTATTTCTATGAAGGCTTGAAGCGAAATGACAAAGCTTTGTTGGACGCCGCAACCGGTGGTTCCCTATGTGCCCGTACCCCAGCTGCTGCCAAAGCCATAATCGAGCTCATGGCCAAGACTATTGTTGGCTCCGAATCAGTGGCAAGTAATTCTCAGAATGTCCGCGTTGCTGCCATGGAAAATTAGTTGACTACCATCACGGGCATGCTTCAGAATATGGCTTCAGGACAACCTGTCCAGATCAAGGCCTTCCAAATCTATAATTTTGTAGATCATCGCACGGTACGCTTGCCCGTATATTCCAAAAGAAATTTCAGTTAATGCAGTTGGGGGATATAACGTCCCTTATGGCCAGAATTATAACCAAGGCTGGAAGCATCCCAATTACAACTTGTCTCACAACCCACAGTCATCCGGCCCTAGTCAACCACAACAAAAACCATATCAGTATGGTAACCAGCCTCCTTTCAACATGCAAAACTTCAAGCCTAGACCTCCATAACAGCATAATCAGCAATACCAACATCCACCCAAAGATCAGACCACTGCCCCTCCACCCATTGATGACACCATCAATTACAAGAGTATAATTTCTGAAATACAAAGGCAAATGAGTGTGATGAATGCCGAGATGAAAGAATTGAAAAACAGAGGTAGACTCCCTGGACAGACGGAAGCGAATCCTAAACACGAAGCGTGTGTTATAACCCTCCGTAGTGGTCTCGAGTTACCTCCAGTTCGTCCTACCCTCGATGCTAAAAAATCAACAGAATCTGAGCTCAAGCCTAGGAAAAAGAAAAAAAAAGCCGTAGATTGACGATGTAATAGTAGACCGTATCCGCTCCCCGAGGGGATCCCCAAGGAATGATCCAAACCCACCCGAGTTTACATAGGAATATATTCACCAAATCCTTGAGCCTCCTTTTCCCGAATGCCTTGTCAAGTCCATAAAGGTCAAAGAAGAGTGAGAAATCTTTGACATTTTTAGCAAAGTTGTCATTAATATCCTCCTGCTGCAAGCGATTAAGAGTGTTTCCCGCGATGCCAAGTTTTTAAAGACTTTGTGTGTCAACAAATGCCATATGGCCGGGGTCAACAAGATAAGTGTGGGCGCCAATGTTTCAGCCCACATTTAGCAGAAGATCCCTCCTAAGTGTCAAGACTAGGGCATATTTATTATTCCTTGCAAGATCGGGACGGTTGATGTTGGCAAAGCCATGTGCAATTTGGGAGCTGGCATTAATGTCATGCCCTTGACAATCTATAACCGTCTAGGCCTTGGTCCCTTGAAAAGTACAAGACTTGCAATCCAGCTAGCTTACCGTTCTGTCATCTATCCCGAGGGCATTATTGAAGATGTATTCATCCAAGTTGGGGAGTTCATTTTTCCAGCCGACTTTTACGTCATTTCCATGGGAGGTGATGGTTCCGCTAAGGCCACAGATATCCTTCTTGGCAGACCATTTCTTGCTACCACCAGGGCTAAGATAGATGTCCACAACACTACCATTTCTCTTGAATTTGATGGCCAAATCATTAAATTCAACATGCTTGAATCCATGCGATATCCTTCTGAATTTTCTAGCCTTAATTATATTGATTTAATTGATCCATTTGTTGATGAAATTTCTGAATTAAATTCTGTTGACCCATTGTAGCTTGCCCTCGATAGGGGTCTTACACCAGAAACTCTAAAATACTTGGCCTCGACTGTCGTTACACCACTTGAGTTACATTTAGTAGTTGCGGCTCTAGAGGAGCAACCCACTATTTCTCGAGAACCTCCTATTGACTCTCCTCATCATCATGATCATGTCAAACTCCCTTCTTCCCTCGACCAAGCACCGATTCTGGAATTGAAAGTCCTGCCCTCGCACCTTAAGTATGCTTATCTTGGTGCCGAAAAATCTCTGCCAGTAATTATTTCCAATAAGTTGGAAAAACCAGAAGAGAAGGAATTGATCTCTTTATTGAAGGAATTCAAAAAAGCTATCGGATGGACAATAGCCGACATCAAGGGCTTGTCACCAGCCCTACGCACCCATAGGATCCATCTTCAGGATGCTAGCAAGACAGTCCATCAACCTCAGCATAGATTAAACCCTCCCATGATAGAGGTGGTGAAGAAAGAAGTGCTGAAATTATTCGATGCCGGAGTTATCTACCCCATCTTCGATAGCCCTAAGGTGAGCCCCGTTCAAGTAATGCCCAAGAAGACTAGCATCACAATCACTACAGGGCAAGATGGTGCTTTGATTCTGACCAGAATTTAGAATCGCTGGTGAGTTTGTATTGATTATCGCCGTTTAAACGCGGCCACAAGGACCACTTTCCCCTCCCATTCATTGATCAGGTGTTAGAATACCTCGCGGGCAAGACGTACTATTGTTGTTTAGACGGTTATTCAGGCTTCCACCAGATTCTAGTTGCCCTCGAAGACCAAGAGAAAACCACCTTCACTTGCCCATTTGGTACGTTCACATATAGAAAGGATGTCCTTTGGCTTATTTAATGCCCCTGCTACTTTCCATCGGTGTATGATGAGAATTTTTTCGAATTCGTCTAAAAAGGCATCGAGGTCTTTATGGATGACTTTACCGTCTATGGCAACTCCTTTGCCGAATGTTTGGCCAATTTGAAAAAAATACTGCAACGTTGCATCGAGACCAATCTGGTACTGAACTTTGAGAAATGCCATTTTATGGTCGATTAGGGTCTCGTCTTGGGTCATATCATTTCTAGCAAGGGCATTGAAGTAGATAAAGAAAAGATTGAAGTCATTGAGTCCTTGCCCTATCCCTCTTACGTAAGAGATGTTCTTTCCTTTCTAGGGCATGCTGGTTTCTACAGACGCTTCATTAAGGATTTCTCTAAAATCACTCAGCCTATGTGTTGGCTGCTTCAAAAGGATGTCGAGTTTGTATTCGACGATGATTGTAAGGCTTCATTTTATTTGCTCAAGAACAAACTCATCATAGATCCTATCATTCGTGCCCCCAATTGGTCCATCCTTTTTGAGATCATGTGTGACGCAAGTAATCAGGCCCTCGGTGCCGTTTTGGGGCAAAAAAAGGATAAGGAGACATACGTTATCTACTATGCTTCCAAGTTATTGGATCCAACCCAGCAGAACTACATGGCCACGGAAAAGGAACTCTTAGCAGTTGTCTATGCCCTCGACAAGTTCAGGCAATACCTCTTGGGCACGCACATTATTGTGTACTCTGACCATTCAACCCTTAGATATTTATTGACCAAGGTCGACACTAAGCCTCGCCTCATTCGATGGATTTTGTTACTATAAGAATTTGACATCATGATCAAGGATAAGAAAGGCAGAGAAAATTTAGTGGCAGACCATCTAAGCAGACTTCCTGCCCAAGAGGACGATTCGCATGTGCCTATCCGTGATACTTTTCCTGACGAACGCTTGTGTCTTGCCCACACTGTCCATTTTCCTTGGTTCTGTGATATAGCCAACTTCCTAGCTGCTGGTTCTTTCCCTACCGACTCCTCACCATCCGAAAAGAAATGCATCTAGAGACAATCAAAGTACTATGTTTAGGACAACCCCTATCTATGGAAGTATTGTTTCGACCAGCTCATCAGGAGTTGCGTAACAATGGATGAAGTGCCCTCGATCTTGAAATTTTGCCACTCCTCGACAGAAGGTGGCCATTTTGCAGCTAAGGAGACAACCATGAAAGTCCTTGAGGCTGGTTTGTATTGGCCATCAATTTTCAAAGATAGCTACATGTATTGCGCATCATGCCCTCGATGTCAAGTAACAGGTAATATAGACGCTCGAAACCAGATGCCCCTGACCAACGTCATTTCTTGCAAAATCTTCGACATCTGGGGAATTGACTTCATGGGCCCATTCCCGAACTCCTTTGGTAACATTTATATCTTGCTGACCGTCGACAACATCTCTAAGTGGGTCGAGGCCAAGGCAATGAAAACTAATGATTCTAGGGTGGTTGCGAACTTCCTGGGTACTAATATTTTCAATCGATTTGGAACCCCTTGAGCCCTCATCAGTGATCGGGGGACATATTTTTATAATCGGGTTATCTCTTCTCTCCTCAACAAGTATGGAGTAACCCATCGGGTCTCGACCGCTTATCACCCCTAGACGAATGGGCAAGACGAAGTCTGCAACAGGGAAATCAAGTCCATTCTCGAGAAAACGGTCAACCAATCTCAAAAGGATTGGAGTTCAAAACTGGATGACGCTCTCCGGGCCTACAAGACAACTTTCAAGATCCAGATTGGGATGACCCCTTATAGACTAGTCTATGGGAAGCCATGCCATCTCCCTATAGAAATTGAACACAAGGCCTTTTGGGCGATAAAAAAAGTCAACATGGATCTCAGAGAGGCAGGTAGGTACACACCATCGCTTGCAAATCCAAGAGCTTGAGGAACTTCGCGATGATGCCTATGAGAACGCCCTTATCTACAAGGGAAAGACGAAGGCCCATCACGATAAGTTGCTCTTGCCCAAGTCTTTTGTTTTTGGTCAAAAAGTTCTTTTGTACAACTCCCATTTAAGACTCTTTGCAGGTAAACTTAAATCCAACTGGACAGGCCCCTATAGGGTCACAACAGTATTTGACCATGGAGCCGTCAAGATCCAAAGTCTAGACTCAGACACAATCTTCAAAGTAAATAGCCATCGCTTGAAAGCCTTCTATGAAGGATTCAAACCATCCACAACAGAGGTAGAAGAGGTGGTCAGCCCAACCATCCAGCCCTAGATCGTTTATGAACGTCTAGGCCTGGACATCAAAACAGGTCACTAGAGACGAGGCCTCGTGCTCGTCTCATCTTTCTGTTCCTTTTTAATTCATTGGCGCCTTCATTTTTCTTTCAGCTTTATTGTTATTTTTGTTTTACTTATCTTACTGCTTTTATTTCTTTCCTATATTAATTAGGTTGTTTGTTTTGTTTTCCTATTTATTATTTCCCATTTTCCCATATTTAAACCCCACTAATATTCCTCTTATTAATTGTTTTTGTCCCATTTTCTCTCCTTTTTATTTATTTATTCCTTATTTATTCCACCCTTTAATCTTCCCCTCTCTCCTAACCTCCTTTTCAATTTTGAAAAGGATTTCTTTTGGCAGTTGGGATTTGGGAGAGCGCAGCTCACTTCCTCTCCCCACGCGACACGTCAGCATCAAGGACAAAATCAAATCCCTCTGGCAGCGTGATTATCTCTCTCCATCCTTTCCACTCTCCCATGCCTTTTCCATTTTCCCATTACTTTCCCTATCATTGCCAGTATCTCTCTCTCTCACGCATCGTCCCCATCTCTATCTCTCTCTGCAAACGCAAGCACATCAACCAAAAACCCTAGCCACACCCTCCATCACCACTCCCCATGCCAAGGATTAAGCGCGTAGCTGACAAACGAAGCTTATTACCTCACAGCCCTATCGCTTCATCACCTCCTTCCTTGCCTGGATCCTTCCAAACCCTCTCGAGTACTCCTCCTTCCACCGAAAACCCTAGCCTAGATTTCACTATCCCCCAGCCCCCAGAACCTTCGCCACCCACAGACCCACGAGCTGGAGAGTTCACTCCAGCCGACGACGAGGAGCTGATTATCACCGGTTCGGTCCCCCCCACATCCACCATGACTAGATTCGGCCGGGTTGAGCGCCAATCCCCCAGTTCCACAGTTGCCAGTTCCAAGCCTAAAAAGGCAAAGCCCTCACCTCCGGTCGCTCGTAAGCTGACGGTGGAAGAGGTCTTGAAGGAGGTGCTGATCTGAAGGGGAAGAGGAGGCCAAAGTACCCCATACCGGAGAGGACTTGAAGGAGGAGGAAGCTGACAAGATAGATGCCGATGAAGAGCATACCGGTGAGAGTGATGAAGGAGCTGAGGAAGGAGAAGGAGAAGAAGAAGAAGAAGAAGAAGATGACGAAGAGAGGGAAGCGCAAGAAGCCGCGGAAAAAGTGGCTGCTGAGAAAGAGGTCGCGGCTCATTCGGCGGCCAGTAAGGGTAAGGCGAAGATTCTAGCAGAACCGGAGACGCCGGCAGATCGGAAGAGAAAAGCCGCTGACCAGGGCAAGGGCGCGACGAAAGCTTCCATGACCAAGAAGCCACGTGGCCCCGACAGACCATCTTCTGTCAAGGGCAAGACGTTTGTCTCATCATCTACCCCTCGGTCGTCACCCTAGGTTCCTTCTAATCTCACCTATTCTAAATGTTGGATGAAATTTCATGACAAAGCATCTTTAGACAAGCTGCAAATGTTTCATTCCAAAGGCGTTAGCCCCTGTGCGCGCCTAGATATGGAATTTCTTGATGCCATGCATGTAGGGTCTCGGGTGCGAGAGCCCGTGGGTAATATCGGGTGGGAAGCTCTGTTCTTCCTTGAACACCCAACACTCCTTGAGCTCTCCCTCGAGTTTTTCACTTCTTTTTGGATTGTGCCTGAGTATTTCAAACCTAAGGACAAATCTGCGCCTAACTTGTCTGCCCTAGATGCTATTAATTTTAAATTGATGAATGAATGGTTTGTCCTGTCTATCGATGCTTTTAACTATTTTCTTGGTTTTGTATCTCCCTCTTGTTGATACCCGAATTTTGACGCCATTTTTATTTAATTTTAGCATTTCTGTTATTTAGTTAATTTACAGTCATTTTCAGTTGATTTAATGTCGCTAGCATTCTTAGGTGTTTCGTTGCATTTTAGCATCATCGTTAGCATCGTCAGCTTTCGAAGTCGCATTTTTAATTTTTCGTCAAGTATTTTCATTATTATTATCATTTTTATTTTTAGCCTTAAAAATCACATTTTTAATTATCCGGCAGTCGTTTCTTAAATTATTCTTCGTTTTAGGTCATCACACGAATTTTAGGATTTTTTATATTTTCGCACATTTTTTAGTATTTTTATTTTTTATTATTATTTTCGTTCGAGCTTTTATTGGACCCGAGTAAGTTCGCTCGGACAATAGCTCGACTTTAAAATGTTTTCCATCAACTAGTTGCTAGATTTTTTTCCGGTCGCAACGGTCTACAGCGTTTCGTGTAATTTTCGGTGTAACGCTTTATTTTTTTCGTTCCCGCGTTTTGCGCCTTTGAACACTAAAATAAATGCGTTAAACGAGAAGTTCTCATCGTTCGCTGTAGACGGTTAAAACCGTTGTATTTTTTTCTACGCGCCGGCACCTTCGGCTCGAAAAGTCGGAACGTTTGCTCGACGGATCCGGCTCGAGGCTATTTAAATCAGATGAAAGGCCATTTGATCATGACCATTGATCTGGTCAACCAAGGAAAGTCAACCAGATCAATGGCCCTTGATTTATTGTGCATAATGCACATGCACAGTGCAAGGAAATTCTCAGCCACGAGCCCGCGCCCGAGCCACCTGCTCTCCTTCTCAGCCACGTCTTCGTCCGAGCCCCTAGCCGTAGCTCCCTAGCTCCGCCATCATCACGCCTCCAGCTCCTCCACGCGCAGCCCGCGTCCGGCCTCCACGCGGCTCCCTTCGGCTATAAATAGCCGTCACCATTTCCCTTCGCGGGGTCGGGAAAATTTTACAAAAAAAAAAAGCTCTACTCCCTCTCCATTCTCCTAGCCAATTCACACACGGCTCACCTCCCTTCTCCTACCCAATTCATCCACCCGAACCAAGGCAAAGGAAAGCAATCAAGGTGAGTTTATCAAGCTTTCTCTCTCTAGCTTCTCTCCCTTAATTTTCGTTTTTAGCTTTAAACATTTAATCAATGGCTCAAATCTGTTTTGTATACTTCATTTTCAAGTTGTAAACGTGTTACTTGCTTCAATTCAAATGCCTGCTGTTTCCTTTAATTAATTATGAATTTTTGGGCTTTAATGCGTATATTTGTTCAAACGTGAAATTGCTCCTCGTCCATGGATGAAGTGGTTTAATTCTGGTCGGGTTTTGGTCGTCGCTTGACCCCGGTCGCATTGTGACCATTTTGGAGGTGTTCGGGTGGCCGGAGCTCCTCCCTTGTCGCCGGCAGTAACGCCGGCGCAAGGAAGAAGATGAACAGCGGCTGCTGTTCTTCATGAGGAAGGTGACGGGCTAAGCCCGTCCCTCCTTTCTTTGAGCATGCTGATGGGCTTTGGCTTAAGCCAAGCCCATCCTTTCCTTTCCCTTCAATTTAAGTTATGGGCTAGGATTTATTCCTAGCCCATTTTAACTAAATTTCAGCACATGGGCCCCAGCCCATTAATTCTTCGTCAAGCATTCGAGTCATTTTTTTATTTCATGCTCGTACGTAATGTTTAATTTAATTCGTATACCATATTTAATTAATCATTATTTACAATACTTGTTTATTATTTCGCTTTGCTTAAATATTTATATACCATGATTAAATATGTATGCACGAAATTAAATAGTCGTATACCATGCTTTAAATGTTTATACATGATTTAAATGCTCACATGCGTCATTTCCGTGTTCATATTTTTCGTCTGCTCATTCTTGCGACAATTTGTTATTTAATTGTTTTTATACGTGAATTGCTCATTTCTTATCGTGATATTCTTTTTACGTTATCTAACTTCAGTCATTTATATTCAGCAATTTAAATTCAATTATTTATTATACCGCCTACATGGTCGGTCGCATTTAATTTTCTGCAATATCAACTGCTTTAATTTTTCGCAAAACTGCTGGAAATCCTTCCGCAAATTATCAACTGTTTAATTTTCCGCACTTTAAATTTCAGCAATTTACTTTCGGCAATTTAAATTCAATACCGCCTACATGGTCGGTCGCACTTATCAACTGTTTAATTTTCCGCACTTTAAATTTCAGCAATTTACTTTCGGCAATTTAAATTCAATACCGCCTACATGGTCGGTCGCACTTATCAACTGTTTAATTTTCCGCACTTTAAATTCCAGCAATTTACTTTCAGCAATTTAAATTCAATACCGCCTACATGGTCAGTCGCATTTTAATTTTCGTAAACATTCAACTGCTTTAATTTTTCGCACACTGCTGGAAATCCTTCCGCAAATTATCAACTGTTTACTTTCCCGCACTTTACTTTTCCGCACTTTAAATTTCAGCAATTTACTTTCAGCAATTTAAATTCGATACCGCCTACATGGTCGGTCGCGATATCAACTGTTTAATTTTCTACAATATCAACTGCTTTAATTTTTCGCAAAACTGCTGGAAATCCTTCCGCAAATTATCAACTGTTTACTTTTCCGCACTTTAAATTTCAGCAATTTAAATTCAATACCGCCTACATGGTCGGTCGCAATATCAACTGTTTATTTTCTGCAAATATCCAACTGTTTACTCCCTGCATTATCAACCTGTTTTATTTTCTGCAAATCATTAAACTTTTTTTTTCTTCCCTGTAAATCGCCAATAGCATTTAATTTTTCTGCACTTATCAAAACAGCATTTCATTTTCGCATGCCTAAAATCCATCATTTTTCGCATGTAATCAACGCAGCATTTTAAATTCTCACATGCGTAAAATCCATCATTTTTCGCATGCAATCAACTAGCATTTAAATTCTCACATGCGTAAAATCCATCATTTTTCGCATACAATCAACTAGCATTTAAATTCTCACATGCGTAAAATCCATCATTTTTCGCATGCAATCAACGTAATATTTAAAGTCTCGCACGCTTAAAATCCATCATTTTCCGCATGCAATCAACTAGCATTTAAATTCTCACATGCGTAAAATCCATCATTTTTCGCATGCAAACAACTAGCATTTTAATTCTCATATGCGTAAAATCCATCATTTTCCGCATGCAATCAACTAGCATTTAAATTCTCGTGTGCTTAAAATCAGTCATTTTTCGCATGCAATCAACTAGCATTTAAATTCTCACATACGAAAAATCCATCATTTTTCGCATGCAATCACCTAGCAATAAATTCTCGTATGCTTAAAATCAATCATTTTTCGCATACAACCAAACTCAGCATCTCATTTCGTATGCGTGAAATCCATCATTTCTCGTGTACAATCAACTGTCATTTAAAATCTTGCACTCATAAATTGCTTATTTATTTCTCGAGCTATCGCTAACACTCTCATTTTGCAGGTTTTAGTTTCAAGCTTCGCTCGAAAGTACGCCTTTCGATTCCTTTTTATTTATTCGGTGCTTTCTGCAAATATCCATTGTATGCATGATACATAGAACTGCTAGAACTAAAATCAACCCACATGCACAACGTGTTTAAAGACTTTCTTAAAATGCCGCGTTCATGTGATTTTAATTCTCGCTTATATTGACTGCATGTACATGGGGACTTTCGATCCCACAGCAAACTATCATTTTAAATCCATCATTTAAAATGGTACTCTGGTAGCAATCCATGTTAGGATCACGTAGTAATTAAGTTAATCATACATAGCCCGATGATGAAATAAGAGGGCGCTCATTCAGTCTTACGGAAAATTTAGTCCCATCACGATCATAAAAAAAGACTAAAGTGACGATTCCTCTGAGGGCCCCCTTTTTCAAAACGCATTTTTCAAACACCGTTTTAAACACCTCTCTCATCAACCGGTAACCGTTTTCGGATGTGTCTCGGGTGCCTAACACCTTCCCGAGACCATAATACGACCCCGAACCTTTTGTCTGGGGTCCAGACCCCATTTTTTGTGCCTTTAGTTTTTTACTTATTATATTTCCTATGCCATGACAATTAGGGTTCCCTAAGCCTAGCAACCAAATTAGGGTGGCGACTTCATTGCATGCTGCGAGGCGTCCTTTTACGCCGAGCATCTGAAGGTCTCAAATTTCGTTGCACACTCGCGAATTTTTTTAAATTTCCGAGGCGCGACACCTCTAAATTGAAAACCCCTAAGTACACTAAAGCTTTGACTGCTTACCTACCTGATTTTGATGCAAATATTACTTTTCAAGCGCCGACTGGCAATCCCAATGCCGAGTTCAGCCCTCGAACTTCCAAAGCACATGAGATTAAGGACCCCTCTTTACGCATCTTGCACCGTCATCTGACCCTTACCTTCGCATGTAAATACAATAATTCAGGCCAGCTATCATTGCAAGAGTTATTTTTCTTGTGGTGTATGTTACGTGGGTATCGAGTCAATTTAGGGTACTGGGTTGCGAAAGCCATTACTTGAATTCAACAAAATTCTCGTAGCCTAACATTTGGTTCTCTTGTTACCTTGCTTGCTTTTAGTCATCATGGTCTCGATCTGAAAACTCACAACCAGCCCACCCCTATTCCTTTTAAGTTATTAGACCCCCGGACCCTTGATGGGATGGGGCATCTTTGTATCACACAGGATGTGTTGAGTTTCAGTGCAGGTCTCACATTGCAAAAGGAGTGAGTTTTTTGAACTAAATATGGAGGTGACTTTACATATCCAAAAACGGCCCAACCACCGACGAAGCCTCATCCTGCCAAGCTAGCTCATCTCGACGCTCAGTCCCTCGTGCACAAGACGATCCTCCTTCGGGCCCTACCATGATCAATGCATTATCTATCGAACGACTACTCCAGGCTATCCTTACCAAACTTCAGGCCTTGATGGCTGAAGTAGCGAGACGCAACCTCCCACCCTCTTGATCCCCCCCCAAACAAACAATTATCTTGCCCTCACGGAGGGTTCAAAACATTCTCACCTTTTATTTTTCCCGCTGAACTATTTTTATTTTGTTGAACTGTTTTTGTGCCCTTCTCGCATTGAGGACAATGCGCTGCCTAAGTGTGGGGAGGGATTTAATTATTTGCATGTTTATTTTATCTTTGCATGAATGATTGTTTATTTTCTCGCTTGTTGCATGACTGCATGTTTTGTGAAAAATTTCTAAATTTTTAGATTTTGTTTTTTAGGATTTTGTTAGTCTTTTTTCTGCCAAAAGGTCGTGCTGCCAATTTTAAAACCCCCAAGTATGGACACACACTTTCGACCCTTTGTGCACAAGAATAGACCAACAAGCACCTTGTCTAGATCTAGCCGTCGCACTTTGCCCGTCAAACCTTATATCTGCATCTAGGCCTAGACACCAGCAATCACAAATAGCACCCAGTGAGCACTTTGAGCTTTCATGCCATATTTTCTTCATGTGCGAATAGGATGCTTAGCTAGGCACTAGCTGGACTTGCATGATATCCCTGGGTATAGGCACCATTAGACATGGGAAAGTATCAAAGTGACGAAAGTCTTCGCATCAATGTCTTATTTCTTTCTTTTCTTTCTTTTCTCATTTTTTCTCTCATTTTCTTCATCTTGCCCTCGACTCACCTACCCCTACCCTCTCTTTTCCTTCTCTATCTTAACCACTTGATCCTTATCTCCTTGATCTTTTTTCCTTGGCAAGTAAGCAACAATTGTCGTGGGTAGCATCGAGGGCTAGACACTCAGAAGGACGCGCAAAAATGTATAAGTATGGGGAGAGCAGAAGAAGTTAAGGCTCAGGCGTGGAAAGCATAGCTAGGGCAACTCAACAAAAGCATAATCATGCCCTAGCAGTATTTTAAAAGAAAGACCCACTCCCTAGAAAAGCATAAGTATGGGGAAGATCGATAAGTCAAACTTCAGTGCTGGAAGCAGATCTAGGGCAAGACACCTCATAAGTCTCCTTCCCTAGGCTGAATCAAAAGCTAGAAAGGTTCATGCCCTTTCTTAAAAAAAAAAAATTCAAAAAAACAGAATAAAAAAATCAAAAAATAAAAGAAGGGGGCAAAACGCGAACAAAAGAACCTGCTACCAGCACCGCATTAAGAGAAGAACTTCCTTCCCAAGAAGAAGAAATCCTTCATCTAGCCCTCAGTTGCATCATCCTGCCCTCGACGAGCGCTGTCTTACCACCACGCCTTTTTCCTAGCCAAGGAATCCATCCAGGTTTGAGTTGGTTGTCTCCTTCTTTCTCTTCCTTCTCTTCCTATTTCTCTTTCTGTTTTATTTCTTTTCCTCTCCTTTTCTTCCTCTTTTCCTTCTTTTCTAAGCCTACCCTTCCATTTTCTTTCTTTTTGCTGAAGTGTTGCTCTTTCCGATTGATTGATTGCCTATGCATGTGTACTGCGTACTTGGATTGATGTGCAAGTCTAGTTTTGTGTTGCGCTAGTTGCATTTATTTTTGAGTGATCAAATACATAGCCTTGTTTGCGAGCGTGAGCGTAAACACCTATCTGGTGAGGATTGTTGGTACATGGGCTGGATGCAGGAAAGTCTAATCTTTAGGGTCATTACCCTTCTGATTTGATGCAGGTGTTGTCTAGGAGAAGTGGTATCATTAGTGAAATTTAGCTTGGTGCATGGTTTGTTTTTGTGTTTGGGTTGGTTGTGGATGTCTATGTTTGGGGTGGTTTTCAGTTTTGTAGATGCTTGAGGGCGAGCATCGGGTAGTGTGGGGATATTTGATATAGCATATTTTATGCATGTTTTCCTTTGTATTTATATGCTTATCTTGGGCATGATGCTGATAATTTTCCTTTGAATTTGTATTTTTTGCAGATTTAGGCTCAAAGAGGAAAAGATGCTGAAATGCCCCCTTTTTGTGGAATTCTGTTGTGGATCTCAAAGCATCGAGGCCTAGCTGTTTCTCCATCATCGAGCCCTAGATGCCAGCCATGTGGTCTTGCCCAAGACTCTTGATTGAGCCATGTAGAGCCACATTTAGCCCTGCACCCGCTGCCGCTCGTGCAAGCATCTCCTCAAGGACGCGCGCAACAAGATTCTCGCAGGATTCCTCCCCGATTCTTTTTTCGCTACCTCAGGAATATTCCTTTAGGGCGTCCTCCCATTTTGTCCCTTTCTCCTAGCTATATTTTGTCTTCTAGTGAGTTGTGAGGGTATTTTAACATTAGTTTTAGGGTTTTTAGGAGACAACTCAATTATTAGGTCATAGAATCATTTTGGGGGCAGCCGCTCACCTTCCTTCTTGGGACTTGTCACTCCCATTTCTTTGTAGTCGTCCCTAACACCATTTTTCAAACAGGAGCTTTAGCTCCAGTCGGTATTTCTTAATATTGCATTTATCTTCATTTCATATTTCTTTCCTCCTATGCTTATGATCGAATCTATTTTGTTATTAATTAGTATGTGTGGCTAAGTTCTTTAGCTTAGCAAGGGTATTTTAAGGGTTGCATGAGGATTGTCACGAGACCAATTGTGTTTAATATATTCTCTTCGATATATTTGCTCACTTGCCATTTTAATGCTAGATCTAGATGGTTTTGTTAGGAGCTTGATCACCTTTTAATTTACTATCTCAGATTTTTGTCATTTCTTTGGTTATAACTAATGCGAAGCCTTAGAATAGAGTAGACGCTAGACGGATTATCATTAGCTTGGTTCGTTCCGTCTATGGCAAGTGACTGATTAGGGCGGTATCGCGAGCCTGACAAACTGAGAGGCATCTAGCCCTAGATGTGTCTTTCCTTATCTTCATCGGCGTTGTGAGTATTGCCTCCCCGCTTCGTGCCTAGGAGGACAACACAACCTCAAGGCTGCCTTATTAATAGTGAAAACGGGCGGTAGCTTCTCGTTAGAGGAAAGCTGGAGGCCTAAACGTACCTGGCCTCTATAGCATGTCTGTAGTGTGAGAATAGACTATCTATGCGTCGATGACTGACGAGACCTCGACGCAACCCGAGAAAAATCCCTTGCTAAGATTTCTCATTACCTGATTTTATCTCATTTGATTCTCTGTTTGCCTTGTTTATGTTTGTTAATTCCTTTAATTTATTATTTGCATCTTTGTTAGCTATCATGCCCTCGACATCTTTGGTCGACTTGTTTGACTAGTAAAACCCCCCCTGTGTTACCATGTGTTCATTTCTTCCTTTCGTACATTTAGGGCAAGATCTCATACTTCAGTCTCCCTGTGGATCGATCCTGTTAGCATTATACGCAAATTAGTTTGTGTATCTAAGCATCAGGTTTTATATTATTTTTGACCCGTTTCGACGGCGAGTCAGGGTGCGTCATCAACAAGAAATGATCAAGAAGGAGCATCCCCCCAGTGAAGATTGAAGAACTTGTGCACTTTGCCCTCGCTGTAACCTTAATCGAACACTGCTCATTCAAACTCCTTTTTCTCTGGCATTGTCGACATCATTTGCATTCTCTTCCTTTTGCAACATCATTTACATTTCTGCATTTTTACCCTCAACACATTTCCAAAACCGTGGTAATACTTGGGGCAACCATCTTTACTACTCATCAAAAATTTCAGTTACACTGTACTTTTGATCAGACAGTAAAGAGGGGGCAACTGTTGGCAACTGTTGTAACCCAATTTTTAAGCATTTTAGCATTTTTATAGTTTATCGCCATGTCAACCTGTTTAAATCGAATTTCTATCGATTTTTGATCTTTGGCTATTTAGTTTAATATTTTGCTCCATTTCATGTCCTTTTAGTTTTTTTCGTATTTTGTACTGTCTTTTCGTTTGAACTTCTGTCGGTCCCGAGCAAATTTCCTTGGACCATAGATTGAATACTTTCGTTCTTTAATAACTTGTTATCTACTATTATTTTGTTTCTATTTTGTTTTGTTCAGTTCACCTTGTTATGGCATTTATTTTTTGATCGAACTTCTATCGGTTTCGAGAGACTTTTCTCGAACCATAGATCGAAAAATTTCCTCATTTACTGTTTACTATTTATTTCGTTTCATTTTACTCTATATTTTGGTATATTCAGTTCGAGTTTTCTTATTCATGTTAGATGAGATCACTCATGTCGTCGGCTCGAGCCAATTAAATAACAATAGACATTTTCTTTTTGCCCCCCTTATCACCACCGTTGATTCCTTTTACCCTTGAGAGTCAAGGCAATCAACGGCCCCCTTTTCTTCCTCATCTTCTTCATCATCACCTTTCCTGCATTTTTCTTCATGCATTTATGGTTGCCACCTTTCGCACCAATCACCGGCCATAACCTCTCCAATCAATCGAAGCTTCCATTTTCCCTCAACCACACAGCCAAGCTTACTCACCACTCCGGTTACTGCTCACCTCCACTCGCCGTTGGGCCTCACACCCATCGCCCACGCGAGCTTGCTCACCACACAATCGTCGAGCCTCCCCCTATAAATACCAAGCTCCCCCCAACGAATTAAGGGGGACCAATTCATGCTCTCGTTCCCCCTTTTTTATTCATGCTCTCTCCCTCTGCTTTGCTGCTTTCAATTTATTTAATTATTGCATTTCAATTAATTAATTGCCTCTCTTGTCAATTAAATCAATTACCTCTGTTTTATTTTTAATTAATTGTTGCTATCTCATTCAATCAATTGTTGCTACTGCTTTAAATTAATTTTGGTTTTTGGCTTCGTTCAATTGGTTGTTGTTTTGATTTAATTTAAAAGCTTTGTTTTAACTAATTTACTTACTTTCGTTTGGTTTAATTGATCACTGTTTTGGATTAATTTGAGTCGCTTGGTTGTTTAAATTGCTACTGTCGTGGGGTCTGATATGGCCAAAGTAGAGTAGTCGGCATTGTGGTTGGCTTCGTCCTTGGTTGTCGGCGAACCAAGGAAGAAGATGATGTCTGCGAGGGAAAGAAGAAGCGGGTTGGGCCTGTTTTTAAATTTTTTTAGGTTGGTCATGGGCCTTGTCTGGCCCATGACTTTAGGGTTTAGGGTTTAGGGTTGAAGAGAGAGTGAGCCAGCCCATCTGTTGGGCTGGGCTACTGCCCGTTGGGTCCGTATAATGGGTTGTGGTTATGGGCTTGGCTCCTGGGCCCAGTTTCTCGACCCAATGGGTCGAGCCCAATTTTAGCCCGTCATTTTTTCGTACCGATTTATTGCATGATTCGTATTGTGTGATTAATCATTTTTTGCATGCTTTTAAATATTTAAATAATTATTTTTGCTTGCTTTTAATTATTTAATTAATTGTTTTACTTGCTTTCTAATTGTTAATCATTTTATTTATTTGCTTGATATTTGTTTTAGTCGTACTAATAATCTCACTTTGTAGGGTAAAATCAAATATAAGCTCGCAAGTACACTTTCTTTATCCCTTTTATTTATTCGACGCTTTTTCGAATATATATATATATATATATATATATATATTATTTAGAATCGTTAGAATTAAAAATCAATCAATCTCGCATGAACAACCTGTTTAAATCACTCGCTTTAAATGTCATTGTTAATTATTTTTATTTCTGCTCGTATTAAATGCATGTGTTTGGTGGCTTCGATCCCATACCTCGGTTTATTTTTCGCATTCATTAATCAGTACTTTATTAGTTATGCATGATAGATCACTTAGTAATTAAAATTTAATGATGCATGGCCCGATGATGGAAGAGGGCGCCCGCTTTAGTAAAGATTAAACGGTTAATTCGGTTAAAAATCATTCCCGAACAGTCCCGACCAACGTAAAAATACTAAAGCGGCGATTCCTCTAAGGGACCCACTACTTGTTTTAAAATGTTTTATTTAAACACCTCTTTTTTTTTTACCGGTAACCTTTTAGGATGTGATTCGGGTACCTAACACCTTCCCGAGTCTATAAATCGACCCCGAACCTTCGTTCTCAGGTTTTGACCCCTTTTGCCTTAGATTTTTAGTTTCTGCCATGACTTTAGGTTCCCTAAACCTAGAAATAAATAGGGTGGCGACTTTATTGCATCTTCATATCCTCCCAAGTCGCAACCTTTGAAAATGTGTATGTATAAACCGCTTACACATTAGCATCTTCATATCCTCCTAAGTTGCAACCGGACCGGTGATATGATGCATTTTGTGCTATTTTTCGACTCCTTTCCTAGCTCGTTTTGATCATGATGCTACTGATCCTCTCTTGTTTTCACACTATTTAGCAGATCAGAGCTTTTGGAAAGGAAATGTCGAAAAGATGCATTTTTCATGGATTCTGGACGAATTTGAGCAGCGAGGCCTTGCAGCAGTAGGAAGACAGCATGCAGGTAGCAGCTTGCCCCTGCATATGTACGCACGCGGCAGCTAAGGACTCAAGCGCGAACAAGGAAACTTCCTTTTTTAAGAAAATCAGCTGATTTGTTACAGTCAATCCAGATCTCTCCTGTTTTGGCAAGAAAATATTCCAAGATCAACTCCAATTAATTTAGGATTTCCCCTTTTAATTAATTAATTTTATTGAAATTTCCCTTTTTGTAATTTTCTTTTAAAAAATCCTTTTGAGGTTTAGGGCTTCGGACACTCTTTATCATCTATCTTCTTCCACCTTGGAATTCTGAACTCTTTTCTGCCTTCGGCACCCTTGTAATTCCGATCAATAAACTAGCACTTGCTCCGGACGGTAATCTATAACGGTTTTTCTAAATTCATTTCTCTTTTCTTTATGCAATTTTATTTATTTATTTATTTTAATTAAATCTATAGAGGCTAAGCTCATTTGTCCTTGGTAGGATCATCAAAGGTTGCTTATGAAGGCTATGAGGTCGAAGTGAAAATTAATATATCCTTGATTGGTATTTAATTATTTAACGATCTCTTATTAATTCTACTAGGACTACTTCTAGCCTGATCAAATAGTTGTTTGCCCTATGCGATTAAAGTCATCACTGTGGTTATAACTAACGCGAAGCTGCAGGGTAAAGTAGACGACCAATCAGAGTCATCAGGTCGCTGGTCCCATCTGATTGGGTTAAGTAAGTAATCAGGGTAGAACCTCGAACGTACTGAGTGTCTCGCCCTAGACGCGTCTTTCTTCATCTTCATGGGCCTTTGAGTAGTGCCCCTATAAACGTACCTTAGGGGACGACAAAGCATCGAGACTACTCCATAAACGTACAAGTAGGGGACCTAAACGTACTTGGTTCCTATAACGCCTATCAGCGAGGGGTAGAAGATCATTGCACCAATGATCAGCCGACTTTGAAACCAACCCGAGATAGATTCCTACTGGGAACTCCCTTCTCTATCAATTTATTACTTATTTTATTACTGTCTATTACTGCTTTCTTAGATATTAATCAGCCAACTCTTGAAACCCCCCCGTTACTTGTTACTGTTCTGATCTATTTGCCCTTGCCGCACAACACAAGACAATGTCTACCTTAGTCTCTGTGGATCGACCCTGTACCAGTATACACAGTTTATTTGTGCATTTGCTACAGGATTTATTATTATTTTTGACGTGTCTCGACAGCACGTCAAATTTTGGCGCCGTTGCCGGGGACTTCGGTACTGATCCTTTCTTTGTTGTGTATGACCCGGTCATCCGATCCAAATACTTTACCACTCGATCTTGAAATTTGAAGAACAGAAAGATTAGCTAGAAGGCTGGCCAGATTTTCCGCAGCAATTAACAATCCCATTCAAAACCCCCTCGAAGTTGAAAATATCGACCACCCCGAACATCCAGACCAAGACGCTGAAAACACCATCATGGCGGAAGAACCTCCACGACCCCCTCATGTGAACAATCATTCCATAGAGGACCTAAATGCCACCACTGAGAAGAACTCAAGCTGCATTGTATGGCCTGAAGTGGCCAATGATTGGACGATCAAGTCCGTTGTTATGCACCACTTGCCCAAGTTCAACGGGTTGCCCAAGAAAAGCGTAATTCGACATCTCCAGCAGTCGCATTCCATCTGCGAGGCCATGAAGCCAGTCAATGTTGACATTGACTACGCTAAGCTGAAAGCATTTATGTGGTCCCTGGAAGATGAAGCCCGCAGTTGGTTTTATGACTTACGACCTCATTCCATCACCAGCTGGGCCGATATGTTCAAAGCCTTTATTGATAAATACTACCCAACTCCATGGCTAGTGTGACCAGAAAGCAATTGGTAGCCATAGTTCAAAAAAAGAGTGAGAATATGGGTCAGTACTATGAACGGTTTAAGAAAATGCAAGCTCTCTGCCCCTCTCACAATTTGGTGGACCACACATTGTTACAATATTTCTACGAGGGGATGCTAGGGCGAGACAGAGCTATAATTGATGCCGCTTGTAATGGTTCCCTGGTTGCCCTCACCCCTGCCGCAGCAAAGAACATCCTGGAACTCATGGGTAGGAACGCTGTCACTAAAGCACCAAGCAACATCCAAGACGTACGCCAGGCCGCCATAGAAGGCCAGTTGACCAGATTCAAGAGCCAGTTGACCAACCTCACAGGGATGATTCAGAATCTTTCCACCGGTCAGCCCGTGCAGGTCAAAGCATGCGAGATTTGCAATTTCAATGACCACCCAACTGATGCTTGCCCCTATATTCTTGATGAAATACAGGTTAATGTAGTAGGAAACCACAATGGAGCCCCAAAGAAATTTGAGCCATATATCCAGAATTACAAGAAAGGGTGGCGTCATCCGAACCTTAGCTATGGCAATAACGTTCAAGCGTCTAGCCCTAGTCACCTGCAGCCGCCACACCTGTTCCAGAACCAGCAGCAACCACCTTTTAATTTATAGAATTTCATACCGCGGCCCAGCTACCCCACTAACCAGCAGTACCAACAGCAAGCTCCATAAGAACCATCACCTCCTACAGCAACAACCACTGAGGTAACAAATCTTACCAACCTTGTCCTTGAATTACAAAAACAAATGAATTCTATGGCTGCAGAATTAAAGGAGCACAAGAATGGACGACGACTGCCTTCTCAACCAGATGCTAATCTGAAGCACGGAGCCTGCACCATGACACTTCGAAGTGGTACTGAAATACCATCCCGCGAGCTGCCTGCCCAAGACGTTGAACCACCAGAACCCGTACCCAAACCAGAGGAGGCTAAGGCTGAAGTGGAGAAAGAAAAATGTATCCACATTGCTAGATGACACGGTTCCCCACGAAAGATAGATGAGAACTCTGAATTTTGGGAGGAATTCGTCACCAAGGTACTTAAGCTGCCATTCCTACAAAGGTTAGTGAAAACGAAAAGGGACAAAGAGGATAAAGAAATTTTTGACTTGTTTAACAAGGTGCAGCTTAATATTCATCTTTTGCAGGCCATTAAAAATGTTCCCTGATATGACAAATTCTTAAAATCTTTGTGCACTAACAAATATAAATTGGCAGGAGTGAATAAGATTAGTGTGGGTGTTAACGTTTCATCCGTCATTTAGAGGAAGCTCCCACCAAAGTGTAAGGACCAAGGGATGTTTACCATCCCTTGCAAAATCGGAGACACTAATGTTGGCAAAGCTATGTGTGATGTTGGTGCAGGTATCAACGTAATGTCCTTGACGATATATAGCAGCCTAGGCCTAGGCCTACTTAGACCAACACGAGTTGTCATTCAGCTGGCCGACCGCTCTGTTATATATCCCGAAGGCATTATTGAAGATGTGATGGTACAGGTTGGCGAGTTCCTATACCCATCCGACTTTTATGTGATTAGCATGGAGGACAAGAAATCCACAAAATCGACAGACATGCTCTTGGGCAGGCCGTGTCTTTGGACTGCCAAGGCCAAGATAGATGTGCGCGATGCATCTATCACTCTCGAATTAGATGGGGAGACCATAAAATTCAGCATGCTTGATGCTATTCGCTACCCTTCTGAATTTTCCAGTGTGAATTTCATTGATATAATTGACCCCGACGTTGAGGAAATTTCTGACTTATACTCTATCGATTCTCTGCAGCTTGCCCTAGACAGAGGAATTACACCAGCGGTTCTGGACAGCCTAGACTCTAAATTTGTAACTCCTCCGGAGTTGCACGAAATTATTGCTGCTCTAGAAGAACGCCCATTCATCTCTTCCCCTTCCATTATCTCACCTCTTCCCACTGAACGTACTAAAGTTTCACCTTCAGTTGTGCAGGCACCTAAGCTGGATTTGAAGGTCTTGCCCTCGCACCTCAAGTATGACTACCTCGATGATGACGATTCACTTCCCGTAATTATTTCAAACAAGCTTGACACAGCGGAGGAACAGGAACTCGTCACCCTCCTCAAGCAATTCAAATGAGCCATTGGTTAGACCATTGCTGATATTAAGGGGTTGTCGCCTACCCTATGTACTCCTCACATCCATTTAGAAGATGCCAGCAAATCAGTCCGATAGCCACAGCGCCGCTTAAATCCTCCTATGATGGAGGTTGTGAAGAAAGAGATACTTAAGCTGTTGGACGCAGGAGTTATTTATCCCATCTCGGACAGTACTTGGGTAACCCCGTCTAGGTCCTGCCGAAGAAAACAGGCATCACAATCACCACAGGGCAAGACGGTCAATCCATACCTACCCACATACAGAATGGATGACGCGTCTGCATTGATTACCGCCGACTGAACGCAGCCACGAGGAAGGATCATTTCCCCTTACCATTCATCTATCAGATGTTGGAGCCCCTCGCGGGCAAGACGCACTACTGCTGCCTCAAAGGATATTCTTGTTTTCACCAGATACCGGTTGCCCTAGATGATTAGGATAAGACAACCTTCACTTGCCCCTTCGGTACTGTTGCATACAGAAGAATGCCGTTTGGTCTCTGTAACGCCCCCACCACCTTTCAGCACTGCATGATGAGTATATTCTCTGAATTTGTTGAGAAAGATATAGAGGTATTTATGGACGATTTCACTATCTATGGCAATTCATTTACTGAATGTTTTGCAATGATGCATTGAGACTAACCTTGTGCTTAACTTTGAGAAGTGCCACTTTATAGTAGACCAGGGTCTTATCTTGAGACACATCGTTTCACATAAGGGCATCGAAGTGGACAAGGCCAAGATTGAGGTAATCGAATCTCTCCCTTATCCAACTTACGTTCGTGAAGTTCGTTCTTTTCTTGGGTATGCAGGTTTCTACAGGCGGTTCATTAAGGATTTCTCCAAGATTAGCCAGCCCATGTACCAGCTGCTATAGAAAGACGTCGACTTTGTGTTTGATGCGAGCTGCAAGGCCTCGTTTGACACCCTCAAAGCAAAACTCATCTCTGCACCAATCATACTTGCCCCGGACTGGACACTACCATTTGAAATAATGTGCGACGCCAGCAACAACGCCCTAGGGGCAGTGTTAGGCCAGAAGAAGGACAGAGAAGTCTATATCATCTACTATGCCTGGAAGCTTATGGATGCAGCCCAACAGAATTACACTACGACCGAAAAAGAACTTTTGGCTGTTGTTTTTGCTTTGGACAAGTTTCGGCAATATCTTTTATGCACCAAAGTGTCTGTTTTCTCTAATCATGCAGCCTTAAGATGTCTCTTGACGAAACTTGATGCCAAACCACGCTTGATTAGGTGGATCCTTCTACTACAAGAATTCGATTTGGAAATAAAAGATAAGAAGGGAACTGATAATTCAGTAGCTGACCACCTCAGTAGACTACCACACCAGTAGGACAACTCTATGGAACCAATCTATGATACCTTTCCGGATGAACAGGTCTGTCTTGCCCAAGCAGTTCAATTCCCTTGGTAATCTGATATTGCAAATTTTTGTGCTACATGAGACTATCCTGCAAATTCCACCGCCTCTGAGAAGAACAGAATCAGGAGACAAGCCAAGTATTTCATTTGGGACAACCCATACCTTTGGAAGTACAACTCCGATCAAATCATTCGGCATTGTGTGATCCTAGATGAAGTTCCTTCTATTCTTCGGTTCTGTCATTCCTCAACTAAGGGAGGACATTTTGGGGCCAAGAAGACAACACTCAAAGTTCTGGAAGTAGGTCTCTACTGGCCATCTCTGTTTAAGGACAATTACATATTTTGTGGTGCTTGCCCTCTCTGTCAAGCCACAAGTAATATTGGAGCCAGAAATCAGATACCCCTCACAAGAATGATTGCCTGTGAGATATTTGATATTTGGGGCATCGATTTCATGGGTCTATTCCCTAACGCATTTGGTAATATCTATATTCTTCTTGCTGTTGACTACGCATCCAAATGGGTCGAGGCCAAGGCGACCAGATCTAACGATTCAAAAGTTGTTGCAGCCTTTTTGCGCACTAATATTTTTAACAGGTTTGGAATACCATGAGCTTTGATCAGTGACAGAGGCACGCACTTCATCAACCGTACAGTCAGTAAGCTGCTAGGGCAATACGGTGTTTCACATCGGACGTCCACAACTTACCACCCACAAACCAGCGGCCATGCCGAGATGTCCAACAGGGAGATCAAATCTATCCTAGAGAAGACAGTCAATTGATCACACAAGGACTGGAGCTTGAAGTTGGACGACGCCTTATAGGCTTATTGTACAACCTTCAAGACTCCCATAGGCATGACACCGTATAGACTCGTCTATGACAAGCCATGCCATCTCCCAGTAGAGATAGAACATAAGGCTTTCTGGGCGATCAGAAAAGTCAATATGGACATTGATGAAGCTGGGAAGCAAAGACGCCTTCAGATCCAA
Source organism: Viola odorata (assembly GCA_963691705.1). Lineage (NCBI taxonomy): Eukaryota > Viridiplantae > Streptophyta > Magnoliopsida > Malpighiales > Violaceae > Viola > Viola odorata. Next base: position 66,393,752 of record OY829537.1, on the reverse strand, counting down.
GAGCTAGAAGAGCTCCATGATGATGCCTATGAGAATGCTCTAGTCTACAAGGGTAAGACGAAGGCGTATCACGATAAGTTGATTCTGAATAAATCTTATGAGATAGGACAGAAGGCTTTATTATATAATTCTCGCCTGAGATTGTTTGCAGGTAAGTTGAAGTCCAAGTGGACGGGCCCATACGTGATCACGAACATATATGACCATGGCGACGTCGAGATTAGGAGCTTAGACATAGGTGTCATCTTTAAGGTCAACGGACATTGTTTGAAAGCATTCTATGAAGGCTTCAAACCGTTCACGACCGAGGTGGTTGAGCCCCCAAAACAAAACTGAAGCATGCTTTGAGCGTCCAGGCCCAGACGTTAAACGTAGGTGCTTGTGGGAGGCAACCCACGTGACCAGCTGTGAAATATTTCATTTTTCTTAGGACAATATTTTTCCTTTAATTCTGCTTCTATACATTTATTTTATTATTTTCTTTCCTTAATTTTCTAGATTATTTTGCCTTTCTTTTAATTTCATTTTTGTATATATGTGTGTTTAATTCTTTCCTTTTTCTTTCTTTTAATTTCTCCTTTTATTCCTAAACCCACTTTTCTTTCCAGAATTATTTTAAATTCCCTTTTATTAGGGAATTGATTTAATTCTTCCCTTTTTCTTCTCCTTTATTGATTCGAATTTTAAATTCTAATTTGAAAAGGACTGATTTTATTTTCTTTCCTTTGCAGTTGGGATTTTGTGGGCCAAGTCATTTAAGGAAGGAAACAGACGAAAAGGGAAAATCAAGAGTCCCCAACCGTTATACCCCTTTCTTTCCTTTTAAACACCCCCACGCTCCTTCTCTACTTCACTTTATTCTCTTCCCAAACGCACACAAACCCTTCACTTTCCTTTCCTCTCAAAATTCTCCAACCTCCTACCATGGCCCGTTCAAAGACCACCGTTGTCAGAACCGATGCTCCCAGCCCACGGCGAGCCGCCGCCGCTTCTTCCACCTTGGAATTCTGAACTCTTTTCTGCCTTCGGCACCCTTGTAATTTTGGACAATAAACTGGAGCTTGCTCCGGCCGGTAATCTATAAGGGTTTTTCTAAATTCATCTCTTTTCTTTATGCAATTTTATTTATATATTTATTTTAATTCTAATATGAGAGGCTAAACTCATTTGTCACTAGTAGGATCATCAAAGGTTTCTTATGAAGGCTGTGAGGTCGAAGTGAAAATTAATATATCCTTGATTGGTATTTAATTATTTAACGATCTCTTGTTAATTCTACTAAGACTACTTCTAGCCTGATCAACTAGTTGTTTGCCCTAGGCGATTAAAGTCATCACTGTGGTTGTAACTAACGCGAAGCTGCAGGGTAAAGTAGACGACCAATCAGAGTCATCAGGTCTCTGGTCCCATATGATTGGGTTAAGTAAGTAATCAGGGTAGAACCTTGAACGTACTGAGTGTCTCGCCCTAGACGCGTCTTCCTTCATCTTTATGGGCCTTTGAGCAGTGCCCCTATAAATGTACCTTAGGGGACGGCAAAGCGTCAAGACGACTCCATAAACGTACCTTGGAGTAGTTTCTCGTGCGAAAGGAAGTAGGGGACCTAAACGTACATGGTCCCTATAGCGCGCCTATCAGCGAGGGGTAGAAGATCATTGCACCAATGATCAGCCGACTTTGAAAGCAACCCGAGATAGATTCCTACTGGGAACTCCCTTATCTATCGATTTATTACTCATTTTATTATTGTCTATTACTGCTTTCTTTGATATTAATCAACCAACTCTTGAAAACCCCCTCGTTACTTGTTACTGTTCTGATATGTTTGCCCTTGTCGCACAACACAAGACAATGTCTACCTTAGTCTCTGTGGATCGACCCTGTACCACTATACATAGTTTATTTGTGCATTTGCTGTAGGATTTATTATTATTTTTGAGGTGTCTCGACAGCACGTCAACCGACTCCAACTCGCTCTCTTGTTGCGTTCAATGAATCCCACCAATGAGCGGCGTATCCATCGAACTCCACCGATGCTAACTTCACCTTCTTCTCCTCTGAGTAGTTGTGACAAAGGAAAATAGATTGTACTTTTCTTTCCCACTCTAGGTACACGTCTGGATTATCCTTCCCTTCAAAAGGTGAGATTTTTAACTTTATGCTCCCAAGGTTTCCGTCAACTTGACTACCAAACCTTCTCCCTTTGCCATACCTTGCATTAGCTCCATGCCTCTCATAGGCGTCTTCTTGCTCAGACTCATCATACCAACGCTCTTGTCTAGCTTGGCGTCTCGGCCTATTAGCGCGCATGTGTGGCTCACGCTCATCATCGTCATACCATGGTGGCTCGCGTTCGTGCCATAGTGGCTCACGTTCAAGTCTCCACCTAAGGTTGGCATTAGGAACTTGCTATCCACGTCTTCGTCTAGGAATAGCATCCTCATGGTCTTCCTCATCATCCGTCTTTGCTCCTTGGGGAGTTCTAGGCCTTCTCGGATTCCTCCCAATTGGCACACCGCCAGCAACCCTCTCGGTTAGCTCTCTAATGCGTTGTCCTGAAGCTTGTTGTTCTTGCACGATTCCATCAAATCTCGTGTTGAGATTTTCCATGAAGGCAATCAGCTCTCGATTTCCCGGATCATTAGAAGAATGATTCGACATGACTCAAAATTTAAAAACAAAATAAACAAATGACACTTTGGGGGATAATTTGTGACTTTAATTGACACTTTTTGGGACTGTTTTGTGACTGATTTTTATGACACTTTGGGGACTGATTTTTATGACACTTTTTGATTAAAAAAAACAAATACTAATCGACTCCTCTTTTTTTTTACTCAAACAAATGACTCAAACAAATAGAACTAGATTTGTTTTTTTACAATGACTAAAAAAAAAATTCTAAATGAAATAACAAGACACAAAATAAAGGATAGATTGATATAAATCAAACCTTGCAATGGTTAAGCTCTGCTACCACATGATATGATCCTCGCTACCCTTGATGTGATCTTAGATAACTAGGACGCGCTGAATTGACAATTGTTGTTGGAAGGTTTGAAGTTGCGCAGAATTTAACTTAATCTCTCTTCTCTTCGATAGTAAGGTATGCTAGGAGTCCACCTAACACCGCCGATCAACAAGTGAGGTTCGTAGGATAAGGTATGCCAAGAGTCCACTTGACACCGCCATCTAGGGTTTTTGTTCGAGTCCACGAACGGAATAATGGGAATCCACCCAAAGACAAAGTCTCACCAATTAATTTGATCAAAAATAGCTTATTTGATTAATGAAGCCAATCGGCTATATATAGGCAAAGCCTAGTAAAAGTTTCTACTAAGATTATAAGTTCTAATTACAATATGAATAGAAGTTCTAAACAAGAAATAACTCTAATAATTAATTAAATAATTACATCCTAATAATTCTAGAACTCTTAGATGTCCTCCAACTTCAGCTCCCCTAATGGATCAGTCTCGGTCTAGCCATGGCCTAGTCGCTTGACCCTTGGCTCAGTCAATGCGCACCAAAATACTCCCTCGAGCCATCTTGACTTTTACTCGGGCGTTTGGGCTGAAACATGGACCAAACCTTCCTAACATGTTGAAAGACATGTCATAAGGTTGGATCCTTGAAATAACCTCACCCAAACCCACTTGGATCCAACGAACGTGCTTGTTGCACTTGTATGCACCCTGGTGTATGCGACTAAGTCCCTCCGAGCGATCTCTCTATCCATTCGTGTGTTTATCCTCAAACTTGGCCATGACACTCCTAAGACACCCCTCTATCTTGTATTTATCATGGATCACTGATCGGAACCCTTCTTCCTTAGTTTGGCTCGACAGGACGCTCCTAGGGTTTTCGTGTGCGCGTTAAGGTGCGACGCACGTCCTCCCCGGCCTAAGGTCTACTTCCTTTGTACGATGACCCTCCTCTGGACACCTTGAGGTTTTTTTTAACCTCACTCAACTCGTTACAACCCTCTTGGCTCGACGCCATGGCCCCATTGGCCCAAGGTGCGCGTCTTGCGCTTTGGTAAGAAGTATCAGGGAGAAAACAAGCTGAAACCAATCAACTACTCTGATGATGACTCCACACTAGAAAAGGAAGCAGAGGCAGCCCCAGAAGCCAATCCTGACTAAGCCAGTGGTCAGGATCCCACCCAAGAAGCCTCCTTAAGTGAGCCTACATCTTGGGCCTCAACCCTTCTGATACAGCAGTTGACTATGATGCAAAACATCCAAGAACAGTAGCAGACCATCCTTGGACTGCAACAATGCCACCAGGACACTTTGAAGAAGTACCTAGATGGTATCCACATCCTAGACAAAGCCATAGCAAGTCTCCACAAGAAGCTAGATGCATGGACCGAATCCTCCACTAACACAGAGTAAGAGTCTAAATGACTTACCCCAGGTCGTTTCTTTCTTTTTATTTTCTTTTATTTTATTTTCTTTACTTTTTACTTTTTCTTCTTTTCAATCTCCAACACACATTGAGGAAACTTTTTCTTCTAAATATGAAGGAGTGTTTTAAGTGTCTGTCCATATCTGTTTTGATGTGTGTTCACTTTAATTTTTGTACTGTTTGATGCATCATTTTTTCTTTTTAGGTTGGTCTTGGCCAAGGCACCGACCAAGACAGTCTAGGTCATTTTAGGGAGTATTTTGCATGAATTTTCTGTTTAATTTTTTGTGTGTTTTTGTAGATAGACTGCATGTTTTGTGTGTTGTTTCAAAAATCACGATTCACTTTGCTCTTGACCCTTACTATCCATTCACTTAGGATATGAGAATGCTTCAATTTTTTACCCCATACCATATTACTAGGGGAACAAATTGGGTTAACATTCCCAATACCTGTAAGAGTCAATACTTGTAAGAGTACGATTCTTGATACTTTAAGCATCCTTCTTTTGCATAAACTTTTAATTCTGGTGCTTAACACTAGAATCTGCAAATAGGACAGTCACCATTGTTTTACCTTGAAAATCCCTTTTGACACAAACTACCAGGAAAATAAAAAGAAATTGAGCCCTCAAAATGTGCTGAAATATGCTCTAGTATTCTTGCCTCATCAAGATGGAATATCTAGAGAACTATTTTGAAGAAAAAAAAAACCAGTAGCATTGATAAAATCTCAACTGTCTTAGTATTCTTGCCTCAACAAGTGAGAATATTCAAGAAACTAATTAGCAAATCAATGCTGGTAAAATCAAGGCTTATAAAAAAATAATAGAATAAAAGCAGTTGGGAATCATAGGAAGAAAAGGAAGACAGTGGTTGTTTGTTTCAATTTGTGTGATTCTGTCATGGAGCACTTGATTTTTTGATTATGTGGATTTGGGGTATTGGTTAGGCCTTAGTAATACGAATTTGGAGCTCTGAACTAAAGTATTTGAAACATTCTAGGTGATATGGTGAATGGTTGATTGCAAGTGTTTTCCTGATTTTTATTTTTACTGTGTGTTTTGCTTTATTTTGAGTCAGTATGCTTGGGGGCAAGCATTGTTCAAGTTTGGGGGGATTTGATTGATCATTAGTTTCATATGCTTTTACCGCCTAAATTCTGGCAAATTGGATGGTAAAGCTATTTAAACTCTATCAATTTCCCTTACTTGTGCAGATCTTCTTAGAGATAGAAAGAATACATGCTGGCTTTGGAGCTTGTACTAGACAAACGAGCAGTCTTGGCCGTAGGATTGGCCAAGACTACCAAGCTAGAAACGTGCTGAGCATGGAGTCACGGAGTTAGGTTGCAGATTGGATCGGCAGCTAGATGACGGACTAGAAGGATGAGTTGTGCGCAAATCAGACTCAATGATCCTGATACGGATCTCCTTCTTTTGAACAAACAAAACAATCGAATATTTATATTTGAATTTGTAATAATTAGTTTTAATTTTGAAAGAGTTGGAGTCGAGATAGGAATTTTTTGGGCAGCATGTTTTAAGCTACAACATGACTCTTAGGAAAAGGCTCTCGACTCCATCTCCTTCCTTGTTCCTAAAAATACCTTTGCTCTGTAATTTTCCACTAAGGAATATACAGATTTAGTTCAATTTTTCCATCAATTAATTTCTCATTTACAATAGATAATGGTGTCCAGTAGCTAAATCCATATTCTTGGTAAGGGTTGTTGAGCCAATTCTTATGCTTCATGAGATCAAAACAACCTTCATAACCTCTCTATTTGTAATTTTCTCGATCTCTGTTTTAACAAACCGGTTCTTATTAAAGTCCAAGACATGATCACTCTTAGACTTTAGTGAAGGATTTGCAGTCAGCCTTGAAGGGGACCAGTTGAAACCAGATTGGCTTAATAGACAGCTAATCTCGAGAAGGTTAGTGAGCATTGAGAGATATAGTCTAGACCAAATTGACAACCTAGGGCTCCGATTAGGGAGTAGCTTGGGCTAGACACTATCTTCCCCTATACCATTGAAGAGGCGCAGCCATTCAAGCCAGCAGCCAATTGGATAAACCCTTTAGCCAGCAAGGTGTCCATTGGTTAGGATCATCAGGAGAGGGAGTACCCATCTAATGATTATAAGATGAGGGAAGTAGGATTGGAAACGAGTACCTTCTAATCTATAGTAGTGTTATGAATGAAGAGAGTAAAAATCCTTGAATTAGTGATCGAAGCATAAGAATAAGAGCTCCCAAAACCGCCCTTATCAGGAATTTTTCCTATCATTTATATTCCTTTATCAGAATATTTGATCTTGGTCAAGCCTTTGACCAAGATTATTTTTACTACTTAATTTTGTTATCTGTTTTGTCTTAATTTCATAAATCAACTAACCAATTTCAAGTGACAAGGAAGTAAAAAAAAAAAACTACATTTCCCTAGAGGTCTTTGTGGACGATCGATCCTCTTACCACCATCTAAAAATCCATTGCGGATAGTGAAAAGTTGTATTCTACTTCATTTTTCCATTCATTAGTACAACTAAATTTGATGCTCTCAACAGATGTCGCACCCCTTTTTCGATTTTACGTGAGCTGGTTCGGGACGGATGCGGAGCATAAAAGGATGCATCGCATAATGCAATGAATTCACCACCCTATTTATTTCTAGGTTTAGGGAACCTAATGTCATGGCATAAAAATAAAAAAAACTAAGGCACAAAGGGTCTAAACCCGAGAATAGCGGTTCGGGGTCGTATAATGGACTCAGGAAGGTGTTAGGCACCCAAGTCACATCCAAAAAGGTTACCGTTAAAAAGAGAGAGGTGTTTAAATAAAACATAAAAAACAAACAAGTAATTGCCCCTCAAAGGAATCGTTGCTTTAGTATTTCATTGGGTAGGGACTGGTCGGGACTAGTTTTTCGGTTTTAATGAGATTGTTACTGTTTTTACTAAAGCGGTCGTCTCTTTTATTATCATCGGGCCATGCATGATTAAATTTAGTTACTAAGTGATCTAATCATGAATAACTAATAAAATACCAATTTAATGAAATGCGGAAAAAGTAAAAAACCGGGTGTGGGATCAAAGCCACCAAAACACATGTATTTAATACAAGCAGAAATAAAAATAATTACACATGGCATTTAAAGCGAGTGATTTAAACAAGTTATTCATGTGAAATTGATTTTAATTTTGACGATTCTAAATAATCATGCATACGAACATGTATATATATACGGAAAGCGTTGAATAAATAAAAGGGATAAAGAGAGTGTACTTGCGACTGAAGATTTGATTTTTACCTTTGATGGGAGCGGTTAGAGAGTGAGAAAATGGAGAGTGAGAGTGAATTTTGGTGCCCTTTTCTCGTTGATGATTGAGGAGTATTTATATGCGAGGGTTTCGCATTGGTTTGAGATTGTGTGGTTGAGAATGGCTGGAAGGTTTGGAGGAAGGTGATGAAGCGCGATGACGAGGATCGATGGCCGGAGTAGAGAGCAAGTTTGAGCTTGTGTGGCCAAGGATGGATAGAAGGTTCTTGATGGGAGGTTTGTGATGATGATTGAACGTCGACGAGGCATTTGCAGGGATATTTTGCAGTCGGTTGCGTCAAGAACCACGAAGAAGATGTGCATGGCCTTGAATTATCCTAGTTGTTGATCTTGGCTGACTTTCCTTGGTCAACAGATCAACGGTGGATGATGAAGGTCATGCACAGTTCATTTATTTGGTTCGAGCAAACGGTATGAGCGAACTCATTCGAAAAGAATAAAAGCCTAAACCAAAAAATACTAGAATATATGACAAGATAAATAGTAGACAATAAATAAAGAAAAAGTTCGATTTAAGGTCTGAGTTTACTCGCTCGGAACCGATAAAAGTTCGAACGAAAAATAAATGCTATAGCGAAGTGAATTGAACAAAACAAAACGAGATGACGCGAAAGAAAATAATAGTAGATAATTTTCAATTAAAGAAAGAAAGCGTTTGATCTATGGCCCGAAGCATCCTGCTCGAGACCGATAGAAGTTCGAGCGAAAAGATAGTAAAAAATACAAAAAACTAAAATGACGCTAAATGGAGCGAAATATTAAAATAAACAGCCAAAGATCAAAAATCGATAGAAATTTGACTTAGACGGGCTGATAGTGTGATAAACGAAAGGATGCTAAAATCGGGTTACAACGGTTCCCCCCACTTCATTGTCTGATCAAAATACAGTGTAACTGAAATTTTTGATGAGCAGTAAAGACGGTTGCACCAAGTATTACCACGTTTTGAATACAACATGTCATGTTGGGAACAAGCAAATGCATGCAGTGTAAAATGCAAACTTCTCTGATAGTGAGAAAAATGTAAATTGCGGAAATGTAAATGACGACTTCCCTAATAACGGGATAAACGCAAATGACGAAGCTGTGAATTAGGTAGGGTGAGGGTAGCACTCCCAGTCCGTACACTGGTGCAGAAATGTAAATCACGTAGGGCGAGGGTAGCACTCGCAGTCATACGCTTTTGCGGAAAAGTAAATCGGGTAGCACTCGCAGTCATACGCTTTTACGGAAAAGTAAATCACGTAGGATGAGGGTAGCACTCGCAGTCATGCGTTTTATTGAGATGTTGGTTGATAATGGCTCTATTCAGATGCCTTGTAAAAATGTAATTGCTCGGATGTTTGAGGGAACATCAAATGACTGAAGATAGGACGTGGGTGCGTAACCACTCATAAATTAAAGACAGGATGTGGGGGCGTGACCACTCACAACATTAAAAGACATACATGTGGGGACGTGACCAATCACAACACTAAATAGACAAGATATGGGGGTGTGACCTATCATAACTTTAAAAGACAACGTGTATGTGGGGACGTGACCTATCACAACACTAAATAGACAAGATGTGGAGGCGTGACCTATCACAATTTTTAAAAGACAAGGTGTATGTGGGGACGTGACCTATCACAAGACTAAACAGACAAGATGTAGGGGCGTCACCTATCACAACTTTAAAAGACAAGGTGTATGTGTAGACGTGACCTATCACAACACTAAATACACAAGATGTGGGGGCGTCACCTATCACAACTTTAAAATACAAGGTGTATGTGGTGACGTGACCTATCATAACACTAAACAAACAAGATGTAGGGGCGTGACCTATTACAACTTTTAAAAGAAAAGGTGTATGTGGGGACGTGACCTATCACAACACTAAACAGACAAGGTGTGGGGACGTGACCTATCACAACTTTTAAAAGACAAGGTGTGTGTGGGGACGTGACCTATCAGAACACTAAACACACAAGATGTGGAGGCGTGACCTATCACAACTTTTAAAAGGCAAGGTGTATGTGGGTACATGACCTATCACAACACTAAACAGACAAGATGTGGGGGCGTGACCTATCATGACTTTAAAAGACAAGGTGTATTTGGGGACATGACCTATCACAACACTAAACAGACAAGATGTGGGGGCGTGACCTGTCACAACTTTTAAAAGACAATGTGTATGTAGGAACGTAACCTATCACAACACTAAACGGACAAGATGTGGAGGCGTGACCTATCACAACTTTAAAAGACAAGGTGTATGCGGGGACGTGACCTATCACAACACTAAATAGACAAGATGTGGGGACGTGACCAATCACAACTTTAAATGATGTCGCTCTGGAAAGAGATAAAAATGCAGAAAGGTAAATGATGGAATTTTGTAAATGAGAGTTGTAACGTACCTTCGCTCGGATATTGATTGACGGTAACATAACTTTGCTCTAATGTTGTTTTAATAGCAGGGGTGGTGTGAACCTCCGTACGAATTTGATTTGATCGTGAGGGAGCCTGATCCACCGCACGAAGTTGATTGGCCCGTGAGGGAGCATGATCCGCCGCACGAAGTTGAATTGGCTGTGAAGGAGCGTGATCTGCCGCACGAAGTTGATTTGACCGTAAGGGAGCGTGATCAGCCGCACGAAGTTGATTCGACGGTAAGGGAGTGTGATTCGCCGCACAAAGTTTGTCTTCTATATCTGTATCCTGCCAGCAAGGAGGAAGCAAACACAAAGCAACGACATCCAATCTATAATGTGCGGTAAAGAGAGAGCAAATGATATGTGGGAGAAGATGTCAAATTTATCCCCACACTACCCTAAGGCTTTCCTCCCAAGCGTTTGTATCAAAAATAAAATCATCTTCCCTATCAAGAGACAATTCTATCGATTTAAGCATTTTTGGAGAAACATGTCATCCAATTCTTGTCATATAAGTAGGCTTGATACATACAAAAAGCGTTTACATCTTGCCTAGGAGATAATGACCTCAAAGACAAGACTTTTCCATAACATGTAGCCTTAAGCAGTCCTCACCGGATATTGGTGTTTGTACTCACGCTCGGAAATAAGGCTAAGTGTTTACACTCATAAAAATGCAACAAATATAGCATATAAATCAAATTTGCAATGTCAATCTGAGCGAAAGATGCACATGCATAGGTATTCTAATAATCAAGAGGACTTTGCGAGGGAGAAAAAAGGAGAAATCTGTAGAAGAGAAGGAAAAGTCCATTTTTTCTGAAAAAATATTTTAGTGAGTTTGTGCTCAACGGTCTGATTGTGATGAGGGCAAAGTGCGGTGAACAATGCTCAATGGTTGGTTATGGTGAGGGCGAAGCATACAAATTCTTGAATATTCGCTAGAGATGCTCCTTCTGGATCATTTTGAGGGCAAAGCGCCGCAGTTCCTGAATAAAATGGATGCTTTTTCCAGATCATTTTTGTTAGCCTTGGGCCCTTTTTTTGTACTTGCTTCGGCTTTTGCTGTGTTCTTGGAACACCTTTGTTTCTTTTGAGTTTTTCCTTTTTTTTCTCTTTTTTTTCTTTTTTTTCTTTTTTTTTCTTTTTCCTTTTTTCTGAACTCCTCCTAACTCCTCCTGACGAGGGACTATCTCTTCCTCCTAACTATTTACTAAACGGACCAACTCGTGTGGAACCCCAACCTCATCCTCAGTCGTGGTGATAATTTCTTCACCATCAAAGATACAGGGTATGTTAGGACAATCTGAATTATTATTTATTAAAAGAGTTTTGCCCATCTTGGGAAAAAACAACAACAAAACAAAACAAAAAATATTTAATAGGGAGACATCCGGAAGCACGGTGGTGGTTCAGTTGCACGCAGGCTCTCCCGACTTCTTCACAAAAATGAACGAGCTCTATATCGCTCCTCCTCTACCTAGGGCATAGTTCAGAAAAGGGTTGATGGTCATGCTAGACCCTTCGAAAGAGATGCATTCGCTCTTGATCAAGTGATTAATCTTTCCTCTAAGGGCAGAGCAGTTTTCTAGAGTGTGGCCCTAAGCTCCGGCATGGTACGTGCATCTAGCATTAGGATCGTACCACTTCGGGTAAGGAGGTGGTATAGGCCCCGGGGTGTAGGGGCCTATGCATGAAATATGTATGACAGTTCATCAAAGCGAGGAACAAATAACAATCACAAAAGTAATTTATTAAAGCGAGTAAATAATAAAAAAAAATAAACACCTCAAAAATAAAAGAAAACCAGCTTCGACCCTACAAAGTTCCCAGTAAAGTCGCCAAACTGTCACACCCCCTTTTCGATTTTACGCGAGCTGGTTCGGGACGGATGCGAAGCATAAAAGGATGCCTCGCATAATGCAATGAAGTCGCCGCCCTATTTATTTCTAGATTTAGGGAACCTAATGTCATGGCATAAAAATAAAAAAACTAAGGCACAAAGGGTCTAAACCCGAGAATAATAGTTCGGGGTCGTATTATGGACTCGGGAAGGTGTTAGGAACCTGAGTCACATCCAAAAAGGTTACCGGTAAAAAGAGAGAGGTGTTTAAATAAAACATTAAAAAAAAAGTAATTGGCCCTCAAAGGAATCGCCGCTTTAGTATTTCGTTGGGTCGGGACTAGTTTTTCCGTTTTAACGGGATTGTTACCGTTTTTACTAAAGCAATCACCCCTTTTATTATCATTGGGCGATGCATGATTAAATTTAGTTACTAAGTGATCTAATCATGCATAACTAACAAAATACCGATTTAATGAAATGCGGAAAAAGTAAAAAATCAGGTGTGGGATCGAAGCCACCAAAACACATTTATTTAATACAAGCAGAAATAAAAATAATTACACATGGGATTTAAAGCGAGTGATTTAAACAAGTTATTCATGTGAAATTGATTATAATTTTGATGATTCTAAATAATCATGCATACGAACATGTATATATGTACGGAAAGCGTTGAATAAATAAAAAGGGATAAAGAAAGTGTACTTGTGAGCGAAGATTTGATTTTTACCTTTGATGGCAGCGGTTAGAGAGAGTGAGAAAATGGAGAGTGAGAGTGAATTTTGGTGCCCTTTTCTCGTTGATGGTTGAGGAGTATTTATAAGTGAGGGTTTGGCGTTGGTTTGAGCTTGTGTGGCTGAGAATGGCTGGAAGGTTTGGAAGAAGGTGACGAGGCACGATGATGAGGATCGATGGCCGGAGTAGGGAGCAAATTTGAGCTTGTGTGGCCAAGGATGGATGGAAGGTTCTTGATGGGAGGATTGTGATGATGATTCAACGTCGACGAGGCATTTGCAGGGCTATTTTGGAGTCGGTTGCGCCAAGAACCACGAAGAAGAAGATGTGTGTGGCCTTGAATTATCCTAGCCATTTATGTTGGTTGACTTTGCTTGGTCAATAGATCAACGGTGGATGATGAAGGTCATGCACAGTTCATTTATTTAGTTCGAGCGAACTCATTCGAAAAGAATAAAAGCCTAAACCAAAAAATACTAGAATATATGACAAGATAAATAGTAGACAATAAATAAAGAAAAAGTTCGAATTAAGGTCTGAGTTTACTCGCTCGGAACCGATAAAAGTTCGAACGAAAAATAAATGCTATAGCGAAGTGAATTGAACAAAACAAAACGAGATGACGCGAAAGAAAATAATAGTAGATAATTTTCAATTAAAGAAAGAAAGCGTTTGATCTATGGCCCGAAGCATCCTGCTCGAGACCGATAGAATTTCGAGCGAAAAGATAGTAAAAAATACAAAAAACTAAAATGACGCTAAATGGAGCGAAATATTAAAATAAACAGCGAAAGATCAAAAATCGATAGAAATTTGACTTAGACGGGCTGATAGTGTGATAAACGAAAGGATGCTAAAATCGGGTTACAACGGTTCCCCCCACTTTATTGTCTGATCAAAATACAGTGTAACTGAAATTTTTGATGAGCAGTAAAGACGGTTGCACCAAGTATTACCACGTTTTGAATACAACATGTCATGTTGGGAACAAGCAAATGCATGCAGTGTAAAATGCAAACTTCTCTGATAGTGAGAAAAATGTAAATTGCGGAAATGTAAATGACGACTTCCCTAATAACGGGATAAACGCAAATGACGAAGCTGTGAATTAGGTAGGGCGAGGGTAGCACTCGCAGTCCGTACACTGGTGCAGAAATGTAAATCACGTAGGGCGAGGGTAGCACTCGCAGTCATACGCTTTTGCGGAAAAGTAAATCGGGTAGCACTCGCAGTCATACGCTTTTACGGAAAAGTAAATCACGTAGGATGAGGGTAGCACTCGCAGTCATGCGTTTTATTGCGATGTTGGTTGATAATGGCTCTATTCAGATGCCTTGTAGAAATGTAATTGCTTGGATGTTTGAGGGAACATCAAATGACTGAAGATAGGACGTGGGTGCGTAACCACTCATAAATTAAAGACAGGATGTGGGGGCGTGACCACTCACAACATTAAAAGACATACATGTGGGGGCATGACCAATCACAACACTAAATAGACAAGATATGGGGGTGTGACCTATCATAACTTTAAAAGACAACGTGTATGTGGGGACGTGACCTATCACAATACTAAATAGACAAGATGTGGAGGCGTGACCTATCACAATTTTTAAAAGACAAGGTGTATGTGGGGACGTGACCTATCACAAGACTAAACAGACAAGATGTAGGGGCGTCACCTATCACAACTTTAAAAGACAAGGTGTATGTGTAGACGTGACCTATCACAACACTAAATACACAAGATGTGGGGGCGTCACCTATCACAACTTTAAAATACAAGGTGTATGTGGTGACGTGACCTATCATAACACTAAACAGACAAGATGTAGGGGCGTGACCTATTACAACTTTTAAAAGAAAAGGTGTATGTGGGGACGTGGCCTATCACAACACTAAACAGACAAGGTGTGGGGACGTGACCTATCACAACTTTTAAAAGACAAAGTGTGTGTGGGGACGTGACCTATCAGAACACTAAACACACAAGATGTGGGGGCGTGACCTATCACAACTTTTAAAAGGCAAGGTGTATGTGGGTACATGACCTATCACAACACTAAACAGACAAGATATGGGGGCGTGACCTATCACGACTTTAAAAGACAAGGTGTATTTGGGGACATGACCTATCACAACACTAAACAGACAAGATGTGGGGGCGTGACCTATCACAACTTTTAAAAGACAATGTGTATGTGGGGACGTAACCTATCACAACACTAAACGGACAAGATGTGGAGGCGTGACCTATCACAACTTTAAAAGACAAGGTGTATGCGGGGACGTGACCTATCACAACACTAAATAGACAAGATGTGGGGACGTGACCAATCACAACTTTAAATGATGTCGCTCTGGAAAGAGATAAAAATGCAGAAAGGTAAATGATGGAATTTTGTAAATGAGAGTTGTAACGTACCTTCGCTCGGATATTGATTGACGGTAACATACCTTTGCTCTAATGTTGTTTTAATAGCAGGGGTGGTGTGAACCTCCGTACGAATTTGATTTGATCGTGAGGGAGCCTGATCCACCGCACGAAGTTGATTGGCCCGTAAGATTTGATTTTTACCTTTGATGGCAGTGGTTAGAGAGAGTGAGAAAATGGAGAGTGAGAGTGAATTTTGGTGCCCTTTTCTCATTGATGGTTGAGGAGTATTTATAAGTGAGGGTTTGGCGTTGGTTTGAGCTTGTGTGGCTGAGAATGGCTGGAAAGTTTGGAAGAAGGTGACGAGGCACGATGATGAGGATCGATGGCCGGAGTAGGGAGCAAATTTGAGCTTGTGTGGCCAAGGATGGATGGAAGGTTCTTGATGGGAGGATTGTGATGATGATTCAACGTCGACGAGGCATTTGCAGGGATATTTTGGAGTCGGTTGCGCCAAGAACCATGAAGAAGAAGATGTGTGTGGCCTTGAATTATCCTAGCCATTTATGTTGGTTGACTTTGCTTGGTCAACAGATCAACGGTGGATGATGAAGGTCATGCACAGTTCATTTATTTAGTTCGAGCGAACACGTTCGAAATGAATAAAAGCCCAAACAAAAAATACTAGAATATATGACAAGATAAATAGTAGACAGTAAATAAAGAAAAAGTTCGATTCAAGTTCCGAGTTTACTCGCTCGGAAACAATAAAAGTTCGAATGAAAAATAAATGCTATGGCGAAAGGAATTGAACAAAACAAAATGAGATGACGCGAAAGTAAATAATAGTAGATAATTTTCAATTCAAGATAGAAAGCGTTCGATCTATGGCCCGAAGCATCCTGCTCGGGACTGATAGAAGTTCGAGCAAAAAGACAGTAAAAAATACGAAAAACTAAAATGACGCGAAATGGAGTGAAATATTAAAATAAATAGCCAAAGATCAAAAATCAATAGAAATTCGACTTAGACGGGTTGATAATGCGATAAACTAAAGGATATTAAAATGCGTAAAAAAAATCGGGTTACATCTTAGTTTAAAGGAGTGAGTGGGAGAAGCGTCAAGGTGTATGTGGATGACATCTTAGTAAAAAGACGTTCTTTCAAACAACATTTACCTGACCTAGAGGAAGTCTTTGTTGTCATGAATCACTATCAGATGAAGTTCAATCCTAAGAAATGTTCATTCCCCTTCCAAACAGGAACATTCCTTGGCTATATAGTGAACAGTAGAGGAATCAAACCCAACCCGGCAAAATGTCGTGCAATCCATAATACGTGAGCCCCACAAAGCCAGAAAGAAATTCAACAACTGACAGGACGAACAATTGCACTAAGTCATTTCATTTCCAAACTGGGTTTAAAGTGTTTTTTCCGTTCTTCAAAGTCATTCGTAAGAAAGAGCTGTTTGGTTGGACTGATGATTTTTAAACATCTTTTGATCAGCTGAAGTTTGGCAGTCTATGCCCTTACTTGCCAGCTCAATAGAAAAAGAAGACTTGTATCTCTACTTGAGAATCCTAATGAAGTAGTAAGCGCATTTCTAGTAAGAAATGATAACGACATCCACCGTCCTATATACTTCGTCAGCAGAATCCTACGAGATGTAGAAACACGCTATTCTCGAATTGAGAAATGAGTGTATGCTTTAATCATTGCTGGTAGAAAGTCACTAACAAGTTATAAGTTTTTTTATATTTAATGGATAGTGAGTCTAAGAACGTGTAGCTCATTACTGTCAGTTGTCACTAATATATCAGTAATGGCTCAAGTTCGATAGTGAACACACGTACACAAAAATGTAAGAAAGTAAAGAAAAATGTATTTAACACTCCTTTAAAAAAAGAGAGAAATTTCAGAATATTTGTTTACAAGGATTTGAATTGGTGATTTTTCTTTTAACTTTCTATTAATAAAATATAGCAATTTATTAATTGAATAAAATAATTATTATTAGGAATAAAAAACTGATACGTATATAAAGCTATAGTACAGTTTGTTAGTGTTTGACCTTAAAAAGGCCATGAGTCAGGTTACATCTTTGATATTTTAATAATAATTAATAAAATAACTATTTTTTGAAAAATAAAAATAAAAAATTGATACTAGTATGAAAAATAAAGAGGAAATATTATTAGGAAGGAAATCCTAGAAAGAAGTCCAAGAAAATATTTCCTGTTTAAAAATAATAAAAGTGAAGTTTCATGTTTAGGTGAAAGTGCGAAACACATGGATTTATTTTAGTACTAAAAATTAAGTAAAATTAAAAATAACAAACGAGATAAGTCTGCACATGGGGAGCCATCAAGTTCTGGGGAAAAGAGGCATAGACGCGAGCACCATGGGTCTGATCGATCTACACTAGACCTGGGATGAGATATCGCAATGCTAATGCCTTTTGGGGATCCTCAAGAGCATCCTCATCAAGGAAAAGTTGAGAGTGTGCTTCCTTCCTTTGATTCATAGTTCTTTGTTGTCTTCTTTGTACACATTACTGTCGCCCTATCGTGATAAGAAGATGGTTTCTTTGATTCGTTGTCGATCAAAATGTTAGCCATGAAACTTTAGGTTGCCTAGAAGTCTGAACTGAAGTGTATGATCAAAAGAGTTGTATTAAGGGGTCTTTCTTTAAGAGAGGAGGTTTAGCAAGGTATGCTAATAGTCTCGTTTTACCTGAATTGCCCCTCTAACTTTATTTTGACAGTTGTTGCTATCATGAGAGTTGTGTGCAGAGGTTAAAATTTTAACACGTCCTTCAACATTTTACTTGTTAACCTCAATATTGCATGGCTAGTTTGTCCTTCAACACTTTACTTGTCCTGTAAGCCTGCCATCTGCTGTGCATGCTAGCTTTCTGCTTACAAAGGATTAATATATCATGCGCGTAATTTTATTCTACTGTAAGCAAGAAAATAAAAAAGAATGAGAAAAGGCACGAATGTTGATTTAAAAAATAAACCTTTGGGAGGAGAGTAATGATGGGATTTGTTCGTTCACAGAAGGGTTCTTTTTCTCAAAAAAAACAGCAGCAAGCTTCTTAGTTACATGAGTATTCCAGTAGTTCTTGACCTGATAATCTGTTCGTCCTGGCACCCATTTGACAATCAGTGATCACCTAAACCAAAAAGAAATAAGAAAACAAAAGACTAAAATTATGTTGGAGTTAATTCCAATCGACAATGAATTTGTGCAGCTAATAATCTTATCACAAGGATCAATAACCCCTAGCTATCAAACAAATTAAAAATAAAATAAAAAAGAACACCGAGATTTTTTAACATGGAAAATCTAAACAGATAAAAAACCACGGGACCAAGCCAGTAACAATCTATTATATGTACAACCGAATAAAACTCATCTCTCAACTATAGGAATTATCTGACATACACCACTATCATAAATAGTACTAATCGAACAATCTAATCAAACGAATCCGAGAAGAACAAGAGAATAGTATCAACCTAATGAACGATCAATACCGTTTACCTCAAAAAACTCAAAGTAAGAAACAACCATCTACAATCTCACCAAAATCGACCCACAAATCACCGTTAAATCGAGACTTGTGATGTTCACCTTTACATGGTTCTCTACCAATTTGGCACAACCAAACTAGTCTTCTTAGCTTTCTCCTTTCCCTCTGCGCCACTAGCTATCTATCTATCTATCTATCTATCTATCCATATATATATATATACACACACACACGTGGACAACCTAATTAATTAGCTTACACAATCCTACTCCAAGTCTTACTCACAATCTCACTCCAAATCATACACGACTAAAATAAACCTCAATGAATAACAAATTTTAATCACACGGCGAGCTTCTCGACTAGGTCAATTCGTAAGTCCTTAGAAAAATTGAAACACAAATAAACAAATCATATAATAAATATATGGCTAGGAGGGAGATTCAAGAAATGGGACATTCAAAGTGTAAAATAATTTATTAGTCTTTATGTTTAGATATAGTTATTGAATTATTGTGTTCAATATGAAGATACGTGTTTTTTTTTCAGTTTCTAATATAAAATGCACTGTACTGCACTGCACAATTGATAAAGAATATAAATTAGAGAAATACTATTTCTGCCGAATTCCCTTGCCGACTGACGTGGCAAGGGTTAAGTTAATATTACAAAACTGCCATTGACTCTTAAAAATAAAAATAAGCGAAGATACAAAATTATCAAAGATTTTAATAGAGTGGTTCTCACGCTCTCGATGCTGCGCCGCCTCACCGCACCAGATTCGCCATCGCCACGCCCTCACCGCACCAGATTTCTTTAGCTTGTGGAAGAAGCCTAGCACATAACAGGATCTATCTCAGGTGATATGTTATTGCATTATTTATTTAGTTTATAGTGTCGGATTTGTTCTCAACAGTGGTAATTTACCCCTAGTAGCAGTGAGCATCTAATTCCATTTCCCTTTTTCTCTTAACCATTTAATCCTTTTCCTCCTCAGTGCATCAATATTATGCACTACATCACTACATTTGAGGTGCTTGTTGTCACTATTCTGTTTGTTTGGCAATGTCCAATTGATTGCATTCCGGGAAATTTTCCTTTTGTGATTCATTTGCTTTGTGGCTCAGAAGTGTCCAGGGGACTTTAGGGATTGATGCTAATTTTGGCCTGGGTGAAAAAATTGATAAATGTTTGTGCTGCTAAGTGAAAAGTAGGGCATTACGAGCAATGTTTAACTTTGAAGTTTAAAACTTCACTAGTTTTTGGGTCTTATTATGTTTAAGCATCTTGTTGACAAAGGCATGATCTTGAGATTGTTGTTTGTCACTTTGAAGCATTCAGTATGTTAGGTGACAGTTAATTTCTTCATTATTTTTTTGATTGCTTATGGCATGCAGACAATGATCTCACTTTGATTTGTGAAATGTTGAGGTTACATTTATTTTGTATGGGCAACGTTCATTCTTCAGTCGTGCTTAATCTAAGGTATCTCATTTTATTTATTTGTTTATTTTTGTTGAATTTCTCTACACATTTTGTACTTTTGATTTAATGTCTGAACCTAAATCAAACACTGCTTCTAGTTTTGTTAGCTTAATCCTTAAAAAAATTGCTTAAAATAGGCAGCAGAACAGAAAGCATTAAGTGAAACAGAAAGCATTAATAGAAAGCATTAAGTGAAAAAATCTACAAAATAGTAATAGGCAGCATAACAGAAAGCATTAAGTGAAACAAAAAGTGTAAGGACAAGTCTAGAAAGATTAAGTGTTCAGTTTATTCTACCTCTTCTTTTTCTTTGGGAACCTGTTCTGTATCTCTTACATGATCACAGTACTCTCAGCAATATCAACATTATGTTGTATTGCAGCTGGTTCTTATTCCAATATCTTTATATTTCATCCACACTGTCAATATGAACTGATGCTGCCTGCGGGGTTGTAGACTTGTCCTTACACCTTTTGTTTCACTTAATTTATACCCTTGTGTAAGTATTGATCAGATATAGAAAATTTTCAAATGCCAGCCTGTTGTTGGATTATGGCTATACATTCTAGATTGTCTGAAAGTGCCTTTGGTGCCTTATAACTCAAAAGAATAGTGTGAAGAAATCTTTAGCTGGCACTTTTCTAACTCTGAGGTGTACGTCAGAATTAATAATTATCTGCTTCCGGACAATTTTAATAGTCTGCTTGACTCACACTCTTTTGCCGGTCTGATGTCAGAAAGCTCTGCATCTTCATCGCGCACATGGAGGAGGAATACTCAATTCGGAGATGTGAACTATGAAGGACCAACGAGGTTTTGCGAGTGCGGATTCAAGGCTCCAATGTGGGTTTGTTGGAAGGAGGAAAATGTAGGGAGACGATTTTACTTTTGTCGAAAACACAAATGTAAGTTTTTTAATTGGCATGATAGTGAGCGATTGTCAAATAGGGCTAGGGAGGTTGTCCATATGCTTTTAGATAGTGAAGAAAATCTTAAAGGAGAAGTTAGATGTTTGAATAAAAAATTAGATCATTTGCAGAATGCACACATGGAAACTGTAACTGAGGTTGCCTGTTTGCGATGTGAAATAGATAGGGAACGATTGAAGAAGTCTGGTGCTTTTATGAAGGGTGTAAAAGTAGGTTTTGGTATGTTTGTCGTCATAGGTATAACCTGTGTAATTTTAAGCCAATTGGTTTGATGGTATGTAAGTGATTACAACCGTTGGAATATTGTAATGTAATTGTATTGGTATTGTTTATGGTTTGTTTATGATGTAATATAGCCTAAATATTCTCAATAATTTGGATCTTTCTCAACGGCTAATCCTGAGTTGTATCCTTATCAGGAATAGCAATGAATCTTGCACATGATGTTGTCAAGAATTCGCTTCTTTATGTGAAACCCTAAGAAATTCTCAAAATAGATAAGAAATTTACAGCAAAGTATAGAGGTTCCAAACACTAAGTGAATATCTTTCGCAAAAACAAGAGTTGATATACAGGTCACAATATTCAACTGCAAATTCATAAGTTCTCTAATCCATTAAAGAATCAAGCTGAATATTCATTACTCTCAAAATAATTACATTCTATCACCGATCCTAATAACCTGCCTGTTAGCCTTCTCAATGATAAGTGTGGTAAACTTCTCAAATCTGACATGTAAAAGGTGTCACCAACCTGAAATGAACAGCAACCAACAATAAGTGTGGTTTCAAAGCTCAGAAATTAGGTAAAAATAATTGACAAACATCAATTACCATTTGGATTCTAACTGTCCGTGAAGTAGTACTCCGGCAGACCTTCATTATAATTATCATTCACCTGCAAATTCCAGTTTATAAAATTTTAGTTGTCAGTCTACAACAAATAGAACAAAAAATCCCAACGAAAAAAAACAAATATTCATACCAAACTCTCTTGAGTTCCAAATTGATTCAGACTTGATGGTTCAGATTGATCTTTCTTGCTTTTTCTCGCTTGAGCACTCTATTTGAAAAACATTATTGAGAAATTAAACATCATATAAAAATATCACAATAATTATTGAAGAAATAAATTTAAAAACAACCTTTGATACCTTTTGTTTGTTCATCTTTTGTTCTACTGTTGAGACTTTTCCTTTGGATGGAGGACGCCCTTTCGTTTGCACTTTCAAGGGACTGGAAAAATGTTGACATCCTTCTGTCATGATCGTTGCAGAGTCTTCAGCAGACTGGTTGTTACAATTACTTGAACTACCGATTGAGAGTTTTGAAGTTGCATCATTTAAGCATCTCATTAGAATATCATAATTATGTACATACGCTGCTCTAATCTCCACATTCTTTGACCATTGTGAGTTCAAATTATTGTATCTCACTCTATATTCATCATCTATGTTATCTTCATAACAATTCTTCACATATGTATGTGTGTGTTGAACATTCTTCCTCCAGCGATGCAAGATATATTGAGATGGGACATAAGTTATATTTTCCTGAATAAACACCTTCACAATATGTCTGCATATAATTCCTTTGAACTCAAACAAACGACATTGACACTTAAATTCAAGATTTGTAGCATCATAGCAAACAACATAGTTAATATATCTTCTTAATGCACCGTCTTTGCTTCTCAAAATGTCAGTTATTTGAAATGTCAAAACTGATTCGTACCTATCAAATAAGGTGAACTTTTTGTAACAATTTTATCAAACGACATAGCAAGCATACATTTTTGTAACAATTTTATCAAAGCAATAATTGTACAATATAAATTTATGCGTACCTGTCAAGAAAGACAAGATTGCAGAAAACCAAACCCCGCAACTCATCCTGAAATAACTGAAACAATTCATTTGTGTAGGCATCTTGAAGTTGTACTTCAAAGTTAAAACCAGTTATCATAGGAATACGGGAATTGAACGAAGCAAAATCTGCTTTATTTTCTTTCTCGATCTTACTCTTCAATGCATTATCATACTGCTCAACAAACTCCTTTAAAGACGTCTTCGGGCCAACATACCCATCAAAAAATACATTTATACTCTCACTTCTTTGGGTTGTAGACATTCCAGCCTAAAAAATTCCTTTTACAAATGCTGGAACCCAACGATGACGATCTTCGTACAAGCCACTTAACCATGTGTTTTCATTGAGATCAAAATCATTAAGCATTGTACCCCAAATCTCCTCAAATTCTTGAACCTCAATGGACTCATACACAGCTCTTTTCAGAACTTTCTTAATTTGTTTATAATCATGCCGTGATCCAAGCTTCTCAAGCAACTTCTTCATAATATGCCACAAACAAAGACGATGGTGAGCATTAGGAAACACAAATTTGATAGCTTTTTGTATGGACCTGCATTAGTCAGTAATGATTGCATTCGGAGCCTTTGACATGCACAACAACCAAGCTTTGAATAACCAAATATATGTATCTGCTTCTTCATTTGAGAGTAAACCACAACCAAATAGTATAGTCTGCCCATGATGATTAACACCAACAAAAGGTGCAAAAGGCATGTCATATCTATTAGTTAAGTAAGTTGTATCAAACAATATGACATCACCAAAAGCTTCATAAGCTGCTATAGATCGTGCATCTGCCCAAAATACATTTCTTAATCGACTATCATCATCTATATCAAGCAGATAAAAAAAATTAGGATTCCTCTTTTGCATGCATGCAAAATACATGCTAAGTGATGCTGCATCACCAACTCCAAGCCTGATTTGTCTCTGTTTAAGAATATGGTTTCTATAATCTTTCTCTGTAAAAGTCAAGTTCTCATACCCCCTACTTCCACAGCCAACGAATGGAAATTATTACTCACATGTATGTCTGCTTGATCATTTGTTTCAAGCCTTCTCTTCACATACGGATCCATATTTTTATTACACTTGAAAAAAGGTGCTTTTGTGAGACTCAACGCATGATTATGCTCAAGATTAACTAGAGAAATAATGCACTCTCCTTCATTAATAATAACATTGATTTTAACCTTACAATTAGTTTTTTTTATGGCCTTTGATTAAAAGCATTTTTTGCTATGGTTTTCCATGTACCTGCTCTACTACACTCAACCGAAAAATACTTCAAATTTCCATTATCATCATTCCTACTGCTTCTTCTTCTAATACCGAATCCCAGTTCACGAGCATACTCAAGATAAAAATTATAGACTTCTTCTTCTGATATGAAGGTCATACCTACCTTCGGAATCAATTTATCATCAAGTTCCGGCAATGTAGGACTAATGTCCCGAAAATCATTTTGAGTCTCATCACTCTGAGGCAAAGACTCCATTAACTCCATAAAGAATACTGAAAGAAAAATAAAAATAAAAATGTTAGGAGACAATGGGATCAAGTTTATATCAACAACATGTTTATATCATTTGTTTTAATCAACACAATATATCTCTACTTTTTTTACAATATCTAATGCATTCACTCTATACTAGAACCATCGGTATTAAAAAATATAGTGTTCGTAGCAGGTAATTCCTCTCATGCCTTCTGTTTTAACTTCATCGCATATTTGTTAAATGAGTGTTATAACTTGATTGATAAAAATTCTCTGGTACACTAAAAAGCTTAAATAGATAATTCATACAAAGTTAAAAGCAAACAAAATTTTGGTACACTAATGCTGAATAAAATTCTTAGATCCACCAAGCATCACAAAGTTAAACATTGCTCGTAATTCCCTACTTTTCACTTAGCAGCATAAACATTTATCAATTTTTTCACCCAGGCCAAAATTAGCATCAATCCCTAAAGTCCCCTGGACACTTCTGAGCCACAAAGCAAATGAATCACAAAAGGAAAAATTCCCGGAATGCAATCAATTGGACATTGCCAAACAAACAGAATAGTGACAGCAAGCACCTCAAATGTAGTGATGCAATGCATAATATTGATGCACTGAGGAGGAAAAGGATTAAATGGTTATGAGAAAAAGGGAAATGGAATTAGATGCTCACTGTTGCTAGGGGTAAATTACCACCGTTGAGAACAAATATGACGCTATAAACTAAAGAAATAATGCAATAACATATCACTTGAGATAGATCTTGTTATGTGCTAGGCTTCTTCCACAAGCTAAAGAAATCTGGTGCGGTGAGGGCGTGGCGATGGCGAATCTGGTGCGGTGAGGCGGCGCAGCACCGAGAGCGTGAGAACCTCTCTATTAAATTTTTTGATAATTTTGTATCTTCGTTTATTTTTATTTTTAAGAGTCAATGACAGTTTTGTAATATTAACTTAACCCTTGCCACGTCAGTCGGTAAGGGAATTCAGCAGAAATAGCATTTCTCTATAAATTAATTACAATATAAATTATTATTTTAGTTCTCATTTTATTACCTTTGACGGTAATTATATTCGAATGGCGAGAGTGTGAATGAATACTTTGGATGGAATGTCCTTGTTATGTACACTAATGATTTTTTTCTTATTGAAACATTGATTTTTCTATGACTATTACCAAGGAATTCGCTACACAAATGTACTCCTCTCTCACGCACTTTAGTTGTTAGCACCCTTACCGTTAATTATTCCTTGCTTTTTCTTATAGGAATAAGATTTGGGAATGAGAGGTTTCACTTTCAATGTTCAAAACCTCTCATCCCATATCTCACTTTACTCTTCTTTCACATAATTCCATATCCTCAGAAATCCACGTCACCTACATTTAGTCACCTTGATTTATAGCCCCTTCTCCATACCTATTACACCCTTAATTGTTTTTTTTATAAACAGGATGAAATTTGAATTCAGACTCAAATCCTTATGATTCAAATTTACTATCAACAAACTAATTAATAAACTACATACACATTGATGAGATTATTATCACTGGATTATGCATGTCTCTTGAATGTGAATTTTAAAAATGGTTAGGAGTGGGTTGTGGTTGTTGTGGTCCATGTGTGGTCACTCCATCTAGATGGATGAAGCTCTTAACTTAAGTTTTAGGTTTTAGTTTTCAGAATAGATAAAATTTATTGGGAGAGACGGGTTGGTAGAGACTTGGGGTGTACAAGAACCTGGCTGGCCTAGGAACCGGATCGGAACCGCCGGGTTTTGACCCGGACCGTCTTTTTTTTTCTCTTTTTATTCGGACCGAACCGGACCGGACCGGATAGTTCTGGTTCGGTCCGGTTCTCAAACCTTCAAAATCCGGGAACCAGCCCGGAGAACCAGTAGAGCCGAAAATATATATATGTATAATGATAGCAAAGGTTTTCATTTGGTTTAATGGTTAACTCCTTACCTTTTATATTAAAAGGGAGAGGTTCAAATCCTCTTGACTCCCACTTTCTTTTTATTTGTTATTTTAAATACAAAATTTTATTAAGGACGTTATATGAGAATTATTATGAGGGAAAAATATTTTCTCCGTAGTAAGAACTAAGAAATAAAATTTTAATAGGCATTTATATAGTTAACAGGGCACATACTAGTAATATATTATTGTAAATTGTAATAGCCATTTATATAGTTAATATATATAAAGTAAGACCATTAATTATTAATAATATAGCTATTAATTATTATCAATTGTCAAAATTAAAAATTACTAATTGTTTAGAGTTTTATGCTTTTAATTTAAATTGTATTAATGTTTAAATTACTACTGTATTATGCATTTTTTATTTTCTTTTTTCTTTTAAACTCAATTAAAAGTCCTCATTTTTTTTCTTTTATTTGTTATTTTAAATAAAAAAAATTTAAAAAATAAAAAAAAAAAAATTCGGGTCAGAACCGGAACAGGTCCGGTCCGACCCGAAAAAATTAGAACCGACTCGGACCGGATTGGAAGTGTCCGGTTCTGTCTTGGACAAGAACCGGTAATTTCGGTCCGGTTCGGTTCTAGCCCAAGAACCGCCTCGGACCGGACCGTGTACAGCCCTTAGTAGAGACCCAAAAAAAAAGGGAAAATGTTATCAATAATACAACTGGGCTATTTATTTTATTAGAAACTACAAACGCATATCAAATAGTAACCATATAGCAATGCAAGCTTCCTATGATTTACATTAGTTAATTTAGCAAGATACAACTGCAGCAACAACTGCTGACGATGATGCTGAAGAAGCGGCAGAAGCGCTCTGTTGCTCCTCAAAATTAATGTCCTGAACAATGACTATAAGAGCAGCAATGAATGCATAATCAGTGTTGGCACTCACTGTCACCATAAAGTCATTCTTTCCTAGCAAATTGCTCTCGGATTTTTCCTTCTTCTGCATCTGCAACTCACATCAACAACAGTTTATTTCCTCTGGTGACCATATTGAATTCTCAAAATGGACGTACTTGTTCTTTGGTTCATGTTCGAGTGGATTACCTGCGCGACGATGGTGTTAGAGTGATCATCTCCAGCATAAATCACGGATGAATGTTTGGAAAAGCTTCCTTTCACCTTGAAATCGCATACTTTCTCTGTTTTATTGTTTGCTAAGAACACATCTACCTTCATCTTCCAATAGAACAATGAATGCACTTTTGCATTGAAGAGTAGATCCTTAGGATCAGTGCTTTGGCCCCTGTAAGCTTGCCATCTGCTGTGCATGCTAGCTCCCTGCTTACATAGGAATGATTTTTTACAGAAACTTTCATGCATAATTCTGTTCTACAGTAACTGTAAGCAATAAAATATAAATCAAGAATACGCTTCCACTTGTTCAACTTATTTGGATCAGTCCAAAAAGCTTTGATAATACATAAAATTATCAGAAGGGCAAAATGGACATTGTACCCTCACAAAGTACCGTTGACCAGTCAAAACGGCATATGACCGGTTTGACCAAGTCAACCACATGAAACGGCATCGCGACCGATTGACCAAGTCAACGGGAATAAGTGACCAAAGGACAAGTCCGGCCCGTTGTCATCAAACGGCACAGAGCCGATCCATCGACCCAGGCAGAGGTTACGGATCGGCATCACTTCCTAGGTTGACTTAGTCAACTGCCTCCAAAACGGCGCATGCCGATTCAGGTATAACGGCGCATGCCGATTCCCTACAAACGGCGCATGCCGATTCAACACAACGGCTCCTTGCCGATTTGCCACAAACGGCATAAGCTCCCAATAAAGGTACATTGTACATTATATTTAATAACGTCTATGGTCAAAGCTGGTGTGGGGGACAGCTTCTTCAGTCCCCACTCAGTCTCTATAAGGCCACTAGACAAGGAGAATATTTATTCTCCCAAGGGCACTAGCCCAGCTTTATGTATATTCAATCATACTTTATGTCTCCACTAACATAAAAGTGGGGGGACAAGCCTAAAAGTTTCCACTCAAGCCACATAAAAAGGCAGGAGAGGAGAACGTTGAAGGCAAGGATTCCAAAGTATTCAGAAACATTCCAGAGATTGAGAATACATGAACACACACTTACACACACATACGTAGAACTTCTCAAAATAAGACCAAACACTGACTTTGGCATCGGAGTTCTTACGCCGGAGTCCACCTCCGGCGCTTTGCAGGTCGTTCAAGGAACTCCGACCACCTCACTTCAAGATGCCATTTGGCGGAAAAGCCCTCACCCCATCCCTTGGATTATCAAATGGTGCTTTCATTGAGAGCTTTTGAATTTTAAGTGAGTCACCTTGAAGTTCAAAACTCTTCTTCTTCTACTTTCTTGGGGTTTCATTTCCAGAAAAATGGCATCCAACACGAACTTTCAATCAAACCAATCTGCTGGTGGTGCTGCTGGTCAGCATGAAACTCCACCAGCGCAAGCTTCATCCTCACGTGTGGAATTAAATGCCGCTGCTCGTCGGTTCAGCTTTCCAGAAACTCCAGAAATATCATTTCCGAGCACTCCTCAGCCGGGTCAACCTGCAACAGAAGTTATTGCACCAGCAATCATACTCGAGTTTGCTGCCCTGCACCGAAGGATGGATGTGATGATGCAGACGTTCATAGGGAGGATTCCTCCACCATTCAACCAGCCAGCTGTTCCCCAGCAGATCCATGATCGACCAGTGGTGACTCCGTCTCTATTCCAGCCGGTCAGATCTGTGCACCAGCACACCAGTCGACCATCTCAAGGAAGATCCGAGAGAAGAAGAGGTCGAGAGAGATCACTGGATCGATTTCAATCCGAAAGAAATCAAGGGAGAGCTGATTGGAATGCTTCCAGAGGCTCTGTCTCCCGACCAAATCGGGAAGAGCAAGATGATGATCCAAAGAATCCGTTGACCTTTCGGATTCGGAGACATCAAGTTAGCAGGCATGTTAAGCTACCATCCGATCACTACCAGGGGACAACAGATCCTACGATTCATGTGAGTCTGGTAAAGAAACATGTTAAGTTTTTTACTAGAAATGATGATGCTTTATGCCAAATATTTGTGATAACCCTTAAAGGGATAGCCAATGTTTGGTTTGAGAAGTTACCAGCCGGATCGGTTGACTGTTTTGAGCATCTAGAAAAGGCATTCAGAAGCCGATTCAGCTCATACATTCCGATGGAAAAATCTTCAGCCGTTCTGTTTGACATGGCGCGAAAGTCAGGAGAGTCGCTGGCTGCATATATGGCAAGATTCAACAAGGAATTGGCCGTTCTTCCTGAGGTGGCTCCTGTCTTGGCGGCCGAAGCTTTAAAAAGAAATTGTAAATATCGGGAGTTGGAAAATGCTCTGATTGCAAACACTCCTAAAACCTTAGATCTTTTGCGGACTGAGGTGGGAAAATATTCCAGAATGGAAGAAGCAGACTACCAAAGGAGGAAACGGGAGGAACCCGATCTCCAGAGTGAAGAAAAGAAGCAAACGGCATGAAGCCGATGTGCAGATTGGTAGGCCGATTTTCCCCTTAAATGCCGTTGTCCAGATCAGAGGAGGAAACGGCAATATTCTCAAAATGACCTAGTGCCGAATGACCTCAAACGGTTCAGTCAAAACGGCATCAAGCCGAATCGTCAAAACAGAGATAAGTCCAGTTTGTTTATCTTGTTAACGTTTCTGGAATATTATGTATAACATGAATTATCAAATATTTCCAAGCAGGAAAAATATATATTTGCAAGCGTTGTTTCTCGTATGATTGCAGATCTTGAGAAAACAAAAATTAAATCAACCGTGGACGTAAGTCATTTTAGACCGAACCACGTCAACAAAATTCAAGAATCGACAATACATATATTGCAAACTAATACGTATATTGCAAACTAATACGTATATTGCAAACTAATACATATATTGCAAACTAATACGTATATTGCAAACGATACATATATTGCAAACGATACATATATCGCCAACGGTACATATATCGCTACAGAGGCATATATTGTTATTGAGGCATATATTGCTATTGATGCATATATTGCTATTGATGCATATATAGTATTGATGCATATATTGCTATTGATGCATATATAGTATTGATGCATATATCGTTGTTGATGCATATATCGTTATTGATGCATATATCATTATTGAGGCATCTATTGTCATCATATCTTCTTCAGACATTTTGGTCCTGTCGATCAGACAGAGCGCTAAGGTCTGTTTCAAATGGCAAATATTTCTTAAAATGGCTCAATGCCGAATCAACAGAGAGGCCATATCAAGAACGGCAAGCAGCTGATTCTGCCAAAAAGGTTGCAAACCTCAAAACGGCCATAACAGAACGGCAAGCAGCTGATTCTGCCAAAAAGGTTGCAAACCTCAAAACGGCCATAACAGAACGGCAAGCAGCTGATTCCTATTACAACAGCCCAAGACGGCATTGTTAAAAACGGCACACAGCCGATTTGATTCAAAATGGCAAGATTCATGAATTTACAGAATAAAGATAAGTACAATTTGTTGTTTTATCTTTGTTTAATTTTTCTGGAGTATGATATATATATAACAGAAATCGTTAAACATTAGCAATTAATAAAAATTGTTATTAACTGCAAAATTATATATATATTCCGAATACTAACTGTTCATTACAAAACATGCCAAAGCGGCAATAATCAAAAAGGCAGAAGGATTAAGCTGCAGGTTTCTATGATTCATCTTCTGAAGAGGACTGATATTCTTTTGCTTCGGCCTCTCTCTCCAAAGAGTTAACATATGTGCCGATCTTCGTGGCATCAAAGTTAATCTCCCCATAGAATTCCATGTAGCTGTCAATCATGATGTCCTTCATTTTCTGCCGCCACCAGCCGATCTTCCACGGGACTTGTGCAAGCTCCGCATCCCTATCGGCAATATCGCTATTGGCTGTGTTCAACTCTGCCGTTCTGATTTCCAAATCGGCATGGGCCGCGTCTCGCTCGGCAATGGTATTGTTCAAATCGTTGACCATCGCGACATTAGTTGCTTGCACCCGGTTCATGGAATCAGCTAAGGCAGAGTTCTCTCTGGATAGCTCCCCGATCCGCACTTGCTCTTCCCTGATCTTCGCAGAAAGGCCGTCCCTTTCATTCAGACTATCGGCTAGCCTCTTGCGTGTCTCAAGAACGACCTTCTTATCACTTTCTCGGGCGGCCGTTAGCTCTTTTATCTCTTTTCGGAGGGAGATTTTCTCGGCTTCAAAGCTTTGCCTAAGATCGGCTAGCTTCTGGTCGGTCGATTCTGCAAGATAGCGAATGTTGCACAAGCTGCGATAGATATTGCTTTCGGCGTTAGAAAACTGCGCACTAAACGGCATCTCTCTGAACCGTTGTCGATCCCCTTCGTTGGCCAGCATTTCGGCAATCAGCTGCCCGGTTCGCCTGTCGGCACTGCTTGGAGCATCTAATCCAAGGGAACGGCAGCCGACGTCCCCAAAGTTCTGCATATTCGCGATATGTGTCGTCTCGCCGTCAGGACCCTGACTCGAGAGATGGCCTCGAAGATCGGCAGCAGGCGCAAGCGCATAGTCATCCGATATGAAAGGATCGGGCATTGGCGGACCGGCAACCCAATGAAGAATAACGGGAGAAGAACCTGAGGAATCGGCAGCAGGAACATCGGATGAGACAGTTGTCTGATTTTCTCTCTGGAGGGGAACCCTTGGAGGAGGAACGGAAGAATTTTCGCCAATAGCTGGCTCAGGAGCAGGATCAGCTTGATCGGCATCCTCTATAACGGCATCAGCCTGGCCGATGTCAACTGGCTCAGAAGCGGCAGCTTGCCGATCCCCTTGCTCAGACTCAGGAGGAGCGGCAACAAAAGAACCGCCATCATCTGGAATGGCCCCTTGCCGATTTGCATTATTTTCGGCCATAGCAGCCTCTCTAGCAGCACGTCTGGCTTCGGCAGCTTTTTCTTTCATTTCGGCAACCCTTTTCCTTTTCTTGAGAACCCGTTCGACCCCTTCAAGAATCTGCAGATCGGGGGATCCTAAGGGAAACTGCTCAAAGGTGCCTCGGCTGGTCTTCTTTCGCCTAAAAAGGGATCCTTCGTCAGATGCTGACTGATCCACCGCAGGAACGTCCGAGCAACCTTCACCTTCAGCAGCGGCCTCACCTTCCGCCCCCCCGGCACCTTCGCCCGCGGAATCGGTAGAAGACGAACGAATCGGAGCCGATCGTGTTGGTAAGACCGATCTAATGAATCGCCCCTCTCCTGCACAAAGTGAAATCGGCATCAGAATTTCACAAAGCAAATACATGTTGTATTTCACGAGCAAATCGGTAACTCACCATCAAGGGCGCAGTCCGACAACGGCACACCCAGGGCCATCCTTTGCACATGGAATCTTGTGTCAAAGGTCATTAGAACATCAATCTGAGCCTGAAGCGGACCAGAAGGATCCTCGGGCTTCACCCACTGCAGCTCGTTCATTGCTGGGTTAAACCCAGATATCCACTGAGGCTTTTCAGCAGAAGAAACCAAGAAAAAATGATCTTTCCATCCCTTAATGGAAGATTCATATTTGTCAAAATGCCGCAGAAACGGCTGAAGGTCATTATCTTTGCGGGGACGAATGGTGATCAAACTGCTACGAGTACTCAGGTGGAAGAAATATCTAAAAAGCTGGATTGAAGGTTTTTTAATCTTCAAACAGTGGCAGACGTTGATAAAGGCATAAATTGAAGCCCACGAATTGGGAGTAAACTGGGCAGGATTCAGAACATGCACCTTCAAAAGGGTCAGCACTAAGGAATGCAGAGGAAGGCGAAAACCATAGGCAAACATCTTAGAGTACAAAACTCTATGATTATCGGCCAAAACACTGTTCAACCTAATATCTGGGGAAGCTACAGTGGGAGTATATCCTTCGGGCAGCACAATATCATACTTTCCTATTTCTAAAGCTAAGTCATCAGCAGACACAAGTTTGGTGGCAGTCTGTTCAATCTGCTCATCGGTGGTAATAACTGGACGCCTAGGAGCCATATCTCAAACGCAAACAACACAGAGAAGAAGAGAAGGTTGAGAAATACCAGGAATAGCAGAAACCCTTGAAGAACGAAGCCCAGAGTTTGAAGAAGCAGATTCGCAGAAGTGATAGGAAGAGAGAAGTTTGAAAGAAGAAGATGAGTGAGAGCGGCGATTGTGAAAGAGAATGATTTAGGGTTTTCTCCAATAAGAAACCCTCTTTTAAATGAAACATCTCTCCAACCGTCAGCATGTCCAATCGGTCACTGACAAGTGGCAGGCACGTTCAGAAAAAGCAGCAAGTTTCCAATAAAGCTGAGCCAAGCATTTAATGTGAAACGGCGCATGCGTTTCCCCAAAGGATTTTTGAAATTCAAATTTCAAAAAACTTTACAAAGGAAAAGGCACCCTCTTTAAAGTCATAAACATATGGCCATTAAAGCGCCACGTCGCAGGTATACTTTAAAATTAATTTTCATTTTATTGCTACTTATTATTTGTTTGCAGGAACAAAGGAAAACTTCTCAAATACTTGAAAATAAACCAAAACGGCAACCTGCCGATTGTCAAGCATCAAGCCAGAAAACGGCAAGCCCTTGGTAAACACTCGGGCTCGTTTGTTGTTGGGCCTCTGATAATACATAAAATTATCAGAAGGGCAAAATGGACATTGTACCCTCACAAAGTACCGTTGACCAGTCAAAACGGCATATGACCGGTTTGACCAAGTCAACCACATGAAACGGCATCGCGACCGATTGACCAAGTCAACGGGAATAAGTGACCAAAGGACAAGTCCGGCCCGTTGTCATCAAACGGCACAGAGCCGATCCATCGACCCAGGCAGAGGTTACGGATCGGCATCACTTCCTAGGTTGACTTAGTCAACTGCCTCCAAAACGGCGCATGCCGATTCAGGTATAACGGCGCATGCCGATTCCCTACAAACGGCGCATGCCGATTCAACACAACGGCTCCTTGCCGATTTGCCACAAACGGCATAAGCTCCCAATAAAGGTACATTGTACATTATATTTAATAACGTCTATGGTCAAAGCTGGTGTGGGGGACAGCTTCTTCAGTCCCCACTCAGTCTCTATAAGGCCACTAGACAAGGAGAATATTTATTCTCCCAAGGGCACTAGCCCAGCTTTATGTATATTCAATCATACTTTATGTCTCCACTAACATAAAAGTGGGGGGACAAGCCTAAAAGTTTCCACTCAAGCCACATAAAAAGGCAGGAGAGGAGAACGTTGAAGGCAAGGATTCCAAAGTATTCAGAAACATTCCAGAGATTGAGAATACATGAACACACACTTACACACACATACGTAGAACTTCTCAAAATAAGACCAAACACTGACTTTGGCATCGGAGTTCTTACGCCGGAGTCCACCTCCGGCGCTTTGCAGGTCGTTCAAGGAACTCCGACCACCTCACTTCAAGATGCCATTTGGCGGAAAAGCCCTCACCCCATCCCTTGGATTATCAAGCTTAATCTTTATGGAAGAAAGATTGCCCTCCCTCGAACTTATACTATGTCTGATGCAGGATTCAGTTCTCAACATAAAATAATAGTTAGTTAGGAAAAAGAAAAAGAATGTTGAGTTGAAAATTAAAACCTTGTGGACGAGAGTGGTGATAGGATTTCCAGCAGCATCAAGAATGGTCTTTCTTTTAAGAGATGGGACTTTCTCCTTAATCTTGAAGAGCACGTTCCCTTTCATGTCTGTGACAGCAAAAATGGCATCGGCTATTGTCTTAGCTTCTTTCACAAATGCAATATCAACTGAGTAAGGACAGCAGTGCTGAGGGCCAACAACGATTGCAGCTGATCGTGCCATTTTGAAATCAAAATCCCGTTCTTAATTTAATCTCTTTTATTAATTTCTTTTTTTATCTTAAATTCTTGGTTTCATCTTGTTGTGGTGTATATATTTATATGGATGTGGAGAGTGACTGGAGATTTCCAGAACAACAGGAATACATTTCAATCTGGAATCTATTCCTACGCGTTGGCAAAGATCATTCAGCAGTCAGAAACTACAGGAATACATTTCAATCTGGCCTCATTTACAGCAGGACTTTCGTGTCAAAATTGTTTGCTGTATAGGACCGCATTTCAATGATTAGGCAGAAAATTTCAAACTTTCATAACCTTTCCAATTTTACATTTGGAAAATTCCAAATCTTTATCAGCACTAGAACAAATCACTTTGTTTTGTTAGAGGATAATAATACCTTTTAGTGGGTCAACCTGAAAAACTATGATCCCATGACCAATTCGATTCTTATACATGTATAGTTATTATTACTTATTAGAAACAACATCCTTTTTAGTAGGTCAATCCAGTAAAAACAAATAAGATTACCCATAATCCAGTAAGATTAAGATTAAGATTAAGATGACAGTTTGGTAAACCTTTAAATAGCAATACCAAATACCTCCAAATGTTGGTTCCATCTACAGCATTCTCTACTACTCTAACAATTTCAACCTTAAAAATTGGGCACCAACATTTGTCCTGATACCAAGATTTCAGTATCGCATACATAGAAAAATAACAAAGCCTGGAGACCAGATGTAGAGTTTGTTCTATCAATTCATGGATCCATTATTTGTTATTTTTCTCTTTAATTGAATATTTTGTAACTGTAACTGGTGCTGGAATCACTACATAATTGGTTTATTATTTACTTGTATCGACCATCTATGTTTATGGATGGTGTGATTGCATTCTTTGCTCCTTTGTGTTGTAGTTAATGTAACTTTATGTTACCGAAATTTGTATAATGATTGCTAGAATTTGACTGGGAAAATTATGCAAAATAAGAGAATCAGAACATGGCAAATACAACATCATAGAAACAGATTCATTATTTTCTTCACCATCACATTACATAACGATGTGATGTAGAGTTTAGGGAAAGGAAAGAGACATACATGCAAAACATTAAACCCCTAACTAATCAGAGGTAGGAATGCCTGGAATGGCATTCGCAAACCTATTGAGCTCAATAGAAGCAGCCCTGACACTAGTTAGTGCCAATTGAAACACATCTCTCTTTTTCTCCATATGAGCAATTTCAAGGGACAAATGATTGATAGGCCTGCCGTAGGCATCAACAATAGTTATGGCCAATCCCTCATGCTCTTCATGCTCATGGACGTCGTCCATCCCCTGTTTCAAATCCTCCAACTTGTTTATCAGCTCCTAGAGGTCTTGGTTGGTCTGGAGGACCTTGTGCTCCAGCTAGACAATGTCATCTTAGATATGAGTCGCGACGAGACCTGCAAAGTTCAGGTGTGCTATCTTGGTGTCACGTTCCATGGTGAGAGACCTGCAAAGAAGATGAATCATAACAAAGCTAATTATGGTTGTTTAGTGTAGATGGTTCTGCTATGGAAGGGAGGTATTTATAGAAGAAAATTAGGGTTAGTGAGAGGTGTATTAATGGTTGGACTTCAAGCGATGCAATGGTCAAACGACGCAATGGTTAGGGATCTCAAAAGGCTGAATAAAAGTTATCTTGGTGTGTTGTAGTTGCAATACACTACGTTTGTTTGAGTATTGCAGTTGCAATACTATCCTTCTCTTGCTCCATTTTTTCAATACGTCTAGGCGTTTGTCAAATCCTATCCAACAATTGCTATATTTTGAAACATGCAATCCTTATCATGCACAACACGCAACAAACACATTGTTTATGAAAAGCAACCCTAACCCTTATCAAACAACTGCAGACCAACAGGTGACAGGCCCTAGAACTCTCCGTTGCATTAAACCATAACAGGTGCTACCCTAAATCAATTATTTAACAAAATGAAATACTTACCCTAAACCAAACTTTCCCATGCATTAATCAAAAACTTAATCATCCAATTGCAGACCAATCAAAACAGAACTCTCCATGCCATAGACAAAAACATAATCATCCAATTACAGACCAACCAAAACAGAACTCTCCATGCATTATACAAAATAATAATCATCCAATTGTAGTCCAACCAATACAGAACTCTCCATGCATTAAACAAAAACATAATCTTCAATTGAAGACCAACCAAAACCTAACTTTCCCATGCATTAAAACAAACCTTTATACTCCAATTGCAAACCAACAAAAACAGAACTCTTCATTCATTACACAAAAACATAAGCACACATTCAAAGCAAACATAATTTTCTAAAATATTGTAACAAAATAGAACTTTTGCTAGACAAAATGTAATACTCATTTTTTCTGCACAAATCATATGAGTTAAAGCATACTATGTTTGCATATTTGTTGTTAGTAATGTGACATCTCTCATCATTACTAACAGTAGCAAACAGAGTTTGATGTAAATGAATTTATAGTGAGTCCTACCATATACTCCATTCCTAAATCAACTGTCAAATTACTAAAGTCACCACCTAAATTAACAAACTAAATAGCTAAATTTGCCCAAAAATTAACCAATTTCAATTGGCCATCGGAAAAAAATCCATCCGCCAAGCATTGAAAAAAATCAATCTTCAACTGTGTTTCCTGCGTAACAATAAACAATTCAGTGTCAAAATACATTCAGCAATACATTTTGTGGATAGCACAAACAACACCCTATCTTACAAGGTAATTGTGGAAGATGAGCAACAACAATTGCATAGATTATTGGATCACATGACAATCTGGAAGGAAGCAATCCTTGCCTAGCCAATTGTTCTTTCTTTATGTGAGAGATTTTATAAGCATTGGAACCCATAATTTTCATAATCTCAATCATGCATGAATGTAAAGTGATGAAAATGTTGTTAGCCTTCACATCAGAAAACTCCAAGACAACTTTCTTTACTGCTTCCACCAATTGATTTAGGTTGTTTACACATTTCTTTTCTTGCAAAGATTGAATATCTCTAAAAAGACCTAGATCAAGAACATTTAAATCAGGAGAATTCGGTGGCTGACATAACAGTTTAATGTTCAATCCTACATTCTCTACTGCAGCTAGGAAATCAAGATCATCCTCATGTATATGTGTCTTAGCATTATCCTGCTAGATGATAATTGGCTGTATGAGGCTATCCTTCGACCATTTGTCCTTAATGATAGGTAAAATATGTTTAATCATGAACTGCCTAATGACTTGCCTATCTATTTTAGGAATTGGCTTCACTTCCAATATCCCAGCAACTCTATTTGAACTGAACCTAATAGCAGCAACCT
Source organism: Viola odorata (assembly GCA_963691705.1). Lineage (NCBI taxonomy): Eukaryota > Viridiplantae > Streptophyta > Magnoliopsida > Malpighiales > Violaceae > Viola > Viola odorata. Next base: position 66,355,080 of record OY829537.1, on the reverse strand, counting down.
CAATAACCAGTGAAAACACTCTTATCTTACCATCAAATGTACAATTCCCATCATAGTCATATCTAGGCCTAGCAACAGTTGCAAGGAGCATAATTTTAGGAATAAAATTGGTACTTTTAATAATTCTTAAGGGTTTATCTTCATTGGCTAGGAGGTAGTACGTCTGGACCTTCCTTGTCGTTTGAAACCATTTCACATCAATGTGGACCACATTTTCCATGCCATAGAAACAGTTTGTTGATGGAAGTGAGTCTGGATCAACCATTAAAAGATAGTGACGAACCCTTTGCATATGATTTGTCTCTGTTAGTGTTGGTTTGATGGTATTACTGCGGCGCCTCAATTCTCCAAATTTTAATTTCAAAATCAAAAGAGTCTTCGAAACACCCAAAGTAGATGCAAGAGACCTAAGGGTTGTTCTATCCCTTAAAGGAATATCTCTAATCTTCTAGAAGTCAAATTCAATCCTTTTTCTTCCACAATTCTTAACTCTGCAAAGAGAATTATTATGGTTGACTGACTCGCCGTAGAAACGGGTCAAAAATAATATATTTCCTAGAGCCTAGATGCACAAACTAATTTGTGTAAAGCGGTAATAGGGTCGAATCACAAAGATTGAGAGAACTAAGATCAAGCCCTCGATTGTATGACAGAGGTGAAAATGTACAGAATCGAGACAGGGGGGTGGGGGGTTGTAGGTTAATAAAGTCAACCAAGAGAGTGATTAGAGCTAACAATTCTAACTATTGAAAGCGATAATCGAGGTAACGATAAGCAAATAATAACAAAGATCAGAGGTGAAGTAAAATGCGAAGTAAACAATCAAATTAATAATTAGAGATAATAAATCAAGGAGAAGGGAACTCAGTAAAGGGCTTTCTTGGGTTGCGTCGAGGGCTCGATTGTCATCAGCGCAAGGATTTTCCGTTCTAACGCTACATACGTGCTATAGGGGTCATGTTTTCACGTAGACCCCCTGCTTTCTTTCGTAGGAGGAGCCACCACCCGTTTTCACTGTTTATAAAGTGGCCTCGACCCTTTGATATCCTCTCAGCCACCTATCTTTTCATGAAAAGGCAGCCTTTACACTTTGGCGCTGTCACTTGCACAAAGCAGACAAAATATCAAAGGACCGATGAAGTATAAGAAAGACACGTCTAGGGCTCGATGCCTCGACTTGTCAGGCTCGCGACAGGACCCTAACCAGTTGCATGCCCTAGACGGATGAACCCAGATCTACCTGAGAACACCGATCTAGTTGTCTACACCTACCCGACAGTCTCACGCTAGCTATCACTGCATGGTATGACAATAATCACAAAAGGACGATTAAAAGATGATCAGGCCTCGAACCACCCTAAGCAAAAATGGAATTAAAATGACAGGCAACCAAATATAACAAGGAGAACATGTTAAGAGCATTTAGGCCTCAAATCTACCTAAGCAACCCATCAAGCACCTTTACCAAGAACATGGGTTTTAGCCACTAGATAAACAAGTGATGTAAAGAAATAACATGATAGAAATAAGAGAGAGTTAAAGAAGAAAAACTTGATTAATTGCTAACTTGTTACAAAGCTTGGAGTCGGCGGCTATGGAGAGAAGAGGGAGGAACAAGTCCCAAAAACTAATAGACTAATAGAAAACTGCTCGAATTAATCTAAAAGTAAAAATGTCTAAAATGTGATGTGCAAAACCCTAACACATAAGGGGTATATATATACCAACCACCCACTAAGGGACAAAATTGCTAGCTAAGGGAAGTACAACACAAGGAGTGCATGCTCCTGCAAGAGGGTTGTCCCACGATGGCAGAAAAGGGAATATTCCTTGGGATCCGCGCAGAGCTCTCTGAAATGCGCCAGAGGGATACGTGGAGGCTTTGGAGTGAAGACACGTGGAGTTGGCACTTCTGGTTTGTCAAGGGCTCAATGATGTAGTCCACTGCGAGGCCTCGATGACATTGTCAAGGGCAAGAGATCAGCAACCTAGGGAGTATTCTGGAACATTTAGGAATATTTTGGAATGTTCTGGAATGTATCTGAGGGAACACGTGGAAGCACAGCTGCGAGGACACGTGGAATTGGCGCTTTTGGTCCGTCCAGGGCTCGATGATATAATCCACGGCGAGGCTTCGATGGCAAAATTCGTGTCTAGACCTTGACAATGGTCTTGAAGCTTGGAGTCCGCAAAAATTGCCCAGAAAATATGAGTTTTCGCATATTTCTCCTCTTGGCCTTGATCTGCGATAAAGATGGAAATCAGAGCAAATTAGCAGTCTCATGCCATAATTCAAGGTAAGAACGAAGGGAAAATCATGCATAAAACACACGCCATCATTGACGGAGTCCCTTCCCCTTTTTCACAGTCGCTGGATTGATCGAATATTCACTTGAAAAATCTCAAGAACTTCGCTTGTTGTTTGCTTACGTAGCTTTCCATTTACACTTCTTTGTAGAAGCATACCATAGGTTGCGATTCTGTCCTCATTACAGAGCTCTTTTCTTTTCAATTTTGAACCTACCATTATCACAACACAACATCATTGCAAAGGAGACAGAGTTTTACAACTTATAGGTTAAACAGAATATTGAAAGATTAAATTGACTTCACCTTGAACCCCAATGTCAGGTACTGGGTTTTCATTTTGTCCTGTCAAATCTTCATTGATTTCATCCAAATGTTGCGCATATGGGGCCTGTGCTTCAGCGTCTTCTACATCGATTTCATCTTCATTTCGATTCGCCTGCTCATCGCACACATTAACAATTTCGGAGTCTGCCAGTGGTAATGGATTGTTGTGAAATAAATGGATAGGATCAAATTGGTTGTCATCCATTGTTCTTTCCTTAAAGCAAATCGAAATAGAAATGTTAGAGCACTAGAAATTGACGAGGATGGGTGGGAACATGAACAGAGGAGGTGAGAGAGCATTGTGAACTGATAGCTTCGAATTTAGGAGGAAAAAATGAAAAAATTGATGGGAAAGATTTCAAATTTTAGGAGGGATTAGGGTTACCAAATTTGGGAGGTTTCATCGCCAAAAAATTGGAGGGATTTGGGAGAAAATTTGGGAACTGATCGCGCGTAGGTGAAGACTAAGTAGTGGCACTGTAGATATTTAGTTGACTAATGAAGGACATTATCGTAATCAAACACACAAAACAGTGATTCCTTAATCCGTGTTCCTGACCCATAAATAACATTTTTTTGGGACCGAAAGGAGTAAAGTTTATTCATTATTCGAGGGTGAGTATCTAATTATGTTAAAACTTATGAGAGAGCTTTACTATCTTTCGGAATTTTGCCCGATTTAAATCCGAAATAATCAATATCTAATATAGTGACCGGACTACTGGATGACGTCGACAATTTTTTTTATTAATTGTTGAGCAAATAAAAAAAGAAAAAGAAATGATAATAATATTTTCTTTTTTACCGGATTTTTACATGGGCTTGGTCTAGTAAATTCAGCACGACCACACTAGATAATGGTATACAACTACAAGAAAACTTGCAGGCCACAAAACAAGACAGACCCAGTTAACGACTTAATGGTCCAAAAGGCTTGCCTTATTCCTTATTTCGCAAACCCAATATTTACCTATATCCATACAATGCAGTCCTTCATCTTTTCTTTCTTACAAATTCGGGCTCCGAATGTTTCTGTCTATTTAGCTTAGGGCATGTCGTTTGCAATGCGCGTCACTTGCACAGGACAACCAGTTTTCAATCTTGCAAACAGTGCCCATTTCTCAATACTTGAGTCCGAATCCATGAGCTTCCACCTGAACATGACCCGGTTAACTAATGATTTAATTAAGTGAGCTGATTTAGTGAGAAGATTAACTTGATACTAATTAATTAACATAAAGTAAGATTAATTAATTAATTAATTACTTGTATGTGGTGACAAGACGATGGAGGAAGGCCGTCATCATGGCTTTAGCCATCTTCATACCCAAGCATGTCCTCCCTCCCATCCTAAATGCCAAGAAACTGTATGGCTTCAACTCATCATCCTATATATTATGTAAAATATAAATATTTTGTAGCAATTTTTAACTGATGAAGAGTCTGGTATTTTCTAAGTTAAAATCAGTTTCGACATTGATGGACTTACATTGAATCTTGATGGATTGAACTTGTTTGGATCTTTGTATAGGATGTGATCAAGGTGTATTGATCTAGCATCAATGTTAATGTTCCAACCATTCCTTATCTTAAACCCTATACCATAACAATACCTCAAGATTGAAAAATAGTGGGGGAAAAAAATGTTTTCCTTAAGATTGAAATAGGGATAAATTAATTTATGTAATTACTAAAAAAAAAACCTTCGATCTCACAGTTCTGCGATGCTAATCTTGGAAACTAGGGCACTATAAATGCCATCCTTAACGATTCTTTAACTACCTGTTCATCAAATCCATTAATTCTTAATTTTTTATTAATCAAAAGTAAAATGGATAGGTAATAAAAATGGTTGGTTACCTTAGAGGCATATGACATCGTATTAAGATCTTCTACAGTAAGATATGGCTTGGTTGAAATTTTCTCTGCAATGAGGAGTTGTTCAGCCTGCTCCAAAAAAAAATAAAAAATAACACTGAGCTGCAGTCTGGCATTTTAACGGTCATATATAATGCTTATTTTTTCTCTCGATTTTACATAAAGTAACATTGAGTCGCAAATATCTAAATCTCGTTTTATGTTTCTTTCATTTCTTACCCTTAGCGTGTCTAAAACATCCTGGTTTTCTCCAAGGTACTTAACCATCCATGTGATTGCACTTGCTGTTGTATCCTGGCCTGAATGCATAACATAGCTTATATCCTTATTTCCCCGGGATTAATTTGTACATGGAATTAGGCGATAGAAACTAAAATCTGAAATCAAAATTCTTGTTTTTCTTACCTGCAATAATCATGATTATCTTTAATCTCAGTGTCTGTCAATCTAGATGCTTTTTCACTCTTCATCAAAAGATGCTGCAAAAAATCTTCTTGACCCACTTCTAATCCTGCTCTTCTTCTTGCCATAATCCCTTCCAATGTTCCCATTATTCTTTTTCTGGCCTATGTCATAATTTCAATTAGATCTTTTTTTCAAACAAAATTGTTAATGGGCCTATTCTACTGAACAATGATCCGGCCCATTTTATATGTAATGGGCTTGAGTGGGGTTTGGTGGGTTACCTGAAGGCCTCTGTAAAATCTAGTGAAGGGAAACCTTAGTGGGAGTGCAAGCATGGCGTGGCAAACATGGGCTATGTCCTCTTTCAACATCTCAAACTCTGGCCCATCTTCTAAACTCATCAACATCTTGCACATGGCCCTAAATGTTATCTGCACCAAATACAGTAGCACAATAAATAAAAACTTGAATTAGTGAAACTTGGTACTTTTTTTTTAGGTTCCAACCACATCTTTTTCCAAATTCATTGGGTTAGGATGGATCTTTTTGGCACTTTGTTGACCCGAGTAAATGCTTCCGGCTGGTAATTTCTACGAACACAATAATTGAACTATCAATTTTTTACTTAAATAGTAAGAGTGTCAAATTATTTATATCAACCATATACCATAACGTAACGTAACAACGAAAAATTTATGGCCTAAATATGATCATCTTGAAACCCATTTTTAAGAATGGGTGAATGTACCCGTTAATGATACATAGGATCCTTTATGATGGCATGAGAATGACTAACGTCAAGTGTTTGGTGAAGGATGATGATTGTGGGCTCATTCTCCCAACTGCTAAGACTTTTGACAACGAGCTCATCAAACTGTTTGATGAAATGCGTGACTGAAGCAGCGGAGAACAGATTGATGAGATGGGAGCGGATGAGCTTGTGGTGGAGGTGAGAAGCACAAAGTAGGCTTTTTACCCCGACAAGGTCGGCTATTGATCTGATGTACCTCTTGGTAAATTTACCAGAATCATTGCTTAAGATTGCCTTGGCCGAATCCGTGCTAGAAACAAAAACATGGGTTTCACCAAATATGTTGGTCTTGAAACAATTACCATACCTGTTGGATATATCACACAAAAGAAACTCATCGCGTTATGATTTTTTAATGCAGTAGTTATTTAAAAGTTATAATACATGCTATGAACGGTAGATGAATTCAATATTTGTATTAATTTTTTTGTGATCCAGTGGTAAGCAGATTCAAGCTTGAAAATGGAAAATATCAGTTAATTAAGTAGTAGTTTACCTGGGACGGCGAATTCGGACAAAATCATAGAAATCCTTGCCGCTATTGATGGCGGCCATGAACTGTAGCGTCTCTCCAATGAAAGGTAGCCCTGAACTACCGGGTGGAACATCAGACAAGACTTCCTGATGTCTACCACGACGACAGTTTAGCATCTTCGTCACTCATTCTCTGGTCAGGAACAAGATCAAAGAACCTATGACGACAAATATTACTGCACAGAAACTAAGAGAAGGAAAAACAAACAACATTTTTTTTGGTCTGTTCTATTAACTTAATTAGCTCACTCAACTGGTTACGAATTAAAAAGGAAGATGATACAATGTACTACATATGTGTGAGATTTGGGACACGTGTACGGTTCATGAGTCCATGAGTATAGCTTCAGGTTTTTGGCCGACAGGAACTGTGTCTGCCTATAAGCCACCAATGATCGGTGGTGGTCAGCTTGTCCCACTATCTTAATTTAATTTTAAACATTATGTTTTATGTGTTGCATATTGACCAAATTGTGTCTTGTCATCCACTCTCTAGTCTAAACTCCAAATTCAACCATTGAATAGAACTAAAAAAATATCATTCAAAGCATCAACAACTATCTGAGTTGAAGTCTCGTGTAATGACATGGGCAGACTCTCTTTTTTCAAACATGGGCAGAAATCACCTCTTTGAGGGAAGATTAAAAGAGACGGTTGGTAGTCATAGTTATTACCAAAGTTTTTATACCCGAACCGGGACATTAACCCGGATAAAAATAGGAGTCAGAGGTTAAAAGGTTAACCGGAGTGAATCGGCGTTGAATTAAATGAGACGCTAAAATTAAATATGACCTAAAATTTATTATTTATTTGTATTAAATTAATTTTTACTATACGGATGATAGAATTCGAACTCTTAATAATTGACTAACAAAATCTCTAATATCAATCAATTAACTGTGTATTGCACTAAAAAATACCGTAAGTTACTAGTGAGGTTTATAATTTTTAGTATTTATTTAGTTCAACCAGCATACTATATACTCCCTCCGGTCTTTATTAATTGACTTTCTGAAATAATTAGATAAATTTAAAATAATAATTTTTAGACCACGTTTTTTTAACTGTAGTTTTCAATTTATCCATTTTTTATAGTGTAATTACAATAATACTATTGTACCAAATTAATTTGTTGGGTAAAAAAACTAAAATAGGGGTAGAAATTATAATTATGACTTAAAACGACGGTTAATTTAGACCATATTTTTAATAAAAAAATATTAATTATTAAAGACCGAAGAAAATAGTAGTTTTTAGCTAAGAAAAAGAAAAATTATGTGGTATTTAATGGAGTCAATAGTCAATATAATACTTTATTTCAGCCGCAACAATTTGACTATTTCAGCTTAATTTACATATATCAACTGCATTATTTCTTATTTCTCTCTTTAAAATGAAATTCTATATGATGCAAACCAAACACCTGATTTTAATGACGGATGAACAAATTTGAATTTTATCGCCAACCAAACAACTCAATACGCTACATATACTTATTAATTTTCTCATTATTTAAATAAAAAAATTATGTATATAAAAATCATTTATTCTATAATTACGTTTAGTTTTCTTATTTGTTTGATTGGGTTTGGGTCTGTATACGGATTAAACCCAATTAAACCAAATTCCACTGAAAAATACCTTTGACAGATGTTCGACCCTGACCCTACCGCCACCGGCCTGCATTTTTTTCTCTTCTTTTATAATGAGGTTCAATTTTAATGTCACTGACAAATTTTCCTTTTATAATTTTGTCACCAATTTCATTATTTAAAATTTTTTTTATTAACATTTGGCGTTAAATCTTCTTGATTAATTTAACGCCAGTTATTTTTATTTTATATATTTAGTTTTTATTATCAATTATTTTTTCTTTCAATTATTTTATTATTTATTATTCCTTATGCGATTCTTACACTCTAGGAAATTGTATTTATTGCTAAAAAAAATAGAAAAAGGAAATTAAATTGATGATATTATTAATTTTTTAAATGTTGGTTTATTTCAACTGTAGTATGAGGTGCATGAGTTTATGCTAGATTTATTTTCTGTCTAAATTATAGTATTTCTGGTTTATCTGTCTAGTTAATAAATTTAATTCGACATATATTAAAAATTATTAGAAAATAAAAATAAAATTTTGGGTAAGAATAAAAATTTGGGAAAAATAGGCAATAAAATGAGTTATTATTTTTATAGAAAAAATGAGGTATTTTTGATGTAATTTCGGGTTGGAGAAAATGAGAAAATGTGCGTTTTTACTCTATTGTTCTAACGGGCATCAAGCCCGTCAGAAATAATTAAATTCTAATTTTCATACTTGTTTTATTTTTTTATATAATTTTTGGATTATAATTGGTCGTCACTCAAATGTAATAATATTTCCTGATGCCTAAATGCACAAATAGAATGTGTAAAGGGCAAGATAGGGTCAAACCATAGAGACTGAAGGAATAAAAGATCAATTTTAAATGTATGACAAGGAGAGAATGCGAAACACACAAGAATAGGACTTTTCACTTTCGACACTTATTTTTAGGTATGCTAGGGGGTGCCCTCACTTAGTGAGCCGTCTGATCAGGACCGCCCATCACAAGGATAAGACTTTTCACTCCTGGCACCCTTCTTCATTTATCATCTGCACATAGTCAATGATAACAATTGATATACCCCCAGGGCATTTTAGTCCGGGCAGGGGGTGCGTCATCTTCAGCTACTGTAGGGCCCGCCTGGCCTCTTGCTAGTCCTGCTACCGGGGGGTGGTCGACGTCAGCGGGGGGGGCCCCATCCAACACGATATGGCGCTTATTCCCACACCCGGTACGCCATAAGTATTGACATCCCAAGACAGCACTCCCGACCAAATATCCTATAAATACCCCCTCCTAGGTAGAAAAGGAGGAGGACTCTCTCTCTCTACTCTCTCTCACTACTACTCCTACACACCCTTTATATTTCGCTACTTATACTGACTTGATCGTCGGAGTACCTGCGCCGGGGACCCCCTCCGGCGCCTTGCAGGTGTAGCGGCGGCGAGGACCACCCCCTCAGAGGTGAATATCGCCAAGATTCTTCCTACCCCGGGTATAATCGAATCATATTTTATCAAATGGTGCTTTCGTTGAGAGTATTTAGATCGTCAAGTGAGTTCCTTGAGATCTGAAGGCTCTCCTCTCCATATACATGTTTATTATTTTCCATTGCCGCCGCTGGTTTTTCTGGTAATGGGTTCACCATGTGGTTTTAGCCTGGATCCGATGATATGAGTTTGAATGGTCATTCTATTGTTAGAAGGCAAAAAGATCAGATCTGGAAAATGGGGATCCAAGAATTTATTGTTATTTGTTCAAAAGAAAAACCAGATCTGAAAGAAAAAAAAAAAGAAAGAAAAAGAGGGAGAGAAGTCATGATTATCTTCGTCAAAATCAAGATCTCTGCCAAGGATCATTTTACTTTTGGAAAATGGGTTTTGAATTTAGAGACCCATCCTCATTTCTTCAACCTGAGGCGGCCAATCACCACCGAGTATGATTATGGAACAAATCATCTTGTTGTGCTCACTGTCATTAATTATCTTCTCATTTGATTTTACTGGGATCATCATCATCTTGTTTGAGGCACGTACTCCGATAGCAAATGTTGCTGGAAAGGAGAAGATGAATAGTAAGTTGTGCCAAATTAATTATAATGGCAATTTGTGAAGCAATCATATATATTTTAAAGCATGACATGTGAGCTTCTGGGAAAAAGACGAAACCGTGATAGGGGCTGCCTCCGTGATAGGAGCTTCCTCCGTGATAGGAGCTTCCTCCGTGTTAGGAGCTGCCTCCGTGATAGGAGCTTCCTCCGTGATAGGGGCTTCCTCCGTGATAGGAGCTTCCTCCGTGATAGGAGCTTCCTCCGTGTTAGAAGCTGCCTCCGTGATAGGAGCTTCCTCCGTGATAGGGGATTCCTCCGTGATAGGGGATTCCTCCGTGATAGGGGCTGCCTCCGTGATAGGAGCTTCCTCCGTGATAGGGGCTTCCTCCGTGATAGGAGCTTCCTCCGTGATATGAGCTTCCTCCGTGTTAGGAGCTGCCTCCGTGATAGGAGCTTCCTCCGTGTTAGGATCTTCCTCCGTGATAGGGGCTTCCTCCGTGATAGGAGCTTCCTCCGTGATAGGAGCTGCCTCCGTGTTAGGAGCTTCCTCCGTGATAGGGGATTCCTCCGTGATAGGGGATTCCTCTGTGATAGGGGCTGCCTCCGTGATAGGAGCTTCCTCCGTGATAGGGGCTTCCTCCGTGATAGGAGGAGCTTCCTCCGTGTTATGAGCTTCCTCCGCGTTAGGAGCTGCCTCCGTGATAGGGGCTTCCTCCATGATAGGAGCTTCCTCCGTGTTATGAGCTTCCTCCGCGTTAGGAGCTGCCTCCGTGATAGGGGCTTCCTCCGTGATAGGAGCTTCCTCCGTGATAGGAGCTTCCTCCGTGATAGGGGCTGCCTCCGTGATAGGGGTTTCCTCCGTGATAGGAGCTTCCTTCGTGTTAGGAGCTTCCTCCGTGTTATGAGCTTCCTCAGCGATAAGAGCTTCCTCCGTGGTAGGAGCTTCCTCCGTGTTATCAGCTGCCTCCGCGTTAGCTGAAGTTTCCGCATATATTGAGTTTACGGAAAAAATCATATCTTATTCATACGTGCTCGGAATTTCCTGGATAATAGCTCGATTTGAAGATAGTTTAAAGGGCTATAATTCTCATGAAGACATCTAAGTGAGATATCGGCGTTTAGCAGGCACGATTGAGCCTCAAAGTGACGCCACTGATTGCAGCCTAGTCCTGCTTTATATCTGGTCATTTATCATGACGGTGGGTGAGATAAATGATAATTTAGAATATTATCTGGCGGGTGAATATCTACCCCGGATGAATATTGATATGACTTATCGGGTGAATATCTACCCCGTTTGAAGAGCCCTCATAATGTCATGAGGTCAGTCTCTCATCACCGAAAAAGGTCTCCAACGACATGTCATTCTCCTTCGTAAAGGCATGGAGTGGAGCGGAAATTAAACAACGGCCGAGTTCCTTGTTTATTCCCCTAAGGTATCGCTATCACCTTTAAGATTATCATTTTCCCCTTCTTAGAGGAAGCTAACCGAAGTTAGCAAACTCTGTTACTGTTAGTGTATTTGTACAGCTAACAATGCAGGTACTCAAGTGGAGTACAGATTGAAATCTTGGGGAATGTGAAAGTGTGCAATATTGCGGGTAGCTACGGCATAAAACCGCACAATTTGTAGGTGGCCTATAGTGTAAAGCCGCGTCAATATTGTAGGTAGCTCCGAGCAGCGTAAAACCATGAAAATATTGCAGGTAGCTATGGCGTAAAACCGCACAAATTGTAGGTAGCTTATGGCGTAAAGCCGCGTCAATATTGCAGGCGGCTTACAGCAAAGCTGGATCCAACGAGCTTGGATGGAAAAAGTGACATCAACAACACCCCGATATGCGCGGGTGAAAGCTTCTAAGGGTAACTAGTACTTGTCATTACATGTTATTTTTACTAACCTGGCAAGACAACATTTGAGAATGCGCAGGAAAGTCGATGAAATATCGAAATAGCGAAGAGACTAACGCCCACAAAGGCAGCGAGATTACGCAAGAATTTATTACTGCCTACGGGGTATCTTTTGTCATTAGCGAGGGAATACATTCTCAGTGATGGGAGCAATGGTACACCATCTTATTTGTGACATCTCCTTCCCAGTGCTGAAATGCGCATTCTTAGTCATGTCGCGATATCAAGAAGAATACCTTGTTATTATTATCTGCCCATGATTTGGCTGACTACATGGTGGTCTCGTGATGACACCATCTTCATCAGCAAGCTATGACATTGCTTTGCTACAGTGTTGCGTCCCCATCAGCGTTATCTGTTCGGGTTCACCGTCAGCGTTATCTGTTCGGGTTCGCCGTCAGCGTTATCTGTTCGGGTTACCATCAGCGTTATCTGTTCGGGTCACCGTCAGCGTTATCTATTCGGGTTCGCCGTCAGCGTTATCTGTTCGGGTTCACCGTCAGCGTTATCTGTTCGGGTCACCGTCAGCGTTATCTGTTCGGGTTCACCGTCAGCGTTATCTGTTCGGGTTCGCCGTCAGCGTTATCTGTTTGGGTTCGCCGTCAGCGTTATCTGTTCAGGTTACCGTCAGCGTTATCTGTTCGGATTCACCGTCAGCGTTATCTGTTCGGGTTCGCCGTCAGCGTTATTAGTTCTGGCTTATCGCCAGAATTATCAGTTCTGGTTTATGACCAGCATTATCGCCACGACATCACCGCTATCAACTTGGTCGACATCCTTTCTGTGGCCAATAGTTCTCGAAAGTGTTCGGTTCGCGTTGCCTGCTTTGCTGTCGTATATCTAGTACAAAGATACCGAGTTCTGATAGATATCGGGAATGAAAATACATTGCTTGAATGCCAGAAGAGTCAGAGAAACTCGAAAATCCTCATGAACCTACCGCGTCGTGAAGGAAATACTACTCCTCTAGAAGTCGAGAATGAAGCCCTTGGTAAACACTCGGGCTCGTTTTCAGTTGGGCTTATGATAACAATTGATATACCCCCAGGGCATTTTAGTCCTGGCAGGGGGTGCGTCATCTTCAGCTACTGTAGGGCCCGCCTGGCCTCTTGCTAGTCCTGCTACCGGGGGGTGGTCGACGTCAGCGGGGGGGGGGCCCATCCAACACGATATGGCGCTTATTCCCACACCCGGTACGCCATAAGTATTGACATCCCAAGACAGCACTCCCGACCAAATATCCTATAAATACCCCCTCCTAGGTAGAAAAGGAGGAGGACTCTCTCTCTCTACTCTCTCTCACTACTACTCCTACATACCCCTTATATTTCGCTACTTATACTGACTTGATCGTCGGAGTACCTGCGCCGGGGACCCCCTCCGGCGCCTTGCAGGTGTAGCGGCGGCGAGGACCACCCCCTCAGAGGTGAATATCGCCAAGATTCTTCCTACCCCGGGTATAATCGAATCATATTTTATCAGTCAACAACCACAAAACACACAAGAACATTCTCTTTTCAAGTGTTAGCACACGTTAGGGTTGGCATTAGTAGAAAGGTGCAGAGATATATCAAGATCTAGCATGGTATAATTTCAAACGAGCAATATTCCAAGAGGTTGGATAAGGGAGTACCGTCAAGTGTTTCCAGGTGATACGCTCCCTTTCCGATAACACGGGCAATGCGGTATGGGCCGTCCCAGTTCGGACTGAGTTTCTGCATACGCTATCCGGTGGCTCGTTTGTCTCTGAGTACCAAATCGCCTGCTTTCAGCAGTCGTTCTTTGACGCGCCTATTGTGATAACGCACCATTTTTTGTTTATAATTGAGCATTTTCAGAAGGGCTTCCTCATGCCATTCTAGTAACGCATCGAGGTTTTCTTGTAACCTTTCCTCGTTCAGTTCCTCCCTGAAGTACGCCACTCGTAGGCTTAAAGTACCGATCTCCACCGGTGTGATGGCCTCAGTGCCGAAGGCCATTACGAAAGGCGTTTCTCCAGTGCTAGTTTTAATGGTCATGCGGTACGCCCACATCACGTATGGCAGCTCGTCTGCCCATTTCTTTTTAGATCCTTCTAGGTTTTTCTTTATGCGGCTGAGAATACTTCGATTCGTCACCTCCGCTTGACCGTTGGTCTGCGGGTGAGCCACGGAAGAGAACCTTTGTTCGATCTGGAATTCCGCGCATTGGTCTCTAAAGAACTGGCTGGTGAATTGTGTCTCGTTGTCGCTGACTAGGACACGGGATACACCGAACCTCATAATAACTTGGTGTTTAAAGAAATGCCAAATTCTCTCCGTTGTGATGTTGGCAACCGCTTCCGCTTCTGCCCATTTCCTGAAGTAATCTACCGCCACGACCACAAATTTTAGTTGAGACCTTACCTTTGGAAACGGTCCTAGGATATCGATCCCCCATTTCGCAAAAGGACAAGGGGACACAATTTCAGAGATTTCCGTGGCTGGCTGTCGAGGAATGTTGGAGAACTCCTGACATTTCTGACATGTCCATACATAATTGTGGCAATCTCTTCGAATAGTAGGCCAGTAGAATCCTGACCTAAAAACTTGCGCGGCCAGGGTGCCGCCTGATGCGTGCATGCCGCAAATCCCTTCATGGATTTCTCGCAAGGTATGAAGACCTTCTTGTTCTATTATGCACTTGGCAGCTGGGTGAGAGAAGTATCTCCGAACCAGTTCCCCGTCATAGTATGTACACCGTGCCGCTTGCTTCAGCACTTTCTTTTTCTCGGTGTTATCCGCAGGCAGCTCCTCGTGTTTCAAGTATTTTATTACGGGGATTCGCTAGTCATTTTTGATTTCCTCCACGCAAAGCGACGCTTGCTCTTCCATGAAGGAAGGTACCGATATCTCTCGGTAGTATACGTCATTAGGTATGGACGTGTCCGGATTTGCGGCGAGTTTGGCCAGGCCGTCTACCTCAGCATTATCCTCTCGGGGAATATGCTCAAAGCTGACTTGCATGCCACTTTTCTTTATTTCCAACAACTCGCGTTTCACTTTAGTGAGTTACTAAACCATGATGGGCTCTCTAGCCCGAGAGTGTCCCAAGACTTGGTCTATTATCAATTTAGAATCTCCACAAATCTTTAGTCGCAAGTCTCTTATCATTCCCGTATCGTGTATGACCTTGGTAGAAAAGCTTCTCCCTATCCTGAGTCCAGGCAGTAACGCCTCATACTCCGCTGTGTTATTGGATAATGACTACAGTATTCTGATGGCGTATCGTATCTATATGTCATGCGGCTCGATTATGAAGATTCCAGCTCCGACTAGTTCTTGATTTTTGGCTCCATCCACATGAACGACCCACAAGTCAGTGTAGGTTTCCAGGAATGGGAGGTCCAAATCATCTTTTTCCTCTTCCAGTAGGTCCGTTAACGGGTCCTCTATGAAGGTGCACTCGGCTATGAAGTCTGCTAGGAATTGGGCTTTCACGGAGGGTCGATTTTTATACTGCAACCCGTATTGCTCGAGTTCGATATCCCAAATCAGCATTCTTCCCGAAGACTCAGGTTTCCAGAATATCCTTTTCAAAGGCTGGTCAGTAAGTACGATGACGGGATGGGCTTGGAAGTATCTGTCCATTTTCCGCGTGGCTTGAATTAGCGCAAACGCTATTTTCTCAATGCGAGCGTATCGCAGCTCAGCATCTTTTAAGACGTGACTTACGAAGTAGATAGGGTGGTGCAGACGGTTGTCATCTCGAACGAGGACGGCACTAACCACTTCGTCAGCAACGCCGAGGTATAAGTATAGGGTGTCGCCTGGTTCTGGCCTTGTCAACACCAGCTAGGATGATAAATAGTCTTTTAGGCTCGTAAAAACCTCTTCACATTCCGTTGTCCACCAAAAAGGGGCTTTCTTGCGAATGACTTTGAAAAAAGGAAGGCATCTCTCGCCCTGCTCGGAGATAAACCGTCCTAGGGCAATAACATGCCTTGTCAATTTTTGCACCTCCTTGACAGTTCGAGGAGATATCATGTCTTGGATAGCTTTGCCTTTCGAGGGGTTGGGTTGGATACCTTTCTGACTGACCATATAGCCCAAAAATTTACCCGTTTGGAATGGAAACATGCATTTACGGAGATTCAGCTTCATCTAGTACTCTCTCATCACATCAAAAACTTCTTTCAAGTCGAGCAAGTGGTCCTTGAAGCTTCGGCTTTTGACCAGTATGTCATCAACGTAGGCTTCCACGCTCTTTCCGATCTGGTTTTCAAATATGTTATTCGCCATACATGGGAAAGTTGCTCCAGCGTTCTTCAGCCCAAACGACATCGCTGTGTAGCAGTAGGTGGCTTTTGGAGTGATGAAGGCGGCCCTTTCTTCATCCTCGACGGCCATAGGGATTTGATGATATCCGGAGTTGGCGTCTAGTGAGCTCAGATACGCGTACCCGGCGGTCTGATCGACTAGCTGGTCGATTCAAGGGAGTGGGTAGCAATCTTTGGGGCAAGCATCGTTCAGGTCAGTGAAGTCGATGCACATACGCCAGTCTCCATTGGGCTTCGGAACAAGAACTGGATTAGCCAACCAGGTTGGATATTGGACTTTGCGAATGAAGCCTGCGGCTAAGAGTTTCATCACCTCCTTATCAACGGCTAACGCCTTTTCTGTGGAAAATGCTCGTCGTTTCTATTGGACGGGATTGACACAGGGATCAACGTTAAGTCGGTGTTCCGCCACTTCTCGCGAGATACCATGCATATCCGCAGGCTTCTAGGCGAATTCAACTTCTCGCGAGCTAATTGGAGGTTTTCCTCGGGGCTGAGCTTTTTGCTAACCAGGAAGTTTGCCTCAGTGATCCTGTTAACTGGTATGGGTACCATCTTGTCCACAGGCTGAGTACGCTTCTTATTATTATGGCCATATGGATCCACCATGACACACATGTACCTGTCATAACTCTTCTGAGTCATGAGTAAGTAGCATTCAGCCGCTAGTTTTTGATCACCTTTGATTGAGACCACTCCATCCCAGGAGGGATACTTCATCCTCAAATGATTTTGAGATATCGCTGCCCCAAAACGGTTGATGAACGGTCGCCCGAGTATGGCATTGTAAGGTAGGGTGAGGTCAACGACTAAGAATAACAGCTCCTCTGACCGTTTGGATGTGTCTTCTCTAAAGTGCACTGGCAGCATTGTAACTCCAGTTACTAGGATTGGTAGTCCATCTACCCCAATTATCGGCTTCTTACACGGTGCCAGTTCACCATTTGGGCGTTTCATGAAGTTATAGGTCTCTAACGAAAATGGGTTCACTGCGCTTCCATTATCAACGAGAGTTCTTCTAACCCCATGGTTGCCGATAACAAGCGTGACTACTAACGCATCGTTATGTGGGAACACGACACCTTTCTTGTCTTCCTCGGAGAAGGATAACACCATCCGATCCAGTGCAGTTATTGCTTCGCTTTTTATTAACGCACCCCCTCGCTTCCGCTTGTCTCCGGCTGTGGACGTCAGCTGTACAGGCTCGTCAAGGTACGGTGTACCCCCGACAATAATGTTGATGATGGGAAAATCATCTTCGTCAATCGTAAGCGTTTCCCTACCTCACCCAGCGGGTGCGTTATCATTTCCCGGAGCGCGAGGAGGTGGCTGTCTGTTGTCAGATGTCCTGTTTGTCGGGTTGTTCCTGACTTCTTCTCTTTCCTTAGTGGCAAATTCCCCGAGGTATCCCTCTTCTATCAGACGCTCTATTGCCAGCTTTAATTCTTTGTACGCGTCTGTAGAGTGCCCTTTGACTTTATGAAATTTGCAGAAGGCATTTTCCCTTCTTCCCATGACCACTCCTGGCTTTACGGGGGCTGGATAGCAGATAGGGAGGTTTTGGCAGTATAAGGGAAGGAAGGTTCGGGTCGTAAATCCGGCCCTTGGGACTATTTGCCTGCCGCCGAGTAGGGGAGTTACCAGATCTTCCCCTTGAAGAGTTGCCTCTTCATCTGTTGGAGGTTTTTAGAATATGGTCTTTTCGTTGGGCGTAATCGTCTACAAAATGGTCGTCAAGGATCGCGTTACTAGGAACGTTAGGTGCCTGAGGTACATTTTGTGGCACGTTTCGGGCTTTGTCTCTGCTTTCTTCTTCCTCCATTCGTGCGTAATTATGAGCCTTCAGTCTCAATACGTCTAAGGTTGCCATGGGGTCCACCATTAACGTGTCTCGCAATTTCTCATAATGATAGTTCCGCTTCAAGGCTTCCACAGCGAAATCGATAGTGACTCCCGGCGTTAACGACATTTCTAGGTCAAAATAATTGAGAAAATCTTTTAAAGAGTCATGAGGTCTCCTGTGTATGTCGAATAACGCCGCAACAGATTTTCTGATGGGGACCGCGGTGCTGAACCGACTTCGGAACTTGGATTCCAGCTGCGTGAAGTTGTTAATGGATTTTGCTAGAAGACCCTCGAACTAAAGGCGCGCAACTCCTGCCAATGTCATGAAAAATATCTGGCAAGGTCAATGGAATATTTCTGTGTTGCAAGGGCGATAAGGGTCGTTCGGTAACAATAGATGATGTAAAAATAGCCTGGGAAGGAACACTCGACCCAGAAACATCTGGATGATTCTTGCAGCCAGCTCGGTCAAGTAATCCAGCCGAGAACGAAGGGTGGATATTTCACTCGCGAGGGGGTTGCTTACGCCATCTGTGATAGAGGGATGCTCATCTGGGAAAAGGGCGTTCCTCCTATTGATCTAAAGGAGAGATCTGAAGATTCCGGAGTAATCTCCGGCATCGTGGTAGAATCGTCAGTAATGGCCAAAGGAAAGAGTTGTTATGCCAGAAGATGGAGGTTGTGTGGTGATAACAATTAAGGAAACACCAAGGGTATAATTGTCTTCTCACTTCAAGTCAAAGCCGGATCCCTGTAGACTTTGACTGACAAACGGCACCCGGCTGTCCTGGGATGGTCGACATCAGCGGCGGGGGGGGGGGGGGGGGGGGACACGGCATCATCCTATCCTGTATGCTGACGTCATCCTAGCGTTATCTCCCCTTGATAATGCCCACCCCTGGGGGTAACGACCTTTCTTTCTTCGGCTATAAATACCACACATTTCTAGATCAAAGGTAAGACCAATTTCTCTACCAAAATCTCTGCCAAATTTCACAGCCATACTAACTTAAGGATCGGAGTGTCTACGCCGGAGTCCCCCCTCCGACGCCTTGCAGGTACGACGGACTGCTGTTACAGTGATTCCAGACAGCCATAATCCCGACTCCTCTTCCCCAACAGTTCGGATCTTATCAAATTGGTGCTTTCATTGAGAGCTTTGGTTTTAATTAAGTGAGCATCCTTAATAGCCAGGCTCTGTTCTTCTAGGAATTGGAAGATTATGGCTTCTGATTCAGATCCGTTATTGACTCAGTCCTCTAGCCTTCCATTTGATACTCGCAGGCGACTTTTCGCTTTCGCCACGTCTGATGCTTCCACCTCGGTGCAAGAAGTTCTTCCAGGAATGTCAGATTCATCCCTTGATCAAGTAGTGGGAACATTTGTGTCCCAGTCGTATACTCCTTCATCCCAAGTAGCGGGATCTAGTCATTTTACTCCCCAGTCGAGAGGATTCGTGATAGACGGCGCGAATAACCCTTTCGCGAGCTCGATTTCAGCTCTCGGTGCCCAGTTGGACCATTTAACGGAACTGGCTATTAGATTCACGCCTAGTGCCTTCGGATCAGGCGTCTCATCTTAGTTCATTTTCACTCCACCCATTATTACAGAACAACCACTATCGTCCCCATTGCATATGAATGTCCCTTTGACGCTGCCTGTGTTGAGTGCGCCAGTCAGTCTTGTACAGTTTTCCCATAGGACGGTGGAGCCGTATGTACCGCGAGTGCCCTTACTTCCCATTCCCCAAGAGGAACGCCAATGGCAGGAGGAGGATAGAGGTCGTTAGGACGGTAGAAGGGGTGAAAATGATAGAGATATGTCTCCTGGAGGGAGTGAGAGATCCAGCAGTAGGAAGCATCGAACTCGCTCACTAAGGAGCCGCAGTCTGACTCCCAGGCGTCATTTGGAGGTATCCCCACCTCGGCATGCGCGGGAAATTCTTGATGATACTTCTGGCCACCCCTTTAGCCAACGTATAAGGCGTCACAGAGTTAGTAGACATGTGAAGCTCCCCTCAGAATCCTATGATGGTACTAGAGACCCTATCTCTCATCTTAACAAGGTGAAGGACTTCGTTCAATTCCAGACCCACAATGACGCTGCCTTGTGTCAGATATTTATAATGACCCTGTCAGGGGTTGCGCAACTGAAATCCAAGTTCCGGAGTCGATTCAGCACTACCGTCCCTATCAGGAAGTCTGCTGCTGCATTGTTTGACCTACACAGGGAACCTCAGGAATCTTTGAGGAGTTTCCTCCATTATTTTGACACCGAGATGTCGTTAACGCCAGGTGTAACGGTTGATTTTGCTATCGAAGCCTTAAAGCGAAACTGTTGTTATGGAAAGCTCAGAGATGCTTTAATGGTTGACCTGCCGGCAACCTTAGATGTGTTAAGGCTGAAAGCCCATAATTATGCGAGGATGGAAGAGGAAGAGAACAGGGACATCATTCGAAACATGCCGCCAGTTATGCCTCCAGTCTATAACACTCCTGTTCCTGCTACTTCCGAAGATCGGTTCATAGATGATTACGCTCAGCGAAAGGATCACATTCCCAAGACATCTAATCGGAGAAGAGGCAATTCCTCAAAGGGAAAGTCTGGTGACTCTTCGGCCTAGCGGCAGGGTGATCCTCCTAAGGGGCGAGTTTATGACTCAGACCTTCCTTCCTTCATTCTACCCAAAGTAGAGATACTAACAATAGTGGAGCAGCGAAACCTGCCCATCCATTATCCTGCCCCTATAAGACCGGGGGTAATCCTGGGAAGAAGACAAAATGCCTACTGCAAATTTCACAAAGCTAAAGGACACTCAACCGCGGCGTGTCGAGAACTAAAAGTGGCGATAGAGCGTCTGGTGGAGGAAGGCTATCTGAGAGAATTTGCCGTGAAAACGCGAGAAGAGGCCAAGAGTAACCCAACAAACAGAATAACTGATGGCAGAGCGACACCTTCCCGTCCCCTAGGCCATGACACTGGTCCTACGGGAGGAGGCCGGGAAATGCTTACGATTGATGATGAGGATATCCCCATCATTAGCATCATCGCTGGAGGAACACCTTATCTGGATGAGTCTACACAGTTGACACCCGCGCTAGGGGATAAGCGGAAGCGAACGGGCATGCCAATCAAGAGTGAAGCGATAAGCGCCCTGGATCGTATGATATTGTCCTTTTCTGAAGAGGACGAGAAGGGTGTGGTATATCCGCACAACGATGCGCTAGTGGTTACACCCATTATCGCTAGCCATGGAGTTAGAAGAACTCTGGTTGACAACGGAAGCGTCGTAAACTTGTTTTCATTGGAAGCCTACAATCTCCTGAAGCGTCCGGATAATGAGCTTACGCCCTGCAAAAAAACCATTATTGGGGTTGACGGAGTCCCCATCCCAGTGATTGGAGTAACCACTTTACCTGTGTATTTTAAGGAGGATACCTCCAAACGGTCGGAGGAGCTGATCGCGCGTCGAACACGTCAAATATAAGAGTGAAATAGGTATGGAAAAGGGGGTCGAAATACAACTTATCACTGTCCACAAGAGTTTGTAGATTGTGGTAAGAGGATCGTCCACAGAGACCTCTAGGAAATGTAGTTCTTGGTTGACTTCCTCGTCACTGGATTTGGTTTGGTAGAATCTGAAAATAAAGACAAAACAGAAAGAGGTAAAATAGTTCAAAATAGTATTGGCCAAAGGCTTAGCCTAGACAGGGGTCAAGATTGAGATAAATCAAATAAAAGGGAATTCCAGGTAAGGGTGATGTGAGAGCTTCTGTTCTTATGCTTCGATCATAGACTCAAGGGTATTCATCTCTTGATTCATAGTACTGCTATAGAATGGAGGTACTCCGGTTCACTCCTGTCTTCCCTCCTCTTCAAATTACCTGGCGGTTGCTCCCTTTCCTGATAATCCTAGCCAAGGGACACCTTGCTGGTTAAAGGGTTTATCCGTTTGACTGCTATCTTGAATGGTTATTCGCTTCCTCAATGGTATAGGGGAAGATAGTACCTAGGCCAAGTTATTTCCCTGTGGAAACCCTAGGTTGTCAATCTGGTCTTGACCTAGATCACTTATTTCTTCTAGTCTGGCGCGAGACTAGTCACCTACTTTGCCTAACCGACGGGTGCTCCCTTTCCTTCTAGGCTGGTTGCAACTCTTCTCTACTAGGGTACAAGAATGGCCAACTCTTGCCTCTAGTGAGTAAGCGATTTAATAAGCTCAAGAAATAAACGAATACGAATAAAGAGATTATTAAGCATGGTTTGATCTCACGAATGCATAAGAACTAAGCTCATCAACCCTTACCAAGAATGGGTGTTTAGCTACTCATACTCATAGATAGAAAAATAAAATACTTGATTGCATAAATAAATTAAATCCGAGATTTAAAGAATTAAATCCAGAGCAAAAGTATATCAATGTTGAATTGGGGAAGAAGAAGAGAGAGGGAGAAGAGGAGGACAAGTTCAGCTATAAGTAAGCTAAAACTCCTCTGTCCTTCTCTAACTCAATCTCCTAAATAATCTCCAAATAAATTATCCTGATTTGTTTTGAATAAAAATAGGAATTTAAAATATATAAAGATGGAAGGAGATCCTTGATAGGATTCTTAAATAAATATCTTCTTGATCCTTTTCTTTATCACTGGACAGCTGTGATTTGCCAGCTCGCAAGGCCCAATGCTGCTGCTCATGATTGCTCTTCCGCGACTGAGTCTTGGCCGCAGTCTTGGCCAAGACGATCTGGTGCGCGATACTTTGAATGTGAAGGAGTCTAGGCCAAACGCTAGGCCAAGACTCTGAAAATCAGCTTCAGCTCTTCAAAAATCAGATTCTTCATAAATTGCCTCCAGACCAGAACTGCAAAGATATGAGAAATACAAGGGGAAATCAGTAGCTTTACTACCCAAATAACTAGTAAATGGACAGTAAAAACATGATGAAATACAATGTAATCAGGAGCTTATCTTCCTGGTGGTGGATCTAAACCTGCCTTATAACGCCATATTGGGATGGCCATTCCTCAACCATTTTGGAGCAGTGACATCACAAAAGCACCTGCCGCTGAAATATCCATCCTGGAATGGTGTGGTCTCGATCCGAGGTAATCAGAAGTTAGCGGCTGAATGCTACCTGCTCATGACGCAGAAGAGTTGCGACAGGTACGTGTGCATAACGGTGGACCCATACGAACAAAATGAGGAGAAACGCACTCAACCTGTGGATAAGATGACTCACGTCCCAGTTAACGGGGTAGATGGAGCCGTATTTCTGGTTAGCGATAACCTCAGTCCTGAGGAAAATTTTCAGTTAGCCCAACTGTTAAACAAATACGAAGGAGAGTTTGCATGGAAACCATCTGACATGCCAGGTATCTCGCGAGAGGTGGTGGAACATCGGCTCAACGTCAACCCAGACGCAAGACCAGTTCAGCAGAAACGACGTGCTTTCTCTGCTGAAAAAGCAACGGCTGTCGAGAGGGGAGTTGCTAAACTTCTTGACGCTGGCTTTATTCGAGAAGTGCAATACCCCACCTAGTTGGCTAACCCTGTTTTAGTTCCCAAGCCCAGCGGAGAGTGGCGCATGTGCATTGATTTCACAGATCTGAATGATGCTTACCCCAAAGATTGTTACCCACTCCCTCGGATCGATCAGCTAGTTGATCAGGCTGCCGGGTACGCATAGTTTAGCTCACTATATGCCAACTCGGGGTATCATCAAATCCCCATGGCCAAGGAGGATGAAGAGAAAACTGCTTTCATCACTCCCAAGGCCACTTATTGCTACATGGCGATGCCTTTTGGGTTGAAAAATGCTGGAGCCACCTTCCAGCGAATGGCGAATCAAGTCTTTGAGAAGCATATCGGGCGAAATGTAGAGGCATATGTCGATGACATACTGATCAAAAGCTGAAGCTTCAAAGAACAGTTGTCTGACCTGGCCGAAATCTTCGAAGTAATGAGGCGATATCAGATGAAGCTGAACCCTCGAAAGTGTATGTTTGCCTTTCAAACGGGAAAATTCTTGGGTTACGTGGTCAGCCAAAAGGGCATTCAACCTAACCCGTCAAAAGTCAAAGCTATCTAAGATATGATATCCCCTCGGACTGTAAAAGAGATCCAGAAGTTAACAGGGCGTGTTATTGCACTGGGACGGTTTATCTCTAAGCAAGGTGAGAGGTGCCTCCCCTTCTTCAAGGTTATACGCAAGAAAGTTGTCTTCGGATGGACGGCAGAATGCGAGGAAGCATTCGCAAGCCTGAAGGCCTATTTATCGTCTGACTTGGTATTGACAAGACCAGAGCCTGGCGAAATCCTGTACCTATACCTTGGGGTTGCTGACAAAGTGGTCAGTGCGGTCCTTGTGCGAGATGATAATCACACACACCGCCCTGTATGTAAGTCACATCCTGAAAGATGCCGAGCTGAGATACGCTCGAATTAAGAAGATAGCGTTCGCATTGGTGCAAGCTACGCGGAAAATGGATCGGTATTTTCAAGCTCACACCGTCATTGTGCTTACAGATCAACCTTTAAAAAGGATATTCTGGAAGCCCGAATCCTCGGGAATAATGTTGATTTGGGTTGTCGAGCTTGAACAATATGGTTTGCACTACAGATCCCGACCGTCCATAAAGGCTCAGATCCTAGCGGACTTTATCACAGAATGCTCCTTTACGCCAGATCCAATGACGAAGTTGACTGAAAAGGAAAAAGAAGAGTTGGATCTCCCCTTCCCTAAACCTACACCGACATGTGGGTCATCCACGTAGACGGCGCTAAAAATCAAGAGCTTACCGGGGCCGGAATCTTCATGAGTGGGCCTCACGGCATCCATATGCGGTTTGCCATCCGGATTTTGCAGTCGTTGTCCAACAACGCCGCAGAATATGAAGCGTTATTAGCCGGACTCAGGATGGGGAAAAGTACCTCCATAAAAGGAATTCATGACTCAGGAAGGTTGGGAGATCTGCGGCTAAAAGTCTGTGGAGACTCCAAGTTGATAATAGATCAAGTGCTGGGACACTCTCAAGCTAGAGAACCTATCATGGTACAATACCTTGCTAAGGTGAAACGCGACTTGATAGAAATAAAGAAATGTGGTATATAGGTTAGCTTCGAGCACATTCCTAGAGAGGATAACGCTGAAGCGGATAACCTCGCCAAACTCGCAGCAAACCCAGAAGCGTCCTTACCGAAAGGGGTGTACTACCGGGAGCTACTCGTGCCTTCCTTTATGGAAGAGCAGGCGACGCTCTGCGTGGAAGAAAGTGACAATGACTGGAGAATCCCCGTCATAAGATACTTGAAACATGACGAGCTGCCAGCGGATAACGCTGAGAAGAAAAAAGTGCTTATGCAAGCGGCACGGTGCACGTACTTCAACGGAGAATTGATACGGAAGTGTTTCTCCCATCCGGCTACTAGATGCATAATGGAACATGAGGGCCTTCAGACCCTCCGTGAAATCCACGAAGGAATTTGCGGTTGTCGCACCCCTTTTTTCGTTGAAAAATGAGTTTAAGGTTCGCTGCGGATGCTAAGCATAAATGGATGCTTCGCATAATACAGTGAAGTCGACACCCTAATTTCTAAGGTTTAGGGAACCTAAGCGTCATGGCATAAAATAAAAAAACTAAGGCTTGGTCTAAACCATTGAACAACGGTTCGAGGTCGTATTGTGGACTTGGGAAGGTGTTAGGCACCCAAGTCACACCCTTAAAAAGGTTACCGGTAAAAGGTGTTTGAATACAGTTTTGATATACAAAGGTTTGTTTAGACGATCGAAGCATGTCAACCTCCTCTTCCCACGAACTCAAGTCACTTTCCGATCATTTACATAGGCCAATGATCGAATCGTGCCAACAAAGTCCGCTTACCGAATTGGGTCACTTTCCGACTATCTAAACATTTTTGACGCGATTTGGCCCTCAAAGGTGACGTTATATCTTAGCATTTTCGTAGGGACATATTATTTCCGATAGGGACACGAAGGACGGGGTTACCGTTTGTTCGTTATGTTAGAGCGGACGTTCCCCTTTTCATCTTAGCATTTTCGTAGGGACATATTATTTCCGATAGGGACACGAAGGACGGGGTTACCGTTTGTTCGTTATGTTAGAGCGGACGTTCCCCCCTTTTCATCGAGCCATGGATGATTAATTAATTAATTACTACGTGATCCTAACATGGACAATACTAACATCGTACGTTTTCGTGAATGCAAATAATTGTGTGGGATTTGAAGCCACCATGCTCACATATCGATATATAGCAATTAATTTCATGGTATAAACAAAGCATGTGATTTAAACATGTAAGCATGTGGATGGATTTTATCATGCATATAATTATAAGTTTTTTAGCATTTTTAGATAACATACATGAAAATAATATTTGCAAAAGACATTAAATAAATAAAAGAGACTTAGAAGAAAGACTTACTTGCGTTGCGTGATCTTGATCTTCCTTGCAAAATGAGAGTGTTAGCAACGTTTTTCGGAAATAATTAAATAAGAAAAAGCACATGCAATGTTTATTTCACTTGAACAATAAATATTTAAATAAACATGCTAAACAAATCATTCATAGCATGTAAGTATTTAATTAAATAAAGCATGGCATAAATAAATTATTTAATCATACACGTATTGAATTAAAATACAACATGGCATAAATAAATTATTTAAATCGTGTAAGCATTTAATTAAATACAACATGGCATAAATAAATTATTTAAATCATGCAAATATTTAATTAAAATACAACATGGCATAAACAAATAAACAAAATATTTATAACATACAAGCATACGAATAGTTTTTTTTTATGATAATTAAAATACGAAAATGGCACACAAACATATAAACCATTCATACGGTATTTAAAACATGACAATAGCATACGAGCATTTTAATATCCTTTACACACTAAAATAAAAGCATACGAATATTTCATGCAATTTAACATGTTATACAAGTACACGAATATTTCATGTAATTTAACAAGTTAAACAAGTATACGAACGTTCTACGTAATTTAACGAAAAATAAGTGGGTCCCACTTCGGAAATTGGGCATTAAAAAATGGGCTTGGCACAAGCCAAGCCCAAATTTTAATTTTTAAAACATGGATGGGCCAAGGCCCATCACCTTTGCATTTTTCTTTCCCGTCACCCCACTCTTCTTCTTCTTCTTCTTCTCTACAACGCCGGCCACCATGGCCCGCTACCAAGCTCTCTCCAATTCAAAATAACTCACCCAAATCAGTACCAATAAATCATGCAACCCAACAGTAACCCGAACTACCCCAAAACAGCAAGCAATTTGGACAAGAACAGTGGCGTTTTTGTACATGAAATAACTAGCTAATTAATGTGCATGTGGTGATTAATTAGCTAAAGCATTATGCAATTAAATTGAAGCAAGGAGAGTATAAATAACATGAAAACTAAGCATTCTAAGCATGTTATAGCAATTTATTCATGCATTAAAGGGAAAAATGAAATTTAAAAAAAGTTTAGAGAGAGAGAGCTTAAACATGCATATATGGCTATTAATTAGCCTAGAGGTTATACAATCAAATTGAAGTAAGGGAAGTGTAATTAGCAAGTAAACTAAGCATGTGAGGCAAGTTATAGCAATTTATTTCCACACTACATGCAAAAATGAAAATTAAAGAGAGTTTAGAGAGAGAGAGCTTACCTCTCCGGGAGAGCAATTTTAGCCAAGAAGGTAGTGCAAGAAATGGAGGTTAAGAGGAGGATTTAGTGCCCTTAATTTGGTGCTTGAAGGTTGCTATTTATAGAGGGAAAAAAAGAGTTGGAGTCGATTGGGCTTGTGGCTGCAAATGGACGGGAGATATTTTGGGAGGGTGATGATGAGCTAGGGTAGGGAAGCTTGTGGCCAAGTGATGAGCAAGTATGATTGTGTGGCTAGGTGGTGAGCAAGGCAAGCTGGAGCTGTGCTGGAGGGTAAGAACGAAGAGGTGGAGGATTTACATGCATTCATGTAGAGTTTATCCCATTTTGGACACGAACGGGATATTTTGTGTACGAGCGAAATCGTACGAAAGTGAAAATAAATCCGAGCTGAGGGTACAACTATGTGTAGAAAAATAAGGCAAGAAGACTAATATACAGTGAAGAAATACGAAAGTTGATTTAACGTATTTATTTTCTCTTTCGGAAGTGTCAAAACGTTCGCGCGCAAAATAAATGTCCTTACGACAAAAATTGAACGAAACTGAACGTGGTGGCGTGAAAGAGAAAATTAGCACGTAATTATAAAATAAGGAAATAGTGCGTTCGAGCCTCGTTCCGAGAAAACTTACTCGAGACCGAGAAAAGTTCGAATAAAGACAGTTAAAAGTACGAAAAAATAAAAAGACACGAAATGACACGAAATATTTAAACAAACTAGCCTAGGACCAAGAATCGACAGAAATTTGACCTAGAAGAGTTATTAAATACGGTAAACATAAAATTATGTAAATGTGACAAAAAAAAGTGGTCAAAAATCAACGAGCGACTGGTCAACGCCGGGGGAAACTCAGTCCAAACTGGGAGGGGCCGTACCGCGTTACCCGTATTGTCAGGAGAGGAGCTTACCATCTGGAGACACTCGACGGTACCCCCTTACCTAACTCCTGGAATATCGCTCGTTTGAAATTATATCATGCTAGATTTTGATTTATCTCTGCACCTTTTCACTAACGCTAGCCCTAACCCCTGCTAACGCTCGAGTAATGAGCTTTCTTGTGTTTTGTGGCTACGTGTGTGTGTGCAGGTGATAAGAAAAGTGGAAAAGAGGTTGCCAGGAGTGAAAAGTCCTATCCTTGTGATGGCATGTCCTGATCCGACGACTCGCTAAGTGAGGGCACGCCCCGGCACACCTAATATTTAGTGTCAGGAGTGAAAAGTCCTATCCTTGTGACGGCCTGTCCTGATCCGACGGCTCACTCAGTGAGGGCACGCCCTGGCGCACCTAATATGTAATGTTGGGAGTGAAAAGTCCTATCCTTGTGGTAACCACGTGTGGACCATAAGATGAGGCACGCCCCGACACCCCTGGGAGTGAAAAGTCCTATCCTCGTGATGGTCGGTCTGGATCCACCGACTCACTAAGTGAGGGCACGCCCTAGGATTCCTGAAGGTGAAAAAGCCTCATCCTTATGACAACCATTCTCGTGGAGACGGCTCGTTAGAGAGAGGCACACCCTAAGGAGATAATAACTCCATCTTGGAAGTGAAAATCCTATCCTTGCGGCTGGGCTGATGTAGATGGCTCGCCAAGGGAAGGCACGATTCCAGGATGAGAGGGTAACGCCGAAAGTGAAAATTCCTAGACTTGTGATGGCCTGTCCTGATCAGACGGCTAACTAGGAAGAGGCACTTTCCTGCTGATCGTGGAAATGGGAAAAATCACGAAATCCCAGCGAGTAACCAGATGCGGAATCCTGGTGAAGTGAACTGGTTGAGAAAGAGATAACAAGCGACACCGATACCCTAGAATGGCAGCGGATCGGCTCCTACAGGAAACTCATGTCTGTTATCGCTTATTTCTTACTAATAAACATTAATTGAGAGTGTGCAGGATATCTCTGACTATGAGAGATCGCGACACTCGAGGTGATAAAGAGTTGTATGGCTCGTCGGCAAAGTACACGTGAAGCCAACCACGCTGATGTTGACACGGTTTAAGGAATGGGGCCTAAAAACCCTATTCGTTATCTCTTTTGATCAAAGAAAGAAGAAGAATGCTTCTTTCAGGAATGTGCTCCCTGACGGGGCCAGACAGTGGTTAAGTCAAGCATGACAAAGCCGTTAAACAGGATCAGGGTGATAAGGGTACGAAGGCCATGCTACAAAAAATTCAAAGAAAAAGAAATACGGGAAAGGAAAATGGCACCAACAAAAGCTGATATCATAGAAGTGTCATTGTTCAAATACCCACGAAGGGACACAAAAATATACAAAGGCGAACAAAAAAGGGGGAATGCTTAATCCTCATAAGAAAGAAGGGGGCAATAACACCCTGCCTACTGCTGGTCTTCGACAATTCCTCCCTCTGGGTAGCCTTTCGATCTGGCCAAGCGGAAGCCCTCGTCATTCAGATCGGAAGAATTCTTATAAAAGACGTTAGAAACAACGTCTCCGTCATAAAGTTCTTCCCCGTGAATCTCCACAAAGCTGTTAGCCATCATAGAAGCAGTCTTTTCAATGTACCAGCGACACTTGATTGACGTTTCTGCCTCAAGCGCTATTTTCTCTTCTACCAAAGCTGCTTTCTCGTCCGCTAAGGCTGTTTTCTCTCCCTCGAGAGCGATAATCTTTGCCTGTTCAACCGCCAGAGTAGCGTTAGAGTTAGCCAGCTGTTCCTTCGCCTCCTTTGCCTCCTCCTTGGCTGCCTCCAGGGCCTTCATATATCTGTCTCGCTCTTTCAGTAGCCGCTGTTTTTCCTCTTGCTCCTACAAAAGCTGAGCTACGGAAGCGGCAAGGTCATTTCGTTCTTCAAGAGACATCAGCATGTATGCAGCCAAGAATGAAGCAGTAATGGCCGAGTTATCGCCCCCCATGGCCGCAATTCCCGAACGACGAAGCGTAGTCATATCCACCTGATGAGTGATGGGCCCAGTGGCGTTATACGAGCTTACGTCGGCCATAAGATTGGACACTACCGTCCCCTTCCCAAAACGCTTAAGCATGAAAGCATCGGAAGGGACAAAGACCACGACAGCAGGAGAAGGAGACTGGTTGGAAGCGGAACCTCCCTGGGGCCCGGTTGTCTCATGAGGCTGGTTAGAAACAGAACTCCCCTGGGGCACGAATGTTCCTTGAGGCTGATAGGAAGAGAAACCCGACAGCTCGTCAGTATAGACGACATTTGAGGAAAAGTGAAGCATTTCCGAACCAAACGAAGGTGGAGAAGTCCCAAAACACCTAGGCATGACCACGTTCTCAAAAACGCTACCAGTCTGACCCGTGGGAGGTGCGGAAGAGACAAGGATGGCTTGAGGCCCCACCCCGACATCCACCTGAATCGAGGACGGGTTTAGACCTACCTCATTGGACCTCTTCTTCTTCCTTGGTTGAGAAAGAATACGCCTCAAGTCCATATTACCTCGCGAAGGTGCAGGAGTAGAGGCACGAGAAGTAACCTACGAAGAAAAACAATGAAAAACTAAAGAAAAGGCAGAAAGGTATTGAAAAAACAGCGCAAGAAGTATAGGGGAGCAGTAGTTGTTACCGCCTCAGTGGCAGGTGCTTCCGAGGAGCAGGCCGCGTCTGAAGAAGGCAAAATTAGTGGATGGAGGGTAGCAACGCTCCTTGTCTTCCTTTTCTTCTTCCCTTTCGCGGAAGCCCGGTGAGCAACTGACTGAGGAGGAGGTGCAGCGATTGATATGACAGGAATACCAACCGGGATGGTGTCGGTTTCCTTGTCAACTGCTGCTGAAGATGTTTGGAGAGGAATAGAAGTGGTAACAGAAGTGGTGGCGATATTGACAGCCGCGACCGCTTCTCTGTCTCGAATTCTCTTTCGGCGCCTCCTAACGCTCTCGGGAACGTACTCCGGATCTGTTGCTGCAAAAGCACAAGACAGCGTCAGCGTTAGTACTAACACTGAAAATAAAAGATTGACGCGATACTCACGTCTAACGCAGGTTCTGATATCGGTCCCACAAGCCAGAAGGCGGGTGTGAATGCTGATTTCCAGACTGAGCAATTTATCAAACCAGCCCTGTTCCGTCTCGTCAAGAGCCTCCCGGCGCCAAGCCCTGTCCTTAATGCTCTGGTTGAAACCAGACCGCCACCATGGCTCCGGAAGCTCGGGAGTCTCAACCACAAAAAAACTGCTCTTTCCATTTATCAATGGAAGACTCTAAATGAAGGAGTTTCCAGGTGAAGTTCTGGAGTGAATCATCATCATAGTAGGATGATATCGCTATCACACCCCGACGGTTATACATCTTGAACAAAGACTTCAGTAATACAAGGGAAGGAGATGCAATTCCTTTGTACTTGCAGAGTTCCAGAAATGCATAAATGCCACAGTAGGCATTCGGGGCCAGTTGAATAGGATTTAGATCCAGAGAGGTAAGCAACTCTTGGATAAACGGGTCAACCGGAAACCGGAAACCATAACGGAACATCTGGGCATACATAATTCTGCGTTTGCCGGTCAGAACGCTATTCAGGCGTAAAGACTCAGGAGCGACAGAAGCCTTAAAACCCTCAGGGAGGGTGGCACCGTGATCAGGCAGATGTTTATCAAGGATGGCAGAAGAAGTAATGGTACTGACTATGGTCTCTATTTTTTCTTCATCAACTGATTTAGACCCAAAAGCACGAGTTTTTCTTTTTGCCATGGTGGAAAAAGAAAATCAAAAGATGAAGAACACAGCAAGGGAAATGAAGAAGTACCTTTTTTAGAAGAAAATTGAAGTGCCCAAAAGGTGAAAACTAGAAACGCAAGATGATTTGAGAATGTGTAGAGAAATAGATTATCGAAAGTGGAAAAAAGAAATAAAGTGATGGGTTTTATAACCCTAAGAGGCTAAAAGAAATGACTGCTGGAACAATCGCTACGCGCGTGACAGACGTGAGTAATGAGTACAACCCTAGAAAGGAGAGAAGACGCTTTGATCCTATCAAATCACGCTAGCCCTAGCGTCCTGATGAGCAGACACGTGTCTCTGAACCATCATGATCCTTCGCTCACATCAATGAGGGGATCCTGAGCATTAAATGCTCCGAAAAAGCAGAATTACTTTATCAGAAAGAGGTCAAGCATGGTGACGTCATCAACGAGATAACGCCAAGAAGCAAATTAATAGTTATCCAGAGCGGAATGACAGTCGTTATTATGCAAGCGTTATCAGTTATTACAAGCCAAATAAAACCAATGTTAGAAGAAAAAATAAAACACTCTCAAGCGCTACCATGTTCCCATCACGGAAGAACTCCTTTGTCACCCCGGCGTTTATATCCTTCAACTTCTCGAAGGCGTAGTCCGCTATCCTAGTAGGATCGAAAGCCTTGCTATGGTAATAATATGGGAATCCAGCAGCAAAGGCTTGTATCGCCTTATCTTTCCAGCGCGACATCTCATGGGGCACCTTCGCTAGCCTTGCGTCGCGGGCCGATATCTCTTCACGAAGATCAGAGTTTCTTCTGTTGGCAGTCACCAGTTCTGCTTCCAGAAGCTCTATCTTGGCCTTCCCTATCGACTTCTCTCTGGCCAATTCAGCACGGCAGTCGTTAAGCTCAGCTTGGGTATCGCTTTGAAGTTGCTCCGCCACCTTAGAGGGAGAACCTTGAGCCTAATCACCATGGATATCAGGAAAATAATTTAACATGCGGAAGCTAGCTAGCACGTCATTCAAAGAACGTTCGCGATGAACCTCTAGAGGAATCTCTGACGTCTCCACCCACAACAGAGCTCACTTCGCGATAATGGGTCTGATATTCCCAGTACGCGAAGTCCACTGGTGCCAAAGGTAGACAGATCCAAGCGATAGGAAGTGGCTCCTTGAGGACCTTGACAAGACAGATTAGCAGTAAAGGGAGGAGAGCAACTTTCAGCGGAACCACTAGCTCCTGAGATAGAAGTGCAGAATAATGGCGGAAGGCCATTCAGCAGAGGGTCAGGAGTAGCGGTAGGTTCAAGATTTTGGGCAGCAACGTCAGGAATAAAAGATGAGATAGGAGAGTCAGGAGTGGCAGTTAGAGGAGGAAGATTGACCTCCGACGAAACCTCGGGAATATTAGGAGGAACATCGGTTGATGCCTTAGCTGCTACCGCTGCCTTGGAAGTACTCGCACCGCCAAAAGAACCAACCCCAGTAGCAGGGGTTTCGTTACCCTTGTTCGAAGTGGCTTCAGCGAGTGGGTTGCTATTTCCCATTCGTAGCTTCTTCCGCTGAGCTACGGAAGCATGACAAAGCCCAGAATCAGTATCCATGTCCTCGCTGTCGCTATTAGGTACTTCAGTTTTAGGACGATTCAGAGTCACTCCTTGCCGAATGGGTAACCAGTTCTCGAGAAAATGGGAGGTGCGGTTGGAGATACCGCGCTTGGCGATAGTCTTGAATCTTTTTCTTTTTGGTGGAGCGGCAGGGTGACTGGAACTCTCAGGTGGAGGAGAGGGCGGCTGTGACTGAAGTGGCCTCACGTTCAGAGGAACGTCTTTATCGCTCGACGGTTGGTTTCCAACGTCACCTACCAACAAAACATATTAGAACAGTGAATTAGCTGAAGCGATAACGGGAGAAAAGAAACTTACTTATAGTACACTTCTCTATAAGCCTGTACAAGGCAAACTCTTGAATGCTATAAGATGATTTCAGCTCCAGTAGCACATGCGTTTGTCGAAGCTCTTCCCTGGATACTGTTGACGGGTTTGTCCAAAGAGAGTCGTTAAGACACTGATTGAAGCCTCTGGGCCAGGGGTGGAAAGGCAAATTCACAATGAAAAAACAGCTCTTCCAATTGGCCACAATCTCTTCAAAGCCCTGGAATTTCTGCCAGAATGACTGCACCAGTGCATCATTCCATCTTGGGGCGATATCTACCACACAGTCGCGGTACCTAAAACTAAAAAACTTGCGGAATAAATTGACAGACGGGACAAGGATACCCCGCAACTCGCAAATACAAATGAAGGCATAAATCCCGCACCAAGAAGGAGGCGTAATCTGAGCCGGGTTAATGTCATATCGAACCAATAAATTTTTCACTACTTCGTGGATGGGAAAGCGAAAGCCATAGAGGAACATGCTAAAATATACCATCCTATCGCCCCCCGATAGAGGGTCATGAAGCTGATAACCGGGAGGGAAAAAGATACCATTTTCCTCCAGTTCTGCCTCCAAAACCGCTTGATCAACAAAAACACTGGGTGTTCTCTCAATTTCTAAATCTATGGGCCGCCGGAAATTCTGGAGACTTCTCAAAGACCTATTTATGGCCAGAGGCCACTGAGAATCCTTGGGTATCCTAGATGTACTCATTATGAATCGGCAAGAAGAAAATCTGAGGAAAAGAAGCGAAATACCTTGAACAGAAGGCGGTGGACAAAACCGTCGGCGCCGGTGAACGGTGGTTGTAGCCTCTTTCGAAACAATAATCTAGAGAGAGAAGAAAGCACAAGCAAAGAGTATTAAGAGAGAGCAGTTGCCCCCTTTTAAAGGCTGAGTTCGAGAATCGTCCCAAAGTAAAGTGACACATGTGAAAACCTCAGAAGGATATTTATGTCCACACATTTATATCTTCTAGAGGGGGTAGTTACTGACAATCAGTTGCCAGCGGTTATATCGAGGCTACAGTTTGCCTCTCAGCGATAGCTATTAGTCAAAAGAGGAGTTAACGCCCGAGCATGCAAAACTAAAAAAGGCAAATCATCACTTCATTTAATAATAAGCCATACGACATCTACAAAGGATTGCCAAGAACGGAATCAATCATCGTCAGGCCTGTAAGAGGGCCAGTACCAGTATTCCTTGTCTGAGAGCTGAAGCTCCTCATCAGCAAAAGGAGGAGATTTGTCAGCCTTCCGCCCCGGACTCGACATCAATGGTTTCGATTCCTCCTTTGCAGCAGAGGATGCCGCCTTTGCGACAGTAGCACCTGAAGGAATTTCCTCCTCAAACCAGTCAGTAGGAGGAAACAAGCTTTTGCCCTCACCGACCGGAGGGGCTGAAAAAGAAGGATACCAGCCAGTGGTATCAAAATGTGCTCTCCTCGACTTCTTACGACCTCTGCGACGTGGCAACCGCCTCTTCCGGCATGGCGGCGAGGGGGGATTGTCGGAATCCGGGGTAGTGGGAGGAGTCGGAAGATATTCTCGCTCGTCGGAGACCTGATCATATGAATCAGCCATAAGAGAGAATCAGTAGCAGCAAGAAAATTCAAAGAAGAAGATGAATAGGGAAAAGATGAAGAACTCCCCATAAATAGTCGAAGTGACGAGACTCTTCAGATTTTCCACAAAAAGAGAGGAGGATAATTAGGGTTGGCAATTTCCACCCGCGGGTATGGATATCCGCCGGATACCCGCAATTGCGGGTGGGTATTACCCGCAGTTTGTGGGTATTTTACGGGTATGGATTTACCCGCACCCGCAAAGTGCGGGTATGGATGCGGGTATGGATAGTGCTTACCCGCTCCAATTCCCGCACTAAATACCCGCAAAATGCGGGTATGGATACCCGCAATAATACCCGCAAAATATATATACATATCATAAAATTTGTAAACCTTAGTAAATCCCTTAGTCAAACACAAACCATAAATTAAAGTTTACATATCCACTAAAGTAATTTTTCAACTATTTTCCAATCCAAAGTATAATACAAAGCATAAATTTAAATGACTTTAAAAGGGTGTTTGAAAACATTAAATATGAAAGTTTAAATTTTAAGAAATTTGCGGGTATCTGCGGGTAATCCGCGGGTACAATTTCTCTTCTCATACCCGCTCCGCGCGGGTGCGGGTGCGGGTATGGATTACCCGTAAATTTGCGGGTGCGGGTATGGATAGTGCCTTACCCGCTCCATTGCCAACCCTAAGGATAATTTAATGCATCTCGAGAAGATCAACCATGATGGCAAATTCAAAATCCTTGGATCACGCCTATTGAAATTTCTCAACGATCAAGAAGCACAGAAAAAACGCCCAATCAGTTATTACTGAATAGACGGCGCATGATTAGAAGAGCAGTTTGCCTAAGCAACCGTCGCCACCTGGCAGATAAAGAAGAATAAATACTGCAAAAGTCTGACCAGTGTCAGACTCATTTTCAGTTGGGCTTAGCCATAGCTCTCAATCGAAGCTGGGGCTAACACCCTTAAAAGAGTGGAAAAATCACAAGTCCAAGAATGGAAAGGAGTTTCATTATGGCCTAACGGCCTGAATATAAGTCCGCATACATAAAATATACAAAGGAAAAATAGAAAGATAAAGTAGAGCGGCAAGCATTCAAGCCCGGGACCCGGCGTCATTGTCGTCGTCCACCAGAAGAGTAGGGATGTCCCTCAAGGCCTCTTCCACCAAAGTCAGCTCAGAAGAGGTGCTCCTCATGCTCTTCAGACAGCAGTTCAGTAGATCCTTTCTCTGCTGCAGCATGGCAATGACTACCTCAATACGGCAGACGGCGACGGCCAACTTGGAGACATTCCCAATGGGATTGAAGTCCTCCATGGTAGCAGCCCCGATCCTGGCCTGAATGGGAGTCATCATTCCCCGGAGCTCCAGGATATCCTCGCCGGACTTCGTCATCATGTTCTCCAGAAAGCTGATGTCACCCTCAGTAAGATTTTTGAGGGTCAGGGCCTTGGAGATCAGAAAGTTTCTAGTGAGATCTTCCATGAGAAAATGGAAAATGAGGGGCAGAGAGAATGTGAAGAATCTGCAGGAAAGGATCACATTTATAGATCCAAGGCAATAGCTGCACACCAAGGCGTGTACCTCGAAAATCGAGTCATACCGTTATCCCAAAGCAGTTGGAGGGAAGGGCTAACACGGAACTCCTGGTAGACACCCGAGATGCTTGAATAGAATATGTGTCGGGGAGCGTAAGGCCTTACAATTTGTAGGCAGCCTACAGCGTGAAACCGCGTCGATATTACAGGTAGCTCCTAGTAGCGTAAAACTACGTCAATATTGCCGGTAGCTCTGGCGTAAGACCGCACAGACTGTAAGCGGCTCATGGCGTAAGACCACGACAATATCGCGGGTGGCTTACCGCAAGGCCAGACCTCATGAGTTTGGAAGGAAATGGCAACACCAAAAACACCATGACATGAGTGGGTGAAAACTCCTAAGGGTAACTAGTACTTGTCACTACATGTTATTTTCGCTAACATGACAAAACCACATTTGAGAATGTGCAGGAAAAACACGGACATATCGCCTTCGGAACGATAGCAGAAGCTTCGGAGAAGACCTGCGTTATCGCTAGCGGCCGGTCCCACTTATCCGATTTGCTATCGTATATCTGGTACAATGGAACTTACAAAGGAGTCAGAAACTTGGTGATTTTCCTGAAGCTGACACGGCGCAAGGGGAGTCACGATCCCACCAGAGGACAAGAGAGGCATCCCTTGGTGAACACTCAGGCTCGTTTTCAGTTGGGCTTATGATAACAATTAAGGAAACACCAAGGGTATAATCGTCTTCTCACTTCAAGTCAAAGCCAGATCCTGTAGAATTTGACTGAAAAATGGCACTCGGCTGCCGCTCCCATTATGCCAAGGATCCTGGGATGGTCGACATCAGCTGGGGGGCCCACACGACGTCATCCCATCCCAGGATACCCCGACAGCGCCCCATGGGCGATATCTCTACAACGATATCCTCATGCTGACGTCATCCTGTACGGTTCAGCTGACGTATGCTGACGTCATCCTGGGCGTTATCTCCCCTTGATAACGCCCACCCCTGGGGGTAACGACCTTTCTTTCTTGGGCTATAAATACCACACATTTCTAGATCAAAGGTAAGAGCAATTTCTCTACCAAAATCTCTGCCAAATTTCATAGCCATACTAACTTAAGCATCGGAGTGTCTACGCTAGAGTCCCCCCTCCGGCGCCTTGCAGGTACGACGGACTGCTGTTACAGTGATTCCAGATAGCCATAATCCCGACTCCTCTTCCCCAACAGTCCGGATCTTATCATGTGGACTCCGAATCAGAAGCCATGATCATTCCGATCTTCCAAGAAAGATAGAGCTTGGCTATTAAGGACGCTCACTTAATAAACCAAAGCTCTCAATGAAAGCACCAGTTTGATAAGATTTGGACTTATTGAGGATCGGGGTAAGGATTATGGCCGCTCAGAGTTATTGTAGTTGCCATCGAGTGTACCTGCAAAGCGCTGAAGGGGGGCTCCGGTGTAGACACTCTGATGCTTAAGTTAGTAAGGTTGTTCCAACTAGCAGAGGTTCGAGTAGCGATCTTAGGCTTACCTCTCATCTTGGGTGGTGGGGTATTTATAGGTAGAGCGTGGGCATTACCTCTAGGGGGTGGGCATTATCTTGGGAAGATAACGCCTCGAGTGACGTCATGGCTGACCTAGGATGGGATGACGTCGTGCGTATGAGTAGATAATGCGTTCCGATCTCAAGGCTGGTGTGAAGACGGAAATACCCTTGGAATTGCCTTAATTGTTATCAGAAATAAAGTATTCGATCTACGGTCTGAGAAAAATCACTCCGGACCGATAGAGGTTCGAGCGAAAAGACAGTCAAAAAATTAAAAAATTAAAAAGGCCCTAAATGACACGGAATATTAAACAAACTAGACTATGACCAAGAATCGACAGAAATTTGACCTAGACGAGCTATTAAATGTGATAAGCGTAAAAGATACGTAAATGTACAACGTAAACCGAGAATACGGTTTAGTCAAAAATACGAGAAAAAAAAAACTAAAAAGACGTTAAATGACGTGAAATGTTAAAACAAATAGCCTATGATAAAAAATCGATTGAAATTTGACGTAAACGGACTATTAGATGTAATAAGTAATAAAAAATGAAAAAAAAAGTTGTGACGTATGTCAAAATTCGGGTAGCAACAGACGTCTTGGCTTCCATTGTTTCCACCCTCAGGTGTGGCATTCTTGGCCATGAGTTCTATGGTCTC
Organism: Viola odorata; assembly: GCA_963691705.1. Taxonomy (NCBI): domain Eukaryota; kingdom Viridiplantae; phylum Streptophyta; class Magnoliopsida; order Malpighiales; family Violaceae; genus Viola; species Viola odorata. The sequence continues at coordinate 66,315,484 of OY829537.1, read as the reverse complement.
CTTGTTAGTGGCGGGAGTGAGAGCAGTAAGGGAACCATTAGCGGCAGCATTAAGTAGGGCCCTCTCATGAGCTTTAAGGCCTTAACAAAAGTACTAGATAAGGGCATGCTTATTAAGGTTGTGCGAGGGGCACATAGATTTCATTTTCTAAAATCTCTCATAGTACTGGGCAAGATCTTCTTCCTTTTTTCTGGACAATAGACACGAGTTGCTTGCATGTGGTATTGGATATTGATGCTGGATAATATTTTTCAGTGAAGATCTTAGACATCTTGGCCCAAGAATGGATGGATCTCGGAGGAAGGTCATAATACCAATCGAGGGTATCATCTTTAAGAGACCACATGAAAGCGCGTAGCTTAGCTTGTTCAATGCTAACATTTGGAGGTTTCATGGCCTCGCAAATGGAATGAAGTTGTTGGAGGTGACGAAGTACATTCTCCTTTGCAACTCCACGAAAGGTCAGGAGATGATGCATGACGGCAGACTTAAGAGTCCAATCGTGCTGGATAGCGGGCCAGATGATGCAGTTGTTGGACATATCGGGGGCAACATTGAGATGGTCAATGGTCTCCTGATTCGGTGGAGGCAGTGGTTGGTCTTTATGACGTACATGATTGTCGAGGTTTTCCATAGCTGGAATATCAAAGTGGTCGGTTGGTGGGTTTTCCAGACCTCGATGAAGGTAGGCTAGGTCTTGGTAAAACTGACGCTTGGGGTTGGCCAGATTGGAAAGATGTCTGTCGAGGTCAAGATGAGGGATTCCTCTACACTAGGTAGATGATCCTCTGGCTTGCCTTCGAAGTCCTCTTTATGTCCTGGTGAGTTCAAGATCGAGGGGTATTAGATCTCGAGGGGAAAGATATATTCTTTAATAATTAACAAGAAGAGAAAGTGAATACGAAAATAGATTCAGATAGGACGGGATCTTAGCAAGGGGTATTCTCGGGTTGTTTCCAGGGTTAGTTAATCATCGGCTCAAGGATATTCCATCCTTATACCATAGACATGCTATAGGGATTGATAAGATCCAAACTCCTGTTGGAGGATAAAAAGGGGAAGATGGCTTCTTAGAGTCGCTATTCACCGTCGTCCCGTGTACCTGCAAAGCGTCGGAGAGGGTCTCCGGCGTAGACACTCCGATGCTTAAGTCAGTGAGAGTGGTGAGAATAGTAGAGTTTTTGCCAGCGATCTTAGGTTTACCTTTCTCTTCGATCTTAGGGGTATTTATAGGCAGAAAACTGAGTATTTCCTAGGAGAATCCCGTTATGTAGGGGTGATAACGGGTTTGATAGGCGGCTGGAGTTTCCCGTTAACGATGCACGTTATCGCTACGCGTTAGCTAGGGATGGGATAACAACGTGTTGATTGAGATCCCCCTGCTGATGTCGATCATCCCTAGATCCTCGTATGAGGTGATGGCTACCGCGATCTTGCCGACAGCTACAGTACTCCTATCCCCCTCGTGGGGTTTATGGGCGATAGCACCCTCAAAGTTTCATTTATAGTTATCACAAGCCCAATAGAAAATGAGCCCGAGTGTTTCACCAAGGGCTGCCGCTACATTTTCGGCCTTGTCTGTTCCATGTTCTATTAGATAACGGGGTGACGCAATTGTCGAGAGGCACGTCTTTTCAAACCGCCACTCCCCTGGGTCCTATAAATTCATTTTTCTATTGCGCTAATTCTTTTCATCTCTTCTCCATTTACCTCGGCATTCTCATCTTGGATGATCTGACAAAGAACTTCTTAATTTGAAAGGCTCACACTCTCAAAAACCTCAACCAGGCCGATATGGGCTTTCTAGAAAACATGCTAACCAAAACCTCTAAGGATATTCTAGAGCTCCAGGGGATGATGACCCCTCTTTTGTCCAGACAAGGTGCAGCTTCAATGGAGGATTTCAGTCCTCTGAGAATGTGTCTAAGCTGGTTGCTGCTATTTCCCGTATCCAGGTGGTCATCACAATGCTGCAACTAAAGAAGGATATATTGGTATGCTGCTTGAAGGGCATGAGGGTTTCCTCCTCCAAACTAACTTCGATGGCGGATGCCCTGAGGGAGATTCCTACTTTGCTAGAGGATGACGATGCTGGGTCCCATGCTTGACCATCGGCCATCGTCATTTTGTTTCTTCTTTTTATGCTTGTGTTGTACGCGCTTAGGCGCTTAGGCCGCTCAGGCTGTGAATAAATAAAAGATGTCTTTCCTCGTTATCTCCTTTGCCGTCTTCTGCTTCTGATGTCGTATGAATCCTTATGTTAGTTGGGGCAGTTGCAAGCCCAACCAAAAATGAGTCCTCTACAGGACGTATTCTCGCAATATTCACGTTCCTTATCCGCTAATTGACAATAAATGTTTTACTCAACCGTTTCTTGTATTTGACTTTATGTTGCACTCCCAATGGTGAATGATTGGGTGGGTTTTTGGTGCCTCTTGATTGGCGCGACTTTCCAGCAGGTGCGATCACGCAAGATCAGATTCTGTAATTATGATAATTCTTCTTGAAATGCATTAATTATCCTGGTGTAAAAAGCAGGAAAATCCCTTCACCATGACTATTTAATGGGGTTTTCCTTTCTTCTTTATGTTAATCTTCATTTCATTTCATTGTTGAAATTGCTTGCCATTTCATGGCTGACTCATATTCCATGGATGTTGTCGAACGTGACTCCCCACCAACTCCTCTAGATTCTGACGATCCTTCTCCCTCGTGCCTGAAAAGGCGGTTCCCTCGTCGTAAGAATCGTAAGAGGTCAAAGAAGAATACCTCCGAGGCTGTCAACGTGTCTTCTGACTTCTACGTCCCTTCTGTACGAAAGGGTGATGAACTATTTCCTCACATTAGTCGTTTCTTGGAAAGAGATTCCACTCGTGATATCGGTTCTGAAACTACGGCCTCTGTCATCAAGGGGAATTCGAGTACAATTGTTACAAAGGGGAAAAGTCCTTTGGAGGATCCTCCGTCAAAGCTAGGTCAAGAGAAAAGGGCTTACGAGCCTTTCCCTTTTGTCAATGATGGGCTGCCGTCTTCAGAAGGGGATGATTTCTATTAGCCTTCTTATTGGCTCTATGAGGACTGACTTTGCGCGTTATGTGCCTTGTAGATGTCGTATGGCTTTATGAATTATCTGCAACTATTTTTCGTTACCGTTTTTGCGTTTTCTTCCCAATTTCTTTAATACCTATCGCGAATGCGTTAGTCCTTTTGAAGTAACTGTTCTATAACCGTCTGACTTGGTCAAAAGTAAACACCCTTCGAAAAGATGTGACGAGTAACTGCTTGGTCTTAAATTCTCCTTTAATATGATTCCACGTGGCAGCTTCCTTTCTACACGCGTCTTCATATGATTCGCTGCTCAATTAGTGTGGTGGCTCTTAGTCCTTTAAGAGGAGACTACTTTCTCTTTCTTACTCTTTTTTACCCTCCTTTCAAATTTCCTTTTCCCTTTTCCTTCTGCTTTATCACGAAGAAATTTCTTGCTCGTCCGTCGTCCACCGCCAGCTCGCCTGTAACTCTTTTCTTTCAAGGTATTTCACCCCATCTTTTCTAAGTTTTCTTTGCACTGGTTCATTATGCGTATGATAAGATCTCCTAGGGGTTTTTAGAGACCTTTAGATCCAGAAGTCGATAAAACACCGAGTATTTTTTCTTGGAAACGGTTCTGAAGGCTGAATTAGAGAGTCATGGTATCTCTTTTCCCCCTAGTTATTCCGTTATCGTTCCTGATGATGGTCTGCGGCTTCATGATCCACTGTGGATAAACTATAGAATGGTTTACTTTAAGATGTTCCTTTATGGCTTTCATTTCCCAGTTCATACTTCAGTAGAGATATTGTTGCACCAATATGATATTAATTCGGCTCAGATAACTCCTTCCTCCTGGTGTGGAATTTATACCTTTCTTCGTGCTTGCGAGATGAAGGGCATTGATCGTCACTCAAATATACTAATATTTTCCTGGTGCCTAGATGCACAAATTAATGTGTACAGAGCAAGACAGGGTCGAACCACAGAGATTGAAGGGCTAATTTGCTAATGAAGATGTATGACAAGGCAATATGCAACAGATCAAACCAAAGTCACACTACGGGGGAGGGGGGGGGGGTTATGTTGATTAACGAATTAATCAATGCAGAGTGTGGGAGCTAACAAAATAGAATTGGAAAGTACTTATCTAGGGCACGGAAGTAAATCGTAATCCAGGGCAAGAGATGTAAATTGTAATCCAGGGTAAGAGATGTAAACAGATCGAATGCAGGAAAAGTAATGAAAAAGATATTAATCAAATAGGACGAGATCTTAGCCAAAGGTGCTCCCTTGGGTTGTTTTCTAGGTCGGCTAATCATCGGTGCAGAGGTATTCCAGACTCATGCGCAGATCTGCTATAGGGACCGCGTTTCCACACCGCATCCCCTGCTTACCTTCTTAGATAAAAGTCACCCCCCGTTTCCACATATGAGGTGACCTTGACGTTCAGTCATCCTCCCAGCTACCTCCCTTGTCATCAAAAGGCAGCCTTGACCTTCCGGCCTGTCACGGGCTCGAAGTAGGGAGGCTAAATTCAGAACGCCCATGAAGGGGAGGTAAGATAGATCTAGGGCGCGACAGCTCGGCTTGTCAGACCCGTATCACATACCCTAGATTACTGTTTACCCCTAGGTGAGGCCTCTCGCGCTGCCTCCCCTAGGTGTCTGCTCAAACTCCAGGGCTTCGCGTCAGGTATAACCCTGGAATATGACGTTACTCATGCAGAAATACTAAAAGATGATCAAGCTCTTAACATTTCTAGACAAGCATGGAATTAAATCGGTGAACAGTTATGTGTCACAAGAGAATATGTTAAGCATGCATTAGACCTCTTAGCCGAACCCTACAACCCTTGAAATACCCTTCACCAAGAAAGGGGTATTTAGCTACTCATACTATAATATAAACAGTAGGTAGATAGAATCATACAATGATAAAATAAAGAAAGTAAAAAGGGAGTAGAGGAAACCGGTAGATTAATTAATAATCGAAGAGGAAAGTTGTTGATAAAGGCTGCTCTTGGTAGCAAGAGGAGAAGATCCCTAGAAAATAAATGCTGAAACTAATGTAAGAAAATATCCTTGGAGCAACCGTCCTTACAAAAACCCTAAAACTATGCTTATATAGCCTAAAACTAGCTAGGAGACAAAAACAGCTAAGGGCAAGGAGGGCGTGACAGCACATGTCCTTGCAAAAGGAATATTCTGGGATTCCTGACACGCCTGATGCCTTCTAGAAGCGCCTAGGATTGCGGGCGGATCTCAGAAGATGCTTTCTTTGGAAGAAGGTTCAGAACTGTCAAGGCCTTGAGACAACGCACTGGTCTGGTTCGCGTCGAGGTCTTGACGACATTCTTTCTTCTAGGCCTAGAAAATGGAATTCCTCAGGAATGCTCTAAAATCGCTTCTTTTCGGTCTTTTCCCTCCTTTGATGCTAATCTGCAAATAAGATTGAAATGAGGGTCAAATAGCAACATCGAGCCCCCGAAAGGGCTAGAAAGGAGGGTAAAACCGAGCGTATGAAACGTGTTATCAAACATCCCCACACTGCCTCTATGCTCGCCCTCGAGCATAAACAAAATTGGAAAGCCACCTCATTAATAAACGTACATAATCAACTCCCAACACCTAGAATTGGCACGCCATCCTACAAACTATACCCAACCAGAACAAATCCAGACCTAGAAAAGCACCTGCATCTGGCTGATTAGAATAACGACCCTATCAACCAGACTTTTCCATATCTAGCCTATTCACCAGCAGTCCTCACAAAGATGTGTATTTGCACTCCTACTCAGAATAAAATATGTGTTTTAGGTTATCACTCAGGAATGCAAATAACACAACACAGGCATGGTTTGCACGTCAATCCGAGTACTGTAGAACACATGCATGGGCAATCAATGATCGGAAAAGCGACCCATCAGCAAATAGAAAGAAACGGGATCGAAAGATCTAGAAATATGGAAGAGAGAAGTAGGAGATGTACAGAAGAGAAAGAGGGGAGAAAAGAAGGAAGGAAAAGAAAGAACCAGGCAAAACCTGATTGGATCCCTTGGCTGGGAAAAAGCGAAGTGGCGAGGCAACTTTCATCGAGGGCACGAGATGATTCGGGGGCAGGAAAGTCTTCTTATTGAGGCTTCGGATGCGGATGCTTTTACTTGGACGTTCGGTGCCCTTCTCCTCTTATTTTGAAATTTAAATGTTTTTTTTTATATAAGAGGGCACGAACATGCAGCAAAACTTTTGATTCTACCAGGGCGTGAAACTTTTGATGTTCCGCTCAGCGCTTGCCCTTGATCTGCTTCCAGCATCGATGGTGACTTCTTTTTCGCTTCCCCACACTTGAATGTTTCTGGGGCTCAAATTGTCTGAATGTTCTAGGGCTCGAAACTCTTTCGAGCTTTTGCTTTTTTTCTTCCCCTAGATTCCTGCTTTCTGCTCTGAAGTCTTTTGCTTTTGTCTTCCTTCCCCACACTTGAACTTGTCTACGCACTTTAGGTGTCTAGACCTCGACGTTACCCTCAATAATCACTACCTCACCTGCCAAGGAAAAAGATCAAGAAAAGACGAATGGTTAGGAAAGAGTATGAAAAGAAGGGGAATGTCGGGGGCTCGAAAAGAAAAGAGAGAGAGGGGGGAAGAAGAGAAAGAAAGAGACATTGATGCGAAGTTTTCTGTCATATCTAAGCTTTCCCATGTCCTAACAGTGACTATACCCAGGGATATCATGCAAACCTAGATTGTGCCTAGCTAAGCATTTTTCTCAAAAATAAAAGGGCGTGAAGCTCAAATATGCTCACGGGATCAAATTGTGACTACTGGTGTTGTTGCCTAGATATGGGTATAAGGACTAGCAGGTCTAAAAATGCATGTTCAGGCGTAGGTGCGATGGATGCCATGCTTCTTCTATGCATCGAAAGTTGAAAAACGCATGCTAAAAATGAGGGTTTGAAAACTGATAGTGGGAAAATTTTCCTAGCATGGCTAAAAATAAAATTCGAAGATCATGCAATCATGCAGCAAACGTGAAAATAAACATGCAATCACACAAGCAAAATGAATAAATAATTCCCTCCCCACACTTAGGCAGCGCATTGTCCTCAATGTGGGGAGAGAATAAAAAGAAGTTTAAGAAGTATAAGTACAACATAGTAATAAAAACATTAAAACTGTTTAGTGCCCTTTTTAGGGGCTGGAGAGATGAAAATGTTCGGGGGTGGGTTACTAGGGTGGCAAATTTCTACGGGCAACTTCAGCCGTCAAAGCCTGAAGTTCCCGCAGAATGAGCTGGAGAAGTCTCGTCTGGGTCGAATCATAGACGATGAGAGGTATCGGGGGCTGGCTTGCTGATGCCGCGTTGGCTTGACGAACTGCTTCCGCTTAGGGCACTTGTTTTTCGGAGGCTGGAGGAATGGCATTGGAGTGGGGATCCGAAAGATCTGGATAGTCAAAGATGCCACCGTTCTTGGTCCCGAAAACCTTCTCTGCTGCTGGGGCACAACCTAGATAAAAACTCAACACACCACGTGAGAGACACAAATGGCCCATGACATCCAAGGTTCGGATATCCAAATCCACAGAAAGGTTACTAGCAGCCAGGTCAATCCTACGCATCTTCACAGCAAATAGGGAGATAAGGGATCCAAAAATAGGTCCACGACCACCATTTAATACATGTAAAAAGCCCGAAGCTACCCAAAAACCAAGATTGACCCTACGTTTGTGTTTCATGCACCATAAAAAGAAAAGTTCCTGCAGAGATATCTGTCCCGAGGAACCAAATCTTGCTGAAAAGGTGAGGGCCAGATACCGGTGCAGGATACACAGGGCAGGATCAACGATTTCATGGGCTTTACTACCTTTAGGATCATACTTAATAGTAGGCTTATTGGTTAGCTCACGAAAAGCAGCAGTGGCATCAAAAACAGAAGGGATAACAGTCAAGGCATTCTTGTACAGAGGGGTGTTCAGTTCATCCTTAGTGATAAATCCTAACCAGCAATTAAATTCACCCAGGGTCAGATGCTCCCATTTGTTAGCTAGCCTAAAGTTGATCAAACCGAGGGTAGAGGAGTTCGGACCGACCTTGCCCTTGGGCCTAAAAGTGTCATCTACCCAGAATGTAGTAAAAAACTCAAGGGAAAGCTCGACAAAGGTTGGGTGTTCCAAATAGAACAGAGACTCCCAACCAATGTTGGTTACATACTCCCTGATCTTGGACTCAATGCCCATCTTAGCAAGAAAATCAAAATCCAGGCGCGCACATGAGCTAACGCCCTTGGAATTCAGCATAGTTAACTTGTCAAGAGAAGGTTTATCATTAAAGACAATCCATTCATGGGGTGTGGAAAGGTCAGAAGTCACCTGTTGTGAGCTGGATCTGGGGATGGATGAAGGCGCTGGGGTCTCGACCTCGACATCATCATCTGTTTCGGGGGCCCGAGGCTTCTTGGAACCCGAGGGCTTGCCGGTACTGGTGGCTGAAAGTTTCCTCTTGAGGCTTACTGGTGTATCAACTGCAGCTGGCTGCTCTGGTTTGGCCTCAGCTTTGGATTTTCCTTTCTTAGCTGCTGATCTTGCCGCGACTGCTTTCTGCTTTCTCTCCACCTCCTCTGTAGCTTCCTGGGCCTCGAGATCTTCCTCCTCTTCGTCTCCTCCGCTGCTCTCCGCTTCTCCACTTTCTCCCATTCCCTCCTCCATGACCTCGAGATTTTCATTCTCCTGGCCAATACCAGTCTCTGTTTGGTCCTCCATGACCTCGGCTTCTTCGTCAGAGATTAGGATGTCGTTGAAGACCTCCTCCACCGTTAAAGCAGGCTGAGGAGCTAGGAAACGATTGACGACCGCGTCAAGGGGGGACTGCTTGGTTGATGTAGAGGGCTTTTTGGATTTGGACTTGGTCGTGGACGATCCAGGAGGGAGCTTCACCACACGGCCGCCTCTAGTGGTCGTCGTGGTAGGAGGAATGGAGCTTGTGACTTCTATGTCATCTTCCACCGGGGTGAACTCTCTGATCTGCTCCACGGTTGTGGGTGAGACCGCCGTAGGAGAGGGAATGGGGCGTGGGTTAACAGACAGTGGTGTGACTATTTTGTATGAAGCCGAGTTCGGTGTAGCTGACTATGATCTAGACCTAGAAGGAACGGGGCAGGAAGTGTCCACCGGTTTAGATCCAGCAGCGTTCTTGCGGGCTGGCTTTTTTGTCTTAGGTGCCATTGATGGTGAGGGAAAAGATGACAGTATTGGGGATGGTGATGGTGGTGGAGAGAGGATAGGGTTGCGTGTTTGGTGAGGGAGAGGTGAAAGTGATAGGTTTGAAAGTGATATGAGTGAAAATTGGGTGGGAGCGTGGGAGAGAGAGTGGTAATCACAGCTGGCAATAAATGGCGTAGCTTTTGTATTTATGAGGCCTGCCTTTGCTGCGCTTGTCAGGCCACGTGGCGCCCTGGGCGTGGAGCACGACAGCCCACGTGTATCTCAACTGCCTAGAAAGGAGAACAACTTTTAAATTTCAAAAAGGGAGTCGGTTGATATAAGATATGGACAAAAAGAGAGAATAAAGGTGAGTTAATGCTAAATAAAAGGAATAAAATCATAGGTGAAAGGGATATATACAATTAACAAAACCTGGGAATAAAATCAAATAAAATCAGAGAATCCAAAAAGGTAGAGAGAAGATAAGGGAGAGAGAAAGGATTTAGACGGCATATCAAATGCCTCCAGCGTGGTCCATTTACTCGTCGGGACCTCGACGTGCTTTGATACTCTAGGTCTGGACAGGTGGGACATCCACCATAGCCTCCTCAACAACCGAGGGCTGGAAACCTTCATAGAAGGGCTTCAGTCTCTTCCCACTGACCTTAAAGATGATTCCTGTGACCGAGTTCTGAATTTCAACTGCCCCATGGGTGTAGATTGTCGTGACCACGAAAGGTCCTGACCATTTGGATTTTAGCTTCCCAACAAAGAGTCGCAGGCGTGAGTTGTACAACAAGACTTGCTGTCCGACTAAGAATGTTTTGGGACGAAGGTGCCGGTCATGATAAGCTTTTGTCTTGCCCTTATAGAGCAGGGCATTCTCATAAGCATCGTCCCTCAATTCTTCTAGCTCTTAGATTTGCAAACGCCTGTGTTGGTCAGCGAGGCCTAGATCTGTGTTCACTTTTCTGATAGCCCAAAAAGCCTTGTGCTCTATCTCCACTGGGAGATGGCATGACTTTCCATAAACAAGTCTGTAAGGGGTCATTCCTATCAGGGTCTTGAAAGCTGTACGATAGGCCCAGAGAGCATCACCCAGTTTCAAACTCCAATCCTTCATCGACTGGTTAACGGTCTTCTCAAGAATGGATTTGATCTCACGGTTCGAGACCTCAGTTTGACCGTTAGTCTGAGGGTGATAAGCAGTGGATGTTCTGTGGTGGACTCAATACTTTGTCAAAAGAGAGGACACAACACGGTTGTAAAAGTGGGTACCCCTATCGCTGATCAGCGCTCTAGGTGTACCGAACTGGTTGAAGATATTGGTGCGGAGGAAATTCACGACCACCTTGGAATCGTCCGTTCGAGTAGCCTTGGCCTCGACCCATTTAGAGACATAATCGACGGCCAGAAGGATGTAGATGTTGCCAAAGGAATTGGGAAAAGGGCCCACAAAGTCTATACCCCAGATATCAAAGATCTCGCAAGCAATAATGTTTGTCAAGGGCATCTGATTTCTGGCCCCGATATTTCCAGTGGCCTGACATCGGGGGCATGAAGCACAAAACATGTAACTATCCTTGAAAATGATGGGCCAGTACAGACCAGCTTCCAGAACCTTCAGGGCAGTTTTCTTGGCCGCGAAATGACCTCCTTCTGAATGGCAGAATTTAAGGATCGAGGGTACCTCATCCATGGTTACACATCTACGAATGCTCTGATCCGAACAGTGCTTCCATAGGTAGGGGTTGTCCCATATGTAGTATTTTGCTTGTCTTCTGATTCTGTTGCATTCAGAGGGAGTGACATCAGCTGGGTAAGTGCCAGTAGCACAAAAGTTTGCAATATCGGAAAACCATGGGGAATAAACAGCTTGGGCTAGACATAATTGCTCGTTTTGAAAAGTATCCCGGATTGGCTCAAGCGAATTATCTTCTTGGGTTGGAAGTCTACTCAAGTGATCTACCACAAGGTTTTCTTTTCCTGCTTTATCTTTGATAGCGATATCAAATTCTTGTAGGAGCAAGATCCAACGAATAAGCCGTGGTTTGGCATCGGCTTTGGTCAACAAACACCGAAGGGCAGAATGGTCAGAGTAGACGAGGACATGAGTGCCTAGCAGATATTGTCTGAACTTGTCTAGGGCATAGACTACGGCCAGAAGTTCTTTTTTTGTGGTAGTGTAGTTCTGCTGGGACGGGTCTAGCAGCTTGGAAGCATAATAGATGACATGGGTCTCTTTATCCTTCTTCTGACCCAAAACGGCACCTAGGGCCTGATTACTGGCATCACACATGACCTCGAAAGGTAGTGTCCAGTCGGGGGCTCGAATAATCGGGGCCGAGATAAGTTTGTTCTTGAGAAGTTCAAAAGCGGTTTTGCAGGCCTCGCTGAAATCAAAGGACACGTCCTTCTGGAGCAAGTGACACATGGGTTGGGCACTCTTGGAAAAATCCTTAATGAACCTTCGGAAGAAACCGGCATGGCCTAGAAAAGATCTCACATCGCGGACACAGGATGGGTAGGGCAGGGATTCTATTACTTCTATCTTGGCTTTGTCAACCTCAATTCCCTTGGGCGAGATAACATGACCAAGCACTAGGGCTCGATCCACCATGAAGTTACATTTTTCAAAATTCAGGACAAGATTCGTCTCAATGCAGCGCTCTAGGCACCTTTTCAGATTGTTCATGCATTCTTCAAAAGAATTCCCATAGACGGTGAAGTCGTCCATGAAGACTTCGATTCCATCTTCAACTAGTTCAGAGAAAATGCTGACCATACATCGTTGGAAAGTGGCAGGGGCGTTGCACAGACCGAAGGGCATGCGTCTATACGCGAAGGTCCCGAAAGGGCAGGTAAAGGTGGTCTTTTCCTGGTCTTCAGGAGCAACTGGGATCTGATGGAATCCGGAGTAACCGTCTAGACAGCAATAATGGGTTTTACCGGCGAGGCGTTCTAGCATCTTATCGATGAAGGGCAGGGGAAAATGATCCTTCCTGGTAGCGGAATTCAATCGACGGTAGTCAATACACACTCTCCACCCATTCTGGATCTGGGTAGGAATGGATTCGCCATCTTAACCGATGGTGATAGTTATTCCTATTTTCTTGGGCACGACCTAGATAGGGCTGACCCAAGGGCTATCTAAGATGGGGTAGATAACTCCCGCATCTAACAACTTGAGAATCTCTTTCTTTACCACTTCCATCATAGGCGGATTAAGTCGCCGCTGAGGCTGGCGAATGGTCTTGCTCGCGTCTTCTAGGTGGATGTAATGAGTGCACAACGCTGGAGACAGGCCCTTAATGTCCGCAATGGTCCATCCTGTGGCTTATCTGAAGTTCCTTAGCAAGGAAACTAACTTGGACTCCTCGAGGTCTTCGAGCTTGTTGGAGATAATGACAGGTAGAGAGTTATCGGGGCCTAGATAAGCATATTTCAAATGGGTAGGTAGTGGCTTCAGATCTAGGGCTGGAGCCTGATCAATAGAGGGAAATAACTTAGCATGGCCTGGATATTCAGGAGACTGATTCGGAGACTCATACTGAGCAACAGCGCATTCTTCTAAGGCAGCGACGACAGAGTGTAATTCAGATGGAATAGGAAGCGTCGAGGCCACGACATCTAGAAGAGCTGGCGTCAGACTCCTGTCAAGGGCAAATTGCAAGGGGTTAGTAGAATATATGTCATCAATCTCCCCTATAATGGGGTCAACAATATCAACATAATTCACACTAGAAAATTCAGAGGGGTATCGCATGGCTTCTAGCATATTGAATTTGATGATCTCTCCATCAAATTTGAGGGAGATGGTGGCATCATGAACATCAATCTTTGCTCGGGCTGTGGCCAGAAATGGGCGGCCCAGAAGGACATTTGTGGATTTGGTGGAGTCTTCGTTCTCCATTGCAATCACATAAAAATCCGTAGGGAACAAGAATTCTTCCACTTGGACCAAGACATCCTTGATTATCCCCTCGGGGTAGATGATAGAGCGGTCAGCAAGCTGGATGGTGAGGTCTGTGGGCACGAGAGGCTCGAGGCCTAGACTGTGGTAAATTATCAAGGGCATGACATTAATTCCTGCTCCGAGGTCACACATGGCCTTGCCAATATCGACTGTTCCGATTCGACAAGGGATAATGAACATGCCTTGGTCTTTGCATTTCGGAGGGATTCGACGCTGGATATGTGCAGACGCGTTGGCCCCTACGCTGATCTTGTTAACTTCGGCGAACTTGTTTTTGTTCGTGCATAATTGCTTCAGGAATTTGGCATAGCGAGGGACATTCTTTACGGCCTGGAGAAGAGGGATGTTGAAAACCACTTTACTGAACATTTCAAAGATATCGTGATCCTTCTTATCTTTCTTGGCCTTGACCAATCTGTGAGGGAACGGGGGCTCGAGAATCTTATGAATGTACTCTTGAGTAAATTCTGGTGGGTTGGGGTCATTCAGTGGTGAACCTCTGGGGGAGCGGATTCTGTCTTCTTTAACTTCCACGAATCTAGGGACTTTGGGGAGCTTTGTTCTAGGTTTAGGCCGGATTTCGGCCTCTGGAGAATTTTAAATATCTTGGGCTGGAAGCTCTGGTGGGTTCAAAGTTGTTCCACTACGCAAAGTTAATGCGCAGATATTGTGCTTGGGATTTGTTTCGGTCTGGGGTGGCAGTCTGCCATGATTTGTTAACTCTTGTAATTTGGCAGTCAGGGCACTCATTTGCTTCTTAAGTTCATCTATTTCTTTCTGCTGCTCGGGATTCTTAGGCATCTCAGCAGTCGGGGGCTGGATAAAAGTCTGATCTGGAGGATGGACAAAGGTCTGATCCTGAGGACGTTGGCGTTGATACTGGTTCTGATGAAATGTGGGTCGAGGTCTGAAATTTGGTATATTAGGAGGGGGGTTTCTATAGGGGTTCTGGTGTGGTTGATGGCTAGGCCCCGAAAGCTGAGTGTTTGGGACCCATCCTTGGTTTGGTTGTTTCCAGCCTTGGTTGTAAGTCTGAGCGTAAGAAACTGGAATAAATTGGCCGGCAAATTCACTTGTATTTCCTCCGGAATATGGGGACATACATCAGTGGGGTGATCCACGAAATTGCATATCTGGCAGACCTTGACAGGTGCGGGTTGTCCGGTTATGAAGTTTTAGAACATTCCTGTGAGAGAGGATATCTGGTTCTGAAGGGAAGCTACTTGGATATCCTAGCCTGGATTGTTGGCAAGGTCGTCAGAGGCATTCTTGGCCATGAGCTCTATTGTTGCTCGAGCGGCTCTTGGAGTTAGAGCAGTCAGGGATCCATTGGCAGCTGCATTAAGCAACGCCTTATCATGAGCTTTGAGGCCTTCACAAAAATATTGAACAAGAGCGTGCTCGGTAAGATTGTGAGCTGGACAGCTAGATTGCATCTTCTGGAATCTCTCATAGTACTGGGCTAGAGTCTCTTCTTTCTTCTGAACAATGGAGACGAGTTGCTTACGCGTGGTGTTGGAGATAGAAGTCGGGTAGTACTTCTCAGTGAAGATTTTTGACATGTCTGCCCAAGAACGAATAGATCTTGCAGGAAGGTCGTAATACCAATCTAGGGCATCATCTTTGAGAGACCACTGGAATGCGCCAAGCTTGGCCTGCTCAATACTAACGTTGGCGGCTTTCATGGCCTCGCAAATAGAGTGGAGCTGTTGAAGATGGCGAAGAGCATTTTCCTTGGCTACCCCTCAAAAAGTAGGCAGATGATGAAGTATGGCTGACTTCAGAGTCCAGTCATTAGGGACGTTGGGCCAGTCAATGCAGCTACTGGCCATATCGGGGGTTGCATGGAAATTGTCGATGGTTTGTTGGTCTGGGGGTAGTGGTTGATTTTCGTGGTTCTCACGGTTGTTACGGTTCTCATTGTTGGCTAGGTCATCCATTGCTGGAAAATTAAAGTGGTCTGGTATGGGGGTTTTGGGGTTACGATGGAGAAAGGTCAGGTCTATGAAAAGCTGGTGTTCCTAGTTAGCCAGATTAGAAGGGGATCCGTCGAGGGCAGGATGTGGGATCACTCTACGATGAGCAGATGTTCCTTGAGCTTGCCTACGAAGTCCTCTTTCTGTTCTGGTCAACTCGAGGTCTAGAGGGAGTAGATTGGGGGCAAATCTCCTGGTCATACAAGAAAAATAAAAACAAAATCAGTACCGTTCAATCCCTGGCAACGGCGCCAAAATTTGATCGTCACTCAAATATACTAATATTTTCCTGGTGCCTAGATGCACAAATTAATGTGTACAGAGCAAGACAGGGTCGAACCACAGAGATTGAAGGGCTAATTTGCTAATAAAGATGTATGACAAGGCAATATGCAACAGATCAAACCAAAGTAACACTACCGGGGGGGGGGGGGTGTATGTTGATTAACGAATTAATCAACGCAGAGTGTGGGAGCTAACAAAACAGAATTGGAAAGTACTTATCTAGGGCACGAAAGTAAATCATAATCCAAGGCAAGAGATGTAAATTGTAATCCAGGGCAAAAGATGTAAACAGATCGAATGCAAGAAAAGTAATGAAAAAGATATTAATCAAATAGGACGAGATCTTAGCGAAAGGTGCTCCCTTCGGTTGTTTTCTAGGTCGGCTAATCATCGGTGCAGAGGTATTCCAGACTCATGCGCAGATCTGCTATAGGGACCGCGTTTCCACACTGCATCCCCTGCTTACCTTCTTAGATAAAAGTCACCCCCCGTTTCCACATATGAGGTGACCTTGACGTTCAGCCATCCTCCCAGCTACCTCCCTTGTCATCAAAAGGCAGCCTTGACCGTCCGGCCTGTCACGGGCTCGAAGTAGGGAGGCTAAATTCAGAACGCCCATGAAGGGGAGGTAAGACAGATCTAGGGCGCGACAGCTCGGCTTGTCAGACCCGTATCACATACCCTAGATTACTGTTTACCCCTAGGTGAGGCCTCTCGCGCTGCCTCCCCTAGGTGTCTGCTCAAAGTCCAGGGCTTCGCGTCAGGTATAACCCTGGAATATGACGTTACTCATGCAGAAATACTAAAAGATGATCAAGCTCTTAACATTTCTAGACAAGCATGGAATTAAATCGATAAATAGTTATATGTCACAAGAGAATATGTTAAGCATGCATTATACCTCTTAGCCGAACCCTACAACCCTTGAAACACCCTTCACCAAGAAAGGGGTATTTAGCTACTCATACTATAATATAAACAGTAGGTAGATAGAATCATACAATGATAAAATAAAGAAAGTAAAAAGGGAGTAGAGGAAACCGGTAGATTAATTAATAATCGAAGAGGAAAGTTGTTGACAAAGGCTGCTCTTGGTAGCAAGAGGAGAAGATTCCCAGAAAATAAATGCTGAAACTAATGTAAGAAAATATCCTTGGAATAGTCGTCCTTACAAAAACCCTAAAACTATGCTTATATAGCCGAAAACTAGCTAGGAGACAAAAACAGCTACGGGCAAGGAGGGCGTGACAGCACATGTCCTTGCAAAAGGAATATTCTAGGATTCCTGACACGCCTGATGCCTTCTGGAAGCGCCTAGGATTCCGGGCGGATCTTAGAAGATGTTTTCTTTGGAAGAAGGTTCAGAACTGTCGAGGCCTTGAGACAGCGCACTGGTCTGGTTCGCGTCGAGGTCTTGACGACATTCTTTGTTCTAGGCCTGGAAAATGGAATTCCTCAGGAATGCTCTAAAATCGCTTCTTTTCTGTCTTTTCCCTCCTTTGATGCTAATCTGCAAATAAGATTGAAATGAGGGTCAAATAGAAACATCGAGCCCCCGAAAGGGCTAGAAAGGAGGGTAAAACCGAGAGTATGAAACGTACTATCAGGCATCTTTACCCCGTCCATCGGTTTATTCTGTAAATTCTTTAGCATAACTTGTCGCAACTGTTTGGTCAATATTACCCCGAGGTGGGATGACGCATTTGTGCAGTTGTTCTGGCAGAAGTTTCAGGGCCTTGAGGAGACTATGCGTGAATGGAAAAATGGTTTCTTCATTATCGAATTGCCTTCCCGTTTATGGCGCGGGGGTTTTAATCAAGAGATTACTAGTGTCGTCTGGGTAGAACCGGTAGTGTTGTCTAGAAACGAGTTAGCTCAGGCTAACGCTCTACTAGGGATAGATATGTCCTTCCATATTCGAGAGTTCGCTTTGTATATGCACTTGGAGGAGTGCATTATAGGTGAGTTTTCCTCTTTTCGCGTTATCGCTTTGATTTGCTCGTTGTTCTAACATAGTTCTTTGGCAGAAAACCCTGAGGATTGATCATCCGGAGGGAATAACGTTCCCCTAAACGTGATACCGCTCCAAACGCTACCAGCTTCTCCACATCTGGGGGCTTAATTCGTCAGAATGTCCCGTTAAAAAAGAGGAGAACTAAAATAGTCGCCGGAAGAGGGCGGGGTATTTCTGCTCAAGCCTCTCGTTTTCTCGAAAATTGGTTACCAGTTCGGGGCAGAGGAGTAAATTTGGGCCCACCCATAACTAGGATAATTGATAGCGATAGCCAGGATATGGATACTAAAATAGATATTCGTCATGCTTCCTCAGCTTATCGAAAGAAACTCAGAGTAGAGAAAGATGGGTAGGCTATCGGGATTTCTTCTGGAAATGCTAGCGAGGTCCCTACCGTGAGGGTTGACATTTCTACTGTGGCAAGTACTTCTTAAACGACCAAGGTTGCAGAGGTGTCAACTGTTGTTCCTCCAACTGCCATTGAAGTTTCGCTGGTGGCAAATTCACCTCCGTCGGTTAACGCCCCTGATTCTCCTATTTCTTGTTGTATCCCAGACGTGGCGACGACGACTTCCCATGTGAGTCCACTTTCTGAGTCGTCGCCCAAGGCCCCTCAACAATTGTTTTTCACTTCTGTTACTGGAGCAGGTGATAGAGTTTCTTCTTCGGCATTAATGGTCAACCTTTCTTCTCAAGGCCCTAAGGGGGTCCCGTCCTATCGTCTAAATTTGGCAGGGCTTGGATTCGATGGTCTTCGCGTCGTAGGGGTGTTAGACCCTTTCTCAGGAGATGAACTAACGCCATCTTTGATAGGCAAGATGATGAGCTCTTCTGAAGAAAGAGAAAAGTTTCTACAACTTTCTTAAAAAGGCTCGATATGCGCGCGTTATGAATGATTCTTTAGACGCCTTCCGCTATCTGGACTATGTTGTCGAGGCTTATGAGAGCCAATTGCAGGATTTTTCCAGTGCGATGTGTGCTCAAAAGGCGCAGCTTGACCGAAACTCCAAAACGAAACGCAAAAGGAGTTGAGTAGAGAGAAATCCAAAGGGAAAGCAAAAGTCGAGGTTTTGGAGGAAGAGTTAGTGACAGAAAGGAAGAAGAACTTTCTTCCTCATGAAGAAATACTAGCTCGAGACGAGGAGCTTTGCCCGGGTTCTGTTAAAGATAGAGTGGTGGAAGAAGAAGGCCATGCAGGCTTTTAACTCTGGTTTTGCAGATTATCATAGGATTAATTCCTTTGACCCAGTTAAGATTGCTAACTATACCTCTGCCATGATGGATAAAATTGATGGGAGTAAAGAAGGTCAGCTTTCTTCAGAGGAGGAAGACGCAGGTGATAGTAATGGCGCTTGATGCTTGATTTAATCCTCGCTTATTTTTCCTTTATTTTTCCAAAGGCTCTAACGTAAAACCATTTAACGCTATTTATTTGTAATAACGCGTATGTTGCGAAACCGTCATTTTTTTCTCGTAGATCTTGAGTCATTTTGTTGATAACGTTGATCATGTCTATTAACGCCTGCTCGCTCTTATAGTGTTATCGTTGGCGTTATCTTGAGCTTGCTCAGAGATCACGCACTAAAAGTTGGCGCTGCTTTTCAGAGCATTAAATGCTATAGATCCCCTCACTAATATGATTGAAGGAGTCATGATGAGAAAGGACACGTGTCTTTTCTTTTGGGAGGCATTTGAAGCAAGCGCCCCCTAGGGAGTAACAAGAACTGAAACGTTTTCTCATTTTCAAAGGTTATATCCTTAGCGTGCGTCGTGTCTTTCTAACACACCACCCTGCCATATGTCGATTGCCCACTGGTCGCTTCTCTTAACCCCTTTAGGGTTATATATAACATTCTCCGCGCCTCCTCTTTTCTTTCTTATGTCTTTTCCTTCACAATAACATTTCTGAAAATAACTTACATTGCTCTCTCTCCTTTATCTGGGATTCTTGGCATTCTTTGAGGAAGGTACACTTATTTGTTCTTCTCTTTCTAATTTCTTATATGTGTTCAATCATGGCAAAAACTCATCGTTCTAAAAAATCCCTTGGGGAAGAGAAGATTGAAAACACCCCAACTTCTCTTTATTCTTTGCCCATGCTCCAGCAGGGGTTAGATGAATTCAATGCATGATTTCCTGTTGGTTGCTCGATTCGGGTTCCTTCTGAGTCTTTTCACCTTAACAGCGAATTACCTGATAACAGTAGGATATTGTATGCCAAAATGTTCAATTATGGGTTTCGGCTTCCTCTCGACCCATTAGTTGAACGATTGTTAACCCAATTTGACTTGAACCCTGCTCAATTAAGTCCCAACGCGCTCTGCGTTGTTTATGCCTTCATAGCATTATGTAGATTTAAAGGAATTGAGTCTCCTTCTATTTGGTTGCTCCAAAATCTCTTTCAACTGTATTCCTGTAAAGGGGTAATAGCGATAACACCACGCTATGATGATGAGTCGTTAAAATCGTTCACTTGGAAACTCATGCACCTCGAGTCTTCCATTGCAGGTTGGAAAGAAGGATTTTTTTATTGTTGACCTACCCGGTCCCTGGTGGAGGATGGGTTTTAATCATAAGGTTAAGGACGGCGCCTGGGGTAATAGAAAGCCACTTTCTTCTCCAGAGGATGGCTGGCTACAGAAACTACTCCAACTGGAATTTAGTGTCGACACTCGTAATGTGGCCAACGGGGTGGATGTTCCCGCGTGTAAAGTTAGTGAGTATTTAACCCACTTTCTTTATATTTCAGAGAAGTACTAACACTGACGTTATTTCATGAATACGCAGTGCCTCCGCCCGGTTGGGAACCAAAATATATACGAAGAAAAAAGAGAAGAGCTCAAAAGCAAAGAAAAAAAGTCATTGTTGTCGCTGCTACTGTTGTTGCACCTTCTGACGGAGGGGCTACTACTGTTGATTTGGTTCCACCGTCTTCTCAGGAGGCTGCCACCGCTCTTGACACTGCTCAAGCGTCTTCCTCACGAGTACGCGTTGTGAGGAAAAAGAGAAGCAGAAACATAGGCGGCGTACGTTCTGCTCTTCTTCAGGGCGCTAATCCCTCATAAGTGATAGTTGCTGGTACAGTTCTCACAGGAATTCCTCTAGTCTCTTCATCTACTCAGGTACTTTCGCTTGTTGTCGCTACCATTTTTCTTTATTCCCTTACTATCTTCTCAGTGCGTTTTCGTTCCTTTAGGAAACCAGTACCACTTTCGCTCGCTCCCCTCCTAACGAGAATATGAACTTCGTCGATTTTCTCGAGAATCGTAGAAAGAAGGCCCGTCATGACCTTCAGAGTAGCCCAGGTGGTCAGATGTCGTCTGGTGCTAATTCTTCCCTCAGGGCTTCTGTGGAAGGGGGTCCGATTCTTGAATCATCTCGGGGTACTAACTCTGATGGTGATTTTTGCCTTTTTGCTGAGTCTTCTCCTCTTCACTCTTTCTCCATCCCTATGGGTTTTCATTCAGACGTGATGGGCCCCGATTTTGAAGTGTTCGTTGAACCTGGGTCTTTTGTTCCTGAAATGGGAGGTTCTTCTAATCAACCTCCTTCTCCGGCCACTCTATTTCTTGTTCCTGCGTCTCCTCCTCCTAAGGAGAGGGACAACGCCTCTGATGTAATGGTCAGTTTAAGTGCATTCGCTCCTTCTGGGCCTGTTACCCATCAAGTTAATCTGGGTGCCCTAAGGGAGGGGGCCTTCCAGATTTCAGGGGCTGAAGGTGATGACAATGCCCTCACCTCTTCCTCCCTTTTGGCGGCTCGTGTCATGTCGCACCAAGGGGAAAGGGGTATATTTTTGGCCAAGAATCGTCAAGAGCGCATAAATTTCATTCGCTCTCGGCTATTTTCTTTGTTTTGCAATCTTCATTATTGGGATGAGGATAACGTGAAGATAACAGCTGAGAAACAAGGAGAACTAGACAAATTGATGAATGAGTGTTAGGGATTATTGGACGTTGTGGCGGCTGCCAGGAAGGAAATAGAGGACACCAAACTCGCACTAGAGGATGAGAAACAGAAAGAGGTCGATCTAAATACACGTCTTTCTGAAGAAGGGGCTAGAAACATTGACCTTAACGCCGAGCTAGAGGCGGAAAGGTGTAGAAACGCGGAGTTGTCCGCAGAGCTCAATCTTTCTGCAGAGAAGTGTCGTTGGTATATGCGGGAGGGAGCGGGACTCATGACGGATGCTTTCATGAAATTTCATGGGACAGAAGCCCTCCGAGTTAACGACCTTTCTCAGTACTACTTGGAGAAGGCCCAGACTGTAACAGACGAGGGTTTCCATTAGGATAGGGTCCATGAGCAAGAGAGAAATGATGCGACAACTCCTTCATAGGCGTTATGTTTCAACTCTTGTTTTTTGTTGTTAGCGCATCTTTTGCCCGTCCCTTGCGGATGTTTTGTAATATTGACAATGCCAAGATTGCCCTAAACTGTTACTGCTCCTTTTACTCAGAATTTTGTTTGTTAATCTTATTCTGCAGTGCTTCTGTCATGATATAATTAGTAATATTATTAAGATTGAAATATTAAAATCACCATACCTTATTCGAAGAATTAATTGTTGTGCCTTTGGTGATAAAATTTCGAGATAATACGCCGCATACAGAGGTGTTAAAATATTTTTGCCTTTGAAGATACGCAGATATGATAGGATAATATTCTTTTCAAGACATGTCGCTAAGAAGAGGGTATTCCAATAGACAACTCTCTATGTTGATCATAAATTCACCATAGTGAATACGCATTGCGATAGATGGACCTCTTTCACGAACCATATAATAATAATCCTTGATATCATCTTCTTTTAAGGAAGATATAACAATCTAATGCACTTACGTGTATATCCCAAAGAAGGGCCTCTCTTTTTTGAATATCCACGCCCGGTTGGAAACAAATATTTTTCACCAAATCATATAGTGTTTGCTGAGGTAGGATTCTTCACAATACCTTCCTTTTCATTTCTCTTTAGCAAGAAACCATGAATTGATTTCTGCGTATCGTATAGCTAACGCTCCCTTAACGCCATCCCTTTGGTGTTGCTAGGGAGGATCGCATTAACGCCGCCCTTCGTTGCTAGGGGGATCTCATTGACGCCACTCTTTGTTGTTAGGGGGATCACATTATCGCCACCCTTTGTTGTTAGGGGGATCACATTAACACCGCCCTTTATTGTTAGGGGGATCACCTTAACGCCGCCCTTTGTTGTTAGGGGGATCACCTTATCGCCGCCCTTTGTTGTTAGGGGGATCACATTAACGCCGCCCTTTGTTGTTAGGGGGATCACCTTAACGCCGCCCTTTGTTGTTAGGGGGATCATTCAGCCTTGCTGAATCCGGCCTCGCCGGGGTATTACTTTATGTTACTTTCCATCCAAGCTCGCTGGATCCAGGCTCACCTGGGTATTGCTTTTGCCATAGAGATATTTGTCCAGCTCTACTTCACCAGGTATTTGTCGTCCGGTTACTGACCGGGATATCAATTGTTGTTTCAAGTGTCAACGATCGGCTTGGAACGTGCCTCGTCTTAGTGAGCCGTCTGATCAGGAGTGGTTGTCACAAGGATAGGATTTTCACTTCCGGGCGTTGATTTCTCGCATCCCTAGAGCGTACCTCGTCTTAGTGTGCCGTCTGTATTAGCACGATCACCACAAGGATAGGATTTTCACTTCCAGGGTGGAGTCTTCATTTCCCTGGGGCGTGCCTCGTCTTAGTGAGCCGTCTGTATTAGCACGGTTGTCACAAGGATAGGATTTTCACTCCCGGTGTTGAATCTTTATGTATGCCAGGGCGTGCCTCATCTTAGTGAGTTGTCTGATCAGAAGCGTTTGTCACAAGGATAGGATTTTCACTCCTAGCACCCTTCATTATCTGCACATTATCAACCATAAAGTGCACAAGAAATATTCTCAATTCGCTCATTAAAGCATGTTATTAATGTTATCGCATAGAGGAAATATCAGACTCTCGCATGATATAATTTCAAACGAGCTATGTTCCAAGAATTTATTAAGGGAGTACCGTCAAGTGTTTCCAAGTGGTATGCTCCCTTTCCAATAACGCGGGTAACGCGGTATGGGCCATCCCAGTTTGGACTGAGTTTCCCCATGCGCTATCTAGCCGCTCGTTTATCCCTGAGCACTAGATCTCCTGCTTTGAGTAATCATTCTTTGACTCGTCTATTGTGATAACGTGTCATTTTCCTCTTATAATGCAACGTTTTCTCTTGTAGCTCTAGCAACTCATCAAGGTTAGCCCGTAACCTCTCTTCATTCATCTCTTCTTTGAAGTATGCCACCCTCAAGCTCAAGGTGCCAATCTCTACTGGCGTGACAGCCTCGGTGCCGAAAGCTAACGCGAAAGGGGTTTCTCCTGCGCTTGTTTTGACGGTCATGCGATACGCCCACATCATGTATGGTAGCTCATCTTCCCATTTCTTCTTAGAACCTTCCAAGTTCTTCTTTATGCCACTAAGGATGCTGCAATTGGTTACCTCCACTTGACCATTAGTCTGTGGGTGTGCTACGGAAGAGAACCTTTGCTCAATCTGAAATTCCGCACACTGATCTTTGAAAAACTGACTCTTAAATTTTGTTCCGTTATCGCTGACTAATATGCGAGGTACTCCGTGATGTTAGCTACTGCTTCCGCTTCTGCCCATTTCGTGAAGTAGTCCACTGCCACGACCACAAATTTTGGCTGAGACCTAGCTTTTGGAAATGGGCCTAAAATGTCAATTCCCCATTTAGCAAACGGGCAAGGAGCAACAATCTCGGAAATTTTCGTGGTAGGTCGTCGGGGAATCTTAGCAAATTCCTGACATTTTTGACAAGTTCGTACGAAGGCATCGCAGTCTCTATGAATGGTGGGCCAATAGAATCCAGTCCGAAAAACCTGCGCGACCATGGTACCGCCAGACACATGCATGCCGCATATCCCTTCGTGGATTTCTCGCAAAGTGTGGAGGCCTTCTTGCTCCGTTATGCACTTGCCGGCTGGATGAGAGAAACATCTCTGAATGAGCTCTCCGTCATAATATGTGCATCGCTCTACTTGTTTCAAGACTATTCTCTTTTCGGTGTTATCTGCAGGTAACTCATCGTGCTTCAGGTATTTTATTACGGGAATTCACCAATGATTTTCAATTTCTTCGACACAAAGCGACGCTTGTTCTTCCATAAAAGAAGGCACAAATATTTCTCCATAGTACATGCCCTTAGGTATGGAAGCTTCCGGGTTCGCTGCAATTAGGGGTGTCAAAATGGGACCGGTCCCGTAGACCAGTCCCGGACCTGAGGTTTCAGGTCGGGTCTGGGACCAATTTTTGGTCCCGTTTTAGGTCGGGACCGGGTCTAGTCCCGTCTTGAAAAATCTCGGGTCCGCCAGGTCGGGACCGGGTCTGGACCCGACTAAATTAAAAAAAAAACCCTAAGATTTTAATTTCCAATTTTACATTCATCGCCTCTCAATCTCATCATTATTTCCCTTCCACCTTCTCCTCACAACGAACACACTCTAAAGAATAGCTTAATGCTACATCACAGAACTCTTCTTTTATCTCTTTCTACCACCGCGCTCTCTTAGTGACAGTGAGAGCATCTCTCCTGCTCCAACGTTGTAATGCGCAAGTGACATATTGTCTTTGAGAAATCCTGCTTTTCCACTCAATTTTTGCTTGTTAGCAAGAAGTTGGATCTCTCCTGCAATCTTCTCTTTCAGGCTCCCCACAGTTTCAGACAGCGACTGTACATTAATCTCCAGAACTTGCCCTTTGAGATTACCTTCATCAACATTGGGCACAGAAATGGCAATGCGTGCAGGTCCCTATAGAGAAGGTGAAAATGAAAAAGGTCAAGACATAGGAAACAAAATCAATTAGTTCATAATTTGGGCAGGAGGAAGTCAGCCGCCTGCAAAAAATTACAAAAAAAGACTTCACATACCAGATGTTGAGCCAGAAATTGATCTTCTGGGATAAGCATAGAGTCATCAAGCCTCTGCCTCTTTGGCTCTGGTTCATCTGGAAGCGGTGGTGGAGCATCCTCTGGTGGAGGTGGTGGAGGCATCCCTACTGGCAAAGGTGGCGGTGGAGGCAATCCTTGAGGCAAAGGTGGTGGGACAGGAAGAGTGACATATGGCCTGGGAACTCCCATGGGATTAAACTGAGATCCAGGTAGAGGTGGAACAGCCATGTTTGGTGGATTACCAGACATTGATGGTGGCATGGAGGGTGGTCGATTTATCATCATATGTTGTTGTCCAGATGCCATCTGCATTGGAGGAGGCTGTGGACGAATTGAGGTCATCATTGGCATGCCTGGAGGCCTTGGTGGAGGCCTAGGAAATGCACCACTTGTAGCAGAATATTGGAGTGTATTTGGAGGACCACGAGGAATATTCAGAGCTAGTCCAGGAGGTGGAGGGAGAGGACGAATTGATGGTGCACCAGGTCGAGGTGGAGGAGCAGTAGGACCTGGAAGAGTCCTTGAGTCCATGTTACCAACTTCATTTTGGTCCTCCCCCATGGCATTTTGAGACATAGCTTGATTTGCAGTGCGCCCAATGCTTCCAGTGTGACCATCCCATATCACCTGTTTCGGTTGCTCATCTTTTTTCTTCTCAATTTCTGCCTTAACAGCATTAGAAACTTCTTCCTCTGTGGTACCAAAAATATCAGGCCGGGTGCGTGCAAGTCCCACTATGTTTCTAGAGATCTCATCATCCTGAGCAAGAGTTGTCTCCCTAATCTTTGCAAACATCCTTTCCTTCTGTTCTTTGTACTTGGGATCAATGAGAGAAATCCTCATGTGTTCAGACATCTCATTGATAGGAATTAACTCTCCAATAATCGGAGAAACAACAAACTTTGTGGGGTCTTTTTCAGTAGGGATTCTCTCCTCAGGCCTCTTCCAATTTTTCACAATTCTCATAGGCGGTTCTGTCTCTTCATTAGACTTTGTGTTCTTTTCATCATCGTTCTCCATAAGACTGGCTGCTCTCATGCCTTCTTCAACCAGCTTCACCTCTTCTTCATCCATTTCTATTTCCACCTCCTTTCCAGGCTCCATGGTCTCATCCTCATCTACAGTAGATATCTTGCTCCTCCTAATAACTTCCTCAAGGGTCATTGGAGGAGGCAAGTCCTCATCCTCATCATCTACAAAGTCTATAGTCTCAACAAGAACAAAATCATGCCAATCGATCATTGCCATTTGCAACCTCTCCTGCTCAATCTCATCCTCAGCTTTCTGCCTTGCCTGCTCCTGTGAACGTTCCCACTCCAGACGATGCAAGCACCGCTCAAGTACAGTGGTCATGTCAGCAACACTCTTTCCAAGTTTCTCAGTTAAACCCTTTGGAGGATCCAAAATTTTGGAATACGCATCCGCAAGACCAGTGAAAAATGTGAACATACTATGCGTTGGCTTCAGAAAGTGGAACTGAGGATTATTCATCTCCCTATTATTTAACCCATTCATGAATGCCGACCCATTACGAGCCACAAACTGAGCAGTGAGCTTAATAATATCAAGTTCCTCCCCAGTAATCCCTTCAGGAAGCTGCACGGTATACTGCTCAGTTTCTGGTGGCTCAAGAACCTTAGGAGGAGGTGGCCTAAACTGAGCGGCTGGGTCAGGCTTCAGACCAGCATCATTGCCATCTGTAGGCAATCCTGATGGAGCTGACTGAGGAGCATCAGAGTCACCAGCTTGCGAAGTAGGCCGAGAAGATAGATTTTGTGCACGAAACTCGGACAGGCGATGTTGGTAGTAAGCATGGTATGGATCAGATGCATTAAGAAAATTAAACTTAGCATTATTAGCATTGCTGGAAAGAATCCTTTTCTCAAACTCAGGCCCATTCTTGGCAACAAATGTAGCTGTTTTGTCAACAATAGTCCTAATGTCCGGAGGGGGGGTGAATAATACCAATTGTTCTCGTATGTGTAGCGACAACTTCTTTCTCCCTTGCTAGTCCTTCCTCTTCCCTTCCCCTTCCCCTTTCCTTTACTTCCTACAAAAGGGTTGCCAGAGTTACATTACAAGTATATGATTGGTTCATTGATAGCAACACTTTTCACACCATAAATACAGATAAACAACAGAATAGTGGGCTAGTAAGAAGTGATTATTCAAAGCACATTAACTAAGGAAGTATGGCTACTGGCTAATTGCCATTGTCAGGGATACAAGTCCACTACCACTGTCATGCTATTGAACATTACCATTTCCAGACCATCTACTGCTTTAAGC
The DNA here is from genome assembly GCA_963691705.1 of Viola odorata. NCBI lineage: Eukaryota > Viridiplantae > Streptophyta > Magnoliopsida > Malpighiales > Violaceae > Viola > Viola odorata. The sequence goes on along the minus strand of OY829537.1, from coordinate 66,287,751 downwards.
TTTATAATTTCATTGTGTTGCTGTAAAAATGTTATTGCTTTATTTTATTTTTTCCATGGAAATTGGGTGTTATCAGCATATTTCCCTTTCCATTAGCAGTATCTGTCGTGGCATCCATTCCAATCCAACTACAAGACTTTGGTTTGCATGAAACACTTAATCAAAAAAAAAGAACACGGGAAGAACCATGGTACCTGTTTCACTAGCGCTAGAGTATCATCAACTTTCCCATCTTCACCAAGAGCCTCCAGTTGCAAAAGCAGATTTTTTAACTTCTCCTCCAGAGCAGATAACCATTCAGACTTTTCGACAGACAGTGGAGGAGGTGATACAGGTTCCTCCCCTTGAGCAAAAGGTTCTCGTCCACGCCTAACTCTTCTATCCAGCTCCATCACCTATAGTACAACAGCAAATACAGTAGGAGATGTAAAAACTTCCATTCCACATAATAAGACACCAAAAACATTGAAGTTGAACCTACCAATTCCTCACAACACTGAGCAAGTTCAGCCTCAAATTTGGAAAGATATATGTCATGTCTTGGGGACTTCTCAAAACTGAAGCCAGAAGCCAATGAAACACTAATTAGATCAGAATTGAAATCAGTGGTGGGAAAATATTACCCTCCCTACTTGAAAGAAACTGTGGCATTTGAGTTTTCATAGAAACCTCAATGTATCTTTTCTCCCCTTTTGTAAATAGCCCTCCTAAATAATCTCTTTGGTATATAAGGCGTCAAATCCCATCAAAGATTTATTATACTCAGCACAAGAACATACCGAAATTAAGTCATAACCTGGCCCAACAATGAGAAATGCAACTGAAGCACGCAAGAAAATCTCCCCTTGAGGTGGAGTTGCTATAAAATCTAACAATTTAGGCAGCACAGAATCTCAAGGATCTATCAATACATCCAGGTCCCTTAGCTCAAAAATGAAATCACCCACAGCTTCGAATATGCAATGACTCACAAGTTTGCATTCCATCAGTCATTGCCCATATGAAGCAAAGAATTTAACACGAAATTAATAAATCTGATTCTGATCAGAACTCAAGATCAAATAATAAGTATGGTGGCACTTCAAAATAGATAGTTGAGGAAGATCAAAATTTCTGGAACACATTACTTGAGACGCACAAGCAACATTCTACTGGAATACAAATACCACTCTTCCTCCCATTTGCAAGCAATTTGACCACACGCACCAAGGAAAAAGGAAAGTAACTTGACCACAGAAAATAGTTCTCAACAAACAGAACCTACCTTTCTTTGAATTTGGGATCATGAATCCTGTTGCACCGCCCTGACCAAAGCACGAATAAAACAAGTGAGTAGCAAAACTCTATATATCATACGAAAGAGCTTGCTCGGCCTACATCAGCTCCGAGTAGTAAAACAGAGACATCAAAAGCATGAATAAATGAAACTTGGAAAGAATTTGAAAGTAGAAAATACCCAAATCATTATTGGTGTTGGCAAAGAGATCGTAGGGACAAAACCGAGCCATGTAATACGCACAAACTTCATTTGAATCCCATGTTATTTGGTTATAGTCATCTTCCATCAAATTACGATCTGAAAAACCAAAAAGAAAACCCAGATTCCACATTCATTAAGTTGCAGAGAAAGCAGCCCTAAGTGTCAAAAAGCGAAAATACTGGTATTTATGGAGGATACCTGCACCCATGAGTTCATCTGGCAAAGCTAGCTGGAGCTCCATCATAGCATATGAAGTTCTTTTGCAGAGTTAGTGAAGTGTTAGGGATAACGAGAGATTTCTGTTACTGTTAGGGTTTGGTTTGGTTTGGGTTTTGGCACGGACAAAGGAATTATCAGACGAAGGAGAGACGGGCGGTGGGTATCACCGTATAGCTTGAACTTAAAGAAGTATTGGTAATTTTCTGGCGTTTGGGTCTTGGAATGCACAAATACCGTGGGAGGAGAAAGACTTCCCCATTATGGTTTAAGGAATAACAATCCTTTTTCGGGTTTAATAACATAACCTTAATATTCTCACTTTTATTCATAGTATCAGAACCGGACCGGACCGGCCGGTCTGGCCGGTTCAACCGGACATTTTTACCTTTCCGGTCCGATATCGGACCGAATCTGCCTCTGACCCGGGTTGGACCGCTCGACCCGGCCGGTTTTTAGTGAATCGGTGAACCGACCGATTTTTTATCAAACCGGCTGGTTTGATGACGTGTCAAAATGGCGTCGTTTTGGCACGGCCCATGGGCCCAAAACGATGCCATTTTGACAAGGCCCACGGGCCCATATCAGGGCCAAAGCAAAACGGCTCCATTTTGGCACCCAAAACGGCGCCGTTTTGACATGGCCCAAAACGACGCCGTTTTACTTCTTTTTCAATTTTAATAATAGTTTTTGATATATTATAAAATGCTACAGTAAAAACCAGCCGGTTCAATTATCTAATATTGAACGGTTCAATGTGTGAACGGTTCAGAACGGACTAGCATCTACAATCCGGTCGATCCCGATTCAACCAGGTTGAACCACCAAATTTTCATTTCTGGTTCGTTGTCCGGTCCAGTTCTGATAACTATGTTTTTATTTGGTTTATTAGGAATTCGGCCCCGCAAGTTTTATCGGAAATTTTATAAGGACGCGGACACTAAATTAATTATTAAAAATTTAATTATAAAAGAGGAGTAAATTGTTTGTTTGAAATTTTTTTAACAATATAGAGATTAAATTAATCATTTTGGAGTTTATTTGATTTTTTCCACTAGAGAATGAATTGATCATTTAAGGGTTTGCTAGTAATTCAGATTTCACGTTGCGCCCCGATTTTTGTTGTGAATTTTGTACAAACACGGACACAAAATTAATTAGTGAGGAGTTTAATTGAATTTTTTTTATGAACACGGGACTGAATTAATCATATAGCGGTTTGATTGGAAGTTTTTACGAACAAAAAATCTAAATTAGTGATGTAAGGTTTGATCAAAGAATAATACCAAAAATGGCACCTGCACTTGATTTAATGTATTAATTTGACCCCTCATCTCACTTTCGTTCACAATTGACTCTCGTACTCGAATGATTATTTTTATTTGAACCCTCACGTTAACTCCGTCCATCGCAGACCGTTAAGTGCCTTACGTGGAATTTATTATTCTTATTTTTGCTTACATGGGTGATAAGAGTCCGGGGGATACTGAGCAGGATCAGCTTGATCTGGGGCGGTCGGGAACACTGTACTGGGGGCCTTCGTCACCTGCAATGCGCCAGAGGGGGTCTCCGGCGTAAACACTCCGATGCCAAAGTCAGTGTGAGTAGTAAAAGTGGCAGGGGTTCAGTACGCTATCTTAAGCTTACCCTCTTGTCTGAAAAGGTGAGGGTATTTATAGACAAAGGAAGGAGTGTACCGACAAGGGGTGGGAATAGTCCCTGGCGGATGTCGCTGGGGTGATATGTGTCGCTGGAGTGCCATAGAGTGACGTCATGCGGGATGACGTCATGCGGAGTGACGTCATGGATGACCTGGGATGGGATGCCGTCGTGCGGATGTCGCATAAGAACCCCCCCCCCCGCGCTGATGTCGACCATCCCAGGGCTGACCGCCAGGCTAGGGGCGGCAAGAACAGCATCCCATCTCCCCCGGAAGGTACAGTAGGCTGTCCGGGTCACCCGGCGGGGTAGTCGAGATGCTGTTTTCTATGGTATCGATAGTTATCATATGCCCAAACGAAAACTAGCCCAAGTGTTTACCAAGGGCTATCACAGCGTCTCCGGTCCTGCCCCTTCAGAGGTTTCTTCCCCAATGTGGGCTCGACGATCGATAAAGGTATATCTTCGAAATGCCTTTTTCTGAAGTCTATAAATAGGCCTTTCATTTTGCACTTGCTTCATAACTCTCACAACTTTTTCACCTCTCTCTTAGAATTTCTTCATCTCTCTTCTCCTTATGGACGAAGTCACCAAAAACTTCCTGCTCTCCAAAACCCATGCTCTGAGGAACCTAACTCAGGCGGATACTGATTTCCTGGGTTCGCTGAGCGTTAAGACCTCGGAGGATATGCTGGAGCTCCAGGGGATGCTGACTCCCCTGCAAGCTAGACAGGTTGTTGTTACCCTGGAGGATTTCAGTCCCGTGGAGAAAGCGGTGAAGCTGTCAGTGGCTGTTTCTCAGATTCAGCTGCTGATGTCAACGCTACAGCATAGGAAGGATTTGCTGGGATGCTGCCTGAAGAGCATGAAGGCCTATTCTTCTGAACTGACAGCTCTTGCGGATGCCCTGAGGGAAATTCCTTTCCTGGAATGGAAAGATGATGACGCTGGGTCGAATGCCTGACCAGCGATGGGGATCCTCTTGGCGTGTCTTTCTGTGCTCCTCTAGGGCCACCTTTTGTACCTCCGGGCCGTTAGGCTTTTTTGTAATCTCGGGTTACTGAGCCCTTTAAATAAATAAACATGCTTTCCCTTGTTCACTTGCCGCACTGTCAATGTTTTTCTTCTTTCTCATATCATCTTTCTTAGAAAATAATTTTTGTTCCCACTTATTGTGAGCTTGGTGTCCCTTGGGATCCCGTAACTTTATTTGCCTACCTGGCTCATAATGATGATTCTTTCACGCCACGTCCGTTCAGAATATATTTCGCGCCGCTTTTTTAGTGTTAACGGATTGGGCGACGATTTCGGTGCCTCCTGGTTGGTGCAAATTTTTAACAGTTGCGGAGTCAGATCTTTCCTCCCAACAGACGCTACCGTTGATAGCATCAAATGTCCTCGATAATATGCGGAGAGGCGGGCACGCTTCCTCACCTCACCTTGGCTATATAATGGGGCTCTTCCTTTCTTTCTTTGTTCATCTTTCTCCTTCTTTCTTCTCACTCTTACTGATATTTCCATGGCTGACTCTCATTTTTTGTATGTTGCCGCCCGCGATTCTCCTCTGACCCCTCCGACTTCTCCCGACTCTGACAATCCTCCACTCACACCCCCCTGGAGGCCTGTCAGACATTCCGTGAAGTGCCGGGGTCGCAAGAGATTGAAGAAAACAAAGAAACCATCTTTCGAATCCTTCTTTGCCGGCTTTGAACCTCACTACCTTTCGCTGCGGCAGAAGGATGAAGCGTCACCATCCGTCCCTTGTCTTTTTCCCAAGGACAGGACTTCTACGCTAGATGCCGCCACAGGATTGATTACCTTGACCCTAGAGGAAAACTCCCATGCCGCTTCAAAGGAAGACACTGCCCCTACGACAGGTTCCGCGACTAGGCTTGGTAAAAGACCTTTCGAGATTGGCGAGCCCTTTCCTTTCTATAACAGCGGGTCGCCATCCTCTCCGGAAGATTACTATTACGTCTACGACGTGCACTGGATGGACGAAGACTGAAGATGTCCTACTTATTGTAGATGTCGCTAGCTGGTTTTTTCTTTTTAATAAACAAAATGTTGTGAAATAAAATGTCGCTTGCCTTTTTCTTTTTTGCTTTTGGTGTAACGTCGCTCTTGTGGGATAACCGTCGCTGGGTAAGCCGATTACCGCTTCATAGGATCCTCTTTCTTGGGTTTCTTATAATTAATGGGCCTTTCTTTTGCGAAATTCGAGGCGAGCGCTTGACTTTAAGTTTCTTGTCAGGGTCTTCCCACGTGTCCCGTTTGCCTTATACGTGTCTTGATGTAATAGGTTGCCCTTCTGTCTGACTTTTCCACCGTCTCTTTTAAAAGGAAAAATGCTCCTTCTTCGTACCTTTTTGCTCCTTTTATACTCTAGGACTCTCTTCATTTTTCACTCGCTCCGAGGAAATTCTCTCGTTCGCATCCAGACGACTCGCCCATTAATTTCAGCCTTCTCTCTTTCAAGGTATTCTGCTCGATCTTGCTTTTGAATTTCCTTTGCTGCTTTATCTATCATGCCTCGCACGAGATCTCAATCTAGCTCTTTAGCTACCCCTAGGCCAATTTCTCGATATCCCGAGCTTGAAAATACTCCTAGCATCTTTACTTGCCCTACTGTCTTACGCCTCGAACTGGAAAGTAATAATATTACCTTCCCCTGCGGCTATCACCCCACTATTCCTTCTGACACTATGAGGCTTCATAGCCGGCTCTGGAAAACTCATAGAATTCTTTATTTTAAAATGTTTCAATATGGGTTCCGCCTCCTAGTTCATGACACGCTAGAGCGTGTGTTGCGCGAGCACGGGCTTAACCCTGCGCAGATTACCCCTCCCTCATAGAGCTACATCTACGCCTTCCTTCGTGCCTGCGAATTAAAAGATATTCTTGCTCCCTCTGTCGCTTTATTCCGCAAGTTCTTGACTCTGGTTTTTTACGACGGCTTCATTAATATTATTCCCAGACGGGATGACGCTCTAGTGAGGCCATTTTGGGAGAAATTTTGAGGATTTGAGGAGAGCATTGAAGACTGGAAGAGCAGTTTTTTCGTTGTCGAATTACCCTCACGCTTGTGGCGTCCTAACTTGAACCTGGAGGTAGTTGATTGGGTGAGGCCAACGCCTTTCTAGGGAAGAGTTGGATCAGGCCAACGCCTTGCTGGAGATGGAGTCCTCTTTCCAGATCTGAAACTTTGCCTTATACAGGCCTTTAACTGAGTGTACCATAGGTGAGCTTTTGAGCTTCGCCGCTGCCTTGCTTACCCCTTGTTTACTAAGATAACTTTTCGCAGGGGAAACCATCGCTCGACCGCTCTCCAAAGGTGACGCTCCTCACAAGGTTGTCGCCTCTTCAACGACTGCTCCCTCTACTTCCGCTGGGGCTCGAGCTGATCACCGTATGCCCATAAAGAAAAGAGCTTTAGACGAAATTCTTTCCAGGGAAAGCGGTTCCTCTCTCCGCACTTCCCGCTTCGTGGAGAACTGGTTACCCAGTCGGAAGAAGAGGTCCGGGTCTGGTTTGCCAGTGACTGAGACAAAGATTTTCTCCTACGGAGTTGAGGACATGGAGGACATGGACACAGAGTTGAGCCTCCGCCCGGCTTCCTCAGCTCAGCGGAAGAAGCTAAGGGAAGCAAGCGAAACTCAAGTGGCGAGGGTGACAGCTCAACCTCCTCCTGCCAACACTGCAAATGCCGTCGCTTCCCAGACTACCGTTTCTCCTGACGCGACAAAGGAGAGTGCGGCTTCGCTGGGTGGCGCTTCCTCGCCTCTGGGATTGGTCGCTCCCAACAAGACCTCTGCTGCTGCGATGATGCCATCATCCGCTGCAGATTCCACTCCTGTCGTGGAGCCTCCACACTCGCCCATTGGCCGCTGCATTCCTGATGTGCATCCCTCCGTCCCAGGGGACCTGGCTCTTCTCACTCTCCTCCAAAGTCTCCTTGTCCGTTGTTCATTACTTCAATTCGAGATGTTGGGGGCTCTGGCGGTATCTCTGCCCCTTCCTTTGTTGTTGATCTTTCTCGTGACGGGCCTCAAGGCGCCCCTTCTCACCGACTAAATCTGTCAAAATTTGAGACTGACGGGTTCCGTGCCCTGGGTATATCAGACCCCTTATTGCAAGATCAGCCCACGGCTATCCTAGCCTGTGAAATGTTTCACGCCTCCGAGGAGGAGAGTAGGCTGCTGCAACTTCCTCCCGAAGTTCAGTATATGCGTGTCATGAACAACTGCCTTGCTGTCTTTCGACAACTTCATTACTTCATCAAGGCCCGTGGTACACAATCTCAAAACTCTGGTGTGCTAGCAAAGGTAGAGGAGCTTTTGCGACTCCACAAACGCGCTCAGGCCGAACTGCGCGAGTGCCGTGCTGACCTTACTCGAGAAAAATCCAAAGGAAAAGCCCAGGTTGAAGCTTTAGAGGCTGAGCTGGTGGCTGAGAGAAAGAAGAACTCATTCCTTCTTGAGGAGGTATCATCTCGCGATGCCGACCTGTCGAAAGTTTTCAAGAAAGTAGCATGGTGGAAGAAGAAGACTAAACAGGCCTTTATCGCCGGGGTGACAGATCAGCACCGCAATAGGGCCGCTGATCCTGCTGAGGTCGCCAGGTACGCCTCCGCGAGGATGAAAGAGATTGATGAGAGCCAAGAGGTTTCCTCTCCTCTGAAGAGGAGTGACAAGTCCGCGCCTGGGGGGAGCCTATTTGATGCCGCTTGATCGGGGGCATCGCTTCTCTACTTACGCCCTTGTTGTATTATTTTTCCATTTGGACTTTGTCATCGCCTCTTTGCTTGTAATAATTACTAAACCTTACAATCTTGACCAAATAATGTGTGTTCCTTGATGATGTCGCTCTTTATCATATGTCGTTTCACTACTTTTTCTCGCGCTTTTGCCTTTTGCATGTCGTGCCATTATGGCTTGCCGCTCCTTTCCGCCGGGTTAGACTGCGCCCTTTTCAGAGCATTTAATGCTCTGACTCCTTTTGCTTGATACGGAGAAGACAGTCATGATGTTCTAAGCCCACGTGTCATCAAAGGGGAGCGCTAATGGGACTGGCGGACTGAACATGTCTTTTCGCTCCTCAAGAGTTGTACCCGCTTCCCGCGCTTCTCTGTCCCTGACACGTCATGCGCCACGATCGCTTGACCCGTCGTCCCTTTTGTTCCTAGGGTTTATATATAAAAACCCCACGTGCTTTCTTCTTATCTTTTATTGCCTTTCTCTTTTAAAGAAACGAAAAAGAAGGAAAACAATTCCTCTTCCTCCTCCTACAATCTGCCGCCGCCCGGGTGCTTCGATCTTCTTCTCACCACAGGTACCTTCCTTTCTATTCTTCTCTTAACCTTGCTCATGGCTCCTAATCGCCGTTATTCCCACCCTGCCGGGGAGGGGGATGTTAATACCACTGTTTCCACCATTACTTCCACCGCCGTCCTTCGACGGCGCCTGCGGAGCTATAATGCCACTGTCGACCAATTTGAGGGGTATTTTACTGAAGTTTCCCCAAAGTCCCTTCGCCTTAATAGCGAATTACCTAGCAACAGTAGGGTTCTTTATGCCAAAATGTTCCATTATGGTTTTCTGCTGCCTCTAGATCCTTTAATTGCCGAGTTATTCTCTGAATTTGATCTGAATGCTGCCCAATTGAGTCCGAACGCCTATTGTGGCATTTATGCTTTTATAGCCCTCTGTAGATATGTAGGGAATGAATCTCCTTCCTTGTTGTTGCTCCGCTCCCTCTTTCAATTATACCATCATAATAGCGGCATCATAGCGATATCACCTCGCTATGATGTTGAAGCTCTAAACCCCTTTACCTAGAAGTTGTTATTCCTTGAATCTTCTATTGATGCTTGGAAGAAGGGATTCTTCATCATCAATCTGCCCCAGCCTTTGTGGCGGACCGGTTTTAATCTTGCCATCAGAGATGCTGCCTGGGTGGCAGGCCAGAGTTAGGACCAGCTGACCAAGACTGGCTGAACAAGCTACTCAATCTGTCTGAGATCCCTGGTGTTCGCATTCGCGAACTCGCGTGTCGAGGCAACATCCAGGATTGCATTCAAAGTGAGCCTCACACCTCTGTTCGCTGTTCCACGTCAATACTAACTCTAACATTCTTTTCTTTTTTCTACAGATCCTCCCGCCGGGTGGAAGCCTGATTGTATCAAGAAAAGAGAGAAGAGAGCTCAGCAGAAGAGAGAAAAAAGGGCTCTTTCCGCCACATCGGTCGGCGCCGCGACTGACACCATGCACGTGTCCGCTTCTGCGCCTGAGTCTTCTTCTCTTCCCCGAGCGGAGGCTACTGCCACGTCGACTACTATTCCAACTTCTTTCCCCGGCGTTGCTCCTACACAAGCATCGCCTTCTCATCCTCCTCTTGCTAGAAAAAAGAAAAGGACTCTCCGCCTTCGCGTTATCGCTCCTACACGTCCTCCTGCTCAGGTGGTTTTTATAAATTTTTCCCCGTCCATGTATTTTTATTTGTTTCTTAATTCCCCTTTGTCTTTTGCGCGTAGGATACCGCTGTTGTTGCCTCTTCCGCTACTCCTTCGCGCGACGGTATGGATTTGTCGAGCGTTCTTGACCCCAAGCGTCCCCGTCTTAATGAAGACGTTCCTTCAGCGGATAACTCTGTCGCTGGTCAGGGTAGGCAGGATGGTATTGCCAATACCGGTCCCTTGGCAGGCGACCAAGGCTCTGGCCTGGCAGGGAGCGGGGTTACCTCTGCGCCGCTTCATTCCTCTTTTGCCGCATCATCTCCTCCTCCAGGCAATCCCTTGGACTTTCTGGAGGAGCTTGCAGAGGGGCATTTTCTAAACTTACCGACCAGCGGCTTCAATATTGACGTTGGGCCATCCAATCGTTCCCCTCCATCCCCTCCTGATGTCTTCTTCATTCCCACTGCTGCTCAGACAATCTTTCCCTCTTTTCCCCCAATAGAAACCCCGCGCATGGTGGCTGACTTAAGCACTATACTCTCTAGCGGAGCCGCCACCCATCAATTTGATTTAAGCAACATTCGCCAGCGCGGGTTCCCAGCGTTAGGAAGCGACAGCTCCCTAGCGACATCCGCCTTACTGGCAGGACATGTGTTGTCAGTTGAGGAGGAAGAGCAAGGCTTCCTCTCCGTTGCCGAGGGTGAACAATTTCAGCAGAGAAGGACTCATCTGTTCTCTAGCTTTCAGGGTTTCCATTACTGGTCTAGGAATATGATGAGACGAATGAGCTCTCTCCAATCTTCCTCCCAGGAATGGCGCAACACTAACCACCAGCTCTTGGAAGAAATTAGCAAGTACCAAAGGGAACTTGATGAAACTCAAGAGGAGTTGTGGAAGAGTGTTGAGGAGCGACAATGTGTGGAAAATAGTTTGGGAGTTGCGAGGAAAGAGTTGGAAGAGGCCAGAGAACAGCAGGCCACCAGGGATGCCACCCTTCAAGTGGAGCAAGGCAAGAATGCCACGCTTATGGAGGAAACGGCGGACAAAAGCAAGTGGTTTATGGAGCAAACAGCAGGCCTCATGGCCGACTGCTTCATTGAGCGTCACGGCCACCATTTCTTCGACGCTGACGCCATCATCCGCCTCTTCAAGCAAAAGTCCGGGTTCCTCACAGAAGAGGGCTACCGCCAGGTGAAAAGGCCACGGCCTGACGAGGGGGACAACAGCATGCCCGGGCCGTGAATGTTACTTCTCTTTTTGTCCATCGGGTGCTCTGACTTCTTTGCCCCTTTTTGTGTTTTTTAGGGCCTTTTGTTTGGGCAAGTATCCCCTCTCGTGTGTAAACAGTTCGCACAATTTTCTGCACATTTTTACTTATACTTTGTTAGTAGCGACATATTCTCAAAAAATCTTAATTACCTTGTGGCATTGCCGCGCGTGCTCCTCTCTTACTTAGCACGATCCCCTAGAGATGTCGCTTGTGCCGAATTTTCTGCACATTTTCACTTATCACTTTGTTAGTAGCGACATATTCTAAAAAAATCTTAATCACCTTAGGGCATTGCCGCGCGTGCTCCTCTCTTACTTAGCACGATCCCCCAGAGATGTCGCTTGTGCCGAATTTTCTGCACATTTTCACTTATCATTTATATTATCAGCGACATCTACTAAAATATCTTAATTACCTCGGGGTGTGGCGCGATCTCCCCCGATGTCGCTCATGTCACGTACTCTTCCAGCCAAACTTCACCGGGTTTGTCCCTTCCGGCTACTAGCTGGGGTACCGTGACCTTTCTTATTTCTTTAATCGGCCGGGAAGTGCCCTCTCTCAGTGCGCCGCCTGATCAGGGTCGGCCTTCACGAGGATAGGACTTTTCACTTCCTCAGCGTTGCCCTCACACCTCGGAACGTGCCCTTTCTTAACGAGGTGTCTATGTTAGCGCTACTATCGTAAGGATAGGATTTTCACTTGCGAGGTGGAGTTTTTATCCTCCCTGGGGTCGTGCCTCACTTAATGATCATCCGCCTATGTGAGAACTGGCTTACACCCCCAGGGGAGTCGGGGCGTGCCCTCTCTGGGTTTCCCCAGGATAGGATTTTTCACTCTCGACAGTGCTGGAGCGTGTCTCGTCTTAGCGAGCCGCCTGATCAAGGCCGGCCTCGCAAGGCCAGAATTTTTCACTTCCAGCACCATATATTAGGATCGCCGGGGCGTGCCTCGTCTTGACGATCCATCTGTATTAGCCCATTATGCCCCAAGGCTAGGACCTTTCACCCCCGACATCCTCCTTTCCTTATTATCTGCACATTACACAGACAACCAACAAGGAACAAGAAATATTTCCACAACAATTGTTAGACCATGCCCACGGCATGTCGAAATTTCAATTTCAAGACCATGCCCACGGCATGTCAAAATTTCAATTTCAAAGATCATGCCCACGGCATGTCGATATTTCAATTTTTCAATTTCCAAGACCATGCTCAACGACATGTCAAAATTTCAATTTCAAAGAACATGCCCACGGCATGTCGATCTTTCAATTTCAAGACCATGCCCGCGGCATGTCAAAATTTCAATTTCAAAGACCATGCCCACTGCATGTCGAATTTCAAAATTTCAATACCATGCTTAACGGCATGTCAAAATTTCAATTTCAAAGACCATGCCCACGGCATGTCGATATTTCAATTTCAAGACCATGGCCACGGCATGTCAAATTTCAAAATTTATCGATTTCAAAACCATGCCCCCCGGCATGTCACATTTTACAAATTTCAATTTTAAAACCATGCCCCGCGGCATGTCAAAATTTCAATTTCAAAGACCATGCCCACGGCATGTCAAATTTCAAAATTTCAAGACCATGCTCAACGGCATGTCAAAATTTCAATTTCAAAGACCATGCCCACGGCATGTCGATATTTCAATTTCAAGACCATGCCCACGGCATGTCAAATTTCAAAATTTCTCGATTTCAAAACCATGCCCCCCGGCATGTCACATTTTACAAATTTCAATTTTAAAACCATGCCCCGCGGCATGTCAAAATTTCAATTTCAAAGACCATGCCCACGGCATGTCGATATTTCAATTTCAAGACAATGGCCACGACATGTCAAATTTCAAAATTTCTTGATTTCAAAACCATGCCCCCCGGCATGTCACATTTTACAAATTTCAATTTTAAAACCATGCCCCGCGGCATGTCAAAATTTCAATTTCAAAGACCATGCCCACGGCATGTCAAATTTCAAAATTTCAAGACCATGCTCAACGGCATGTCAAAATTTCAATTTCAAAGACCATGCCCACGACATGTCGATATTTCAATTTCACAAAATTTTAATTTTCAAAAACCATGCCCAACGACATGTCAAATTCTAGCATGATAGAATTTTAATCTAGCAATATTCCAAGAGTTAGGTAAGGGAGTACCGTCAACCGTTTCGAGGTGATATGCCCCCTTTCCGATAACACGAGTGACGCGGTACGGGCCTTCCCAGTTTGAGCTGAGCTTCCACATTCGTTGGCTCGCCGCTCGTTTATCCCTGAGCACGAGGTCTCCCGCTTTGAGCAGCCGCTCCTTAACGTGTCTGTTGTGATACCGCGCCATTATTCTTTTGTAGTGCATTATTTTCAAGAGAGCTTCCTCGCGTGCCTCAGGTAGCATGTCAAGGTTAGCTCGTAACCTCTCCTCATTTAATTCCTCCTTGAAATATTCCACCCTCAAGCTTAGGGTGCCAATTTCGACAGGCGTTACCGCTTCGGTACCAAAAGCCATCGCAAAAGGCGTTTCCCCCCTACTAGTTTTGACGGTCATGCGGTAAGCCCACATTACATAGGGTAACTCATCTGGCCACTTCTTTTTCGACCCCTCCAGATTTTTCTTGATACCACTCAGAATGCTTCGGTTGGTCACCTCCGCCTGGCCATTAGTCTGGGGATGCGCCACAGAGGAGAACCTCTGTTCGATCTGAAATTCTTCGCATTGCTCCTTGAAGAAGCGGCTGGTAAATTGCACCCCGTTGTCACTAACTAGCACGCGAGGCACCCCGAAGCGCATGATCACTTGGTGCTTAAAGAAGTGCCATACCTTTTCCGTCGTAATAGTGGCTACCGCTTCTGCTTCTGCCCATTTAGTAAAGTAGTCTACTGCCACAATTACAAATTTCAGTTGGGACCTCGCCTTAGGAAAAGGGCCTAAAATATCGATTCCCCACTTAGCAAAAGGACAAGGTGCCACGATCTGAGATATTTCAGTGGCAGGTCGTCGAGGGATTTTGGCAAATTCTTGACATTTATGGCATGACTGCACAAAGTTGTTACAATCCCTGCGAATAGTGGGCCAATAGAATCCTGACCGAAACACCTGCGCGGCCATGGTACCACCCGACACATGCATGCCGTAGATGCCTTCGTGAATCTCTCGCAGGGTATGGAGGCCTTCTTGTTCCGTTATGCATTTTGCGGCCGGGTGCGAGAAACATCTCCGAATTAGTGCCCCATCATAATAAGTGCACCTCGCCGCTTGCTTCAATACTTTTTTCTTCTCTGCACTGTCGCTGGGTAGCTCGTCGTGTTTCAAAAATTTTATCACAGGGATCCTCCAATCCTTTTCGATCTCCTCTACATATAGCGATAGCTGCTCCTCCATGAAGGACGACAATGACCTTTCTTCATAGTACACGCCCTCTGGAATGGCGGCCTCTTGGTTGGCTGCCGTCTTGTCAAGACTATCCGCCTCGGTATTATCTTCCTGCGGGATGTGTTCAAAAGTGACACATACACCGCTTTGTTCCATTTCTGCCAACTCTCTTTTCACTTTCGAGAGGTATTGAACCATGATCGGTTCTCTAGCTTGGGAATGTCCCAAGACTTGATCAATTATCAACTTGGAGTCCCCTCGCATCTTCAACCGTGGGGCTCCTGCTACCAGGTCGTTCTCAGTTTTGGCGAAGAGATTCCTTCCTACTCTAAGCCCCGCCAATAACGCTTCATACTCTGCTGCGTTGTTAGACAGCGGTTGTAGGATTCTGATGGCGTGCCGCACCTGCACATCGTGCGGCCCGACCATGTATATTCCAACTCCCGCCAGCTCCTGTTTTTTGGCGCCATCCACATAGATGACCCATGTGTCCGCGGGGGCTTCTGAGGGTAAGATCTTTGTATCACTGCCTTTCCTCTCAAGCGGCTCTACCGCCTTGTCCCCAGTAAATGTGCACTCGGCTATGAAATCCGCCAAAACCTGAGCTTTTACGGACGACCGAGCTTTGTATTGTAGTCCATATTGTTCTAGCTCAATTGACCAGATCAACATCCTCCTCGAGGATTCTGGTTTCCTGAAAATCCTTCTCAAAGGCTGGTCCGTGAGCACGGTGACCGGATGGGCCTGAAAATATCTATCCATCTTTCGTGTGGACTGTATCAGGGCGAATGCCACCTTCTCAAGGTGGGTGTACCGCACCTCGGCATCTTTTAACACATGACTGACGAAGAAGACGGGTCGGTGGGCGTAATTATCCTCCCGGACCAGAACAGCACTGACCACTTCGTCCGCGACGCCAAGGTACAAGAATAAAGTATCGCCCGGCTGTGGTCATGTTAGCACCAAGTTGGATGACAAGTAAGCTTTCAAACCCATGAACGCCTCTTCGCATTCTTGTGTCCATCCGAAGGGAGCTTTCTTGCGTATGACTTTGAAGAACGGCAGGCACTTCTCGCCCTGCTTAGAGATGAACTGTCCTAGCGCAATGACGCGCCCTGTTAATCTCTGAACTTCCTGGAGGGTTCGCGGCGATACCATGTCATGGATAGCCTTAACCTTCGACGGGTTCGGCTGGATGCCCTTTCGGCTTACCACATACCCGAGGAATTTTCCCGTCTGAAATGCGAACGCGCACTTGCGGGGGTTCAGCTTTATCTGGTACTTTCTTAATGTATCAAACACTTCCTGCAAATTGACCAGATGGTCACTGAAACTTATGCTTTTGACCAATACATCATCTACGTATGCTTCTACATTTCTCCCGATTTGCTTTTTAAACACTTCGTTGGCCATACACTGGAAGGTCGCCCCTGCGTTCTTTAAGCCGAACGGCATTGCCGTGTAACAATAGGTGGCCTTCGAGGTTATAAATACCGTCTTTTCCTCATCCTTCTTGGCCATAGGAATTTGATGGTATCCAGAATTGGCGTCCAAAGAACTCAAATACGCATATGCTGCCGCTTGATCGACTAGCTGATAGCAATCCTTAGGGCAAGCGTCGTTCAAGTTGGTGAAATCAATGCACATGCGCCAGTCTCCGTTGGGCTTGTGGACTAAGACGGGGTTGGCCAGCCAAGTGGGATATTGAACTTCTCGGATGAATCCTGCATCTGACAATTTCGCCCTCAAAATGACCAAGGAGGTGCGATCTCAGAAAAAAGAGATCATCCCCGACAAAGATCAAAGAATTTGAGCACTTTGACCTCAAAATGACCGAGAGAGAGCATCTCCAGCAAAACTCAGGCCCGTCGCCGACAGAAGTGATCTCAGGATAAATCATCCTTAGAGAACTTGTGCACTTTGCCCTCATCGCGGCCAATCAACAAGCACTGCTCATTAAAACCATATTTCCTTCTGCTAAACAACATTCTCCTTTTTAAATAAACTTCTTCTTTCTGTCTACACCCTTTTATTTCCTTTCTCTAGCAAAGTTCTCTTGATTATATGAATACCCATGCATGTGCATTTTTATCTGAAGTTTATTCACTCGGATTGACATTGCAAATCTAATTTTGTGCTATGTTTGTTGCATTTTTATGAGTGTAAACACGTAGCCTTGTTTCTAAGTGTGAGTGCAAACACCGATATCTGGTGAGGATTGCTTATTGATCGTCACTCAAATATACTAATATTTTCCTGGTGCCTAGATTCACAAATTAATGTGTACAGAGCAAGACAGGGTCGAACCGCAGAGATTGAAGGAATAAATTGCTAGTGAATATGTATGACAAGGCAATATGCAACAGATCTAACCGAAGTAACAATACTGGGGGGGGGGGGGTTTATGTTGATTAATAAATTAATCAATGCAGAGTATGGGAGCTAACAAAATAGAATTGTAAAGTAATTATCTAGGGCACGAAAGTAAAATGTAATCCAGGGCAAGAGATGTAAACAAATCAAATGCAGGAAAAGTAAGGAAAAAGATATTAATCAAATAGGACGAGATCTTAGCGAAAGGTGTTCCTTTGGGTTGCATTTTGGGTCGGTTAGTCATCGGTACAAAAATATTCTAGACTCAAGTACAGATCTGCTATAGGGACCGCGTTTCCACACCGCATCCCCTGCTTACCTTCTTAGATAAAAGTCACCCCCCGTTTCCACATATGAGGTGACCTTGACGTTCAGCCATCCTCCCAGCTACCTCTCTTGTCATCAAAAGGTAGCCTTGACACTTCGACCTGTCATGGGTACGAAGTAGGGAAGCTAAATTCAGAACGCCCATGAAGGGGAGGTAAGACAGATCTAGGGCGCGACAGCTCGGCTTATCAGACTCGTATCACATACCCTAGATAACTGTTTACCCCTAGGTGAGGCCTCCCCTGCTGCCTCCCCTAGGTGTATGCTAAAACTCCAGGGCTTCGCGTCAGGTATAACCCTGGAATATGACGTTACTCATGCAGAAATACTAAAAGATGATCAAGCTCTTAACATTTCTAGACAAGCATGGAATTAAATCGGTAAACAATTATGTGCTACAAAAGAATATGTCAAGCATGCATTAGACCTCTTAGCTGAACCCTACAACCCTTGAAACACCCTTCACCAAGAAAGGGGTATTTAGCTACTCATACTATAATGTAAACAGTAGGTATATAGAATCATGCAATAACAAAGAACGTAAAAAGGGAGTAGAGGAAACCGGTAGATTAATTAATAATCGAAGAGGAAAGTTGCTACAAAAGTTGTTCTTGATGATAAGAGGAGAAGATTCCCAGAAAATAAGTGCTGAAATTAATGTAAGAAAATATCCTTGGACAACCGTCCTTACAAAAACCCTAAAACTATGCTTATATAGCCTAATACTAGCTAGGAGACAAAAACAGCTAAGGGCAATGAGGGCGTGACAGCACATGTCCTTGCAAAAGGAATATTCTGGGATTCCTGACACGCCTGATGCCTTTTGGAAGTGCCTGGGATTCCGTGCGGATCTTTGAAGATGTTTTTCTTTGGAAGAAGGTTCAGAACTGTCGAGGCCTTGAGGCAGCGCACTGGTCTGGTTCGTGACGAGGTCTTGACGACGTTCTTTCTTCTAGTCCTAGAAACTGGAATTCCTCAGAAATGCTCTAAAATCGCTTCTTTTCGATCTTTTCCCTCTTTTGATGCTAATCTGCAAATAAGATTGGAATAACGGTCAAATAGCAACATCGAGCCCCCGAAGGGGCTAGAAAGGAGGGTAAAACCGAGGACATAAAACGTGCTATCAAACATCCCCACACTGCCCCTATGCTCACCCTCGAGCATAAACAAAATTGGAAAGCCACCTCATTCAAAAGCATACATAATCAACTCCCAATACACAGAAATGGGCACGCCATCCTACAAGCTACACTCAACCAGAGCAAATCTAGACCTAGAAAAGCACCTGCATCTGGTTGATAGAATAACGACCCTATCAACCAGACTTTCCCATATCTAGCCTATTCACCAGCAGTCCTCACAAAGAGGTGTATTTGCACTCAAACTCAGAATAAAAAACGTGTTTAGGCTATCACTCAAGAATGCAAATAACGCAACACAGGCATAGTTTGCACTTCAATCCAAGTACTATAGAACACATGCATGGGCAATCAACAATCGGAAAAGCAACGCATCAGCAAAAAGAAAGAAATGGGATCGAAAGAGCTAGAAATGTGGAAGAGGGAAGTAGGAGATGAACAGAAGAGAAATGAGGGGAGAAAAGAAGGAAGGAAAAGAAAGAAACAGGTAAAACCTGGTTGGATCCCTTGGCTGGGAAAAAGGCGAAGTGGCGAGGCAGCTTTTACCGAGGGCACGTTGTCGATTCGGGGGCTAGACAAAGATCTTCTTTCGAGGGCTGGGGGACGTATTCGCTAAGGCGTCGGATGCGGATGCTTTTACTTGGAAGTTCAGTGCCTTTCTTCTTTTATTTCAAAATTTAAATGTTTTTTTTTTTAAGGAAAGAAGGGGGCATGAACATGCTACAAAATTTTGATTCTTCCAGGCATGGAACTCCTGATTTTTTCGTTCGGTGCTTGCCCTTGATCTGCTTCCAGCATCGATGGTGACTTTTTTTTCGCTTCCCCACACTTGAATATTTCTGGGGCTCGAATTGTTTGAATGGTCTAGGGCTCGAAACTCTTTCGAGCCTTTGATTTTCTTGCCCTAGATTCCTGCTTTCTGTTCTGAAGTCTTTTGCTTTTATCTTCCTTCCCCACACTTGAACTTGTCTGCGCGTTCTTTGGGTGTCTAGCCCTCGACGTTACCCTCAATAATCGCTATCCCACCTGCCAAGGAAAGAGATCAGGAAACTACAAATGGTTAGGAAAGAGTATGAAAAGAAGGGGGATGTTGGGGGCTCGAAAAGAAAAGAGAGAGAGGGGGGGAGAAGAGAAAGAAAAAGATATTGATGCGAGACTTTCCATCATATCTAAGCTTTCCCATGTCTAACAGTGCCTAGCTAAGCATTTTCAATAAAAAAATAAAGGGTATGAAGCTCAAATATGCTCACGGGATCAGATTGTGACTACTGGTGTTACGGCCTAGATATGGATATAAGGGCTAGCAGGTCTAAAAATGCATGTTCAGGTGTAGATGCGATGGATGTCATGCTTCTTCTATGCATCAAAAGTAAAAAAAATGCATGCCAAAAATGAGGGTTTGAAAACTGGCAGTGGGAAAATTTTCCTAGCATGGCTAAAAATAAAATCCGTAAAACATACAAATCATGCAACAAACGTGAAAATAAACATGCAATCATACATGCAAAGCGCATAAATAATTCCCTCCCCACACTTAGGCAGCGCATTGTCCTCAATACGGGGAGAGCATAAAAAGGAGTTCAAGAAATATAAGTACAGTACAATAATAAAAAACATTAAAATTGTTTAGTGCCCCTTTCGGGGGCTGGAGAGATGAAAATGTTCGGGGGGGTTACTGGGGTGGCAAATTTCTGCGGGCAACTTCAGCCATCAAAGCCTGAAGTTCCCGCAGAATGGCCTGGAGAAGTCTCGTCTAGGTCGGATCATAGACAATGAGAGGTATCGGGGGCTGGCTTATTGCTGCCGCGTTGGCTTGACGAGCTGCTTCCGCTTGGGGCGCTTGCTTTTCGGGGGTTAGAGAAATGGCATTGGAATGGGGATCCGAAAGATCTGGATAGTCAAATATGCCACCGTTCTTGATCCCGAAAACCTTTTCTGTTGCGGGGGCACAACCTGGGTAAAAACTCAACACACCCCATGAGATACATAAATGACCCATGACATCCAAGGTTCGGATATCCAAATCCTTGAATGCCAGGGGCTCAGAAAGGTTACTAGCATGTAGGTCAATATTACGCATCTTCACAGCAAACAAGGAAATAAGCGACCCAAAAATAGACCCATGGCTACCATTTAACACATGCAAAATGCCCAAAGCTACCCAAAAACCAAGATTGACCCTTCATTTGTGTTTCATGCACCATAAAAAGAAAAGTTCCTACACAGATATCTGTCCTGAGGAACCAAATCGTGCTGAAAAGGTGAGGGCCAGATACCTGTGCAAGATACGCAAGGCAGGGTCGATGATTTCATGGGCTTTACTACCCTTAGGGTCATACTTAACAGCAGGCTTATTGGTTAGTTCACAAAAAGCAGCATTGGCATAAAAAATAGAAGGGATAACAGTTAAAGCATTCTTGTACAGAGGAGTGTTCAGTTCATCTTTTGTGACAAATCCTAACCAGCAATTAAATTCCCCAAGGGTCAGATGCTCCCACTTGGTAGCTAACCTAAAGTTGATCAAACCAGGGGTAGAAGAGTTCGGCCCGACCTTGCCCTTGGGCCTAAAAGTACCATCTACCCAGAATGTAGTGAAAAACCCAAGGGAAAGCTCAACAAAGGTCGGGTGTTCCAAATAGAATAGAGATTCCCAACCAATGTTGGCCACATACTCCCTGACCTTGGATTCAATACCCATCTTAGCAAGAAAATCAAAATCCAGGCGCGCACATGAGCTAACGCCCTTGGAATTCAGCATAGTCAACTTATCAAGGGATGGTTTATCATTAAATATGATCCATTCATGAGGTGAGGAAAGGTCAGAAGTAACCTGTTGGGAGCTGGATCTGGGGATGGATGAAGGTGTTGGGGTCTCGGCCTCGACATCATCGTCTGCTTCGGGGGCATGGGGCTTCTTGGAGCTCGAGGGCTTACCGCCACTAGTGGATGAAAGCTTCCTCTTGTGGCCCACTGGTGTATCAACTGCAGCTGGCTGCTCTGATTTGGCATCAGCTTTGGATTTGCCTTTCTTAGCCGTTGATCTTGCTGCGACTACTTTTTGCTTCCTCTCCGCCTCTTCCGCTTTTTCTTCTTCGTCTGCTTCTCTGCCCTCTGCATCTCCACTTTCTCCTGTTCCCTCCTCCATGGCTTCGAGGTCTTCATTCTCTAGGCCGTTACCAGGCTCAACTTGCTCCTCCATGACCTCGACTTCTTCATCGGAGATCAGGATGTCTTTGAGGAATTCCTCAACAGTTAAGGCAGGTTGAGGAGCTAGGAAGTGGTCGACGGCTGAATCAAGAGGGAGCTTCCTGGCGGAAGGAGAGGGCTTTTTAGGCTTAGACTTGGCTGTGGACTTGGCAGTGGACGATCCGGGGGGAAGTTTCACTACACGGCCGCCTCTAGTAGTGGTCGAGGTGGGGGGAATAGAGCCTGTGACCTCTAGGTCATTGTCCACTGGGGTGAACTCTCGGATCTGCTCTGCGGTTGTTGGTGAGACCGCCCTAGGAGAGGGAATGGGAAGTGGGGTGGAAGACGGTGGTGTGGCTGTTTTGAATGAAGCCGAGTTTGGGGTAGCGGATTGCGATCTTGATTTGGAAGAAACGGGGCTGGAAGTGTCCACCGGCTTAGGTCCAGAGGCATTCTTGCGGGCTGGTATTTTTGTTTTTGGTGCCATTGATGGTAAGGGAAAAGATGGCAGTAATGGAGATGGAGATGGGAGTGGAGAAAGGATAGGGTTGCGTGTTTGGTGAAGGAGAGAGGTGAAAGTGATGTGTTTGAAATTGATATGAGTGAAAACAAAATGGGAGCGTGGGAGAGAGAGTGGTAGTCACAGCTGGCATTTAATGGCGCAACTTTTTCATTGATGAGGCACCCTGGGCGTGGAGCACGACGGCCCACGCGTATCTCAATTGCCTAAAAAGGAGAACAACTTTTAAATTTCAAAAAGGCAGTTGGTTGATATAAGATATGGACAAAAAGAGAGAATAAAGGTGAGTTAATGCTAAATAAAAGGAATAAAATCATAGGGGGAAGGGAAAGGTCAGGGATATATACAATCAACAAAACCTGGAAATAAAATCAAATAACAATCAGGGAATCCGAAAAGATGCAGAGAAGATAAGGGAGAGAAAAAGGATGCAGACGACATATCAAATGCCTCCAGTGTGGTCCGTATACTCGTCGAGACCCCGACGTGCTTTGATACTCTAGGTCTGGAGAGGTGGGACATCCACCATGGCCTCCTCAACTATCGAGGGCTGGAAACCTTCATAAAAGGGTTTCAGTCTCTGGCCACTGACCT
Source organism: Viola odorata (assembly GCA_963691705.1). Classification (NCBI taxonomy): domain Eukaryota; kingdom Viridiplantae; phylum Streptophyta; class Magnoliopsida; order Malpighiales; family Violaceae; genus Viola; species Viola odorata. The sequence goes on along the minus strand of OY829537.1, from coordinate 66,265,154 downwards.
TGAAGATGATTCCTGCGACGGGGTTCTGAATCTCAACTGCCCCATGGTTGTAGACTGTCGTGACCACTAAAGGTCCTGACCATTTAGATTTCACCTTTCCGGACAAAAGTCGCAGGCGTGAATTGTACAATAAGACTTGCTGTCCGACTGAGAATGTTTTGGGACGAAGGTGTCGGTCATGGTAAGCTTTTGTCTTGCCCTTATAGAGCATGGCATTCTCATAGGCATCATCCCTCAATTCCTCTAGCTCTTGGATTTGCAAACGCCTGTGTTGATTAGCGAGGCCTAGATCTATATTCACTTTCCTGATGGCCCAAAGAAGCCTTATGCTCTATCTCCACTGGAAGATGGCATGGCTTGCCATAGACAAGTCTGTAGGGAGTCATTCCGATTGGGGTCTTGAATGTTGTACGATAGGCCCAAAGAGCATCATCCAATTTCAAACTCCAATCTTTCCTGGACTGATTAACGGTCTTCTCAAGGATGGATTTGATCACACGGTTCGAGACCTCGGCTTGGCCATTAGTCTGAGGGTGATAAGCGGTGGATGTTCTATGGTGGACTCCATACTTTGTCAAAAGTGAGGTCACGACACGGTTGCAGAAGTGGGTACCCCTATCGCTGATGAGCGCTCTAGGTGTGCCGAACCGGTTAAAGATATTAGTGCGGAGAAAATTCACGACCACCTTGGAATCGTCCGTCCGAGTAGCCTTGGCCTCGACCCATTTGGAAACATAATCGACGGCCAAAAGGATGTAGATGTTGCCAAAGGAATTGGGAAAAGGGCCCATAAAATCTATACCCCAGATGTCAAAGATTTCGCAAGCAATAATGTTTATCAAGGGCATCTAATTCCTGGCCCCGATATTTCCAGTGGTCTGACATCGGGGGCACGAAGCGCAAAACATGTAACTATCCTTGAAAATGGTGGGCCAGTACAGACCAGCTTCCAGGACCTTTAGGGTAGTTTTCTTGGCCGCGAAATGACCTCTTTCCAAATGGCAGAATTTAAGGATCGAGGGCACCTCGTCCATGGTTACACATCTACGAATTATTTGATCCGAACAGTGCTTCCATAGGTAGGGGTTGTCCCAAATGTAGTATTTTCCTTGCCTTTTGATCTTATTGCATTCAGACGGAGCGACATCAGCTGGATAGGTGCCAGTAGCACAGAAGTTTGCAATGTCGGAAAACCATGGGGAATAAACAGCTTGGGCTTGACATAATTGCTCGTCTGGAAAAGTATCCCGGATTGGCTCAAGCGAATTATCTTCTTGGGCTGGAAGTCTACTCAAGTGGTCTGCCACAAGGTTTTCTCTTCCTGCCTTATCTTTGATAGCGATATCAAATTCTTGTAGGAGCAGGATCCAACGAATAAGCCGAGGTTTGGCATCGGCTTTGGTCAACAAACACCGAAGGGCAGAATAGTCTGAGTAGATGAGGACACGAGTGCCTAGCAGATATTGCCTGAACATGTCTAGGGCATAGACTACGGCCAAGAGTTCTTTCTCTGTGGTAGTGTAGTTCTGCTGGGACGGGTCTAGTAGCTTGGAAGCATAATAGATGACATAGGTCTCTTTATTCTTCTTCTGACCCAAAACGGCGCCAAAGGCCTGATTACTGGCATCACAGATGACCTCGAAAGGTAGTGTCTAATCGGGGGCACGAATAATCGGGGCCGAGATAAGTTTGTTCTTGAGAAGTTCAAAAGCAGTTTTGCAGGCCTCGCTGAAATCAAAGGACACGTCCTTCTGGAGCAAGTGACACATTGGTTGAGCAATCTTGGAAAAATCTTTAATGAACCGTCGGTAGAAACCAGCGTGGCCTAGAAAAGATTACACATCGCGGACATAGGAGGGGTAGGGCAGGGATTTTATTACTTCTATCTTGGCTTTGTCAACCTCAATTCCCTGGGCCGAGATAACATGACCAAGCACTAGGGCTCGATCCACCATGAAGTGACATTTTTCAAAATTCAGGATAAGATTCGTCTCTATGCAGCGCTCTAGGCACCTCTTCAGATTGTTCATGCATTCCTCAAAAGAATTCCCATAGACGGTGAAGTCGTCCATGAAGACCTCGATTCCATCCTCAACTAGTTCAGAGAAAATGCTGACCATTCAAGAGCAGGGGCGTTACACAGACCGAAAGCATGCGTCTATACACGAAGGTCCCGAAAGGGCAGGTAAAGGTGGTCTTTTCCTAGTCTTCAGGAGCAACTGGGATCTGATGAAATCTGGAGTAACCGTCTAGATAGCAATAGTGGGTTTTACCGGTGAGGCGTTCTAGCATCTGATCGATGAAGGGCAAGGGAAAATGATCTTTTCTGGTAGCGGAGTTCAATCGGCGGTAGTCAATACACACTCTCCACCCATTCTGGATCCGGGTAGGAATGGATTCGCCATCTTGACCGATGGTGATGGTTATGCCTATTTTCTTGGGCACGACCTGGATAGGGCTGACCCAAGGGCTATCTAAGATGGGGTAGATAACTCTCACATCTAGCAACTTGAGAAACTCTTTCTTTACCACTTCCATCATAGGTCGGTTAAGTCACCGCTGGGGCTGGCGAATGGTCTTGCCCGCGTATTCTAGGTGGATGTGATGAGTGCATAATGCTGGGGACAAGCCCTTAATGTCCGCAATGGTCCATCCTATGTCTTGTCTGAAGTTCCTCAGCAAGGAAACTAGCTCGGACTCCTCAGGGTCTTTGAGCTTGTTGGAGATAATGACAGGCAGAGAGTTATCGGGGCCTAGATAAGCATATTTCAAATGGGTAGGCAATGGCTTCAGATCAAGGGCTGGGGCCTGATCAATAGAGGGAAATAACTTAACATGGCCTGGATATTCGGGAGACTGCTCTGGAGACTCATGCTGAGCAACAACGCATTCTTCTAGGGCAGCGACGATAGAGTGTAATTCAGGTGGAATAGGAAGCGTCGAGGACACGACATCTAGAAAAGCGGGTGTCAGACTCCTGTCAAGGGCAAATTGTAAGGGGCCAGTAGAATATATGTCATCAATCTCCCCTATAATGGGGTCTACAATATCAACATAATTCACACTAGAAAATTCAGAGGGGTATCGCATGGCTTCTAGCATATTGAATTTGATGATCTCTCCACCAAATTCGAGGGAGATGGTGGCATCATGAACATCAATCTTTGCTCGGGCTGTGGCCAGAAATGGGCGGCCTAGAAGAACATCTGTAGATTTGGTGGAGTCTTCATTCTCCATTGCAATCACATAGAAATCTGCAGGGAACAAGAATTCTCCCACTTGGACTAAGACATCCTTGATTATCCCCTCGGGGTAGATGATAGAGCGGTCAGCAAGCTGGATGGCGAGGTTTGTGGGCACGAGAGGCTCGAGGCCTAGACTGTGGTAAATTATCAAGGGCATGACATTAATTCCTGCTCCTAGGTCACACATGGCCTTGCCAATATCGACTGTTCCGATTCGACAAGGGATAATGAACATGCCTTGGTCTTTGCATTTCGGAGGGAGTCGACGCTGGATATGGGCAGAAGTGTTGGCCCCTACGCTGATTTTGTTAACTTCAGCGAACTTGTTTTTGTTCGTGCATAATTGCTACAAGAATTTAGCATAGCGAGGGACATTCTTCACGGCCTGGAGAAGTGGGATGTTTACAACCACTTTACTGAACATTTCAAAGATATCGCGATCCTCCTTATCTTTCTTGGCCTTGACCAATCTGTGAGGGAACGGGGGTTCGAGAATCTTATGAATGTACTCTTGAGTAAATTCTGGTGGGATGGGGTCATTCCGTTGTGAACCTCTAGGGGAGCGGATTCTGTCCTCTTTGACTTCCACGAATCTAGGGACTTTGGGGAGCTTTGTTCTAGGTTTAGGCCAGATTTCGGCCTCTGGAGAATTTTCAATATCTTGGACTGGAAGCTCAAGTGGGTTCAAGGTCGTTCCACTACGCAAAGTTACTGTGCAGACATTGTGCTTTGGATTTGTTTCGGTCTGGGGTGGCAGTCTGCCATGGTTTGTTAATTCTTGCATTTTGGCAGTCATGGTACTCATTTGCCTCTTAAGTTCATCTATTTCTTTCTGCTGCTCGAGATTCTTAGGCATTTCAGCAATCGGGGGCTGGATAAAAGTCTGGTCTGAACGATGGACAAAGGTCTGATCCTAAGGAGGTTGGCGTTGATACTGGTTCTGATGGAATGTGGGTCGAGGTCTGAAATTTGGCATATTAGGAGGGGGGTTTCCATAGGGGTTCTGATGTGGTTGATGGCTAGGCCCCGAAAGCTGAGTGTTTGGGACCCATCCTGGGTTTGGTTGTTTCCAGCCTTGGTTGTAAGTCTGAGCGTAAGAGACTGGAATAAATTGGCCAGCAGCATTCACTTGTATTTCCTCCGGAATATGGGTGATCCACGAAATTGCATATCTAGCAGGCCTTGACAGGTGCGGGTTGTCCGGTTATGAAATTCTGGAACATTCCTGTAAGGGATGATATCTGGTTCTGAAGGGCTGCTACTTGGACATCCTGGCCTGGATTGTTGGCAAGGTCGTCTGAGGCATTCTTGGCCATGAGCTCTATTGTTGCTCGAGCAGCTCTTGGAGTTAGAGCAGTCAAGGATCCATTGGCAGCTGCGTTAAGTAACGCCTTATCATGAGCTTTAAGGCCTTCACAAAAATATTGAACAAGAGCGTGCTCGGTAAGGTTGTGAGTTGGACAGCTAGATTGCATCTTCTGGAACCTCTCATAGTACTGGGCTAGAGTCTCGTCTTTCTTCTGAACAATGGAGACAAGTTGCTTGCGCGTGGTGTTGGAGATCGAAGTTGGGTAGTACTTCTCAGTGAAGATTTTTGACATGTCTGCCCAAGAACGAATAGATCTTGCGGGAAAGTCATAATACCAGTCTAGGGCATCATCTTTGAGAGACCACTGGAATGCGCGAAGCTTGGCTTGCTCAATACTGACGTTGGCGGGTTTCATGGCCTCGCAAATAGAGTGGAGTTGTTGAAGATGACGAAGAGTAGTTTCCTTGGCTACCCCTCGAAAAGTAGGCAGATGATGAAGTACGGCCTACTTCAGAGTCCAGTCATGAGGGACGTTGGGCCAGTCAATGTAGCTACTTGCCATATCGGGGGTTGCATGGAAATTATCGATGGTTTGTTGGTCTGGGGTGGTGGTTGATCTTCGCGGTTCTCACGGTTGTTATGGTTGTCATTGTTGGCTAGGTCATCCAATGCTGGAAAATTAAAATGGTCTGGTATGGGGTTTTCGGGGTTACAATGGAGAAAGGTCAGGTCTACGAAAAGCTGGTGTTTCTGGTCGGCCAGGTCAGAAGGGGATCCGTCGAGGGCAGGATGTGGGATTACTCTACGATGAGCAGATGTTCCTTGAGCATGCCTACGAAGTCCTCTTTCTGTTCTGGTCAACTCGAGGTCTTGAGGGAGTAGATCAGGGGCAGATCTCCTGGTCATACAAGAAAAACAAAAATAAAATTAGTATCGTTCAATCCCCAGCAACGGCGCCAAAATTTGATCGTCACTCAAATATACTAATATTTTTCTGGTGCCTAGATGCACAAATTAATGTGTACAGAGCAAGACAGGGTCGAACCGCAGAGATTGAAGGAATAAATTGCTAGTGAATATGTATGACAAGGCAATACGCAACAGATCTAACTTAAGTAACGGTACTGGGGGGGGGTTTATGTTGATTAATAAATTAATCAACAGAGAGTATGGGAGCTAACAAAACAGAATTGTAAAGTAATTATCTAGGGCACGAAAGTAAAATGTAATCCAGGGCAAGAGATGTAAACAGATCAAATGCAGGAAAAGTAAGGAAAAACATATTAATCAAATAGGACGAGATCTTAGCGAAAGGTATTCCCTTGGGTTGCATTTTGGGTCGGTTAGTCATCGGTATAAAAATATTCTAGCCTCAAGTACAGATCTGCTATAGGGACCACGTTTCCACACCGCATCCCCTGCTTACCTTCTTAGATAAAAGTCACCCCCCGTTTCCACATATGAGGTGACCTTGACGTTCAGCCATCCTCCCAGCTACCTCTCTTGTCATCAAAAGGCAGCCTTGACACTTCGACCTGTCATGGGTACGAAGTAGGGAAGCTAAATTCAGAACGCCCATGAAGGGGAGGTAAGACAGATCTAGGGCGTGACAGCTCGGCTTGTCAGACACGAATCACATACCCTAGATAAGTGTTTACCCCTAGGTGAGGCCTCTCGCGCTGCCTCCCCTAGGTGTCTGCTAAAACTCCAGGGCTTCGCATCAGGTATAACCCTGGAATATAACGTTACTCATGCATAAATACTAAAAGATGATCAAGCTCTTAACATTTCTAGACAAGCATGGAATTAAATCGGTAAAAAATTATGTGCTACAAGAGAATATGTTAAGCATGCATTAGACCTCTTAGCCGATCCCTACAATCCTTGAAACACCCTTCACCAAGAAAGGGGTATTTAGCTACTCATACTATAATGTAAACAGTAGGTATATAGAATCATGCAATAACAAAGAAAGTAAAAAGGGAGTAGAGGAAACCGGTAGATTAATTAATAATCGAAGAGGAAACTTGCTACAAAAGTTGTTCTTGATGATAAGAGGAGAAGATTCCCAGAAAATAAGTGCTGAAATTAATGTAAGAAAATATCCTTGGACAACCGTCCTTACAAAAACCCTAAAACTATGCTTATATAGCCTAATACTAGCTAGGAGACAAAAACAGCTAAGGGCAACGAGGGCGTGATAGCACATGTCCTTGCAAAAGGAATATTCTGGGATTCCTTACACGCTTGATGCCTTCTGGAAGCGCCTGGGATTTCGTGTGGATCATTGAAGATGCTTTTCTTTGGAAGAAGGGTCAAAACTGTTGAGGCCTTGAGGCAGCGCACAGGTCTGGTTCGTGTCGAGGTCTTGACGACGTTCTTTCTTCTATGCCTGGAAACTGGAATTCCTCAGAAATGCTCTAAAATCGCTTCTTTTCGATCTTTTCCCTCTTTTGATGCTAATCTGCAAATAAGATTGGAATAAGGGTCAAATAGCAACATCGAACCCCCGAAGGGGCTAGAAAGGAGGGTAAAACCGAGGCCATGAAACGTGCTATCACTTATGTCTACATGATGTGGGAAAGTCTTGTCCTTTAGGTCGTTATCTCCTGGGCAAGATGCAGATGTTTTTCTAGGTTTGTATCAAGCATGCTTATATGATAGAAACTGGATGACATGTTCTCCAGAAATGCATAAACTTGTTGAACCTTCTCTTGATAGGGAAGTTGTTTTCACCTTGATAAAACGCTGGGGGAAAACTTTAAGGTAGTGTGGAAATACTTTCATATACAACATACATGATTTGATCTCATTGAATTTTCCATTTATCAATTGATTTCTCTTTTTCCATCCATTACTGTTTCGTGTTTGTTTCCTCCCTATTTGCAGGATACAGATACGCGTCAGTAGAATCTCACACGGTGATCAATCTCCACCAATAAATCCACCCAACACCCGAATGGAGTACGTTACCACTCCTCAATCAACTTCGTGTGGCGGCCCATCTTCCCCACCGTCCAACCAAACATTCGAATGAAGGTACGTTACCACTTCCCTCTTCACTTATTTTGTGTGGTGACTTGGTCACCCGTGTTGGCGGGACGACTTGGTCGTCCACTTCTTCAGTAATATCATGTGACGACTTGGTCATCCACTTATCAGTCTTGTCGCGGTGATTTGCCCACCTTTCAAACTTTCGTGTGGCAGTTCAAAACCCCACCTTTCAAAATTTGTGTGGCGGTTCAAAACCTCACCTTTCAAACTTCCGTGTGGCGGTTCAAAACCCCACCTTTGAAAATTTGTGTGGCGATTCAAAAACTCACCTTCCAAGTTTCGTGTGGCGGTTCAAAACCCCACATTTCAAGTTTCGTGTGGTGGTTCAAAACCCCACCTTTCAAAATTTGTGTGGCGGTTCAAAACCTTACCTTTCAAACTTTCGTGTGGCGGTTCAAAACCCCACCTTTCAAAATTTGTGTGGTGGTTCAAAACCTCACCTTCCAAGTTTCGTGTGGCGATTCAAAACCTCACATTTCAAACTTTCATGTGGCGGTTCAAAAGCCCACCTTTCAAAATTTGTGTGGTGGTTCAAAACCTCACCTTGCAAACTTTTGTGTGGCGGTTCAAAACCCCACCTTTCAAGTTTTGTGTGGCGGTTCAAAACCCCATTTTTCAAAATTTCGGGGGCAACAACGCCCGAGCAAAGCTACATCGCCATTAATTTTCTACATCAATCAGTGACGGCCTATGAGTACGACCCTCGACATAGCTGAGTTTACTTTTCTGCATCAATCATCGACGACCTACGAGTACGACCCTCGACGTAGCTGAGTTTAATTTTCCGCATCAATCAGCGACGGCCTACGAGTACAACCCTCGACGTAGCTGAGTTTACTTTTCTTCATCAATCAGCGACGGCCTACCAGTACGACCCTCGACGTAGCTGAGTTTACTTTTCTGCATCAATCAGCGACGGCCTACGAGTACGACCCTCGACGGAGCTGAAGTTTACCTTTTCTGCATCGACGTCTAAGAATTGCGGTATCCCCATTAAGATGTCAAGTTTCATTTCCTGTATAGAGGTCTGACAATTGCGGTGTCCCCGCTAGGATCTCAAGTTATATTTCTGCAATCTACCCTGGTCAAAATTCTCCAATCACCCATTTCACTTTTCAGTTGTGTCGCGGTGACTTGGTCACCCATTTGTCATTTGTTGTGTCGTGGTGACTTGGTCACCCGTGTTGTTGTGACGACTTGGTCATTCACTTTTCAGTCATATCGTGCGGTGACTTGGTCACCCACTTGCCAACATGTCTTTTCAAAGGTGTGAAAGGTCACGTCTCTCACATCATGTCTTTTTTAAGTGTTGTAAGTGGTCACGTCCCCACAACTTGTCTTTTAAAAGGTGTGATTGGTCACGTCCCCACACCTTGTCTGTTACGCTTATCTCTTAAGATAGTTTTTATTTCGATGATTCGTCCCCTTCAGTAATTTTTCCTAACATATCATGCATGCATCTACTTTTCTGCACGAAGGTATGGACTGCGAATGCTACCCTCGCCCTACCTGATTTACTTTTCTGCACGAAGGTATGGACTGCGAGTGCTACCCTCGCCCTACCTGATTTACTTTTCTGCACGAAGGTATGGACTGGGAGTGCTACCCTCGCCCTACCTGATTTACTTTTCTACACGAAGGTATGGACTGCGAGTGTTACCCTCGCCCTATCTGATTTACTTTACTGCGCCAAGGTATGGACTGCGAGTGCTACCCTCGCCCTACCTGATTTACATGTCATCATTTACTTTTCACCCCACTATCCGGGAAGTCGCCATTTACTTTTTTCCTCATTATCAGAAAAGTTGTCATTTACTGCAATTTGCATTTCATCCCATTATCAGGGAGAAGTCATTTATGTTTCTACATCTACTTTTCATCCCATTATCAGAGGAGACTGCGTTTACATTTTGCATTTTTCAAACCATTGCCGGTTCGGGAGCAACCATCTTTACTGCTCATCAAAAATCTCGATTACATCGGATTTTTGATAAGACAGGAAAGAGGGGGCAACTGTTGCTACCCGATTTTGGATTTTAAATTTTTCATTTTTCGCATTTCTATCATCAATTTTCAAAAATCGCACTTCCATTTATTTTCATCAATCTGATGTTTATTTTTACACTTAATGTCATTTAAATTTTATTTCATATTTTTTTCGCATTTTTATCACTTTTTCCGTTTGAGCCCGTATCGGTTCCCGAGTCAAATTCTCGAAACCAAGGGTCGAACAATTTCGCTCATTAGCTACTTATTTTTTATTATTTTGCTAACCCACGCCATCTCTTGGCGTTCCGTTCAATTTTTGTTTTAACTATTTTTTTCTATTCGAACATTTATCGTTTACAAATGATTTTTTATTTAATCTTAGAATGAACTTTTCGTAGCCCACTGATTTTTATTTATTTCGTTTCATTTTTAATAGCTATGGGGTTCAAGTTTTATTTATCTTTAGCAAAATTTTCTCGTACTAAAAGCTCGAGCCAAAAATAATTTGCTCGTATGCATTAAGTTGCATTAATGCAACATTAATGCATTTCTGCAAATTTGGCCACCTTCTCCTATAGTCCCTACGGCTCTATCTCCTACATTTAGCTAGCCTGCCTCGTCACCTCGTTTCCCGGAGCTTCCATTCAATCTCAGCCAAGCAAATCACCCTTTGCATCCTCGTGCGTCGTTCCAACGCGCACAGTGCCACCCTTGCCCTCCAAGTCCGGCAACGATCACGCGCAACTCTAAGCCACGCTCCCACGCGTTCCTTTGCCTATAAGTAGCAGCTCCAAGCAGCAAGCAAAGGGGGGAGGAACGCCGACATTAATTCAATCAAGCAACCCAATAAATTCAATTCATTGCAAAATTAAACCAATTAAATCAAAAACCCCCAATCCTCGCCACGGCCTCAATCGGCCACGCCACCACAAGCCGCCACCCCTCAGCCGCACCTCGGCCACCAATCCAAACCAAAAATGGAAAAAGAGAGAGAGGAGAAGAAACGAGAACAGAGGAGGAAGGAGACACCAATTCACACAAACCGAGCACCTAACAAATTCAATTCCCCATTGCAAAATTAACCAAACCAAATCAATTCAAATTAATTAATCCAAAACCAATCGGCCATCCCACGCCACCACAGCAGTGCCCAATCCTTACCACGAGCCACACCGCTGCTACCCAAGCCGCACCACAGCAGTGCCCAATCCTTACCAAAGCCGCACCACCGCTGCGACACCAAGCCACGAGCCACGCCAGTGACACCAAGCCACAACCACCGCTGCTGCCCAAGCCGCACCACCGCTGCAAACCCTTACCCATCACTGCCAAGCCGCACCCATCACTGCAACTGCCACACCGCCACTGCCAAATGCCTAACACCTCGCTGCCACTGTCAAACACCAACCACCCAGCCATAATCCAGATCTACCCAATCACTATCTAATACAAACCAAAGAAAAAGAAAAAGAAAAAGAGAAGAAAATAAAGAGAAAGAGAGGAAAAGGACGTCTATGGTAGAAAAGAAAGAGAAGGGAAAGAAAACAGAGATGAAGAGAAGAAAGCGAGGCTGCGTTGGCCAAAGGAAAAGAAGGGAAAATAGAGAGGGGTTGGGCAACGACCCAACAAGGAAAAAGAAAGAATGAGGCTGGGCCTGCTCAGGCCCAGCGTGAAAGAGAAAGGCTTGGGCGTGCGCCCAAGCGTGGAAGAAGAGGGATGGGCTGGGTTAGTCCAGCCTATGGGCCCGTTCCTCGGCCCAATTGGCCGAACCCAATTTTGGCCCGTCGTATTTATTTATTTTTTCGTAGCAATTTCCGTATGCATGTACTATTTATTTAATTTCCGCATGCTTGTACTGTTTATTTAATTTTCGTGTGCTTGCATGTTTAATTATTATTTTTGTATGCTTTTGCATGTTTAATTATTCTGCTTGTGTATAATCACAAAAAAATAATTATTTCGCTTGCGTACGATAATTTTGATTCCGATTATTCGTATGCTCGTACTTTTCAATTAATAATTTTTGCATGCCCAAATAAATATTCCACTCGCATTTAATCCCTAAAATTAATTATTTCACTCGCAACAAGTCATTAAATATTTATCTACTTTTTTCCAAACTAATAATCTCGACTTTGTAGGGCAAATCAATCAATGCCCTTCACAAGTACGCCTCACAACTTCGCCCAAAAAAGGGTATATCCACCCGATATCCCTCCACAAGTAAACTTTTCCTACCCTTTTATTTATTTCACGCTTTTTACGCTCGTCGTATGTATGACTATTTAGAATTGTTAAAATTTATCCGTTGGCCATGATTATTAATTTAGAACTTCTTATTTTTCAAGCATGTTTAAACACCTCCTTATCCGGTAACCTTTTTAGGATGAGACTCGGGTGCCTAACACCTTCCCGAGTCCATAATACGACCCCGAACCAATGTTCTCGGGTTCAAACCTATTTCGCCTTAGTTTTTATTTTTTTATGCATGACAAATAGGTTCCCTAAACCTAGAAATAAATTAGGGTGGCGATTTCATTGCATTATGTGAGATGAGTCCAATTTCGTCTCACATCTCGTCCCAAACCTGCGTCGCATTAGGATAAAAAGGGGGTGCGACACTCGGGTTGCGTCGAGGCCTCGTTAGTCATCGACACACAGATAGTCTATTCTCACGCTACAGACGAAGGGGGAGACAATACTCACAACGCCCATGAAGATAAGGAAAGACACATCTAGGGCTATATGCCTCTCAGTTTGTTAGGCTCGCGACACCGCCCTAATCACTCACTTGCCCTAGATAGAACAGACCAAGCTAATGACAATCCATCTAGTGTCTACTCTATTCTAAGGCTTCACGTTAGTTATAACCAAAGAAATGACGAAGATCTAAGATAGTGAATTAAAAGGTGATCAAGCTCCTAACAAAATCACCTAGATCTAGCATTAAAATGGCAGGCGAGTAAATATTGTGAAGAGAATATATTAAACATAATTTGGTCTCGTGACTATCCTCATGCAACACTTAAAACACCCTTGCTAAGCTTAAGAACTTAGCCACACATATTAATGAATAACAAAATAGATTTAATCATAGAAGTCAAAGGTGCCTAACGGAATAAAGAGAAATGCAATATTAAGAAATACCGACCGGAGCTAAAGCTCCAGTTTAAACAGTGATGCCGGCGACGGCTACAAGGAAGTGGGAGTGACAAATCCCAAGAAACCAAAGAAGGAAGGTGAGCGGCTGCTACTAAAATGATTCTATGATCTAATAATGAGTGATGGCCTAAAAACCCTAAAACTAATGTTTAAATACCCTCACAACTCACTAGAAGACAAAGGACAGCTAGGAGAAGGGACAAAATGGGAGGACGCCCTAAGGGAATATTCCTAAGGTAGCCAAAAAGGGATCTAGGAGGAATCCCGCGATAATCTTGCTGCGCGCGTCCTTAAGGAGATGTTTGCACGTGCGGCAGCGAGTTCAGGGCAAAATACGGCTCTGGATGGCTCAAACGAGAGTCCTGGGCAAGACAACACGGCTGGCATTTAGGGCTCGATAGAAGGGAAACAACTAGGCCGCGATGCTTTGAGATCCATGGAAAAATTCCACAAAAAATGAGTATTTCGGCAACTTTTCCTCTTTGAGCTTAGATCTGCAAAAAGTATGAATTCAAAGGAAAATTAGCAGTATCATGCCCAAGATAAGCCTATAAATACAGAGGAAAACATGCATAAAATACGCTATATCAAATATCCCCACACTGCCCGATGCTCGCCCTCGAGCATCTACAAAACTAAAAACCACCCCAAACATAGACAACCACAACCAACCCAGACACAAGAATAAACCAGACACCAAGCTAAATTTCACCAATGACACACTTTACTTAGACAACACCTGTATCAAATCAGAAGGATAACGACCCTAAAGATTAAACTTTCCTGCATCAAGCCCATATACCAACAATCCTCACCAGAAAAGTGTTTACACTCACACTCACAAACAAGGCTATGTGTTTGACCTCTCAAAAATAAATGCAACTAGTGCAGTAGAAGACCAGACTTGCACATCAATCTGAGTATGTAGTACATATGCATGGCCAGTCAATCAATCGGAAAGGGCAACACATCAGCAAAAAGAAAGAGAAGGGAAGGGTAGGCTTAGAAAAGAAAGAAAAAAGAAGGAGAAAAGGAAAAGAAAAGAAATACGCAGAAAGAGAAACAAGAAGACAAGGAAGAGAAAGAGAAGTGACAACCAACTGAAACTTGGATGGATTCCTTGGCTAGGAAAAAGACGAGGTGGTAAGTCAGCGCTCGTCGAGGGCAAGATGGACGAGGCGAGGGCTAGACAAAGGATTTCTTCTACTCTTCAGTAGGGAGCTCTTCTCTAATGTGGTGCTGGAAGCGATTTCTTTTGTTCGTGCATTGCTCCCTTCTTTTATTTTTGATTTTATTATTATTTTTTTTTTTTTATCAAGGGCACGAACCTTTCTAGCTTGACGTAGCTAGGGCAGGAGAATTTTTTGAACCCTTTGTTGTAGCTTGCCCTAGCTTTGCTTCCAGCACCAGTTTTACTTCTCGGCTTCCCCACACTTAGGCTTTTGAGGGAGGGGCTCTTTCTTTTAGGATACTACTAGGGCATGATGATGCTTCTGTTGAGTTGCCCTAGCTATGCTTTCTGCGTCTGAGCCTTAACTTTTTCTGCTTCCCCACACATACATTTCCGCACGTCCTTCTAGATGTCTAGCCCTCGACACTACCCCCGACAATTGCTGCTTACCTGCCAAGAAAAAAGATCAAGAAAATAAGGATCAAGTGGTCAGGGAAAGGAAAGAAAAGAGAGGGGTGGGTGAGTGTCTAGGGCAAGATGGAAGAAAATGAGAGAGAAAAAGGGGAAAAGAAGAAAAAGAGAAAAAACAGATAAAGATGCGAAGACTTTCATCTTTTTTATGCTTTCCCATTAGGGATGGCAATGGGTACCCATACCCGTATACCCGCCCATACTCGCTTAAGCGGGTCTTTTTAATTTTTCTTTCATAATAAAAACTCATTCTTTTTCCTTAATACTTTGAACAAAATAAATTAAAAATTATAAAAATATATTCTTTATCTCAAGATGAGTAATTACACATCTACTTTTCATATTTTTCTTAATTTTTTTATAAATGGGTTTTATGGAATATGATGTTATAAAAAAATAATATAAATAAAATAAAATTATAGTAAATTTTCACTTAATTATAAAAAAATAAAATAATTTGCTGAAATAATTTTATTAAGTTAAATAATAAATAAGTAAGTGTAATTGGATATCCATTACATACCCAATTGGGTATTGGGCATATTGGGTATGGATAATAATGGATATTTAATTGCGGTTATGAGTTGGGTATTTACGCATACCCGCCCATACCCATCCAATTGCCATCCTATTTCCCATGTCTAATGGTGCCTATACCCAGGGATATCATGCAAGTCCAGCTAGTGCCTAGCTAAGCATCCTATTCGCACGTGAAGAAAATATGGTATGAAAGCTCAAAGTGCTCACTGGGTGCTATTTGTGAGTGTTGGTGTCTAGGCCTAGATGTTGATATAAGGTTTGACAGGCAAAATGCGAACGACTAGATCTAGACATTTCCGATCAGCCGGCGTTTCAGGCTCTGCTAGGATTTTCGCATTTCCCTTTCTCTCCGCCGAACGAGCCGCGACCTCTTTCTCAGCAGCCGCTTTTTCTGCGGCTTCTCTCGCTTCTCCTTCTTAATCATCTTCTTCGTCAGGCCCTTCATCACTCCCGCCATTTTGCTCTTCACCGACATTCAGCTGGTTAGATTCTTCCTCCTTCGAGTCCTCGTCGACTGTAGGTATCTTAACCTCCACTTCCCCCTCGGATTCAGAGACCAGCACCTCTTCCACCATCAGCGTACGACCAACCGATGGTGACGCTTTGGCTTTCTTAGGTTTAGAGCTGGTGGCTGTGGAACCGGGGGCTAGACGCACCACCCGACCGGATATGGTCATGGTGGATGTAGGTGGAACACAGCCTGTGATTACTAAGTCATCGTTGGCCGGAGGAAACTCCTCGGCTCGTGAGTCAGTGGGTGGCGAAGATCTGGGGGTTGTGGGATAGTGAAATCTGGGCTAGGGCTTTTGCTTGAGGGAGGGGTGTTTGAGAGGGTTTGGAAGGATCCAGGTGAGGAAGGAGGTGATGAAGCGATGGGGTTGTGAGGTAATGAGCTCCTTTTGTATGCTACGTGTTTCATTCCGGCATGGGGAGTGGTGATGGAGGATGTGGCTAGGGTTTTTGGTTGGTGAAAGATGATGTGTTTGCGTTGAAGAGAGAGATAGAGATGGAGACGATACATGATAGCACATTTCATGGCCTCGATTTTACCTTCTTTTCTAGCCCTTTCGGGGGCTTGATTCTACTATTTGACCCTTATTTCAATCATCATTGCAGATTAGCGTTTAAAGAGGGAAAAGATCGAAAAGAAGCATTTTTGGAGTATTTCTGAGGATTTCCAGCTTCAAGGCCTAGAAGACCAGATTATTGTCAAGACCTCGACGTGAACCAAACCAGTGCGCTGTCTTTCGGCCACGATAACTCTGCATCTTCTCTTAATCAAAACCAAAGAGAAGCATCTTCAAAGATCCGCACGGGATTCCATGCATTTCTAGAAGATTGTCAGGCGCGCCAGGATCCCAGAATATTCCTTTGAAAGGGCATGTGCTGTCACGTCCCCATTCATCCTCCTTCCCCTTAGCTCTTTTTGTCCCCTAGCTAGCTTTATTCTATATAAACTAAGTTTTAAGGTTTTTGTAAGGACGTCTGAACTTAGGCAATTAATACATCACTCTCTTACCCTAATTTCTAGGGATCATCTCCTCTTAGCATTTTGGAACAACCGCCACTTTGTAAAAGGGGAAGCTTTTGATTAATACTATTTTCACCTCTTCGGTTTCCTCTAATCTCTCTTTTATTTTATTGTATGTTTATTATCATCTATTGTTTATATTGTAGTATGAGTAGCTAAACACTACCCTCTTAGTAAAGGGTGTTTCAAGGGTTGTAGGGTTCGGTTAACAGGCCTAATGCATGCTTTATATATTCTCTTATGACACATAATTGTTTATTGCTTTAACTCCATGCTCGTCTGGAAATGTTAAGGGCTTGATCAACTATTAGTATTTCTGTATGAGTAGCGTCATTTCCATGGTTATACCTGACGCGAAGCCCTGGGATAGTAGTAAATACCTAGCAGAGGCAGCGCGAGAGGCCTCTGTCTAGGGGTAAACAGTTATCTAGGGTATGTGGTACAAGTTTGGCAAGTTGAGCTATCACGCCCTAGATCTGTCTCACCTCCCCTTCATGGGCATTCTGAGTGTGGCCTCCCCGCATTCATGCCTGGGAGGATGGCGAAACATCAAGGTCACCTTGTATGTGGAAACGGGGGGTGACTTTTATCTGAGAAGGTAAGCAGGGGATGCGGTGTGGAAACGTGGTCCCTATAGCAGGTCTGCGCATGAGTCTGGAATATTTTTGCGCCAATGACTAACCAACCTAGAAAACAACCCCAAAGAAATGACCTTTTGCTAAGATCTCACCCCATCTGATTAATATCTCTTTTACTGCTTTTCTTGCCATCGAACTGTTTTATATTTCTTGCCCTGGATTATATCTTACTTTCATGCCCTAGATATCCACTTTGAAATTCTGTCTTGTTAGCTCCCATATTCTGCGTTGGTTAATTCATTAATCAACATAAATTCCCCCCTATGCTACTTATTCTTAATCTGTTGCATTGATCCCTATCATACATCTTTATCAACGAATTATTCCTTCAATCTCTGTGGTTCGACCCTGTCCTGCCCTGTACACATTAATTTGTGCTTCTACGCATCAGGAAATTATTTAGTATATTTGAGTGACGATCAAATTTTGGCCCCGTTGCCGGGGATTGAATGGTACTAATTCTATTTTTATTTTTGTATGACCAGGAGATCTGCCCCAAATCTACTCCCTCTAGACTTGGAATTGACCAAAACGGAAAGAAATCTTCGAAGGCAAACCAGAGGAACATCTACCCAGCGTAGAGTGATCCAACACCTTGCCCTCGACAGCCATCCTTCCAATCTGGCTGACCATGAGCATCAGCTTTTCGTAGATCTAACCTTCCTCCATCGTGACCCCGAAAACCCCATAGCAGCCCATTTTGATTTCCCAGCAATGGAAGAGCTTGACAACCATGAACGTCGTGAGAATCCACCACCACCCCTTCCAGATCAACAAACCATTGATAATTTCTATGTAACCCCTGATATGGCAAGTAGCTGCATAGTCTGGCCCGCTGTCCAGCATGACTGGACCTTGAAATCAGCCGTCATGCATCACCTCCCGACCTTTCGAGGGGTCGCCAAGGAAAATGCACTCCGCCACCTTCAACTGCTCCACTCTATTTGCGAGGCCATGAAACCAACCAATGTCAGCATCGAACAAGCCAAGTTGCACACCTTCCAGTGGTCTCTCAAAGACGATGCCCTCGACTGGTATTATGACCTTCCACCAAGATCCATCCACTCTTGGGCGGACATGTCTAAGATCTTCACCGAGAAGTATTATCCAACTTCTATCTCCAACACCACACGCAAGCAGCTTGTCTCCATAGTCCAGAAGAAAGAAGAGACTCTAGCCCAGTACTATGAGAGGTTCCAGAAGATGCAATCTAGCTGCCCCTCTCACAACCTTACGGAGCACGCCCTTATTCAGTATTTTTGTGAAGGCCTCAAAGCCCACGATAAGGCCTTAGTCAATGCTGCGGTCGGAGGATCTCTGACTGCTCTTACCCCATCAGCTGCCAAGGCAACAATAGAGCTCATGGCCAAGAATGCTTCAGACGATCTTGCTAACAATCAAGGCCAAGATGTGCAAGTGGCCGCCTTGCAGAATCAGATATCCTCTCTCACTGGGATGTTTCAGAATTTCATGACAGGACAACCCGCGCCTATCAAGGTATGCCAGATCTGTAATTTTGTGGACCACCCTACAGATGCATGCCCTCACATTCCGGATGAAATAAAAGTGAATGTTACTGGTCAGTATGTGCCAGTCCCTTATGGCCAAAACTACAATCAGGGCTGGAAACAACAGAATCTAGGATGGATTCCAACCCCACAGCCTTCGGGACCTAGCCATCAATCGCACCAGAACCCTTATGGAAACCCCCCTCCCAATATGCAGAACTTCAGACCTCGACCTACATACCACCAGAATCAGTCTCCTCAGGACCAGACCTTTGTCGTGCCCCGAATGCTGAGATGCCTAAGAACCCCGAGCAGTAGAAAGAAATAGATGAACTTAAGAAACAACTTGGCGCCTTAGCGGGCCAAGTGAAAGAGTTAACAAATCATGAGAGATTTCCACCCCAAACAGAAATAAATTCGAAGCATAATGTTTGTGCAGTAACCTTGCGGAGTGGAACGACCTTGAAGCCACCTGAGCTTCCAGCCCGCGATGTTGAAAATCCTCAAGAGGCTGAGCTTCAGCCTAAACCTAGGACTAAGCTCCCTAAGGTGCCCAGGCTCGTCGAGGTCATGGAAGATAGAATCCGCTCTCCTAGAGGTTCACCAAGTAATGACCCCAACCCGCCTGAGTTCACTCAGGAGTACATTCACAAGATTCTCGAGCCCCCGTTCCCTCACAGATTAGTCAAGACCAAGAAAGATAAGGAGGACCGCGATATCTTTGAAATGTTCAGCTAAGTGGTTGTTAACATCCCTCTTCTCCAGGCAGTGAAGAATGTCCCTCGTTACGCCAAATTCTTGAAACAACGATGCACGAACAAGAGCAAGTTCGCTGAAGTTAACAAGATAAGTGTAGGGGCCAGCGCCTCTGCCTATATCCAGCGTAGGATCCCTCCAAAGTGCAAAGACTAGGGAATGTTCACCATCCCCTGCCGAATTGGTACAGTTGACATCAGGAAGGCTATGTCTGATCTAGGAGCAGGAATCAATGTCATGCCCCTGATTATTTACAACAGTCTAGGCCTCGAGCCTCTCATGCCTACAGATCTGTCCATTCAGCTTGCTGATCGTTCCATCATCTACCCCGAGGAGATCATCAAGGATGTCTTAGTCCAAGTGGGAGAATTCTTGTTCCCTGCGGACTTCTATGTGATTGCAATGGAGAATGAAGACTCCACCAAATGTACAGATGTTCTTCTAGGCCGTCCATTTCTGGCCACAGCCCGAGCAAAGATTGATGTTCATGATGCAACCATCTCTCTCGAGTTTGATAGAGAGATCATCAAATTCAATATGCTAGAAGCCATACGATACCCCGCTGAATTCTCTAGCGTTAATTATATTGATGTTGTTGATCCCATTATAAGGGAGCTTGCGAAAATACATTCTACTGACCCTTTGCAGTTTGCCCTTGACAGGAGTTTGACACCAGCCCTTCTAGATGTTGTGGCCTCGACGATCTCCATTCCACCTGAATTACACTCCGTTGTCGCCGCCCTAGAAGACTATGTCGTTGCTCAACATGAACCCCCAAAGAAGTCTCCCGAATGTCCAGACCATGTTAAGTTATTTCCCTCCATTGATCAGGCTCCAACCCTCGATCTGAGGCCATTGCCTGACCATCTGAAATACGCTTATCTGGGCCCCGATAACTCTCTACCTGTCATTATCTCCAACAAGCTCAAATATCCCGAAGAGTCCGAGCTGCTTTCCTTGCTGAAGACATTCAGACAAGCCATAGGATGGACCATTGCGGACATCCAGGGCTTGTCCCCAGCATTATGCACTCATCGCATACACTTAGAAGACGCGAGCAAAACCATCCGACAGCCCCAGCGATGATTGAATCCGCCTATGATGGAAGTGGTCCGGAAAGAGGTTCTTAAGTTGTTAGACGCAGGAGTTATCTATCCCATCTCCTATAGTCCATGGGTCAACCCTATCCAGGTTGTGCCCAAGAAAACTGGCATAACTAACACTATTGGTCAATATGGTGAATCCATTCCCACTCGGATCCAGAATGGGTGGAGAGGATGTATTGACTACCACCGATTGAATGTTGCCACTAGGAAAGATCATTTTCCCTTGCCCTTCATTGACCAGATGCTGGAACGCCTAGCGGGCAAGACCCATTACTACTATCTAGATGGTTACTCCGGTTTCCATCAGATTCCAGTTGCCCCCGAAGACCAAGAGAAGACCACCTTCACCTGCCCTTTCGGGACCTTCACCTATAGACGCATGCCCTTCGGCTTGTGCAACGCCCCTGCCACGTTTCAGCGCTGCATGGTTAGTGTTTTCTCTGAGCTGGTTGAAGATGGAATCGAGGTCTTCATGGATGACTTCACCGTCTATGGAAATTCCTTCCCGAAATGCATGGACAACTTGAAGAAATGTTTAGAGCGCTGCATAGAGACAAACCTTGTTCTTAATTTTGAAAAATTCCACTTCATGGTGGATCGAGCCGTCGTCCTAGGTCATATTATCTCGGCCAAGGGAATTGAGGTCGACAAGGCCAAGATCGAAGTGATAGAGTCCTTGCCCTATCCAGCGTGTGTTCGAGATGTACGATCTTTTCTAGGCCACGCCGGTTTCTACCGACGGTTTATTAAAAAAATTTCCAAGATTGCCCAGCCAATGTGTCGCCTGCTCCAGAAGGAGGTATCCTTTGATTTTGATGGGGCATGCAAAGCCACTTTTGAACTTCTCAAGAACAGACTTATCTCGGCCCCGATCATTTGTGCCCCCGACTGGACATTGCCTTTCGAGGTCATGTGTGATGCTAGCAATCAAGCCCTGGGTGCCGTTTTGGGTCAGAAGAAGGATAAGAAGACCCATGTTATCTATTACGCTTCCAAGCTATTAGACCCAGCCCAGCAGAACTACACAAACACAGAGAAGGAACTCCTAGTCGTGGTTTATGCCCTCGATAAGTTCAGGAAATATCTCCTGGGCACTCAAGTCCTCGTCTACTCCGACCACTCGGCCTTGAAATGTTTATTGACAATGGCTGACGCAAAGCCTCGACTTATTCGCTGGATTTTGCTACTCCAGGAATTTGACATAGCTATCAAGGATAAGGCAGGAAGGGAAAATTTGGTGGTAGATCACTTGAGCAGACTTCCAGCCCAGGAAAACAATTCCCTAGAGCCTATCCGCGATACTTTTCCAGATGAGTGCTTGTGTCTAGCCCAGGCTATTTATTCCCCATGGTTTTCAGACATTGTGAACTTTAGTGCTACTGACACTTATCCAGTCGATGCTTCCCCTTCCGAATGTAACAAAATCAGAAGGCAAGCCAGATACTATATTTGGGACAACCCATATTTATGAAAGCACTATTCGGACCAGATAATCTGCCGTTGTGTTACCATGGATGAGGTGCCCTCGATTCTCAAATTCTGCCATTCTGAAGGAGGCCATTTCGCGGCCAAGAAAACCGCCCTGAAGGTCTTGGAAGCTAGTCTGTACTAGCCCACCATTTTCAAGGATAGCTACATGTATTGTGCTTCGTGCCCCCGATGCCTAGCCACTGGAAATATCGGGGCCCGGAACCATATACCCTTGAAAAACATTATCCCATGCGAAATCTTCGATATCTGGGGTATGGACTTCATGGGCCCGTTCCCCAACTCTTTTGGCAATATCTACATCCTTCTTGCCGTCGATTATGTCTCTAAATGGGTCGAGGCCAAAGCAACTCAGACGGATGACTCCAAGGCGGTCATAAACTTTCTCCGCACCAATATCTTCAATCGGTTTGGTATGCCTCGAGCCCTCATTAGCGATAGGGGCACCCATTTCTGCAACCGTTTCGTGGCCTCGCTGTTGACCAAGTATGGAGTCCACCATAGAATGTCAACAGCTTATCACCCACAGACAAATGGCCAGGCTGAAGTATCCAACCGTGAAATTAAGTCCATTCTTGAGAAAACAGTAAACCAGTCCCGGAAAGATTGGAGTCTGAAGTTGGATGACGCCCTCTAGGTATATCGGACAACTTTCAAGACCCCGATTGGTATGACGCCCTACAGATTAGTCTAGGGCAAATCGTGCCATCTCCCAGTGGAGATAGAACACAAGGCTTTTTGGGCCATCAGGAAATTTAATACTGATCTAGGGCCCGCTGGCCACAACAGACATTTGCAAATTCAGGAGCTCGAAGAATTGTGAGACGATGTATATGAGAATGCCATAATCTATAAGGGGAAAACCAAAGTTCACCATGATAGGCACCTTCCTCCCAAAACTTTTGAGATTGGACAAAAAGTATTGTTGTACAACTCGCGCTTGCGGCTGTTTGCAGGAAAACTCAAGTCCAAATGGTCTGGGCCTTTCGTGGTCACGACAGTTTATGACCATGTAGCGGTCGAGATTCAGAACCCCGAAACAGGAACAATCTTGAAGGTCAATGACCACAGGCTGAAGCCCTTTTATGAAGGATTCCAGCCCTCGACCGTTGAGGAAGCCATGGTGGAACCTCCACCTATCCAGGCCTAGATTAGTGCAGCACGTCGAGGTCCCGACGAGTAAATAGACCACAACGGAGGCATTTGATGTGTCGTCCATCCTCTTTCTCTCTCCCTTATCTGTTACAAATATTTCCGAATCTCTTGTTTATATCTCTTAATTATTTATTTATCTCCCTCAATCTCTGTCCTTTCATTTTCCTAGGAGATTTTATCTCCTTTTGATAGTAATCATTAACCTTTATTCTCTCTCTTTGTCATTATCCTATTTAACCACCCCATTTTTTAAAATTTGAAAATCTTTTCTCCTTTTTTAGGTGGTTGGGATACGCACGGGCCGTTGTGCTTCAAGCCCAAGGTGCCACGTCGTCTGACAGAGGGGGTAGAAAAGTAGCCCTAATTAATGAAAAAGCTGGGCATTTGATGGCAGCTGCAGCTACGTCTCTCTCCCACACGCTCCTACTTCGTCTTCACTCACATCACAACTCAAACACATCACTTTCACTTCTCTCTTTCTCCCACTAAACACGCTACCCTCATCCTCAAACTCTAAACACCTCCATAATCACTGTTCTTCCTCTCACTATCAACCATGGCGAAAATAAAGAAACCCATCCACAAAAACGCTTCAAGGCCTCACCCAAGGGTGGACCCCGCCAGCCCAGTTCCTTCACGGTCCAGATCTCAAACCTCCCTTCACTTCGGTTCATTCAAAACCGCTACTCCACCCTCTGTCCATCCAATCCCCTCTCCTTCGGCTGTCTCACCGCCGACCAAGGAGCAAGGCTGAGAGCTCACTCTGGTGGACGACGACCTGGAAGTCACTGGTTCCATCCCCCCTACCTCGACCACCACTAGATGTGGTAGTGTGGTTAAGCTTCCTCCAGGGTCCTCAACATCGAGATCTACGGCCAAATCCCAGCCTACAAAACTCTCCCCTCCCGCTAGAAAGCTCCCACTCGATGCAGCCATCAATTGGTTTCTAGCCCCCCAGCCGAGTCTCACCGTGGAGGAAGTCCTCAAGGACATCATGGTCACAGAATCCGAGGCTGAGGACGAGCCGCCAGCCGAGGTGGAGGAAGAGGAGCCGGCCGACGAAAAGGAGGAAATCGAGCAAACTGCCTCTGGCGATGATGAAGGATCTGGCGAGAATGACGCCGACGAGGAGGAAGAAGAAGCAACAACTGAGGCCAAAAAGCAGACCAAGGAGAAGGAGGCCGCAGTTAGATCGGCAGCCAAAAAAGGGAAGTCTAAGGCTCCGGCCAGAGCGGAGCAGCCGGCAGAGATCAAAACGCATGTAGGGCAAAAGCGGAAGTAGTCTCCCCTCACCAAGCTCAAGGCCTCGACATCCAAGAAGTCCCGAGGTCCCGAAGAGGTCTCAGACGACGAGACCACGACATCAGTCCCTCCTTCTGCCTCTCGAGCGACTTCTACCCAGGTGACTTCTGACCTTTCTGTGTTGCATGAGTGGCTGGTATTTAATGACAAACCATCTATAGATAAACTGCACCAATTGAACCATAAAGGCGTTAGCCCTTGCGCGTGCCTGGACATGAATTTCTTGACCACGATGGGCATAGATTCTCGAGTCTGAGAGTTAGTGGCCAATATTGGCTGGGAAGCCCTGTTCTTTTTAGAACATCCCACCTTTGTTGAACTCTCCCTTGAGTTCTTTACCACCTTTTGGGTTGCCTCTGATAGTTTCAGGCCGAAGGGCAAAGTATGTCCCAACCTCTCTACCCCATAAACTTTAGGTTGGTAAACAAATGGACCCCACTGTCTCTTAATGAATTCAATTGTCTGCTTGGTTTTGTTAAGCCTAATGAGATCAATTCTGCTGCCTATAAGAATGCTTAAACTGTTATATCTCACATTTTTATGCTTATGTTGCTTTTCACGAATTTACCAATAACCCTGATGCTAAGTATGACCCTAAGGGGAGTAAAGCCCATGAAATTGTTGATCCTGCCTTGCGTATTGTGCATAGATATCTAACCCTCATGTTCTCGGGTCGGTTTGGATCCTCGGGGCAGTTATCCGTGCAAGAGCTTATCTTTTTATGGTGCATGACGCATAAGCGTAGGGTTAATCTTGGTTTTTGGGTAGCTTCGGGTGTCCTTCATGTTTTAAATTGCAACTGTGGTCCTATTTTAGGGTCCCTTATCTCTCTGCTTGTTGTTATCTCGACGTCCGCACTTTAGATGTTATGGGTCACTTATGTGTTTCACGAGGTTTGTTGAGTTTCTCTGCAGGATGTACCCAGCCAGGGGATAAGGTTTTCGGGAGCAAGGTCGATGGACGCTTCGAATATCCAGACCCCTCTAGACCCCGATCTTCATCTGTTCCCCCTACCCAAGCAGCGATGTCTCGTCAAGCTTAGAATGCATCAACAGCAGTCCAGCCCTCGACTCCTACCCTTGTCTACGATCCCGCACAGACACGACTCCTCCAAGCCATTCTCCGAAACCTTCAGGCTTTGACGGCTGAAGTTGCCCGGCGTAATCTAGCACCCTAATGACCCTCCCCCGAACAATTCCATATTTCTAGCCCCCGAGGAGGGCTTTGAACAATTTTACTACTTTCTTTAATTTTGGTTGTACTGTACTATTTTCATTTTTCTTGAACCCATTTTGTGTGCCCTTCCCGCATTGAGGACAATGCGCTGCCTAAGTGTGGGGAGGGATTTATTATGTGTTTTGAATGATTGTTTGCATGTTTAAATTTCTGTTTGTTGCATGACTGCGTGATTTCGGATTTTTCTTTTAGTCCTTGCTAGGAAATTGTGCCATTGCCTGTTTTAAAAAAAAAACCCTCATTGATTGACATGAATTTTTGATTTCCGATGTATAGGAGAAACATGGCATTCATCGCATCTATACCTGAGCATGCATTTCTAGACCTGCTAGCCCTTATATCCTGCCATGCCCTAGACACCAGTAGTCACAATTCGAGCCCGTGAGCACTTTGAGCTTCATGCCCTTTATTCATGTGTAAAAAATGCTTGGCTAGGTACTGTCTAGGTTTGCATAATATCCCTGGGTATATGCACTTTTAGACGAGGGAAAGCAACGAAACGACGAGGAAACTTTGCAAAATTTTAAATTTCTTTCTTTCTTTCTTTTCTTTTTGAATTCTATCTCTCTCTTTCTTTTCATGCCCTCGATTCCCATTCTCTATTCTCTTCTAACCATTTGCTCCTTTTCATTGTCCTTTCCTTGGCAGGTGAGTAACACTCTTCATTACGAAGGCAAGTGCTAGAGTCCAAAGAAGATAAGTGTGGGGAGGAGGAATTTTATTAAGGGCCCGAAAGCATGAAAGAGCAGAAGCCGTGAATTAAGGCCTGGACAACAATCCAGAATTACTTCCTCACCACATCAAGTATCAAGTGTTGGGAAGTCGCAGTCAAACCCCAAGGCCTCGAAGTCAAGCGCCCCAAAGCAGTATTTAAAGCTCTACCAGCCAGCTCCAGTTCAGAAAAAGAGAGAAGTTAAATACAGATGCAAGTTTCAAAGGAAAGAATTAAATGCGGATGCAAGTTTCGGTTTCCTCTAAAAAAAAAAAAAATTAAATAAATATTTCTAATAAAAGCAGAGTGAGCATTCCAGAAGGCAGCCTCTCGAGCCCCCAAAGCACAGCAGCAATCTCCTCCACCGAAGGAAGCCGAAGCCAGCATCTAGCCCCCGCCTTTAGCCTCTTCAGCAAGTGTTGCTCACCATCTTGCCTTCTTCTAAGCCAAGGAATTCCCCCCCTCCAGATTTGTTCTCTTCTCTTCCTTTTCCTTCTCTCTGCTCCTTTCATCTCGCTCCACCCCTATCTCTCTTCTGCTCATTCTCCTTTCATTTTATTTTCTTTATTTCCTGCAAAGTCGTCTCTAATTGTTAGATTGCCCTCGCATGCGACCTACAGTACTCGGATTGACGTGCAAACTCTGTTTGTGTTGTGTCATTTGCATACTTGAGTGATAGCGTAAACATGTATTTTGTTTTGAGTTTGAGTGCAAACACACATCTAAGTAAGGATTGCTGGTGAAAAGGCTTGGTCTGGGAAAGTTTGGTTGGTAGGGTCGTTATTCTATCAGCCATATGTAGGTGCTTTTCTAGGGCTAGATCTGTTTTGGTCGGGTGTAGTTTGTCGGATGTCGTGTCTATTCTATGTATTGGGTGTCGAAGATGTATGTTAGTGCATGAGGTGGTTTTCCAATTTTGTTAATGCTCGAGGGCGAGCATTAGGGCAGTGTGGGGATGTTTGATAGCACATTTCATGGCCTCAATTTTACCTTCTTTTCCAGCCCTTTCGGGGGCTTGATTCCGCTATTCGACCCTTATTTCAATCTTCATTGCAGATTAGCGCTTAAAGAGGGAAAAGATCGAAAAGAAGCATTTTTGGAGTATTTCTGAAGATTTCCAACCTCAAGGCCAAGAAGACCAGATCGTTGTCAAGACCTCGACGCAAACCAGACCAGTGCATTGTCTTTCGGCCACGACAACTCTGCATCTTCTCTTAATCAAAACCAAAGAGAAGCATCTTTAAATATCCGCACGAGATTCCATGCATTTCTAAAAGATTGTCAGGTGTGCCAGGATCCTAGAATATTCCTTTGAAAGGGCATGTGCTGTTACGTCCCCATTCATCCTCCATCCCCTTAGCTCTTTTTGTCCCCTAGCTAGCTTTATTCTATATAAACTAAGTTTTAGGGTTTTTGTAAGGACGGCTGAACTTAGGCAATTAATACATCACTCTCTTACCCTAATTTCTGGGGATCATCTCCTCTTAGCATTTTGGAGCAGCCGCCACTTTGTAAAAGGGGAAGCTTTTGATTAATACTATTTTCACCTCTTCGGTTTCCTCTAATCTCTCTTTTATTTTATTGTATGTTTATTATCATCTATTGTTTATATTGTAGTATGAGTATCTAAACACCACCCTCTTAGTAAAGGGTGTTTCAAGGGTTGTAGGGTTCGGTTAAGAGGCCTAATGCATGCTTTATATATTCTCTTGTGACACATGATTATTTATCGCTTTAACTCCATGCTTGTCTAGAAATGTTAAGGGCCTGATCAACTGTTAGTATTTCTGCATGAGTAGCGACATTTCTAGGGTTATACCTGACGCGAAGCCCTGGGATAGTAGTAGACACCTAGCAGAGGCAGCGCGAGAGGGCTCTGTCTAGGGGTAAACAGTTATCTAGGGTATGTGGTATGAGTTTGACAAGCTGAGCTATCACGCCCTAGATCTGTCTTACCTCCCCTTCATGGGCGTTCAGAGTGTGGCCTCCCCGTATTCGTGCCAGGGAGGATGGCGAAATGTCAAGGTCACCTCATATGTGGAAACAGGGGGTGACTTTTATCTAAGAAGGTAAGCAGGGGATGCGGTGGGGAAACGCGGTCCCTATAGCAGGTCTGCGCATGAGTCTGGAATATTTTTGCGCCAATGACTGACCAACCTAGAAAACAACCCGAAGAAATGACCTTTTGCTAAGATCTCACCCCATTTGATTAATATCTCTTTTACTACTTTTCTTGCCATCGAACTGTTTTATATTTCTTGCCATGGATTATATCTTACTTTCATGCCCTAGATATCGACTTTGAAATTCTGTCTTGTTAGCTCCCATATTCTACGTTGGTTAATTCATTAATCAACATAAATTCCCCCATGTGCTACTTGTTCTTAATCTGTTGCATTTATCCCTATCATACATCTTTATCAACGAATTATTCCTTCAATCTCTGTGGTTCGACCCTGTCTTGCCCTGTATACATTACTTTGTGCTTCTAGGCATCAGGAAATTATTTAGTATATTTGAGTGACGATCAATGCCTGAGAGAGGGAGATACTGACAATGATAGGGAAAGGAGTGGGAAACGGGAAAAAATATGGAAGAGTGGAAAGGACGGAGAGAGAGAATCACGTTGTCAGAGGGATTTGATTTTTTTCCTTGCTGCTGATGTGGCGCGTGGGGAGAGGAAGTGAGCTGTTCTCTCCAAATCCCAACTGCCAAAAGAAATCCTTTCCAAAATTGAAAAGGAAGTTAAGAGAGGGAAGGAGATAAAAGGGCGGAATATATAAGGAATAAACAAATAAAAAGGAGAGATAAAGGGGACAAGATCAATTAATAAGAAGAATATTAGTGGGATTAAATATGCGAAAATGGGAAACATTAAATAGGAAAACAAAACAAACATCCTAATTAATATAGGGAACTAAAAATAAAAGCAATAAGATAAGTAAAACAAATAATAAAAGAAAAACTTAAAGAAAAACGAAAGCATAAAAGGTCCCTGCAATGAATTAAAAGGGAACATAAAGATGAGACAAAGCGCGAGGCCTCGTCACTGGTGACCTGATTTGATGTCCATGCCTAGACATTCACAGGTTGTCTAGGGCTGGATGGGTGGGCTGACCACCTCTTCTACCTCTGTTGTGAAGGGTTTGAATCCTTCGTAGAAGGGTTTCAAGCGATGGCCATTTACTTTGAAGATTGTATCTAAGTCTAGACTTTGGATCTCGACGACTCCATGGTCAAATACAGTTGTGACCCTGTAGGGGCCTGTCCACTTGGATTTGAGTTTACCTGCAAAAAGTCTTAAACGGGGTACAAAAGAAATTTTTGACCAACAACAAAAGACTTGGACAAGAGCAACTTATCGTGATAGGCCTTCGTCTTGCCCTTGTAGATAAGGGTGTTCTCATAGGCATCATTGCGAAGTTCCTCAAGCTCTTGGATTTGCAAGCGTCGGTGTGTACCTGCCTCTCCGAGATCTATGTTAAGCTTTTTGATCGCCCAAAAGGCCTTGTGTTCAATTTCTACAGGGAGATGGCATGACTTGCCATAGACCAGTCTATAAGGGGTCATCCCTATAGGGGTCTTGAAGGCTGTCCTGTAGGCCCAGAGAGCGTCATCCAGTTTTGAACTCCAATCTTTTCGAGATTGGTTGACCGTTTTTTCGAGGATGGACTTGATTTCCCTGTTGGAGACTTCAGCTTGCCCATTCGTCTGGGTGATAAGCCGTCGAGACCCAATGGGTGACTCCATATTTTTTTAGGAGAGAAGAGATAACTCGATTGCAAAAATATGTCCCCCGATCGCTAATGAGGGCTTGAGGGGTTCTAAATTGAATGAAGATATTAGTGCGCAAAAAAATCGCGACCACTTTAGAATCATCGGATTTTGTTACCTTGGCCTCGACCCACTTAGAGACGTAGTCGACAACCAACAAAATATAGATGTCGCTAAAGGAGTTAGGGAAAGGGCCCATGAAGTCGATTCCCTAGATGTCGAAAAATTTGCTAGAAATGATATTGGTAAGACGCATCTGATTCCGAGCGGCTATATTACCCGTTGCCTGACATCGAGGGCATGATGCGCAATACATGTAACTATCTTTGAAAATCGATGGCCAATACATGCTAGCCTCAAGGACTTTCATGGCTGTTTTCTTTGCTGCAAAATGGCCACCTTCTGTCGAGGAATGGCAAAATTTCAAGACCGAGGGCACTTCATCCATTGTTACGCACCTTCTGATGAGCTGGTCGGAATAATGCTTCTATAGATAGGAGTTGTCCCAGACATAGTACTTTGATTGTTTCCAGACACGTTGTCTTTCGGATGGTGAGGAAGTTAGCTATATTAGAGAACCAAGGAAAATGGACAGCGTGGGCAAGACACAAACGTTTGTCAGGAAAAGTATCGCGAATAGGCACTTGCGAATCATCCTCTTGGGCTGGAAGTCTGCTTAGATGGTCTGCCACTAAATTTTCTCTACCTTTCTTATCCTTGATTAGGATATAAAATTCTTATAGTAGCAAGATCTACCGAATGAGGCGAGGCTTAGTGTCAGCCTTGGTCAATAAGCATTTAAGGGCCGAATGGTCAGAGTACACGATGACGTACGTGCCCAAGAGGTACTGTCTGAACTTGTCAAGGGCATAGACAACTGCCAAGAGCTCCTTTTCGGTGGTCGTGTAGTTCTGCTGGGCTAGATCTAATAACTTGGAAGCATAGTAGATAACGTATGTCTCCTTATCTTTCTTTTGCCCCAAGACGGCGCCGAGGGCATGATTACTAGCATCACACATGATCTCGAAAGGGATGGACCAATCGGGGGCTCGAATGATAGGAGTTGTAATGAGTTTGGTCTTGAGCAAATCAAACAAAGTTTTGCAGCTTTGATCGAAGATAAACTCCACATCCTTCTGAAGTAGACGACACATGGGTTGAGTGATTTTTGAGAAATCCTTAATGAAGTGTTTGTAAAAACCAGCATGCCCTAGAAAGGAACGAACATCTCTTACGCAAGAGGGATAGGGCAAGGACTCAATTACTTCAATCTTTGCTTTATCTACCTCAATGCCTTTGCTGCAAACAATATGACCCAAGACGAGACCTTGATCGACCATAAAATGACATTTCTCAAAGTTCAGTACCAAATTGGTCTCGATGTAGCGTTGTAGGATTTTCTTGAAATTGGCTAGACATTCGGTAAAGGAGTTGCCATAGACGGTAAAGTCATCCATGAAGACCTCGATGCGTTTTTCGACGAATTCAAAAAAAATGCTCATCATGCACCACTGGAAGGTAGTAGGGGCATTACATAAGCCAAAGGGCATTCTTCGATATGCGAACGTACCGAATAGGCAAGTGAAGGTAGTTTTCTCTTGGTCTTCGAGGGCAACTGGGATCTGGTGGAAACCTGAATACCCATCTAAACAGCAATAGTGCGTCTTGCCCGCGAGACGCTCTAACATCTGATCAATAAAGGGGAGTGGAAAATGATATTTTCTCGTGGCCGCATTCAAACGGCGATAATCAACACAAAATCGCCAGCCATTTTGAATTCTGGTTGGAATCAAAGCACCATCTTCCCCTGTAGTGATCGTGATGCCATTTTTCTTAGGCACCACTTGAACGGGACTCACCCATGGACTATCAGAGATAGGGTAGATAACTCCGGCATCTAATAACTTCAGCACCACTTTCTTTACCACCTCCATCATCGGAGGATTTAATCTACGCTGAGGTTGATAGACTGTCTTGCTAGCGTCCTCAAGATGGATTCTATGGGGGCATAGGCCTAGTGACAAGCCCTTGATGTCGGCTATTCTCCACCCGATGGCTCTTTTAAATTCTTTCAATAAAGAGATCAAGTCCTTCTCTTCTGGTTTGTCCAACTTATTGGAAATAATTACTGGAAGAGATTTTTTGGCACTAAGATAAGCATACTTAAGGTGCGAGGGCAGGACCTTGAATTCAAGAATCGGTGCTTGCTCGAGGGAAGAAGGGAGTTTGATATGATCATCATGATGCGGGGAGACAACATGAGGCTCTGTAGAAAGGTTAGGTTGCTCCTCTATAATCCTTACTTCAAATCCTCATCGCCAAGTTCTCTTAAAAGTCATGAAGCACTCTGGGAGAAGAAGAATCGTCGCCTGGTTCAGTCATTTTCGTAAAGAAGTCAGGGGACTCTATGTGCAACTGGACCATCACTATGCTTCCGGATGTCTCTCCGTAATTACTCCTTTTGAAAAATATATATATGTTTGCACGTTTTCTTACGAAAATATTTTTGTAGGGACTCATGATCCCCTTTGTTAAAAATCAATATATATGCAATTTTCATTTTACGCATCTCTTCTTTTCGCATTTTTAATTTCAGGATGAATGTTAGTTCGGATTGTCTTGATAAAACCTATGTCTTTACGGGCGAAGAAATTGTCATCACGACCGAAGACAAGGTTGAAATCTCCGGCGAATTGACCCGTTTACTAGAAAGTTCAGAAAAGGAAATAACCCCTCATCGGGAGGAATTGGACGAAGTAAATTTGGGGGCAAGCAATGAGAATCAGAAGATGGTTAAGATCGGAACTACCCTGGACACGACTCAGAGAGAAAGGTTGATTTCTCTCCTCAAAGACTACTCGAACGTATTCGCATGGTCATACGCCGATATGCCAGGTATTGATCCCGGAATAGTCGAGCATCGTATCCCATTGAAGCCTAAGTTTAAGCCTGTCAAGCAAAAACTTTGGAGGATGCATCCAGACATCCTTTTGAAAATCAAAGAAGAAGTTACCAAGCAACTAGATGCGGGATCGTCGGTCAAATATACTAATATTTTCCTGGTGCCTAGATGCACAAATTAATGTGTACAGAGCAAGACAAGGTCTAACCGCAGAGATTGAAGGAATAAATTGCTAGTGAATATGTATGACAAGGCAATACGCAACA
The DNA here is from genome assembly GCA_963691705.1 of Viola odorata. Classification (NCBI taxonomy): domain Eukaryota; kingdom Viridiplantae; phylum Streptophyta; class Magnoliopsida; order Malpighiales; family Violaceae; genus Viola; species Viola odorata. The sequence goes on along the minus strand of OY829537.1, from coordinate 66,231,839 downwards.
GATCTAACCGAAGTAACAGTACTAGGGGGGTTTTATGTTGATTAATAAATTAATCAACGCAGAGTATGGGAGCTAACAAAACAGAATTGTAAAGTAATTATCTAGGGCACGAAAGTAAAATGTAATCCAGCGCAAGAGATGTAAACAGATCAAATGCAGGAAAAGTAAGGAAAATGATATTAATCAAATAGGACGAGATCTTAGCGAAAGGTGTTCCCTTGGGTTGCATTTTAGGTCGGCTAGTCATCAGTACAACAGTATTCTAGACTCAAGTACAGATTTGCTATAGGGACCGCGTTTCCACACCGCATCCCCTGCTTACCTTCTTAGATAAAAGTCACCCCCCGTTTCCACATATGAGGTGACCTTGACGTTCAGCCATCCTCCCAGCTACCTCTCTTGTCATCAAAAGGCAGCCTTGACACTTCGATCTGTCATGGGTACGAAGTAGGGAAGCTAAATTCAGAACGCCCATGAAGGGGAGGTAAGACAGATCTAGGGCGAGACAGCTCGGCTTGTCAGACCCACATCACATACCCTAGATAACTGTTTACCCCTAGGTGACGCCTCTCGCGCTGCCTCCCCTAGGTGTCTGCTAAAACTCCAGGGCTTCGCGTCAGGTATAACCCTGGAATATGACGTTACTCATGCAGAAATACTAAAAGATGATCAAGCTCTTAACATTTCTAGACAAGCATGGAATTAAATCGGTAAACAATTATGTGCAACAAGAGAATATATTAAGCATGCATTAGACCTCTTAGCCGAACCCTACAACCCTTGAAACACCCTTCACTAAGAAGGGGGTATTTAGCTACTCATACTATAATGTAAACAGTAGGTATATAGAATCATGAAATAACAAAGAAAGTAAGAAGGGAGTAGAGGAAACCGGTAGATTAATTAATGATCGGAGAGGAAAGTTGCGACAAAGGTTGTTCTTGATGATAAGAGGAGAAGATCCCCAGAAAATAAGTGCTGAAATTAATGTAAGAAAATATCCTTGGACAGCCGTCCTTACAAAAACCCTAAAACTATGCTTATATAGCACAATACTAGCTAGGAGACAAAAACAGCTAAGGGCAATGAGGGCGTGACAGCACATGTCCTTGCAAAAGGAATATTCTAGGATTCCTGACACGCCTGATGCCTTTTGGAAGCGCCTGGGATTCCGTGCGAATCTTTGAAGATGCTTTTCTTTGGAAGAAGGTTCAGAACTATCGAGGCCTTGAGACAGCGCACTGGTCTGGTTCGTGTCGAGGTCTTGACGACGTTCTTTCTTCTAGGCCTGGAAACTGGAATTCCTCAGAATTGCTCTAAAATCATCTCTTTTCGATCTTTTCCCTCTTTTGACGCTGATCTGAAAATAAGATTGGAATTAGGGTCAAATAACAACATCAAGCCCCCAAAAGGGCTAGAAAAGAGGGTAAAACCGAGGCCATGAAACGTGCTATCAAACATCCCCATACTGCCCTTATGCTCGCCGTCGAGCATAAACAAAATTGGAAAGGTCACCTCATTAAAAAACATACATAATCAACTCCCAACACACAGAATTGGCACGCCATCCTACAAGCTACACCCAACTAGAGTAAATCCAGACCTAGAAAAGCACCTGCATCTAGCTGATAGAATAACGACCCTATCAACCAGACTTTTCCATATCTAGCCTATTCACCAGCAGTCCTCACAAAGATATGTATTTGCACTCCTACTCAGAATAAAATATGTGTTTAGGCTATCACTCAGGAATGCAAATAACACAACACACGCATGGTTTGCACGTCAATCCGAGTACTGTAGAACACATGTATGGGCAATCAATGATCGGAAAAGCAACGCATCAGCAAATAGAAAGAAACGGGATCGAAAGAGCTAGAAATATGGAAGAGAGAAGTAGGAGATGTACAGAAGAGAAACGAGGGGAGAAAAGAAGGAAGGAAAAGAAGGAACCAGGCAAAACCTGGTTGGATCCCTTGGCTGGGAAAAAGCGAAGTGGCGAGGCAGCTTTCATCAAGGGCACGATGATGATTCGGGGGCTAGACTGAGGTCTTCTTTCGGGGGTAGGAAACTCTTCTTGTTGAGGCTTCGGATGAGGATGCTTTTACTTGGAAGTTCGGTGCCCTTCTCCTTTTATTTTGAAATTTAAATATTTTTTTTTATCTTTTTTAATTTTTAGAGGAAGAAGAGGGCACGAACATGCTGCAAAATTTTTGATTCTACCAGGGCGTGAAACTTTTGATTTTTCGTTCAGCGCTTGCTGATCGTCACTCAAAACTAATATTTTCTGCTCGCAAAATGCACAATAAATGTGTATAGGGCAAATCAGAGTCGAACCACAAGGATTAATGGTAATATTCTGTTCATAGTGTATGTCCAGGTCTAAACAGTAACAAGTAACACTAGGGGGGTTTGGGCTGGCTAATGAAATTAACCAGCGAGATTTGGATACTAAAGCTAACAAGTGAACTAAATAAAGTAAAAATTATCTAAAGGCAATAAAATAGTATCACAAGAGGGGTAAATCAGATAATAGGAAAGAGTCTTAGCAAAGTGATTCTGCGGGTTGCGTCTAGGCCTAGTTGGTCATCAGCTCAAGGATATTCCACTCTCACGGTGCAGACGTGCTATAGAGGCCAGGTATGCTTAGCCCTCCTGTCTACCTTCGTAAGAGAAGTCTCGCCCAAGGTACGCTTGTGGGCGAGACCTTGACACTCCGTCCTTCCCCAAGGTTCGCTTATGGGGAGATCCAAAGGCCCATGAAGTGGAGGAAGACACGTCTAGGGAAAGACGTTGTCAGATCCACCCTAGTTAACCTCCAGCCCTATCCGGATTAGACCAGCAACCTGATGAGTCTGGGCTAGGTGCCTACTGATTCTAAAGAAATGGCAGTAATTACAAAGGGAAATACAGCAGTTGATCATGCTTCTATAGATCCAGTGCAATATGATAGTAAAATGGCAAGAGATTAAATACACGCATAAGAGTTTATGAAGAGCATTAAGGCTTCACAACTACCCTTGCAACCCTTGGAAAAACCTTTGCTACGACAAAAGGATCTAGCTCCTCATACTCATAATAACATAAATATAAATAGATTTGATAACAAGCATAAAAGGAAAACAAGAAAATGGGAAGAAAACTATTGAATACCAACCGGAGCTAAAAAGCTCCGGTGAAAGAGTAAGGCTGGCCGGCGGCTACAGCTTGAAGATGGAGGAACAAATCCCAAAGAAGGGAGAAAAATAGAAAGTATGCTGATCTCTGCCTCCTACCAATGTTGCTTACCCTAAAAATCCTAAAGTTACTGCTTATATACAACCCTAAGCTAACTAGAGAACAAATCCAGCTAAGGGAAGAAGACAAAATGGGAGGAAAGGGACAGCTGGGCTGGACCACGTCCCAGGGAGAATATTCCTAGGACGCTCAAAAGGGATCAGAGAGGAATCTCGTTGGCGTCTCTCTTCATGCGCTCCAAGGAGGATTACAAGCACGTGCGACTTGATTCGAGGGCAAGACGCAGCACTTTTTGGCTTCAGATAGTCCAGGGCTGGACACGAATGCGCGCATCTAGGGCTCGACTGGGGAAATACGTCTAGGCCGCGATGAAGACTAGGAGACTTCCAAAGCTGCTCAATTCAATCCCAAGACGCGTGCTTTCTGCCTTTTTCTCCTCCAGGGCTAGATCTGGCAAAAGTATTGAAAACAGAGCAAGTTAGTAGCATCAAGGAGGGAAAACATACAAAATTTGAGGGAAAATATCTAGAAAACACACGCATATCAAAGATCCCCACACTGCCCGATGCTCACCCTCGAGCATCAATCAAAACTTAAAACCACCCCAAGACACACACGACACACATCCAACGAGACACAAGAGCAAGGATCCTTAGGATCAGACCAAGCTGCGACACAACAGACCTTGCCTAGATGCACACCTGCGTTAAACCAAAAGGATAACGACCCTAGAGATTAAACTTTTCCACATCCGGGCCCAAACAGAAGCAATCCTCACCAGGTCACGCTTACACTCGCTCTCATAAGCAGGGCTCATGTGTTTAAATCACTCAAACTAATGCAATGACATAACAGAACACGCAATTTGCACATCAATCCGAGTAGCGATCCACATGCATAGGTAATCATTCGATCTAAAAGACTTTACAATAGGGGGAAAGAAAGAACAGTGAAAGAGGTGGCTAAGGAAGAGATGAGAGATGAAATGAAACCCGGAATGTTTCCTTGGCTGAAAGAAGCAAATTGGCGAGGTAGCGCTCGTCGAGGGCTGGACGGAGGATGAGGGCTAGACAACTGGTACTTCTTCTGGAGAGGGGAGTTTCTTTCCTTGATAGTATGCTGGCAGGTTCTTTGCTCATTTATGCTCGTGCCTCGATTCTTTATTGCTTTTTTTTTTTTTTTTTTTTTTTAAAGATATATCGAGGCCACGAACCTTGGACGCTTGGATTTCTCAAGGCTAGGGCGAGACATCATTTCTTCATTCTGATGCTGCTGGCCCTATTTCCTGCTTTCAGCACTGCGATTACGATGTTTCTTCCCCACACTTCGGCTTTGCTGCGTTGCCTAGCCCTCGACATTGCCCTCTTCGAATTCTACCTCACCTGCCAAGGAAAATATGAATGAATCAGCTCAAATGGTTAAGAAAATAGGGCGAGAAGGGGGGTGTCGGGGTCTAGAGATGGAGGGAAGAAGATGGTAAAAAACAAAGGAGAAGAGAAGCAAAAAGAAATTTTTACAAAGTCTTTTGTCCTTTCGACGCTTTCCTATGACTAATGGTGTCCGCACCCAGGGATATCATGCAAATTTAGTGCTTTGCTAAGCCATGCAACTATTCATACATGAACAAAAATATATCGTTGAGGCTCAATCATGCTCACAAGGTTTAATTTTGATTGCAACTATCCAGACCTAGATGTGGACATAAGGGACAACAGGCAAAGTCTGCGTGACTAGGCCTAGACTGATAAAAAGGACATTTTTCATGTGCGCAAGCTAGAAGTGTGTGTCCATGCCTTGGGGGTTTTAAAACAAAACTGGCAGTGCAAAAAGATAGCTGGAAAAATCCAAGAAAATCCGCATCATGCAGTCATGCAACAAACATGAAAATAAACATGCGTTCACACACAAAAATTAAAAAACCAAGCAAGGATAAAGTCCCTCCCCACACTAAGGCTTCGCATTGTCCTCAATGCGAGAAGGGCACACAAACACAGAAGTTCAAATTTAAAGAAAAGTACAAGACAGAAATTTAAAACCCTCCACGAGGGTGGAACGATTGTTCAGGGTGGGCTTAATGGGGGGGAAGATTGCGGCGCGCGACTTCAGTAGTCAGACTGCGGAGTTCAGTAAGGATTGCATGGAGGAGCCTTTCAAGAGCTGGAGCATTGATGGACATAGGAGTGATATCGGGGGTTAGAGTCGCTGCTGGGCGGGAGCTACTAGCTGGGTCAGGAGGGGGCTGAGTAGGAGATTGTGCTTCCGAAGGCCAAGTAAACTTGCCACCGTGCTTTGCTCCAAAAGCCTGCTCTTTCTGGCTGGTGCAAACTGTACTGAAAGTCAAGACTTTGTGTGAGAGACAAAGGTGCCCCATCCGATCAAGAGTTCTGAGGTCCAGAACCGTGTCCGGGATAGGGGTTAAAGAGCTACGCTTAGCAAGGTCGAGACCACGCAAATTAATGGCAAGCAGAGTGATAAGAGAACCAAAGACGGGGCCTCAACTATTGTTTTGAATACCAGTGACAGTGGTGGCAACCCAAAAGCCTAAGTTAACTCTACATTTTTTATACATGCACCATAAAAAGAACAATTCTTGCAACGACAGCTGGCCTGAAGAGGTATTGATAAGATCCGAGATCTCTTCTGGTCGGAAACGGCTGCAGCAGCTAGTCCGATGGGAAGCGATCGGCGTCAGAGGTACCTGCAAAGCGCCGGAGGGGGACTCCAGCGTAGACACTCCGATGCTTAAGTCAGTTCGAGTTTTCAGAATGGTAGAGGTTCTCCAAGATGATCTCTATCTTACCTTCTGTTTGGAATTCGTGGGGGTATTTATAGGCTTAAGATGGCGATACCTTACAGCGATAGGGGTAGGCAACGTTTGTAACCATCGCTTCGGGCGATATCAGTTCCGTCATTGGGGCGATAATCATGTAGGGTCTATCGGGAGCGATATCCTCCTTGGTCCCCTAGGATGGGATGACGCCGTGCGCATAAAGGTGCATGAGATCCCCCCCCCCCGCTGAAGTCGACCATCCTAGGAGACTTCCGCTGGCAAGGGCGATAGGCAGATGTCTTCGAGAAGCTTATAGAACTTCGTTCAAGATAGATACCATAGTTGTCGTGTAGCCGTCAGGAGCGCTCTAATTGTTATCATAAGCCCAACTGAAAACTAGCCCGGGTGTTCACCAAGGGCTATCCATGTCTGCCATCTTAGATATGAGTAGATTCCTTCATGAGGTGATATCTCCACAGGGCGTCTGAGCCCCCCCGTTGCTCAGCGCTGCTCAATTTTAGTGTCGAGTCCGAACTTGGATCCGTAAATTTCCATCGCTCAGATTAACCTCATCCTTTGTTTAAGATTCGTCTCCTTGAGACGTTAAGAATTCTTACTAAGAAACCGCTATCGCTTTCATGGTTCAGAGGTCGTTTCTTTCGCTCGGCGATATTAGTCTACTTGGCTTCTTTGGCAAGGCTTGTGAAGCTTTAGCTTCGTTCGAGTCATAGAAGGACCGTTGACGGGTTACTCACGACACCGTCAAGGGTATTCAACCAGATCATGCCAGGGAGCGGCGTATATTCCAGGTCTGCTATCCTTTTAAGTGTACTGCAAAGACACAGAAGAGATAGATATCTATATAGAAGTTAGCAAACTTCATACTTACAGAGGTTCGAAGTCACGTGAGCCCCCTTTATGCTTCACATCCGAGAAAACAGCGATATCGACGCGGCTTTACGCCATCAGCTTCCTTATGATTAGCGCGGCTTCACACCACCAGACGCCTGTGATGCCAGCGCGGTTTTACGCATCTAGGGCCACCTGTGACATCAACGCGGCCTTATACTGTGGATACCGGTAACCTTATGGTTTTAGCGTCAGGACTACCAGTGATATCGTGTTTATCGGCATTTTTTCAGACTCTGTTTCGTACTCCTTCCCATATACATATCGCAGACAGCGTACGATCGTCACCTTTTCCTTCCGTTTCAGGCCTATCGGTCCTTGAGGCTTATCGGGATGGCTCGTCTTTTAAGGACCTTATTTTCTTGTCTTTTTCCATGGCCTCCCTCCGTTGGAGCCTATAAATCGAAGAGCTTTCTCCACCCATGTTCTCCTCATCTTTATCAGTCAGTATTATGGATCACTTGACCAAGAATTTTCTTCTTTCTAAGGGCCACTCTCTTAAGAATCTCAATGATGGTGACATCGGGTTCCTGGAGAATATGATAGTCAAGACCTCTGAGGATATCCTGGAGCTGCAAGGGATGCTGACCCCGCTTCATTCTAGGCTGGGAGCTATCTCCCTGGAGGATTTCAGTCCCTTGGAGAGCGTGTCGAAGCTGACCGCCTCCATCGCTCGGATCCAGGTGGTGATTGCCATACTGCAACAGCGCAAGGACATGTTGGGGTGCTGCCTGAAGGGGATGAGGGCCACTTCCCATGATCTTGTCCTGGTCATGGATTCCTTGAGGGACCTTCCTGAGGTGCCCGAGGATGCTGGTTTTGACGCCTGATAACGGTGGCTCCCTTTGGGCCTTTTTCTTTTCCTCTTGCCTTGTAAATGTATCTTTCGGCCGGTAGGCCATAATAAATAAATCGTTTCAATCATTCCGCCTTGTAACTGTTCTTCCTCTTTGCTGCGCCCTTCGTCGTTTTCCAATGAAGATATTCTTAGCCCAACTGAAAACTGTCTGGCTACTGGGCGGTTTTCTGTTGGTCGTTCTATATTAACTCAGCGTCGTCCCCATTGTAACAACTGATTGGGGGATATATTCTTGATTAGCGCGAGATTTCAACAGGCGTGACTGCAAATCTATGCTTGCACTTCAGACTGTACACGTGCCAATCCTCAAGAGTCGGGTTGGGTGATCGAAGAGTCCCTCCTACTCTTTTCCCCGCTATTTAATGGGACGATTCTTTTTTCATTTTCGTCTATTTTTTTTCTCCTTCATTTTTCTTCGCAACGATCTCATGGCTGATTCTTATTTGTTAGATACGGCTTCGAGAGACTCGCCACCAACTCCCCCGACTACTCCTGATACGGATAATCCTCCTGCCACACCCCCTTGGAGACCGGTCGTCCGACGGCGGAGTCGCAAGAGGCGGAGAAAAGAAGCTGCTAGGCAAAGGAAAGGGGCTGCCAAGGCTTCTAAGTCATTTTTCGACTCTCTGGCTTCTTCGACTCGAGAGGAGAAAAAACCGTCTCCCCCTCCGCAGGAATCGCCTCCGTGGGCTCCCTCTGCTTGTTCGGCCGCCGGGGCAGTATCGCCAGGCGTTAAGGAGGAGTCACCCAAGTTGACTTCTGCCGCTAGAAAGGAGGTCGGTGAACTTTCATTCTGGGGTGGCGATCATGGAGACGACGTGGTCTACTGCTACGACATTACTTGGTCCGACGGTGAAGAGTAGGGCCAAACCCTTCTTTTTGTAGATGCCGTATGGCCTTCCTCATAATAATGAATGATGGTTTTACTTCCTTTTCGCTTCTCATCGCTTACTTATTGTTTCTTTCTGAGCGTTCCGGGTTATCGCGGAAGCGTCCCTTTCGCTACGGGTAACTGCCTTCAACTTCTAATCGGTAACTGTCTTCTTTCAGAAGGCACAAATGACTATCCACGTGTCTTTTTCTGTTCTGCACGTGTTTTATTTTTACAGGCTGTCTCTTCTTTAGGCTTTTCCTTTATAAGGAAATCATCTCTCTCTTTTACTGCTTTTGCTAATATTTTGAGTTTTTGCACATTTTCTCTCTCTTCTGCACTTCTTTTCTTCGAGAGGTTTTACCGCGACCGCTCACTGGTGCCGGCGACCGGCTCACTGGCTTTTTGCTCCAGGTATTTACTCCTTCTACCGCCGTAGATTTACTTTCCCTGTCCCTTATGTCTTCAACTGTTGAAAACCCCATAGATCCCGAAGCTAGGAGAACTCGCAGCATATTCAATTGTAATGAGGTTTTGAGAGTTGAATTAGAGGAGAGTGGTATTACTTTTCCCACGGGCTATCGCCCTTTTGTCTCTTTGAAGGACACTCGGCTGCCTGACGCCATGTGGGGAACATTCCGGTTAGTTTATTTCAAGATGTTTACTTACGGATTCCGTTTCCCACTCCATACTTCTCTGTTGAAACTGCTAGATCATTATGACCTTAATCCCGTCCAGATTACTCCACCCTCTTGGTGTGGTATTTACGCTTTCCTTCGTTCGTGCGAGATGAAGCGTATATTTGCTCCATCGCTTGATCTATTCCGCACGTTCTTTGTCTTGAGTTGTCGCAACTGCCTGGTAGATATTACCCCCAGATGGGATGATGTCATTGTGCAACTGTTCTGGCGGAACTTTCAAGGTTTTGAGGAACACGTAGATGCCTGGAAGTCTGGCTTTTTCACCCTCCGTTTGCCGTCACGACTCTGGCGCGGGGGTTTCAATCGAAAAATCAATAGTGGCGCTTGGAAAAGACCGGACGCGCTGTCAAGCCAGGATGTTTCCAACGTTAGCGCCTTGTTAGAAATAGAAGGGTCTTTCCGTATCCGGGAGTTTGCTCGGTTCAGGCCCTTGTCAGAGTGCGTTGTGGGTGAGTTCCCTTTTTCTTCTTTATCGCTTCAATCTTCTTAATTTGCTAATATGTTTTGTTGGCAGGTAACGCTGAGAGTAGTTCTTCTGGGGAAAGTGACGCCCCTTTGAACGTAACACCTCTCCAGTCGCTGCCTCCTTCTCCTTCGCCTGAAAATTCCCGCCGCCCACCCATTCCGCCTGGAAGGGAAGGGACTAAAACCGTCACAACTCGCAGAGCCTTCACTCGACCTTCTTGTTTCCTTGAAAATTGGCTTCCGTCCCGTGGCAAGAGGGTAGCTCAAGGCAATCCTGTGTTTGAGAAAATCGACAGCGATAGCGAGAGCATGGACACTGGTCCTGAATTACGTCATGCTACTATTGCCCAAAGGATGAAACTTAGGTCGAGGAGGAATGATGACACGGCGGAATCGGCTGAGGACGATAGCGAAGAAATTGCAGAAGAGACGGAGCGTCTCGTAAAGAAGGTTCGCACAGAGAAAACTAACCCCCCAGTTCCCCCTTTGAAGGGAGTTAACGTGGTCCCCCTCGAGAATATTAACGCTTCTCATGCCGCGAGTACTTCGCAAGTGGTGAAAGATATCAAAGCTATCAGGGTGCCTTCCGCCGTTTCTATCGAAAACAATGAGACCTCGGCAGCCGCGACCTCTCCTTTGTCGTCGGGCCATCCTGCTTCCCCGATAGGTTCTTTTATCCCAGAGGCAACCCTACCGGTTTCGAATTTAAGCGTTCCTCCTGAATTTCTCCCACGGAAGCCTCATCTTTTGGTGATTGCGCAAAAAGTTGTTCCCCTCCTTATATCGCCAACCTTTCTCCTCAGAGGTCCCAGGGCCCCACTGGATATCAGCTGGATTTGTCCTCTTTCGGCACTGACGGGCTTCGTGCCTTAGGAATATCGGATCCGTTATCGCGAGAAGAGCCCGTGGGTCCCATAGTGGGACAGATGTTTACTTCTTCCAAGGACAGGGAAGAGTTTTTACAGCATGCTCCCGAGACACGACAGTCACACATCATGAACGACATGCTGGCTAGCTTTCGAAAATTTCATTATTTTCTTGGAGATCAGCGTAACAAAACTCGACCCTCTTCGGATTTGCAGGAACAATTAGACGCGGCCTTGGGGAAGGCGAAGGAGCTATCGCAGTTGCAAGAACGAACTCGGGCGGAGTTGGAGGATTGTCGCGCTGAACTTTCTCGGGAGAAGTCGAAGGGGAAAGCGAGAGCAGAGCTAATGGAGGCGGAACTGGTGGTGGCTGATAAAAAGAACGTCTTCCTCCGTGAAGAGTTGTCATCTCGTGATGCCGATTTGGCCAAAGTTCCTTCGAGGATAGCCTGGTGGAAGAATAAGACCATCGAGGTTTGTATCGCAGGATTTATGGATCTCCATATCCGAGGCGCCGTCGATTCATCCATGCTGGCCGATTACGCTTCCCAAAAAATTAAAGATCTTAGTGAAGGCGAAAGGGGTTTTCCTTCTTCTGGGGAAAAGCAAGGGAATGATGACGGCGAGGCATGCGATGACTCTTAATTGATCCATTGAAGAACATTGCTATTTGTTTTCCATGTCTTGTAATAACATCCTATCTCGCGGCGATATCGGTACCTTGCTCTTCGGGCGATATCTTATTTTATTTCGCTCTCTTGTACTATCTTGAGAACTGTTCTTTTATTCAACGCCGATTTGCATCATTTCCTTTCTTATGATATCGCTTTTGCTTTTTATCAAAAAGTCACATCTACTTTTCAGAGCATTTAATGCTCGCGACCCTTCCGTCGGTGCGCGGGAAAAGTCATGATGGTGCAGACACACGTGTTCGTTTCTTCTGCCGCTTCACCTTAGCGTGTTTAGAAATTTTAACAAGATCGAAGCGTTTGTCGCGCTTCTTCTAGAGTCGTGCTCATTGCTTGAGTCTTATCCCTCATGCCGCTTCGACACAACGACTGCAGCATCCGTCGTTTCCTTTTAATTACTAGGGTTATAAACCCTCTTTATTTCTTCCCTTTTCTTTTTCACTCCACTTTTTCATATTATCTCTCGGCCGTCTTGTCCTTCTCACCTCCATTCAAGGCTTTCAAAGTTCTTTCCTTTCAAAGGTATTTCCCTTCTTTTCCCTCGTCTTCTTCATTTCTATTTCCTTAGTCCTGCCATGGCAAAGACTCGCCGTTCTGAGTCAAAATCCATCGATAAGAAGACAATGGATACCACGGTCAGTGTTATTACCACGGAGGCAATTCTCCAGGAGCATTTGGCTACTCACGGTGCCGTTATTCCTGACGGTTACCAAGCTGTTGTTGCCCCTGGGTCAGTTCGTTTAAACAGCGTTCTGACCGGCAATCAAAGGGTCTTATATGCCCAGATGTTTCGCTACGGTTTCCGGCTCCCTATCGATTCTTTCGTCAAGGGTTTGCTTATTGCTGGCAATTTCAATCCTGCCCAGTTAGCCCCAAATGCATATTGCTGTGTTTATGCTTTTTTGGAACTCTGTAGATATAAGGGGATCACTTCCCCTTCTCTTTTGTTGCTTAGATCCCTTTTTAAATTGATGAAGTGCCGGGGTGTGATAACCATATCGCCTCGCTTTGACGATGATTCTCTCAAGTCTTTTACTTGGAAGTTGCTCCATATTGAGTCTTCTGTTGAGGCTTGGAAAAAGGAGTTCTTTCTGATAAATCTTCCTGACGCTCCTGGTCCCGAGTGGCGTTCTGGGTTCAACCAGGACGTCCAAGATGGCGTTTGGAGTCGACCAGGGACACTTCCCGCTCGTGAACAAGGATGGTTAAACACCTTACTCCAACTGGAGATCAGCGTTCATATTCGACTCACGGCCTGTAGAATGGCCATTCAGGAGTGCGTTAGACGTGAGTATCGCGCTACCTTTCCCTTTCATCACTGATACTAACGCTAACGTTATTTTGTGATTTTGCAGCGACGGATCCTGATTATAAACCCGAAAGCGTAAGAAGACGCTTAAGGAGAGCTCAGAATAGAGAAGAAAGGGAAAAGCTCGATTCAGAGGCCACTGATAATCCTTCTGAGCTTCTGGCTACTTCCGCGAATCTCGCTCAAGTATCCTCCTCCTCAGTTGGCGAAGGGGATACTGACATCCCTGAAGGTGTTCCCATCGTGACCGTTGCTGCTCCCTCGTCTTCTCAGGCCCCTAAGGCCATTGCCAGAGGAAAAAAGAAGAAAAGAATACGGAGTATCGCCACTCTTACTCCTTCTCTCGACGCTGCGGGTTCTTCTGAGGCACCACCTTCCCTCAACACCGCTACCGTAAGCGTGTTTTTTTTTTTTTTTTTTTTTTTTTTTTCGCGATATATTGTGCCTCAATATCTGTCGTCATTTGATCTATTTTTCTTTTTTCTCAATTTGTACTCCTTGCAGGAGACCGTTGTAGTTACTGCTTCCGCTCCTTCAGGCGATATGAATCTCACTTATGTGCTGAGGGGTTCCGCGAAGAGGGCCCGGATAGAAGGCGAGGATGAGAACATACCCTCCTCTAACATCGCGGGGGAAGGTGGTTCCGTTAACGTTCCTAATTCCGCAGTGGTTCCTCCAGGTGGACATTCCGCGGAAGTTTTGGGGAACCTAGGAGGTGCGGACCCCTTTGGTGCTTCGCCCAGTTCCTTTGGTGGGCCTGTGCATCATTATTCCTCTTCTTTAGGCTATCAAGACGTCTTGCAGGACCTTTCGGGCTATCAGCCTCATGGTACCTTCCTGCCCCCGGGCAGTTCTTCTTCACAGGTTCGCGCCCCTGGTCCTCTGGCTTTCGTTCCCTCTAGCGTTCCTTGGCGGCAACGCTATAATGAAGTCGGAACCTCTTTCAATTTTGTGGCGGATCTTTGTCCATTAAACGGGCTCTGCGAAGTGACCCATCAGGTTGAGTTGTTCGACTTCCGTGCCCGTGGTTTGGCAGCCATCGGGGGCGATGGTTCAGATGAGGTTTCTGCCCTGCTGGCTTCTCGAATTCTGGCCTCGTCTGCAGAACGGGAAACTTTCCTTTCCCAGACGAAAGATGACAAAGTGAACTCCTTCCGTGCTAGCCTTTTCTCCAATATGATGAAATTTCACTACTGGGCGGAGGAGGTGAAGCATCAGACTGTTTCCCTCCATTCTGTTTCGGCGGAGCTGTCCAAGGAGCAAGATGAAAGGAAAAAGGTGTTGGCAGATCGTTCCAAGATACTGCTGGCTCACCACGATTTACAGAAACAGCATTCCGCTCTAGAAACAGCTTTGTCAGAGGAACAGGCCAAAGTGACTGCTTTGGAGAATGAGAAGTCCTCTTTAGAAAAGGAGAAGGCAGCTTTGGCGGAAGAGTCAGTCGATATGGGCTGGTGGCATGCTGAACAGACCGCCCGTGTTCTAGTTAAGTGTTTCGAAGAAATTCATGGGGTGGATGCGTACAAGGGCGAAGATGTCGCGAAAGCCTTTCTACAGAGTTCTGCCCATATCAACGAGGCAGGCTATCGCCAGGCCAAGGCAGCGGGCTGGAAACGAAAAGACCCCGAGAGCTGATATGTCGCGATATTTTGCCGTTCCCTCCAGCGATCAAATATCGCTTGGCTTTTTTCTTTTGTGTTTGCGGCATAATTATTTTGAACATTGAATCTTTGTAAATCCTTGAGATGCCTTTAATATTTCTAGACAATCCCTTTATCGATATTCCTCTTTTATTTTTCTCATCGCGAGACTTCTCTCGTCACTGGGGTTGCCTTATCCTCACGGTGCGTTTACTTTCTTGAGCAGATCCTTGGTATTTATACCAAGATGACCAAGATCTATGTCGGGTTGGCCTTTCGATAAGCCTATCGGTATCATGACCACCGCTCCTTCCGCTGCTCAGAAGTATTCTGCACATTTCTAATTGTAGATCATTAGTAACAAAACGAGATTTGAGAGATAGTGATTACCCGTAGGAGCCTGTTCGCTGCCATCATTAGGCTTTATCACGGAACCCGTTTCGAATCGCGTTTTCCCTCAGCTCTATACTTCGCCAGGGATTACTCATCCGGTTACTAGCTGGAATTACGCGATCCTTCACGTTTCCCTTGTCTCTCATTCGGCCTTTCTAAGTGCCTCATCTCGTGAGCTGTCGGATCGGGACGACTATCACAAGGCTAGGGAATTTTCACTTTTATAGGCGTTGTCCTCTCGTTTGGAACCGTGTCCTTACTTAATGGTTTAGCTGCACCAGCCCGACCGTTAAGATAGGATTCTTGTTTCTAAACAGAGTTTCTAACTCTTTGGGGCGTGTCTTGTCTTGATGTACCGTCTCCACGAGATCGGTTATCATTAAAGAACTTTTCACTCCCAAAGATACCGGGCAGTGCCCTCACTTAGTGAGCCATCTGATCAAGATCGGTCATCACAAGGATAGGACTTTTCACCCCCGGGGGCGTCAAGGATCTTTCAATCCGACGCTAATCAAGGATACACTGGGGTCGTGCCCTCACTTAGTGGGCCATCTGATCAAGACCGACCATCACAAGGATAGGACTTTTCACTCCCAGGGCACCCCCCTTTTTACCTGCACAAAAGCAACCACAAACCCACGAAAACTCTCCTATTGAGCGTTAGCCACGGTTAGGGTCGTTATAATCCAAATAGTGCAGATAAAATTAAACTCTAGGATAATATAACTTCAAACGAGCGATATTCCAGGAGTTGGATAAGGGCGTACCGTCAAGTGTCTCCAGGCGATAGGCCCCTCTTCCGACAACGTGGGTTACGCGATACGGTCCTTCCCAGTTAGGACTAAGCTTTCCCATACGTTGTCCGGTTGCTCGCCTGTCTCGGAGCACCAGGTCACCGTTTTTCAACAATCGCTCTTTGACCTGCCTGTTATGATAACGGGCCATTTTTCTTTTGTAGTGTTGCGTTTTCAGTAGGACTTCTTCTCGAACCTCTTGTAACACGTCCAGGTTAGCACGTAACCGTTCCTCGTTCAGTTCCTCACGAAATTGAGCCACCCGTAGGCTCATGGCCCCAATTTCCACTGGCGTAACGGCTTCAGTTCCAAAAGCCAAAGCGAAAGGCGTTTCTCCAGTGCTAACTTTTACGGTCATGCGGTATGCCCACATCACGTATGGCAATTCATCAGCCCACTTCTTCTTAGACCCCTCTAGGTTTTTCTTAATACCGCTGAGGATGCTCCTATTAGTTACCTCTGCCTGTCCGTTGGTTTGTGGGTGAGCCACGGAAGAGAATCTCTGCTCAATCCCGAATTCTGAGCATTGGTCTTTGAAGAATTGGCTGGTGAACTGGGTCCCGTTATCGCTGACAAGGATACGAGGCACCCCGAATCTCATGATAACTTGATGTTTGAAAAAACGCCATGTTTCTTCTGCCGTGATTGTGGCAACCGCTTCAGCTTCCGCCCACTTCGTAAAATAGTCCACAGCCACTATCACAAATTTCAGTTGGGACCTTGCCTTTGGAAATGGACCCAGGATGTCAATCCCCCATTTGGCAAAAGGACAAGGGGCGATGATTTTCGATATTTCCGTGCCTGGACGTCGAGGAATTCTAGCAAATTCCTGACATTTGGGGCAAGCTTGTACATAATCGTGGCAATCCCTTCGTATGGTGGGCCAGTAGAATCCTGATCTGAAAACTTGTGCCGCCATGGTGCCGCCTGACGCGTGCATTCCGCATATCCCTTCATGGATTTCGCGTAAGGTGTGAAGGCCCTCTTGTTCGGTTATACATTTGGCGGCGGGGTGAGAAAAACATCTTCGAATTAGATCCCCGTTATAGTACGTGCAACGAGCAGCCTGTCTTAGCACTTTCATCTTTTCAGCGTTACCGTCAGGCAGCTCTTCGTGCATCAGGTATTTTATTACCGGAATCCGCCAATCATTCTCGAGCTCATTCACACACAAAGAGGCTTGTTCCTCCATGAAGGACGGCACCGATAGCTCACGATAATACACATCTTTAGGTATAGATGCTTCAGGATTCGCGGCCAGCTTGGCAAGGTAATCGGCTTCAGCATTTTCCTCTCGGGGAACGTGCTCGAAGCTGACTTGCATGCCCTCTTTCTTTATTTCCACTAGTTCTCGCGTTACCTTAGAGAGGTACTGCACCATAATAGGTTCTCGAGCCTGAGAGTGTCCTGAGACCTGGTCAATTATCAGTTTGGAGTCTCCACAAATTTTTAGACGCAGATCTCCTGTTTGGCCGGTATCGCGCCTTCCCTTGGAAGAAAACTCTCTTCCTATTCTGAGTCCAGCTAGCAACGCCTCATATTCGGCTGCGTTATTGGACAAAGGCTGCAAGATTCGAATAGCATACCGTATATGCATATCGTGCGGCCCATTTATGAAGACTCCGGCCCCCGCCAGTTCTTGGTTTTTGGCTCCGTCCACATGAACGATCCAAAGATCCGTATATGTTTCTGGGAACGGGAGATCCATATCGTTCCATTCCGCTTCAGGTACACCACTCAAAGGGTCCTCTGTGAAAGTACACTCCGCTATAAAATCAGCAAGGACCTGAGCCTTTACGGATGGCCGGGACTGGTACCTCAAACCATATTGTTCGAGTTCTAGGGCCCAGATCAGCATTCTTCCTGAAGATTCAGGCTTTCGAAATATCCTCTTCAAGGGTTGGTCTGTAAGTACAACGATAGGATAAGACTGGAAGTATCGGTCCATCTTGCGGGCGGCTTGAATAAGGGCGAACGCTATTTTCTCAATACGAGCATATCGCAGTTCCGCGTCCTTTAAGACATGACTCACGAAGTAAACTGGGCGATGAGTGTGGTTATCGTCACGAACAAGGACGGCGCTGACCACTTCGTCCGCCGCGCCCAAGTACAAGTACAGGGTATCGCCGGACTCGGGCCTTGTCAATAATAAATAGGATGATAAATAGTCCTTTAAGTCCACAAATGCTTGCTCACATTCTGGGGTCCACCCGAACGTGGCTTTCCGTCGTATGACTTTGAAAAAAGGGAGGCACTTTTCTCTTTGCTTGGAGACGAATCGTCCCAGAGCGATAACGCGCCCCGTTAGCCTTTGCACTTCCTTAACGGTTCTCGGCGATATCATCTCATGTATAGCTTTAACCTTGGAAGGATTAGGCTGGATACCTTTCTGGCTAACTACGTAGCCCAAGAACTTACCCGTCTGAAATGCAAACATGCACTTCCGGGGGTTTAGCTTCATGCGATACCTTTTCATCACATCAAAAACTTCCTTTAGGTCCTGCAGGTGATCATGAAAATTCGCACTCTTCACCAGTATGTCGTCAACATATGCTTCCACCTTTCTCCCTATTTGTTCCTCAAAAATCTTATTTGCCATTCGCTGAAACGTGGCCCCCGCGTTCTTTAGTCCAAATGGCATCGCTGTGTAACAATACGTGGCTTTAGGAGTAAGGAAGGCGGTCTTCTCCTCATCCTCTAGGGCCATAGGGATTTGATGATATCCGGAATTGGCGTCCAATGAGCTTAGATATGCGTACCCAGCGGTTTGATCAACCAACTGATCTATGCGAGGAAGCGGGTAGCAATCCTTAGGACAAGCATCGTTCAAATCGGTGAAGTCAATGCACATACGCCAGTCTCCATTGGGTTTAGGAACAAGAACCGGGTTGGCTAACCAAGTGGGATACTGTACTTCGCGAATGAAACCCGCGTCAAGGAGCTTTACAACCTCATTTTCCACAGCCGACGCTTTTTCGGTGGAGAACGCCCGTCGTTTTTGCTGAACTGGCTTGGCGTCAGGGTCAACGTTAAGCCTGTGCTCGGCTATTTCTCGTGATATACCTGGCATATCGGCGGGCTTCCATGCGAAATTTCCTTGGCATTTGTTCAGCAGCCGTGCCAGTTGAAGATTTTCCGCTGGGCTGAGCTTATCGCTGACCAGGAAGCTGGCTCCCTCTTTGCCTATCACTGATACGGGTACCATCTTGTCAAGGGGTTGAGCGCGCTTTTCATCACCCTGCTGTAGGGGTCTGCCGCTATACACACGTATCTATCGCAACTTGTCTGAGTCATGAGCGAATAGCATTCTGCCGCCAGTTTCTGATCACCTTTTATCGATACCACCCCGTCCCAGGAGGGGTATTTCATCTTTAGATGTTTTTGTGATATCGCCGCTCCGAAGCGATTGAGGAAAGGCCGTCCGAGTATGACGTTATAGGGCAGATTCAGATCCACAACAAGGAACAACAAATTCTCTGACCGTTTGTAAGTGTCTTCTCGGAAGTATACGGGTAAGGTGATTACTCCCGTAACAGGGATAGGGGTCCCATCCACTCCGACTATGGGTCTCTTACTAGGCGTTAACTCATCGTGGGGGCGTTTCATGAGATTGTAAGCTTCCAGCGAAAAAAGGTTCACGGCACTCCCGTTGTCCACAAGAGTCCTTCTTATACCATGACTGGCGATGACAGGTGTGACTACCAAGGCGTCATTATGGGGATAGATAACGCCTTTTTCATCCTCTTCTGAAAAGGATAAGATCATGCGATCAAGTATGTCTATCGCTCCACCTTTCTTTGTCATGCCGTCTCGCGTACGCTTTTCCCCTTTCGCCACCATCGACTATTCTGATTCATCTGCGTAGGGGATCCCTCCCGCTATGATATTGATTATGGGGATGTCGTCGCCATCTATCGCGAAGGTTTCCCCACCCTTTCCTTTGGGAGCGTTATCCGGCTGTGGGACTGGAGGGGGCCTTGGTCGTTCGTCTGCCGCTCTTCTTGTCGGATTGTTTCGGGCATCTTCCCTTACTTGAGTCGCAAATTCTCCCAAATATCCTTCCTCCACCAAGCGTTCTATCGCCCACTTTAATTCTCTGCAAGCCTCTGTGGAATGTCCTCTGGCTTTATGGAATTTACAGTAAGCGTTTTCTCTTTTGCCTAAAAGCACTCCAGGTTTCGTGGGTGCAGGATAACGGATAGGAAGATTTCGTTGTTCCGCTATCGCCAAGATCTCCGCTCTTGGTACATTCAAGGAGGGAAAATCCGGATCATACGCCCGATTTTTGTTAGCGTTCCCTTGACACTGATGAGGGGAACTACCTTGTTTTCCTTTCGAGGAATTTCCTTTTTGCTTATCGTAGGTCTTTGGGATGTAATCTTTCCGTCGAGCGTAATCATCAGTGTAATGATCGTCAACCAGAGGATTTGCGGGAGCGGCAGGGATGTGAGGTGCCCCAGGCGGCATATTAAATGTTCTATTTCTATTTTCTTCTTCTTCCATTTTCGCATAATTATGGGCTTTAAGTCTTAGTGCGTCCAAGGATATTGGAGGATCCACCATCAATGCATCTTTCAGTTTTCCATAGTGGCAGTTTCTTTTCAGAGCTTCTATGGCGAAATCAATAGTAACGCCCGGCGTTAATGACATTTCCAGATCGAATCGGCTGAGAAATTCTTTCAATGTCTCTTGGGGCTTCCGCTGTATGTCAAATAACGCTGCGGCAGATTTCCGAATTGGAATTGCTGTACTAAATCTGCTCCGAAATTTGGATTCCAACTGTGCGAAATTACTAATGGATCCGCCAGGAAGACCTTCAAACCAAAGACGAGCAACTCCCGATAAGGTCATAACAAATATCTGACATAAAGCCGCATCACTGTGGGTTTGAAACTGGACGAAATCCTTCACTTTGTTGATGTGCGAAATAGGATCTTTAGTACCATCATAAGTATCAGCGGGAAGCTTCACTCGCCTGCTGACCCTGTGACGTCTTACACGACGACTGAAAAGGTGACCTGAGGTATCATCAAGAATCTCACGCGCATGACGTGGGGGAGATATGTCTCCTTGTCGCCCTCCTTCCCTTGGTTCAGGTATATGATGTCGCCTGGGAGACCGACTGCGACTCCTGGGAGAACGACTTCGATATCTTTTGCTACTGGATCTTTCACTGTACACGGGAGATAAACTCCTGTTTGTTCCTTCCCTCCGTCCGGCCCAACGGTTCCTCAACGCCTCAAGCTGCCTGTCTTCCTGCAGAAGAAGTCTTTGCGGCATTTGTGGTACATAAGCCTCTACTCCTCCTTGAGTGAGCTGTACCTGACCAACCGGGGGATTTCCTGCGGATAACGGCACTTGGGGGTTCTCTGGAAACAACGAGGGCAGAGGTCGATCAGCAACAATAGATGGTGTGAACATGACGCGAGGAGGAACGCTAGATCCAGAAGCACCAGGCGTGACTCTAGTGGCCATTTCAGTCAAATATTCCATAGCAAAGGGATTTTCATTGTTAAGCACAGATCCTTCTAAAAGAGGAGTGTAAAGATCAGATCCCACCGTCTGTGATGAAGAAATGACCGTCTGTGAGGAGATAGATCCTCCGGCGATCCCGACCGAGAGGTCCAGAGGTCCCGAGATAGTCGATTGCGTCGTCATAGAGAGATCAGCAGTAGCAAAAGGAAATAACCGCCTGCGAGTTGAGAAAGGAATATTAGAAAATGTAGACCGGTCTGGCTCCGATCTGGCTGTCATAACCGTTCCGATCTCCCAACTAAACGGAGCTTGGCTATTAAGGATGCTCACTTAATACACCAAAGCTCTCAATGAAAGCACCATTTGATAAGATCCGCGATCTCTTCTGGTCGGAAACGGCTGCAGCAGCTAGTCGGATGGGAAGCGATCGGCGTCGGAGGTACCTGCAAAGCGCCGGAGGGGGACTCCGGCGTAGACACTCCGATGCTTAAGTCAGTTCGAGTTTTTAGAATGGTAGAGGTTCTCCAAGATGATCTCTATCTTACCTTCTGTTTGGAATTCGTGGGGGTATTTATAGGCTTAAGATGGAGATACCTTACAGCGATAGGGGTAGGCAACGTTTGTAACCATCGCTTCGGGCGATATCAGTTCCGTCATTGGGGCGATAATCATGTAGGGTCTATCGGGAGCGATATCCTCCTTGGTCCCCTAGGATGGGATGACGCCGTGCGCATAAAGGTGCATGAGATCCCCCCCCGCTGAAGTCGACCATCCTAGGAGACTTCCGCTGGCAAGGGCGATAGGCAGATGTCTCCGAGAAGCTTATAGAACTTCGTTCAAGATAGATACCATAGTTGCCGTGTAGC
Source organism: Viola odorata (assembly GCA_963691705.1). NCBI lineage: Eukaryota > Viridiplantae > Streptophyta > Magnoliopsida > Malpighiales > Violaceae > Viola > Viola odorata. The sequence continues at coordinate 66,209,995 of OY829537.1, read as the reverse complement.
CGTCAGGAGCGCTCTAATTGTTATCAGGTATGCTTACCTGTGAAGGTAAGGGCCAGATATCGGTGCAAGATGCGTAGGCAAGGATCACTAATTTCGTGAGCTTTGGCCGATTTCGGGCTAAAGGTGGCATTGGGTTTGCCAGTTAGCTCCCGAAACGCCGAATTACCATCAAAGTCATCAGGAAAATTAGTCAAAGCAGATGTATATGCATCAGAGCTCAAATCAGAAGCAGTAACAAAACCCAAGGCACAGTTAAATTCATCAATAGACATGGGGAGCCATTTTTTCATCAACCTAAAACTAATAGCTTTCGGGGCAGACAAATTAGGGGTAGTCTTACCTCTAGACTTAAAAAGCTTAGAGACAGTCCAAAATGAAGTAAAGAACTCTAGGGAGAGCTCGACAAAGTTCAGATGCTCAAGGAAGAACAACACTTCCCACCCAATATTGGCAATAAACTCCTTAACTCTTGACCCTACATGCATCTTTTCAAGAAAACTCATATCCAGGCGTGCACAAGGGCGCACGCCTTTCGGGAGCAACAAAGCCAGCCTATCTAAAGACGGCTTGTCATTAAACTTAACCCAACCAGCAGAAGGGATAGAAGTCACATGGGAAGGTTGAGGGGTGGACGCGGAAGATGGTGTCGAGACCTCGACCGAGGGCTTGGCCTTTTTGGCAGTCGAGACCTTGGCTTTCCCCTTGCTGGATGGTGGTGCTTTGCGCTTCTGGGTAGTCAGAGTGGGTTCATCCTCCGGCGCTGGTGGAACTTTCGCCATGGATTTGGGCTCAGGGGTTTGCTCAGCTGGGCCAGACTCGGTCGCCTCTTCGCTGGCGCCCTCGACGTCCTCTCCTTCTTCTCTGCCATCGCCACTGACATCCATGGTGTCCTTCCCTTCAACTTCAAGCTCTAGGGTAACCTCAGAACTAGGGGATTCAGTTTCCCCATCAGATCCAGAGATGAGAACCTCTTTCAGCACCTCCGACACTGTGAGTTCACGTTTGGCCGCGGGAGAGGCCTTGGCTTTCGTGGGGCGAGAGCTTTTGGTGGTGGGGGGGCGCACGAGAGCCATGGATTTACCGGATCTGGTCATGGGTGAGAGTTGAGGAACGACAATGGTGGCGTCGGGCTCCTTTCTAGGAGAATCGGCGACGGACTCGGTGGCTAGAGGTTGTGAGGTGGGAGTAGTAGGTGGAGGTAGAGTGAGAGAGGGTGGAGGACATGGGTTTTCACTATGTGTAGTGGAGGAAGAAGAAACCACGGGGCTATGAGGTGGAGCTTTGGGGCTGGAGCCTGAGGTGTTTCTGTGGGCCATCTTCTTCACTCTTACCATGGTGAAAGGTTGGTGGCGAGGTGAGAAAAAAGGAAGAAGAAAGAGGTGGTAGAGATGGTGAGTTGTTTGGTTGAAAGGGATATGTGAGAGAGATGAGGCTGACAAGGCGTAAAAAGGGGAGGGATGGGAAGAGATAGAGACGGATGGAGGGAATCACGCTGTCAGACGCGATCCGCGTCTGACACAGCGTGGACGTGGCACACTGGGGTTCGGCGTAGCGTGCCCCTTGTCAGCGTCCTCCTGCAAAAAGGTAAGTGAATTCACATTTCAAATGCGCAAGAAGATAAAAAAGAGGGAAACAAAGGGATAAACATGGGAAAGGAACAAGGAAAGTAATTACATGCGTGGTAAAAAGAGAAATAAATCAAATCCTCATTAATTAAAAGAGAGTGCATGCGTGGACATAAAATAAACAATCAGGCAAGGAATTAAATGCATGTTCAGGGCAAGAAAATAAAGAGAAGGGAAAGAGAGGGGAACGACATGTGGAATGCCCGTTCAGTTGGCCTTGGCATTGATGTCCAGGCCTGGACGTTCTCATCGGAGTCTAGGTCGGGATGGGAGGATCCTCCAACCCCATCGTGTCGATGGTGAAGGGACAAAATCCTTCGTAATAGGGCTTGAGCCTGTGGCCATTGACCTTGAATAACACTCATGTATCCATGCTCTGGATCTCGACAACACCATGATCAAAAACAGTGGTGACCAGATAGGGACTAGTCCATTTGGATTTCAGCTTGCCCGCGAAGAGTCTCAACCGGGAGTTGTAGAGTAGAACTTTCTGGCCAATTTCGAAGAACTTTGGTGTCAGCATCTTGTCATGGTAGTCCTTGGTCTTACCCTTGTAAATCAGGGCATTCTCATAGGCATCGCTTCTGAGCTCCTCGAGCTCTTGAATTTGTAAGCGGCGTTGCTGCCCGGCCTGGTCTAGATCCATGTTAACCTTGCGAATTGCCCAAAAAGCTTTGTGTTCAATCTCAACGGGCAAGTGGCATGGCTTGCCATAGACAAGGTGATAGGAGGTCATCCCAATCGGGGTCTTGTATGTTGTACGGTATGCCCAAAGAGCATCGTCTAGCTTCAGACTCCAATCCTTTCGGGACTGGTTGACCGTCTTTTCCAAGATCGCTTTAATCTCCCGGTTAGACACCTCTGCCTGACCATTTGTCTGGGGGTGGTAAGCTGTAGAAACCCGATGGGTGACTCCATACCTGGTCAACAGAGATGCTACAACACGGTTACAGAAATGAGTGCCGCGGTCGCTAATGAGTGCTCTAGGGACTCCGAACCGGCTAAAGATGTTGGTGTGCAAGAACTCGACCACCACTTTGGAATCATCAGTCCTAGTGGCCTTGGCCTCAATCCATTTCGAGACATAGTCCACAGCAAGGAGGATATACGTGTTACCATGGGAGTTCGGGAACGGGCCCATGAAGTCGATGCCCCATAGATCAAAGATTTCGCAGGAGATAATGCTCATCAAGGGCATCTGGTTCCGTACACCTATATTACCCGTGACCTGGCATCTAGGGCAGGACACACAATACATGTAGCTATCCTTAAAGATTGAGGGCCAATAGAATCCAACCTCCAACACCTTGAGGGTCGTCTTCTTTGATGCAAAGTGGCCTCCTTCTGTTGAGGAATGACAAAATCTTAGGATCGAGGGCACTTCATCAAGTGTAACACACCGCCTAAAAATCTGGTCTGAACAATGTTTCCAGAGATATGGGTTATCCTATATGTAATACTTGGACTACTTCTGAATGCGAATTCGCTCTGAAGCTGAAGCATCTGCTGGGAAAGATCCCGTGGCACAAAAGTTAGCTATATCTAAGAACCATGGGTACTGAATAGCCTGGGCTAGACAAAGGTACTCATCCGGGAAGGTATCTCGGATGGGTTCCTTGGAGTTGTCGTCTTGGGCTAGAAGCCTACTGAGATGGTCGGCCACAAGGTTCTCGCATCCTTTCTTGTCCTTGATTAAAACATCAAATTCTTGGAGCAAGAGGATCCATCTTATAAGACATGGCTTGGCATCAGCCTTGGTCAACAAGCACCGGAGAGCAGAATGATCAGAATACACTATAACATGAGTCCCAAGGAGATACTGGCGGAACTTGTCCAGGGCATAGACAACTACCAGGAGCTCTTTTTCGGTAGTGGTGTAATTCTGTTGGGTTGGATCCAGAAGTTTAGAAGCGTAATAGATAACATAGGTTTCTTTGTCTTTCTTCTGACCCAAAATGGCGCCCAGGGCCTGGTTTCTTGCATCACACATAATTTCAAATTGAAGGGTCCAGTCGGGGGCTCGAATGATAGGAGCAGAAATGAGTTTGCTTTTCAGCAGATCAAACGCAGCCTTGCATTCTTCATCGAATAGAAACTCCACGTCTTTTTGCAGTAGTCGGCACATGGGTCTGGAGATTTTCGAGAAGTCCCTAATGAAGCGTCGATAGAACCCGGCATGTCCGAGGAAGGAGCGAATATCCCGCACACTGGATGGGTATGGAAGGGATTCAATCGCCTCAACTTTGGCCTTATCTACTTCGATTCCCTTGTTGGATACAATGTGACCAAGGACGAGACCTCGATCGACCATGAAGTGGCATTTTTCGAAGTTCAGGACTAGACTGGTCTCAACACATCGACGCAAGAATTTCCTCAAATTGGAGATGCATTCGTGGAAAGAATTCCCATAGACCGTAAAGTCATCCATAAAGACCTCGATACCATCCTCGATGAATTCTTAGAAGATACTCATCATACAACGCTGGAAAGTAGCGGGGGCGTTACAAAGACCAAAGGGCATTCGGCGATACGCGAAGGTTCCAAAAGGGCAAGTAAAGGTGGTCTTTTCCTGGTCCTCCAGGGCAACTGGAATCTGATGGAATCCGGAATAGCCGTCTAGATAGTATTAGTGTGTCTTGCCCGCGAGACATTCCAACATCTGGTCGATGAATGGAAGCGGGAAATGATTCTTTCTTGTGGCAGTGTTGAGACGCCGATAGTCAATACACACTCTCCAGCTATTTTGGATTCGGATTGGGATGGATTCACCATCTTGGCCTGGAGTGATGGTAATACCAGATTTCTTTGGCACGACCTGGATAGGGCTGACCCAGGGGCTATCAGATATGGGGTAGATGACACCAGTATCTAATAATTTCAGCACTTCTTTCTTCACTACCTCCATCATGGGAGGGTTCAACCGACGCTGAGGCTGACGAACTATTTTGTTGGTATCATCAAGATAGATTCGGTGGGTGCACAGGGCTGGATACAGGCCCTTGATATCGGCAATAGTCCAGCCGATATCTTGCTTGTATTCTTTCAATAGATCGATCAATTCTGTTTCTTCCTTCTCACTTAATTTGTTCGAGACAATCACTGGAAGGGTCTTGTTGTCACCAAGATAGGCATACTTCAGGTGTGAAGGTAGTTCTTTCAAGTCCAGGGCGGGAGGACATCTTCTAGAATACCTTCAGGGTATAGAAAATCTCCTACTTGCACGAGGACATCTTCTAGAATACCTTCAGGGTAGACAATGGATCGGTCAGCCAACTAGATAACAAGGCGGGTTGCCTTCAATGGACCCAGGCCTAAACTATTATAAACTGTCAAAGACATAACATTTATGCCGGCGCCTAGATCGCCCATAGCTTTTCCAAGTTCAGGTAATCCAATCTTACACGGGATAACAAACATACCCTGATCTTTACATTTCAGAGGCAATTTCTGTTGGATATGGGCAGTAGCATTTGTTCCCACACTTATCTTGTTGACCCCAGCCAAATGACATTTGTTGGTGCAAAGAGTTTTGAGGAACTTGGCATAACGGGGCACATTTTTGATTGCTTGAATCAAAGGGATATTGACAAGAACCTTACTGAACATATCAAATATTTCTCGGTCATCCTTCTCCTTTTTTGATTTGACCAACCGTTGGGGAAATGGAGGCTCAAGGATCTTATGGATATATTCTTGAGTGAATTCTGGGGGCTTCTTGTCATTCCTCGGAGAACCTCTAGGAGATCGTATTCTGTCACTCATGACATCTGGAATCGTCTCATTTTTTCTTGGCTTAATCCCGTGCTCGACTGTTTGTTCGATGTCGAGATCTGGACTCACTCTAGATGGCGATTCACGCCCACTGTGGAGAGTGACAGCGCAAGCCTCGTGCTTGGGGTTTGCTTCGATTTATCCAGGGAGCCTGCCTCTGTTCTTTAATTCTTTCATTTCGGCCGCCATGGTGCCCATCTGCTTTTGCATTTCCGTAATGATGTCTTTGTACTTAGTGCAATCTTCGAGTGGTGGAGGTGAAGGAAAAGGTTGATTTGCTTGTGGTGAGGATTGGTATTGCTGGTTAGGGTATGGCGGTCGAGGTTTAAAGTACTGCATGTTGGGAGGAGGGGGGTGGTTTCCATAAGGATGTTGCTGTTGATTAGAGTTTGGTTGTTGAGGGCTGGGTACCCACCCTGGACTTGGTTGTTTCCAACCCTGGTTGTAGTTCTGGCTAGGGGGTGAATTGTAATGCCCAGCGGCATTCACTTGGATCTCGTCCGGGATATAAGGACAAGCATCCGTGGGGTGATCCGTGTAATTGCAAATTTGGCATGCCTTGACCTGGATCGGCTGTTGAGATGTCATGGTATGTAGCATGCCCTGGATAGAAGTCAGTTGCCCTTGCATAGCGGCTACCTAAGCACTCTGGTCGCTACTTGCCCCTCCCAATAGAATGGCATTTTTGGCCATGAGCTCAATTATGGCCTTGGCGGCAGCCGGAGTGAGAGCACTAAGGGATCCATTAGCGGCTGCATGCAACAAGGCTTTATCATGGGGTCTCAATCCTTCGGCGAAGTACTGAATAAGGTTGTGCTCGGTCAGGTTATGAGAGGGACACAAGGCTTGCATACGCTTGAAGCGTTCATAGTACTGGTCAAGGGTCTCGTCTTCCTTCTGAAGAATAGATACAAGTTGCTTGACTGTCACCATCGCCCTGGATGCAGGGTAGTACTTATCCGTGATGGCCTTTGTCATCTCAATCCATGAGTGAATCGAACGTGGAGGGAGATCATAAAACCAGTCGAGGGCTAAATCTTTGAGTGACCATATAAAAGCTCAGAGCTTGGCCTGCTCGATACTGACGTTCGTAGGTTTCATTGCCTAGCAAATAGAATGGAGCTGCTGAAGATGGCGATGAGGATTTTCCTTGGTAGCACCTCGGAAAATAGGGAGATGGTGCATGACAGCGGACTTGAGTGTCCAGTCGTGAGGTACTTGAGGCCAATCGATGCAGCTACTGGGCGCTTCTGGGGCGGCATTAAGATCGTCGATGGTCTGAGCAACAGGAGGAACTACGTCCTCATTTCCTCCAGGAGGAGGTGGTGGTGGATCTTCCATTTCAGATGTCGGGAGCTGGATAGACTCAACACTGTCGAGGGCTCGATGTAAAGATACGATTTCTTCCTGAAATAGGCTTTGAAGAGTATCAAGATCTGAAAGGTCTCTGTCGAGAAGAGGGACAGGAGCTCTACTCCGGAGAGAAGATAATCCTCTGGCTTGCCTTCGGAGTTCTCTTTCTGTCCTAGTGAGCTCTGGATCGTAAGGCAGTAGAGCTAAAGCAGACCTCCTGGTCATACAAGGAGAAATAAAATATTAAAACCGTCAATCCCCGGCAACGGCGCCAAAATTTGATCGTCACTCAAAAGTAATATTTTCTGCTAGCAAAATGCACAATAAATGTGTATAGGGCAAATCAGAGTCGAACCACAAGGATTAATGGTAATATTCTGTTCATAGTGTATGTCCAGGTCTAAACAGTAACAAGTAACACTTGGGGGGGGGGTTGGGCTGGCTAATGAAATTAACCAGCGAGATTTGGATACTAAAGCTAACAAGTGAACTAAATAAAGTAAAAATTATCTAAAGGCAATAAAATAGTATCACAAGAGGGGTAAATCAGATAATAGGAAAGAGTCTTAGCAAAGTGATTCCGCGGGTTGCGTCTAGGCCTAGTTGGTCATCAGCTCAAGGATATTCCACTCTCACGGTGCAAACGTGCTATAGAGGCCAGGTACGCTTAGGCCTCCTGTCTACCTTCGTAAAAGAAGTCTCGCCCAAGGTACGCTTGTGGGCGAGACCTTGACACTCCGTCCTTCCCCAAGGTTCGCTTATGGGGAGATCCAAAGGCCCATGAAGTGGAGGAAGACACGTCTAGGGCAAGACGTTGTCAGATCCACCCTAGTTAACCTCCAGCCCTAGCTGGATTGGACCAGCAACCTGATGACTCCGGGCTAGGTGCCTACTGATTCTAACGAAATGGCAGTAATTACAAAGGGAAATACAGCAGTTGATCAGACTTCTATAGATCCAGTGCAATATGACAGTAAAATGGCAAGAGATTAAATACACGCATAAGAGTTTATGAAGAGCATTAAGGCTTCACAACTACCCTTGCAACCCTTGGAAAAACCTTTGCTAAGACAAAAGGATCTAGCTACTCATACTCATAATAACATAAATATAAATAGATTTGATAACAAGCATAAAAGGAAAACAAGAAAATGGGAAGAAAACTATTGAATACCAACCGGAGCTGAAAAGCTCCGGTGAAAGAGTAAGGCTGGCCGGTGGCTACAGCTTGAAGATGGAGGAACAAATCCCAAAGAAGGGAGAAAAATAGATAGTATGTTGATCTCTGCCTCCTACTAATGTTGCTTACCCTAAAAATCCTAAAGTTACTGCTTATATACAACCCTAAGCTAACTAGAGAACAAATCCAGCTAAGGGAAGAAGACAAAATGGGAGGAAAGGGACAGCTGGGCTGGACCACGTCCTAGGGAGAATATTCCTAGGACCCTCAAAAGGGATCAGAGAGGAATCTCGCTGGCGTCTCTCTTCATGCGCTCCAAGGAGGATTGCAAGCACGTGCGGCTTGATTCGAGGGCAAGACGCAGCACTTTTATGCTTCAGATAGTCCAGGGCTGGACACGAATGCGCGCATCTAGGGTTCGGCTGGGGAAATACGTCTAGGCCGCGATGAAGACTATGAGACTTCCAAAGCTGCTCAATTAGATCCCAAGACGCGTGCTTTCTGCCTTTTTCTCCTCCAGGGCTAGATCTGGCAAAAGTATTGAAAACAGAGCAAGTTAGTAGCATCAAGCAGGAAAAACATACAAAATTTGAGGGAAAATATCTAGAAAACACACGCATATGACTTGCCCTTGATCTGCTTCCAGCATCGATGGTGACTTCGTTTTCGCTTCCCCACACTTGAATGTTTCTGGGGCTCGAATTGTTTGAATGGTCTAGGGCTCGAAACTCTTTCGAGCTTTTGTTTTTCTTACCCTAGATTCCTGCTTTCTGCTCTGAAGTCTTTTGCTTTTATCTTCCTTCCCCACACTTGAACTTGTCTGCGCGTTCTTTGGGTGTCTAGCCCTCGACATTACCCTCAATAATCGCTACCTCACCTGCCAAGGAAAGAGATCAAGAAATTACAAATGGTTAGGAAAGAGTATGAAAAGAAGGGGAATGTCGGGGGCTCGAAAAGAAAAGAAAGAGAGAGGGGGAGAAGAGAAAGAAAGAGACATTGATGCGAAGTTTTCTGACATATCTAAGATTTCCCATGTCCTAACAGTGACTATACCAAGGGATATCATGCAAACCTAGACTGTGTCTAGCTAAGCATTTTCACTCAAAAATAAAGGGCATGAAGCTCAAATATGCTCACGGGATCAAATTGTGACTACTGGTGTTGTTGCCTAGATATGGGTATAAGGGCTAGCAGGTCTAAAAATGCATGTTCAGGCGTAGGTGCGATGGATGTCATGCTTCTTCTATGCATCAAAAGTTGAAAAATGCATGCCAAAAATGAGGGTTTGAAAACTGATAGTGGGAAAATTTTCCTAGCATGGCTAAAAATAAAATCCGAAAATCATGGAATCATGCAGCAAACGTGAAAATAAACATGCAATCACACAGGCAAAACACATATATAATTCCCTCCCAACACTTAGGCAGCGCATTGTCCTCAATGCGGGGAGAGCATAAAAAGGAGTTCAAAAAGTAAAAGTACAGTACAATAATAAAAATATTAAAATTGTTTAGTGCCCCTTTCGGGGGCTGGAGGGATGAAAATGTTCCGGTGGGGGTTACTGGGGTGGCAAATTTCTGCGGGCAACTTCAGCCGTCAAAGCCTGAAGTTCCCGCAGAATGAGCTGGAGAAGTCTCGTCTGGGTCGGATCATAGACAATGAGAGGTATCGGGGGCTGGCTTGCTGCTACCGCGTTGGCTTGACGAGCTACTTCCGCTTGGGGCACTTGCTTTTTGGGGGCTGGAGGAATGGCATTGGAGCGGGGATCTGAAAGATCTGGATAGTCAAAGATGCCACCGTTCTTGATCCCGAAAACCTTCTCCGTTGCTGGGGCACAACCTGGATAAAAACTCAACACACCCCTTGAGATACATAAATGACCCATGACATCTAAGGTTCAGATATCCAAATCCTTGAATGCCAGGGGCGCAGAAAGGTTACTAGCAGCCAGGTCAATGTTACGCATCTTCACAGCAAACAAGGAGATAAGTGATCCAAAAATAGGCCCACGGCTGCCATTTAACACATGCAAAACGCCCGAAGCTACCCAAAAACCAAGATTGACCCTACGTTTGTGTTTCATGCACCATAAAAAGAAAAGTTCCTGCACAGATATCTGTCCCGAGGAACCAAATCTTGCCGAAAAGGTGAGGGCCAGATACCGGTGCAGGATACGCAAGGCAGGATCAACGATTTTATGGGCTTTACTACCCTTAGGGTCATACTTAACAGCAGGCTTATTGGTTAGTTCAAGAAAAGCAGCATTGGCATCAAAAACAGACGGGATAACCGTCAAAGCATTCTTGTACAAAGGAGTGTTCAGTTCATCTTTAGTGACAAATCCTAACCAGCAATTAAATTCACCAAGGGTCAGATGCTCCCATTTGTTAGCTAATCTAAAGTTGATCAGACCAGAGGTAGAAGAGTTCGGACCGGCCTTGCCCTTGGGCCTAAAAGTGCCATCTACCCAGAATGTAGTGAAAAACTCAAGGGAAAGCTCAACAAAGGTCGGGTGTTCCAAATAGAATAGAGACTCCCAACCAATGTTGGCCACATACTCCCTGACCTTGGATTCAATACCCATCTTAGCAAGAAAATCAAAATCCAGGCGCGCACATGAGCTAACGCCCTTGGAATTCAGCATAGTCAACTTGTCAAGTGATGACTTATCATTAAATACGATCCATTCATGAGGTGAGGAAAAGTCAGAAGTCACCTGTTGGGAGCTGGATCTGGGGATGGTCGAAGGTGCTGGGGTCTCGGCCTCGACGTCATCATCTATTTCGGGGGCTCGAGGCTTCTTGGAGCTCGAGGGCTTGCCGGCACTGGTGGTTGAAAGCTTCCTCTTGGTGCCCACTGGCGTATCAACTGCAGTTGGTTGCTCTGATTTGGCATCAGCTTTAGATTTGCTTTTCTTAGCAGCTGATCTTGCCACTGCTGCTTTTTGCTTCCTCTCCGCCTCCTCCGCAGCTTTCTGGGCCTCGGGATCTTCTTCTTCTTCGTCTGCTTCACTGCCCTCTGCTTCTCCACTTTCTCCTGTTCCCTCCTCCATGACTTCGAGGTCTTCATTCTCTTGGCCGATACCAGGTTCAGCTTGCTCCACCATGACCTCGGCTTCTTTGTCAGAGATCAGGATATCCTTGAGGACTTTCTCAATAGTTAAGGCAGGCTGAGGAGCTAAGAAACGGTCGACGGCCGCATCAAGCGGGGTTTTCCTAGCGGATGGAGAGGGCTTTTTGGATTTAGACTTGGTTGTGGACTTGGTAGTGGAAGATTCGAGGGGAAGTTTCACTACACAGCCGCCTCTAGTGGTGGTCGAGGTAGGGGGAATAGAGCCTGTGACCTCTAGGTCATCGTCTACCGGGGTGAACTCTCGGATCTGCTCTGCGGTTGTTGGTGAGACCGCCGTAGGAGAGGGAATGGGAAGTGGGGTGGAAGACGGTGGTGTGGCTGTTTTGAATGAAGCCGAGTTCGGGGTAGCGGATTGCGATCTGGATTTGGAAGGAACGAGGCTGGATGTGTCCACTGGCTTAGGTCCAGCAGTATTTTTGCGGGCTGGTCTTTTTGTATTAGGTGCCATTGATGGTGAGGGAAGAGATGACAGTAATAGAGATGGAGATGGGAGTGGAGAGAGGATAGGGTTGCGTGTTTAGTGAGAGAGAGAGGTGAAAGTGATATGTTTGAAATTGATATGAGTGAAAATGAAGTGGGAGCGTGGGAGAGAGAGTGGTAGTCACAGCTGGCATTAAATGGCACAACTTTTTCATTGATGAGGCCTGCTTTTTCTGTGCTTGTCAGACCACGTGGCGCCCTATGCGTAGAGCACGACGACCCACGCGTATCTCAACTGCCTAAAAAAGAGAACAACTTTTAAATTTCAAAAAGGCAGTTGGGATACTATAAGATACAGACAAAAAGAGAGAATAAAGGTGAGTTAATGCTAAATAAAAGGAATAAAATCATATGGGAAAAGGAAAGGTCAGGGATATATACTGATAATAATTTGTCTTCTGCCGAAGGATGTATGGCGGAGCAGCTCTTCTCAGATCAGTGTGCGCGACGGTCCACAGTACCTGCAATGCGCCGGAGGGGGTCTCCGGCGGAAACACTCCGATGCTTAAGTCAGTAGGTGTACTGAAATTGGCAGAGTTTTGGCCAGTCAAGTCCGCTTACCTGCCTCCTTTGTGGGGGAGGTATTTATAGAAGAAAGGGGGCGTTCCCGCCCGAGTAGACGGGTACGGAGCTATCGCTCTCGTTAGGGTCTGTGATTCGCCCTTATCGTGATACGCTACCTCGGCGGTAGGTGTTTAGGTAGATATTGTCGCGGTAGGATAATGGCCGGAGCGTTAATCCTGACGCGTGGTTTCCTCTGGGGGTGAGATAACTCTTCGAGCCAAGCCGGAGGTCCGTGAGAGGAGCCGGTAGGGCCCCGTTAGCCTTTGCAGCATTAGCCTTTGGGGAAGGTAGCGATCTTGTTCCTACCGTGGTGGTGTGAAACAGTAGCTATGCCTCTCCCCACCGGGTGATAGGCGAAAATACCCTTTCTTTTAGGTGGATTGTTATCATAAGCCCAATTGAAAATGAGCCCGAGTGTTTACCAAGGGCTAACGTTCCTTCTCTCATGGAGAGTCCCTTTATGTACCGGGACGATTTTGCCTAAGAAAAATGGTCCTGACGGGTTTTTTGTCAGGATCTATAAATCAGAGGTTTCTCTGTGCCAGTTTCTTCGCATTTTTCACGTTCTTTCTTTTCGTATTCCACCATGGATGAACTGACTCGCAATTTTCTGATCTCCAAAACTCTGACCCTGAAGAATCTTACTGAGGGTGACATCGGCTTCTTGGAGAGGATGATCACCAAGACCTCCGACGATGTTCTGGAGTTGCGGGGGGTGCTAACCCCTATTCTGTCTAGACAGCTGGGAATAACTCTGGAGGATTTTAATCCCCTAGAGAGTTTGGCGAAACTGGCCACTGTCAGTGCTCACCTTGATGTGGTGGCCTCGATGCTGCAGCAGAGGAAAGATCTGCTGGCCTGCTGCCTAAAGGGCATGAGAGCTTGCTCTTCCGAACTGACCTCCGTCACTGATGCTTTAAGGGAGGTTCCCGTTGTGCTAGGGGAGGATGATGCGGGGTCCAATATCTGACCGCTGGCTCCGCTTCTTCTCGTTGCTTTTCTTATGTTTCTTGTACATATTTGAACGCTAAAGCCACCTGGCCATAAATAAATAACTGTCTCTGCTTTTTCCCAAGTCTTCTCTTTCTCTTGCGTGGTTGCTTGCTTTATTGGTTGGAAATATTTGTCATGAGCCCAACTGAAAATGGGTCTTCCTCGGGACATTGTATTGCAGTGGTCGTGTTCCGGGGATTAGCAATGAATGCTCTGTCTTGACTGTTACAGGGCCGTCTTTTCAGTGACAGGTGGTTGGACGGTTCTTTGGTGCCCTTTGATTGGTGCATTCGATGAGCAGACGCGCCTGTGACGGATCGGATTCTGCGATTGCAGTTATTTTTCCCAAGCGTCTTAATTGATTTTTCAGGGATCGAGATGCTCACTCGACTATATAAGGGAGTTTGGTTTCCCTTTCCTGTTCATCTTCTTCCTTTTTCTTCTTTTTTGCTTTTGCAGGTGGCATGGCAGATTTTTATTTCTTAAGTTCCATGGATCGTGACTCCTTGCCGACTCCCCCAACTTCGCCGGACTCAGATCATCCCCCTCCTTCACCACCATGGAGGCCTCCGGTCCGCCGAAAGGGTCGGAAGAAGCAGGAGAAACGGACTTCCAAGATGCCCTTTGCGACGTTGGCTTCTTCTGGTTCTGCTACTCAAGAGGGTGGCAAACGTTTTCCTTCCCCTGACTGCTCGCTGAACGAGGATTTTCCCATCAGTGCTGGTGCGGGGTTGGCAGATTCGGGCGCCAAAGGAAAATCATGCCCGTCAGGGTCTTGCCCAGAAAGGGAGGCAGACCAGCCGGTCCCGAATGCTGACGGGAAGATGCCGTTCCTTGATGATGACGGGGTTTATCACCACGGCATTTATTGGCCTGATGAGGATTAGCCGTTTTGCATTGTACCCGCCTGTTGGCGTTTTATGAATAAAATAATGCTTTCTATTTTTCCTTTTTTGTCGTTACTTCTGTTAGCCTGCTGGTTCTTGGTGATAGCTAATGCAAGCGGTTGGACTGACTGAGGCAATCGCTTCGCGGTTACTCTGACCGGGTCAATACTGTCTCGCCCCTTTGGGGAGTCTCGACGAATAACTTCTCTTTTTTCAAATTTCTTTAATGCGCTTCCACGTGGCCAACTTCTTTTACACGCGTCTTCGCCCGATTGGTGACTCAATTAATGCGGTGGCATTTTTATCCTTTAAGAGGGGCCGTTCTCCAATTTCTCAAAACTTTTGCCCTCACTTCGAATTTTCCTTCTTGTCTTCCTTCGTCTTCTTCTCCGAATACCTTTTCGGCCGCTCGTCACTGTCCGCCGATTTTTCTGCGATTCTTCTCCTTTAACGTATCAATTCGTCCCTTCTCAGATTTCCTTTTTTGTTGGTTTGCTATGGCTAGGAATAGACCTCGCTAGATTATCTCTAGGCCCATGGATCCCGAGGTTGCCCAATCACCGAGTATTTTTACCTGCGATGTGGTTCTGAAAGCCGAATTGGAGGAACATGGTATTACCTTTCCTCCTGGGCATGAGCCTTCTATTCCCGGAAGTGATATGCGGCTTCATAATCCAGGGTGGGGCCACTGTAGGCTTCTTTATTTTAAAATGTTCCTTTATGGTTTCCGCTTTCCCGTTCATGAGTCGATATTAACTCTGTTGCGGGAGTATAGCCTTAATCCTGCCCAGATAACTCCTTCCTCTTGGTGTGCGGTTTATGCTTTTCTTCGCGCTTGCGAGTTGAAGAACATTTTTACCCCATCTATCAATTTGTTTCGCAAATTCTTTAGCATGATTTGCTACAATTGTTTAATCGAGATTACTCCCCTGTGGGATGATGCGCTCGTGCAGTCGTTTTGGCAACGTTTTCACGGTTTCAAGAAGGGTGTAGCTGATTGGAAGAGCAGCTTCTTTGTTCTGGAGCTACCGTCACTTTTAATCAGGGACTGGCAGGTCCCGTTTGGACAAATCCCGCGATTTTGTCCAGAACTGAGTTGGACCAGGCTAACGCTTTGTTAGACGAGAATACCCACTACCGCATTCGCGCCTTTACTCTGTTCAAGCCTCTAGAAGAGTGCGTTATGGGTGAGCCTATTTCTTTCCATATTTTCTTTACTTTTGTCCTCGCCTACTTTGTTTGCTATAAGGAGCTAACGGTTGATTTCCAGGTGACGCTGGTACTCCTCTGAATGTAATACCGCTTCAAACTTTACCGGCCTCGCCTTCGGCTGAGGGCTCAAGTCGGGGTAGCGTTCCTCCTCCGAGGAAGAGAACTAAAACGGTTGCCCGGGGAGGGCGAAGGCCCGTTAGCTCTGTGCGAACTTCTCATTTTGTGGAAAATTGGCTACCGGAGCGTCGCACGGGGACGGACTCCAGGCCTGTCGCAACGACAGTAATTACTAGTGATGATGAGGATGCAGATGCTAAGTCAGACCTTTGCCATGCTTCTTCCTTTGCTGCTTCCCAGCGTCGGAAAAAACTTCGAGTGGCCACTAGTGGACAAGCTACCGGGACATCTCCTGTGGATGTGGCAACTGTTCCTACGCCTGCTGTTTTGTCTGAGGCGGGCGCCTCTCAGCCAACGGGAGCCGCTGAGGCATTGGAAAAAACTTGTTCTTCTGAGGGAGAGGGCCTACCGATGGAATGTCCTCCTCCCATATCTGACGCTCCCGATTCTCCGATTGCTCATTGTATTCCTGACGTAGTGGTCACACCTCCTGTGGTGGATTCGACTGCTGAGCTACCGCCTAAGGTTACTCCGCAGCTGTTTTTTACTCCTTTCAAGAGTATTTTTCCTCAGGGCTCTTCTCCGCCTCCCTCAATCAATCTTGGTCCTGACGGGGTCCTAGCCTACCGTATGAATCTTGCAGGGTTTTGCTTTGATGCCCTTCGCGCTGTCGGGGTTCCCCAACCTTTTTCTCGAGATGATTTTACTGCACCCTTGATAGGGGAGATGCTGGGTTCCAAAAAGGAGAAAGAGGAATTTCTTCAACTCCCTCCTTCGGCACGCTTTCGCCATGTTCTGAATGATTCTCTGGACTTTTTCCGCCATCTGAATTATCAATTCGAAATTCACGATCGCGAGTCCCGTAATTTTTCCAGCGCATTGTGTGTTGCAAGGGTGCAGCTAGAGAAGGCGGTGGAGCATTCTAGGTTGCTGACGCGCCTCTGTGAATCGTCCCAGAAGGAATTATACAGAGAAAAGTCTATCGGGAAAGCCAAGGTAGAAGTTCTGGAGGCAGAATTGGACAGAGAAAAATCTGTCGGGAAAGCCAAGGTAGAAGTTTTAGAGGCGGAATTGGCGCTAGAAAGGAAAAAGAATCTCTTTCTCCGCGAAGAGGTACTTGCTCGAGATGAGGGGTCTGTTAGGGCGTCATTAAAGGAAGAGTTATGGAGGAAAAGGGTTCTGGAGGCCTTCGTTTCTGGGTTTGCATCCCGTTTCAAAGGTAACCCTTCGGATCCGGCCCAGGTAGCTGATTACATGTCTATCGTGATGGGTGAGATTAGCAAAGGTGACAGCAGTTCTTCTGGCCCTTCGGGGGAGAAAGTCTGACGCTAGCGATGGTGCTGGGCCTTTCCTTGTTTTTCTTGTTGTTGTCTTTTGTTTATTTCTTGAAAACCATTCGAACATTGTTTCTCATGTAATAATGTTGACGCTTTGTATCCTTTGTCGCATTGTATCATATTACCGTTTATTCCTTCTTTATCTTTTTGCCATCGCGCCGTTTGGCAAGGCCAGCGCTGCTTTTTATGTTTTTTAATCAATCCCTCTGTCCCTCATTTAATGCGACTTGAAGGGTAATGATGAAAGAAGACACATGTCCTTCCTCAGAGGGGCGTTTGGAGCAAGCGTCTCCTAGGGAGTTGCAAATGCAGAGGCGTTTCGTCCTTATTTCAAATTTGCACCTTCTGGCGCGTGCCTTTCTTTATGACGTGTTGCTTCGCCACGTGTCTGCTGCTGACTGGTCGCCCTTTCAGGGTTATATCTATTGTTTCTTCTACCCCTTTTTCTTTTTCCATCTTTCCCTTATACGCTATTTCGTCTTCGGATAAATACTTTGCGCCGCTCTCTCTTTCTGGTTCAAGACTCCTCGCATTCTCTTTCACGAAGGTACAAGGTACACATCCTTTTTCTTTTCTCTTTGTTTCTTCCTTGTTGGCCATGGCTAGAACTAAGAAATCCTCTGAAGAAGGAGATCCTCAAAGGTCCTCCGGGGAAGAAGTAATTGATATCACTCCCACTTCTTTGTACACACTGCCTTTAATTAACCGTAGGCTTGATGGGTTTTCTGTACGATTTCCCAAGGAATATCCCGTGCATCCTGCTTCTGAATCGCTTCGATTGAACAGCATTTTGCCCGGAAATAGCAGAATGCTGTATGCTAAGCTCTTCGATCATGGGTTTTGTCTCCCTCTTGACCCGCTTGTAAAATTGTTATTGGCTGATTCTGATTTGGCTCCGGCTCAATTGAGTCCTAACGCGATTTGCGTTGTTAGTGCTTTTGTCGCACTCTGCCGTTTCAAGGGAATAGGATCTCCCACCTTAGCGTTGCTTCATGACATTTTCCAATTGTATTCCCGCAAAGGGGTGATATCGATATCGCCTCGCTACGAAGACGGTTCCTTGAAGCCCTTTACTTGGAAACTAATGGGCATTGAGTCTTCCATTCCTCACTGGAAAGAGGAATTTTTTATTGTTGATCTGCCTGAGCCGTTGTGGAGGGCTGGCTTCAACGAGACAATTAAAGATAGGGCTTGGGGTCATCGGAACCCCCTTTCCGACCCGGAGGATGGCTGGTTGAAGACGCTGCTTCAATTTGATTTTAGCGTTGATGCCCGAAAAGTGGCCAACGGGTTGCCCGTGGAAGAGTGCAAGAAGGGTGGGCGTTTGACCTTTTTTCTTTTGCGTTGTCAAGAAGTACTAACGCTAACGTTTTGTGATTGTGCAGTGCCTCCGCCTGGTTGGGAGCCTGAGTATTTCCGAAGGAGGAGGAAACAGGAGGCGAAAAAGAAAGCTGTCGCTGAAGCTAGGGCTGCTGCTAACGCTGAGGAAGGGGAGGCCACTGCTACCGCTAGCGTTGCGGGCCCTCGGGTTGTAAGACAGAAACGGCCTAGGAAAGCACGTGCTGCCCCATCCGTTTCGTCCCAGACCGTTGTCTCTTCAGAGGCTACGGTTGAACCGATTCCTGTTGGGATTCCTCTTGCATCCTCCACCACTCAGGTGAACATTTTTTTAAAACTTTAGTCTTTCTATTTTGCACCGTTTCCTTATCACGTTCTGCGTTATTTAGGAAGTCGTTGCTGCTTCTGTCCCTTCTACCTCCCAAGGAGATATGGGTATCGCTGATGTCCTTCGCGAGCGTCAGAAGAAGGCTCGCTATGATCTCCCGAATAGTCCTTCTTCCTCGGCCGCCAATCGTAGTTCGAGTGCCCTTGGGGGCGAGGGTGTATCTGCTGATCAATCGGAACCTGTTGATTTTGGAGGTCAACCCCATGTGCCTCCTGGTTCTCCAATCCATTCCGCGCACACCCCAACGGGTTATGATTCTGATGCCCTTAATCCTGAGGTGCCCGGAGGCAATGAGGTCTCGATGCCTAACGCGGAGGGCCTCTCTAGCCGGCCAACTTCTCCTGGTGCGTTGTTCTTTGTTCTGATGCCTCATCCACCTATTGTGAGGGGTGGGCCCGCTCCTGCCTTAATGGCTGGTATCTCTCCCTACGATCCTCCTCTCATGCCGACTCATCACGTTAGCTTGCGCTCCTTTAAGGACAGTATTCTGCAGTTTCCTACCGATGCTGATCATGAGATCGTGATTTCCTCTACCGCTTATCTGGTAGCAGAGATTTTGTCTCTTCCAAGAGAGAGGGATGCCTTTGTGGCTCGGGGCGAGCAGGGGCGCATCAATTTCCTTCGCTCTCAGGCGTTTTCTATGCTTTGCCATCTTCACTATATGGATGAAGAGAATGCCAGAGCTGCAGCTAACGGGCGAGGAGAGATAAACAGGCTATTGGAAGAGCGACAGCGTCTTGAAAATGCCCTTGCTGCTGCCAACGAAAGTATGGAGACTGCTCAGGGAGAGGCTATCGCGGTCAAACAAGAGTTGGAGGCCGCTAAGTTAGCTTTGGAGGAGGAGAAGAGACAACGTGCCGATCTGTCCCTACGCCTCTCTCAGGAGGAGGATAGCCTGCGTCTGGAGAGACAGAGAAACGCCGAGCTATCTACCGATTCCTCCCTTAACGCTGAGAAAAACCGTTGGTACTTTGAGCAGGGTGGGGGAATCATGTCAGAAGCCGTGATGCATCATTATGGAGTTGAGGAGCTCCGTATTGAAGATCTCTCCGCGTATTTTGACAAGAGAGCCTCCTCTATTACTGATAGCGGTTTCTATCAGTGGAAGGCTGCTCAGCAAGGAGGGGCCAACGCGCCGCCCAATCTGTAGACCTTTTGTTGTTTAGATGTTTTACATTTTTGTGGCTGACGGGCCCGTCTATATTTTGTACTTCAAACAATATGGGTCTTGACTTGGCTAACCCACTCTTTTTGGATAGAAGTTTTTTATCTGCTTTTCTTCATAATGCCGTTTGATCACTTGTCCGCACGGGACGTTTGGCGTTAGGTTTCCACAGACGCATAATTTCGCGTTGTATCCCGTTAGCTTTTCATCAGCTGCATTCAAGTAGCATGTCCATTATATCCTTCGATAGTCTCTCTGAATGTAAATCAGCGTTGCTTCCGCATCTGCTGCACATATATTCCTGCCGTCCCTCGTTGTCAGAGGGGGCTTTGCATCTGTCTCAACGTTGTTGTTGCAGTATAGTCACCTTTCCGTCATCGTTTCACCGGGTATCAACCGCACGGCTACTAGTTAGGATTTCTTTGTTTCTTTTCGCCACAGATAGGCTCCAATATCGCTTTGCCAGGTATCAACCGCATGGCTACTAGTTAGGATTTCTTTATTTCCTTTCGCCACAGGTAGGCTCCAACATCGCTTCACCGGGTATCAACCGCGCGGCTACTAGTTGGGATGTCTTTGTTTCCTTTCGCCACAGATAGGCTTTGGGGAGTGCCTCGTCTTAGTGAGCTGTCTGATCAGGACCAGCCATCACAAGGATAGGACTTTTCACCCCCAAGCGTTGTACTTCACGTCCGTGGAATCGTGCCTCGTCTCTATCGGCCGTCTATGTGAGCACGGTTACCACAAGGATAGGATTTTCACTTCCAGGACGGAGTTGGTCTCTCCTTGGGGCGTGCCTCTCCTTATGGGGTTACCATAAGAATAGGATTTCACTCCCAAGGATTCCGGGGCGTGCCTCATCTTAACGGGCCGTCTATGTGAGCACGGTTGCCGCAAGGATAGGATTTTCACTCCGGGGAGCCGTTTGGGGTCGTGCCTCGTCTTAATGGGCCGTCTATGTGAGCACGGTTACCACAAGGATAGGATTTTCACTCCCAAACGCCTTGTTATGCCAGGGCGTGCCTCGTCTTAATGAGCTGTCTGATCAGGACCAGCCATCATAAGGATAGGATTTTCACCCCTGGCATTCTTCGCAACCTGCAAATTACTAGTAGCAAACGCACGGTGAATATCTCAATATTCATTTATTAGAATAACTTTGATGTTACCCGATTAGCTCCTAGCGTGGTATAGCCTCAACCGAGCGATGTTCCAAGAGTTTTGCAGGGGCGTTCCCTCGAGCGTTTCCAGATGGTATGCTCCTTTTCCCACAATGCGGGTGACACAGTACGGTCCATCCCAGTTTGGACTGAGCTTTCCCATACGTTGTCCTGCTGCCCGTCTGTCTCTGAGCACGAAATCTCTGGTTTTGAGCAATCGCTCCCTCACTTGCCGGTTGTGATATTGTGCCATTTTCCTTTTGTAGTGCAGGGTTTTCAGGAGGGTTTCCTCGTGTGTTTCTGGTAAAGTATCGAGGTTAGCTCGTAACCTTTCTTCATTGTTTTCTTCTTTGAAGTGAGCCACCCGGAGGCTCATCATGCCAATCTCGACTGGTGTGACAGCTTCGGTTCCGAATGCTAACGCGAATGGGGTCTCTCCCGTGCTGGCCTTGACAGTCATGTGGTAGGCCCATAGTACATATGGCAATTCGTCTGGCCATTTCTTCTTGGACCCTTCCAAGTTTCTTTTGATGCCACTAAGGATGCTGCGGTTAGTTACTTCCGCCTGGCCGTTGGTTTGGGGATGTGCCACAGAGGAGAATCTTTGCTCTATCTGAAACTCTGCACATTGATCCCTGAAGAACTGGCTCGTAAATTGTGTCCCGTTGTCGCTAACTAGCACGCGTGGTACTCCAAATCGCATGATGACTTAGTGTTTGAAGAAACGCCAAATTTTTTCGGTGGTAATGGTAGCTAACGCCTCAGCTTAGGCCAACTTTGTGAAGTAGTCTACTGCTACGACCATGAATTTTAACTGAGATCTAGCCTTTGGAAACGGGCCCAGGATGTCAATCCCTCATTTTGCAAACGGGCACGGTGCGACTATTTCTGAAATTGGCACAGCAGGTTTTCGAGGAATCTTAGCATATTCCTGGCATTTCTGACAGGTTCTCACGAAGTTATGACAGTCTCGTCGAATGGTGGGCCAGTAAAATCCCGACCGAAAGACTTGGGCTGCCAGGGTGCCGCTAGCAATGTGCATGCCACATATCCCTTCGTGAATTTCACGTAACACATGTAAGCCTTCTTGCTCCGTTATGCACTTAGCGGCCGGATGGGAGAAGCATCTTCGTATTAACTCTCCGTTATAATATGTGCATCGTGCTGCCCGTTTTAGGACTTTCTTCTTCTCTGTATGGTCTCCCGGTAGTTTATCATGTTTCAGATATTCTATCACTGGGATCCTCCAATCATTTTCCATTTCTTCCACACAGAGCAATGCATGTTCTTCCATGAAAGAAGGTGTAGGCAGTTCTCCATAGCGCACGTCACTGGGTACTGAGGCTTCTGGATTGGCTGCCATCTTGGCGAGGCTATCGGCCTCTTCATTGTTTTCTCTAGGAATGTGCTCGAAGGTGACCAGGGTGCCTTTTTCCTGTATTTTTGACAGCTCATGCTTCACTTTGGCTAAGTATTGGGCCATGATGGGTTCTCTGGCTTGGGAGTTCCCCAGAACCTGATCCATTATTATCTTGGAATCTCCTCGGATCTTTAAACGTGTTCTGTCTTCCTTCTCCCCACCGGGAGTGGTTCCGATAGAGAAACTGTTTCCAATTCTAAGTCCTGCCAGTAGCGCTTCGTATTCAGCCGCATTGTTGGACAATGGCTGCAGGATTCTGATGGCGTATCGCATCTCCAGACCGTTTGGTCCAACTAAGAAAACTCCTGCGCCAGCTAATTCTTGATTTTTTGCTCCATCCACGTGGATGATCCACGTATCTGTATATGTCACCGGAGACGGTAGGCATGGACTTTCTGCTTCTTCCTCCAATAGATCTGTCTTTATGTCCTTTGTGAATGTGCACTCAGCTATAAAGTCAGCTAACGCTTGGGCCTTAACGGCTGTTCTAGCTTTGTATTGCAGCCCGTATTGTTCGAGCTCGATAGCCCAAATTAGCATTCTTCCTGAAGATTCAGGTTTTCTGAAGATTCTTCTCAACGGCTGGTCCGTGAGTACAATGACGGGGTGGGCTTGGAAGTATCGATCCATCTTTCTCGTGGCTTGCACTAGAGCGAGTGTTATCTTCTCGATAGGAGCGTATCGCAGTTCGGCATCTTTCAATATGTGACTCACGAAGAATATAGGACGATACACGTGCCCTTCACTTCGCACGAGGACGGCGCTGACTACCTCGTCAGCTATTCCCAAATATAGATATAGTTCGTCGCCGGGCTCAGGCCTCGTCAGCACTAAATCTGATGATAGGTAAGCTTTTAGCCCTGCGAACGCTTTCTCACATTCCTCTGTCCATCCGAAAGGAGCCTTGTTGCGGATGACTTTGAAGAAAGGCAAACATCTCTCGCCTTGCTTAGATATGAATCGCCCCAACGCAATGATGCGCCCGGTTAACTTCTGTATCTCTTTGACAGTTCGCGGGGATATCATATCCTGGATGGCCTTTATCTTTGACGGGTTGGGTTGGATGCCCTTCTGGCTGACCACATAGCCCAGGAATTTTCCCGTTTGGAATGCGAACATGCACTTCCGCGGGTTTAACTTCATCTTGTGTTTTCTCATCACATTGAAAACTTCTTGCAAGTCAGCGAGGTGCTCTCTGAAACTCCGACTTTTGATCAGGATGTCGTCTACGTAGGCCTCTACATTTCTCCCGATTTGATTTTCAAAAACTTTGTTTGCCATTCGCTGAAATGTTGCACCAGCATTCTTTAGCCCAAACGGCATTGCAGTATAGCAGTATGTAGCTCTAGGAGTAATGAAGGCAGTTTTTTCTTCGTCCTCTACGGCCATAGGGATTTGGTGATATCCGGAATTCGCATCTAGGGAGCTTAGATAAGCATACCCAGCGGTTTGATCGACTAACTGATCTATTCGCGGAAGGGGATAGCAGTCCTTGGGACAGGCATTATTTAGGTCAGTAAAGTCGATGCACATGCGCCAGTCCCCGTTAGGCTTTGGGACTAAGACAGGATTAGCTAGCCAGGTCGGGTACTGGACTTCTCGAATGAACCCCGCCTCTGTGAGCTTTAGCAACTCCTTTTCGATGGCTGCTATCTTTTCCGATGAAAAGGCACGTCGCCTTTGTTGAACAGGCTTGGCGTCAGGACTAACGTTCAGCCGATGTTCCGCGACTTCCCGAGAGATTCTGGGCATGTCCGCTGGTTTGCACGCAAACTCTCCCTTGCATTTCCTCAACAGCCGGATTAATTGCGCGTTCTCTTCAAGGCTTAGTTTCTCACTGGCTAAGAGATTCGTTTCACTATCCTTACCGATAGGGATTGATACCATCTGATCTAGCGGCTGAGTGCGCTTTTCTTCTTTATCATCGAACGGATCGTCTGCCACGTACACGTAGCGATCACAACTCCTTTGAGTCATAAGTAAGTAGCATTCGGCTGCCAACTTTTGGTCCCCTTTGATTGAGACCACGCCGTCCCATGAGGGATATTTCATCCGCAGGTGTTTTTGAGATATGGCCACTCCAAAACGATTAAGGAATGGTCGCCCCAAAATGGCGTTATACGGTAACGTTAGGTCTACAACCAGAAATAGTAGCTCTTCGGAGCGTTTGGATGTGTCTTCTCGGAAGTACACCGACGGGGATGTTATTCCAGCTACCGGAATTGGTACTCCATCAATCCCAATAATTGGCCTCGTGCAAGGCGATAGTTCACCGTCAGGTCGTTTCATCAAGTTGTACGCTTCTAATGAAAATAGATTCACTGCACTCCCGTTATCGACAAGGGTCCTTCTTACCCCATGACTTCCAATGACGGGCGTCACAACCATCGCGTCATTATGCGGGAAAACGATGCCTTTTTCGTCCTCCTCTGAGAAAGACAATATCATTCTGTCTAAGGCGCTTATTGCCTCGATTTTCATTTGCGCGTTCTCCCGTTTGCGCTTTTCTCCGGGGTTGGGCGTTTGCGGCATAATTTCCTCGCAATAGGGTGCTCCCCCTGCAATGATATTTATCATGGGCATTTGATCGCTATCGATAGCGAGCGCTTCTCTATTTGGCCCGAGGGGAACTGCGTTAGCCCCTGTAGCGTGCGAGGGCGCTTGCCTCTGCTCAGTTGTATTTCCAGTTGGGTTGTTTCTGGCTTCCTCCCTGGCCTTTGTGGCAAATTCCCCAAGGTAGCCCTCTTCGACCAATCACTCTATAGCCGATTTTAACTCTCTGCATACGTCCGTTGAGTGTCCCTTAACCTTATGGAATTTGCAGTATGCATTTTCTCTTCCTCCCATGATTACTCCTGGTTTCACGGGAGCTGGGTAACGGATAGGAAGATTTCTCTGTTGGACTATTGCTAAGATCTCCGCCCTTGGGAGTATGAGAGATGGGAGGTCAGGATCGCATATCCGGCCCTTTGGCGGGTCCGTTTGCTTCCGAGTGGGGGATCCTCCAGATCTTCCTTTTGAGAAATTGCTTCTCTGCCGGTTAGAAGTCTTGGTGTTATGTTCTTTCCGCTGCCCGGGATCCTCGGTGGGTTTAGCGTCAGGGGCATTGCTGTTCAAGACGTTAGGGGCCACATATGGGTCCGCCGGCATGCCTCGGATCCATTCTCTATTTTCTTCCTCTTCCATTCTCGCATAGTTATGCGCTTTCAACCTCAATGCATCCAGGGTCGTTGGGGGGTCCACCGTTAGCGTATCTTTCAGTTTACTGTATCGAAAATTCCGTTTCAGGGCCTCAATCGCAAAATCGATAGTGACCCCCGACGTTAGGGACATTTCAAGATCAAATCGTCCTAAGAAATCATTCAGCGATTCTTGTGGTTTTCGATGGATATCAAACAGCGCAGCTGCTGACTTTCTGGTAGGAATAGTCGTGCTAAACCGACTTTTGAATTTTTCTTCCAGCTGAGAAAAATTATCGATAGACCCGGCAGGGAGCCCCTCGAACCATAGACGTGCCACTCCTGACAGTGTCATTACGAAAATTTGACACAATGCTGCGTCACTGCGCGTTTGGAATTGCACGAAATCCTTCACCTTATTGAGGTGAGAAATGGGATCTTTTGTGCCGTCATAGGATTCTGCTGGGAGTTTCACATGTCGATGGACTCTGTGGTGCCTGACACGGTAGCTGAACGGATGACCCGCGTTAGCATCGGGGATCCTACGAGGCTGACGCTGATGTGGAATTTCAGCATCGTATCTGGGATTTTGAGGGTCATATTCCTGATGTCTCCTAGGAGAACGACTACGGCTCCTTGGAGTTCGAGCTCGTCGACTTCTGCTGCTAGACCTCTCGCTGTATCTAGGAGATGGATCTCTCACTATATCTCCCCGTCGATCATCCCAGGGCTCCCTGTATTCGTCACGCTGGCGGACTGCTTCGGGGATAGGGATTCCTCCCCTATATTGTCCAGAATGGTCGGCAGGTCCGCGCGTGAATGGTGGGATGTTTATGGGAGCCAAGGGGAAAGGTAAGGAGGACGGGAGTGCCCTAGACTGTTGGGGCGATAAGGGTCGTTCGGTGACAAGGGACGGGGTGAAAATTACTTGGGAGGACACACCAGGTCTTGAGGCATGAGGAGTAAATCCAGCAGCTATTTCTGTCAGTTGATCCAGTTGAGCTTGGAGAGCTGCTATTGAATTCACGAAAGGGTTGTCCGCTTCTCCCATCATAGATCTTCCCGCTTGGCGGGTAGGATGGCTGGTTCCTGCTATGTGGGAGAAGGGAGAGCAAATCTGGAATGTAACTTCTTCTGCACTTGACCCAGGAGGAAGATCTAAGTCTCCTGCAGTGACGTCCTGCCCTGGGGTGGGGGCATCAGAGGTAGCGAAGGGAAACAAGCGTCTGCGGGTGTTGTATGGGATATTGGAAGTTCAGGACAGCGCCGGATCTGACTCCGAGGCCATAATCCTTCTAGCTTCGGGGAGGAGGAGCTTGGTTATTAAGGATGCTCACTTAATAGAACCAAAGCTCTCAATGAAAGCACCAATTTGATAATAATTTGTCTTCTGCCGAAGGATGTATGGCGGAGCAGCTCTTCTCAGATCAGTGTGCGCGACGGTCCACAGTACCTGCAATGCGCCGGAGGGGGTCTCCGGCGAAAACACTCCGATGCTTAAGTCAGTAGGTGTACTGAAATTGGCAGAGTTTTGGCCAGTCAAGTCCGCTTACCTGCCTCCTTTGTGGGGGAGGTATTTATAGAAGAAAGGGGGCGTTCCCGCCCGAGTAGACGGGTACGGAGCTATCGCTCGTGTTAGGGTCTGTGATTCGCCCTTATCGTGATACGCTACCTCGGCGGTAGGTATTTAGGTAGATATTGTCGCGGTAGGATAATGGCCGGAGCGTTAATCCTGACGCGTGGTTTCCTCTGGGGGTGAGATAACTCTTCGAGCCAAGTCGGAGGTCCGTGAGAGGAGCCGGTAGGGCCCCGTTAGCCTTTGCAGCGTTAGCTTTTGGGGAAGGTAGCGATCTTGTTCCTACCGTGGTGGTGTGAAACAGTAGCTATGCCTCTCCCCACGGGGTGATAGGCGAAAATACCCTTTCTTTTAGGTGGATTGTTATCATATACAATCAACAAAACCTGGAAATAAATTAAATAAAAATCAGAGAATCCAAAAAGATGCAGAGAAGATAAGGGAGAGAGAAAGGATGCAGACGGCATGTCAAATGCCTCCAGTGTGGTCTGTTTACTCGTCGGGACCTCGACGTGCTTTGATACTCTAGGTCTGGAGAGGTGGGACATCCACCATGGCCTCCTCAACTATCGAGGGCTGGAAACCTTCATAAAAGGGTTTTAGTCTCTGACCATTGACTTTGAAAATGATTCCTGTGACTGGTTCTGAATTTCAACTGCACCATGGTTGTAGACTGTCGTGACCACGAAGGGTCCTAACTATTTAGATTTCAGCTTTCCGGCAAAGAGTCGCAGGCATGAATTGTACAATAAGACTTGCTTTCCGACTGAGAATGTTTTGGGACGAAGGTGTCGGTCATGGTAAGCTTTTGTCTTGCCCTTATAGAGCATGGCGTTCTCATAAGCATCGTCCCTCAATTCCTCTAGCTCTTGGATTTGCAAACGTCTGTGTTGATTAGCGAGGTCTAGATCTGTATTCACTTTCGTGATGGCCCAAAAAGCCTTGTGCTCTATCTCCACTGGAAAATGGCACGGCTTGCCATAGACAAGTCTATAGGGGGTCATTCCGATTGGGGTCTTGAAAGTTGTACGATAGTCCTAGAGAGCATCATCCAATTTCAGACTCCAATCCTTCTTGGACTAGTTAACGGTCTTCTCAAGGATGGATTTGATCTCACGGTTCGAGACGTCGGCTTGGCCATTAGTCTGAGGGTGATAAGCAGTGGATGTTCTATGGTGGACTCCATACTTTGTCAAAAGAGAGGTCACAACACGGTTGCAGAAGTGGGTACCCTTATCGCTGATCAGCGCTCTAGGTGTACCGAACCGGTTAAAGATATTGGTGCGGAGAAAATTCAAGACCACTTTGGAATCGTCCGTCCGAGTAGCCTTGGCCTTGACCCATTTGGACACATAATCGATGGCCAGAAGGATATAGATATTGCCAAAGGAATTGGGAAAAGGGCCCATAAAATCTATACCCCAGATGTCAAAGATCTCGCAAGCAATAATGTTTGTCAAGGGCATCTGATTCCTGGCCCCGATATTTCCAGTGGCCTGACATCGGGGGCACGAGGGGCAAAATATATAACTATCCTTGAAAATGGTGGGCCAGTACAGACCAGCTTCCAGGACCTTTAGGGCAGTTTTCTTGGCCGCGAAATGGCCTCCCTCCGAATGGCAGAATTTAAGGATCAAGGGCACCTTGTCCATGGTTACACATCTACGAATTATTTAATCCGAACGGTGCTTCCACAGGTAGGGGTTGTCCCAAATGTAGTATTTTGCTTGCCTTCTGATCTTATTGCATTCAGACGGAGCGACATCAGCTGGGTAGGTGCCAGTAGCACAGAAGTTTGCAATGTCGGAAAACCATGGGGAATAAACAGCTTGGGCTAGACATAATTGCTCGTCTGGAAAAGTATCCCGGATTGGCTCAAGCGAATTAATTTCTTGGGCTGGAAGTCTACTCAAGTGGTCTGCCACAAGGTTTTCTTTTCCGGCCTTATCTTTGATAGCGATATCAAATTCTTGTAGGAGCAGGATCCAATGAATAAGCCGAGGTTTGGCATCGGCTTTGGTCAACAAACACCGAAGGGCAGAATGGTCTGAGTAGACGAGGACATGAGTGCCTAGCAAATATTGCCTGAACTTGTCTAGGGCATAGACTACGGCCAGGAGTTCTTTCTCTGTGGTAGTGTAGTTCTGCTGGGACGGGTCTAGTAGCTTGGAAGCATAATAGATGACATGGGTCTCTTTCTCTTTCTTCTGACCCAAAACGGCGCCAAGGGCCTGATTACTGGCATGACACATGACCTCGAAAGGTAGTGTCCAATCGGGGGCACGAATAATCGGGGCTGAGATAAGTTTGTTCTTGAGAAGTTCAAAAGTGGTTTTGCAGGCCTCGCTAAAATCAAAGGACACGTCCTTCTAGAGCAAGTGACACATTGGTTGAGCAATCTTGGAAAAATCTTTAATGAACCGTCGGTAGAAACCAGCGTGGCCTAGAAAAGATCGCACATCGCGGACACATGAGGGGTAGGGCAAGGATTCTATTACTTCTATCTTGGCTTTGTCAACCTCAATTCCCTTGGCCGAGATAACATGACCAAGCACTAGGGCTCGATCTACCATGAAGTGACATTTTTCAAAATTCAGGACAAGATTCGTCTCTATGCAGCGCTCTAGGCACCTCTTCAGATTGTTCATACATTCCTCAAAATAATTCTCATAGATGGTGAAGTCGTCCATGAAGACTTCGATTCCATCCTCAACTAGTTCAGAGAAAATGCTGACCATACAACTTTGGAAATTGGCAGGGGCGTTACACAGACCGAAAGGCATGCGTCTATACGCGAAGGTCCCGAAAGAGCAGGTAAAGGTGGTCTTTTCCTGGTCTTCAAGAGCAACTGGGATCTGATGGAATCCGGAGTAACCGTCTAAACAGCAATAGTGGGTTTTATCGGCGAGGCGTTCTAGCATCTGATCGATGAAGGGCAGGGGAAAATGATCTTTTCTGGTAGCGGAGTTCAATTGGCGGTAGTCAATACACACTCTCCACCCATTCTAGATCCGGGTAGGAATGGATTCGCCATCTTGACCGATGGTGATGGTTATGCCTGTTTTCTTGGGCACGACCTGGATACGGCTGACCCAAGGGCTATCTGAGATGGGGTAGATAACTCCCACATCTAGCAACTTGAGAATCTCTTTCTTTACCACTTCCATCATAGGCGGATTAAGTCACTGCTGGGGCTGGCGAATGGTCTTGCTCGCGTCTTCTAGGTGGATGTGATGAGTGCACAACGCCGGAGACAAGCCCTTAATGTCCGCAATGGTCCATCCTATGGCTTGTCTGAAGTTCCTTAGCAAGGAAACTAACTTGGACTCCTCGAGGTCTTCGAGCTTGTTGGAGATAATGACAGGTAGAGAGTTATCGGGGCCTAGATAAGCATATTTCAAATGGGTAGGCAGTTTCTTCAGATCTAGGGCTGGAGCCTGATCAATAGAGGGAAATAACTTAACATGGCCTGGATATTTGGGAGACTGCTATGGAGACTCATACTGAGCAACAACGCATTCTTCTAGGGCAGCGACAATAGAGTGTACTTCAGGTGGAATAGGAAGCGTCAAGGCCACGACATCTAGAAGAGCGGGTGTCAGACTCATGTCAAGGGCAAATTGCAAGGGGTCAGTAGAATATGTCATCAATCTCCCCTATAATGGGGTCTACAATATCAACATAATTCACACTAGAAAATTCATAGGGGTATCACATGGCTTCTAGCATATTGAATTTGATGATCTCTCCATCAAATTCGAGGGAGATGGTGGCATCATGAACATCAATCTTTGCTCGGGCTGTGGCCAGAAAAGGGCGGCCTAGAAAAACATCTGTAGATTTGGTGGAGTCTTCGTTCTCCATTGCAATCACATAAAAATCTGCAGGGAACAAGAATTCTCCCACTTGGACTAAGACATCCTTGATTATCCCCTCGGGGTAGATGATAGAGCGGTCAGCAAGCTGGATGGCGAGGTCTGTGGGCACGAGAGGTTCGAGGCCTAAACTATGGTAAATTATCAAGGGCATGACATTAATTCCTGCTCCTAGGTCACACATGGCCTTGCCAATATCGACTGTTCTGATTCGGCAAGGGATAATGAACATGCCTTGGTCTTTGCATTTTGGAGGGATTCGACGCTGGATATGGGCAGAAGCGTTGGCCCCTACGCTGATTTTGTTAACTTCGGCGAACTTGTTTTTGTTCGTGCATAGTTGCTTTAAGAATTTAGCATAGCGAGGGACATTCTTCACGGCCTGGAGAAGTGGGATGTTTACAACCACTTTACTGAACATTTCAAAGATATCGCGATCCTCCTTATCTTTCTTGGCCTTGACCAATCTGTGAGGGAACGGGGGCTCAAGAATCTTATGAATGTACTCTTGAGTAAATTCTGGTGGGTTGGGGTCATTCCGTGGTGAACCTCTGGGGGAGCGGATTCTGTCCTCTTTGACTTCCACGAATCTAGGGACTTTGGGGAGCTTTGTTCTAGGTTTAGGCCGGATTTCGGCCTCTGGGGAATTTTCAATATCTTGCACTGGAGGCTCAGGTGGGTTCAAGGTCGTTCCACTACGCAAAGTTACTGTGCAGACATTGTGCTTTGGATTTGTTTCGGTCTGGGGTGGCAGTCTGCCATGGTTTGTTAACTCTTCTAGTTTGCAGTCATGGCACTCATTTGCCTCTTAAGTTCATCTATTTCTTTCTGCTGCTCGGGATTCTTAGGCATTTCAGCAGTCGGGGGCTAGACAAAAGTCTGGTTTGGAGGATGGACAAAGGTCTAGTCCTGAGGAGGTTGGCGTTGATACTGGTTCTGATGGAATGTGGGTCGGGGTCTGAAATTTGGCATGTTAGGCGGGGGGTCCCATAGGGGTTCTGGTGTGGTTGATGGCTAGGCCCCAAAAGCTGAGTGTTTGGGACCCATCCTGGGTTTGGTTGTTTCCAGCCTTGGTTGTAAGTCTGAGCGTAAGAAACTGGAATAAATTGGCCAGCATCATTCACTTGTATTTCCTCCGGAATATGGGGGCATGCATCAGTGGGGTGATCCACGAAATTGCATATCTGGAAGGCCTTGACAGGTGTGGGTTGTCCGGTTATAAAATTCTGGAACATTCCTGTAAGGGATGATATCTGGTTCTGAAGGGCTGCTACTTGGACATCCTGGCCTGGATTGTTGGCAAGGTCGTCTGAGGTATTCTTGGCCATGAGCTCTATTGTTGCTCGAGCGGCTCTTGGAGTTAGAGCAGTCAGGGATCCATTGGCAGCTGCGTTAAGTAATGTCTTATCATGAGCTTTGAGGCCTTCACAAAAATATTAAACAAGAGCGTGCTCGGTAAGGTTGTGAGCTGGACAGCTAGATTGCATCTTCTGTAACCTCTCATAGTACTAGGCTAGAGTCTCCACTTTCTTCTGAACAATGGAGACGAGTTGCTTGCGCGTGGTGTTGGAGATAGAAGTCGGGTAGTACTTCTCAGTGAAGATTTTTGACATGTCTGCCCAAGAACGAATAGATTTTGCTGGAAGGTCGTAATACCAAGGGAGTAGAGGGAACCGGTAGATTAATTAATAATCGAAGAGGAAAGTTGCGACAAAGGTTGTTCTTGATGATAAGAGGAGAAGATCCCTAGAAAATAAGTGCTGAAATTAATGTAAGAAAATATCCTTGGACAGCCATCCTTACAAAAACCCTAAAACTATGCTTATATAGCCCAATACTAGCTAGGAGACAAAAACAGCTAAGGGCAATGAGGGCATGACAGCACATGTCCTTGCAAAAGGAATATTCTGGGATTCCTGACACGCCTGATGCCTTCTGGAAGCGCCTGGGATTCCGTGAGGATCTTTGAAGATGATTTTCTTTGGAAGAAGGTTCAGAACTGTCGAGGCCTTGAGATAGCGCACTGCTCTGGTTCGCGTCGAGGTCTTGACGACGTTCTTTCTTCTAGGCCTGGAAAATGGAATTCCTCAGAATTGCTCTAAAATCGTCTCTTTTCGATCTTTTCCCTCTTTTGACGCTGATTTGCAAATAAGATTGGAATTAGGGTCAAATAACAACATCAAGCCCCCGAAAGGGCTAGAAAAGAGGGTAAAACCGAGGCCATGAAACGTGCTATCAATGCGGATTTCTTGAGAGTTGCCGAGTACCCAGAATGGATCGCCAGTGCCTAAAAAGGATGGGAAAGTTCGCATGTGCATGGACTTTCGGGATCTTAATCGAGCCAGCCCTACCCGCTTCCCCATATCGACATCTTGATGGATAGTACCGCCAGAAATGACATGTTCTCCTTCATGGATGGATTTTTGGGATACAATCAGATCAAGATGGCGCCCGAGGATAGTGAAAAGACAACCTTCATCATGTCATAGGGAACTTTCTGCTACAAAGTAATGCCCTTCGGATTAAAGAACGCAGGAGCCACTTACCAACGTGCTGCCGTCACCCTTTTTCATGACATGATGCATAAATGGAAATATATGTCGACGACATGATAGCCAAATCTCATGGGACGCAAGATCATGTAGACATCCTGAAGAGGGTATTCGACAGGTTGAGGCAATTTCAGTTGCGGCTAAACCCAGCTAAGTGTACCTTTGGAATGACCTCCGGGAAGTTGTTAGGATTCATCGTCAGCAACAAAGGCATAGAAGTGGATCCTGATAAGATAAAAGTAATTCAAAAGCTACCTTCTCCCAATACCGAAACAGAAGTACGAAGCTTCTTGGGATGCATCAACTACATCGCTCGCTTTATCAGCCAGTTAACACTTACATGCGAGTCGATGTTCAAAATGCTAAGGAAGCACGGAGATGCAGAATGGGACGAAGACTGCCAGAAAGCCTTTGAGAAAATTAAGACATATCCGCAAAGCCCACCGGTGCTAGTTCCCCCGACGCCAGGAGGTCCCTTGCTCATATATATGACAGTCACGGATAACGCCATGGGCTGCGTTTTGGGGCAGTACGATGAGTCAGGAAGACGTGAGCAAGCCATCTACTACCTCAGCAAAAAATTCAACGAATGCGAAATGCGCTACTCCATGTTGGAACGAACTTATTGCGCCCTAGCGTGGTGCGCCCGAAGGCTCCGGCAGTACATGTTGTATTACACAACATGGCTAATCTCTCGCATAGATCCCCTGAAGTATATCTTCGAGAAGCCGTATCTGTCAAGTCGCATTTGTATCTGCCAAGCCGTATCATATATGTAACGTGGAAGGCAGTTAAGGCAAGCGCCCTCACCGATCACTTGGCTGATCACGCCTTAGATGAATATGAGTTGTTGAGCTTCGACTTCCCTGATGAGGACATCATATTGATTGACGACAAGATGGCGGAAGATCTTAGAGAAGATGATTGGTGGACCATGTTCTTCGATGGTGCGATGAACCTCTTAGGCAAGGGAGTGAGAATCGTGGTCATAGCCCAGATGGCCGTCAATTCCCCATAGCATACAAATTGAACTTCCCATACACCAACAACATCGCCGAGTACGAGGCATGCATCAGCGTTCTGATGGCGGCAATCGACTTAAAAGTAAAAAAGCTCAGAATCTTCGGCGATTCAGCCGTCGTCATCTACCAAGCCCAGGATCTATGGCAGACACGGGATTCCAAGCTCATCCCTTATCAAAGGCTACTCACCCAACTCACGCGGGAATTCGAGGAAACCAAATTCGACTGAGTCGACAGAGAAAAGAACCGCTTCGTAGACACGTTGGCTACGTTGGCCTCGATGTTCAAGTTAGAATGCGGAGTAATGCTTCAACCATTGAGGGTGGAAGTAAAGAAAACTCCGGCATGCTGTGTCGCTTTAGAAGAAGAACCTGATGGGAAGCCATAGTTCCACGACTTAGTACGATTCATCAGGAACCGGGAGTATCCGTCGGGGGCAAGCCAGGTTAGCAAAAAGACCCTCCAACGCTTGGCTTTAGACTTCTACCTCGACGGCGAAGTTTTGTACAAAAGGAGAGCTGATGGAGCTTTGCTTCGCTGCGTCACCATAGCTGAGGCTAAGAGAATCATAACGGAGATCCACGAAGGGGTTTGTTCTACACACGCAAGTGGACATATGATGGCGAGACAAATAATGAGACAAGGTTATTTTTGGATCACCATCGAACGAGATTACATCGACTACTTCCAGAAATGCAACAAATGCTAGATTTACGCGGACCATCTCCATGTCCCTCCAACCCCTCTCTTCAGCATGACATCGCCTTGGCCTTTTGCGATGTGGGGAATCGGCATCATTAGGCCAAATTCATCCAACAACCTCTAATGGCCATCGCTTCATCCTCGTAGCAATTGACTACTTCACCAAGTGGGTAGATGCCGCCTCTTACTCCAACATCACTCAGAAGACAACCATGCGATTCATTGAGAAGAACATCATTTGCTGTCATGGGGTCCCAGAAACAATCATCACGGACAACGGCACTAATCTAAATGGAAAAATGATCGACGGTCTTTGCCAACGTTGGAAGGTGAAGCACCGAAACACATCACCATATCGTCCAAAAATGAATGGCGCAGTCAAGGCAGCCAATAAAAACTTGAAAAAGATCATCTAAAAAATGGTGGTCACTCACAAAGATTGGCATGACATGCTTACTTTCGCACTACATGCTTATCGGATAGCAACTCGTACATCCACAGGGGCAACTCCCTACTCATTAGTCTACGGCATGGAAGCCGTAATTCCTCTTGAGGTAGAAATCCCCTCTCAGAATCCTGGCAGAATCAGAAGTAGAAGAATCGGATTGGGCAAGAGTGAGGTACGAGCAGTTAAACCTCCTTCCCGAGAAGCGCTTGGCCGCTATTTTCCATGCACAATTGTATCAGAAAAGAATGCCCAACGCTTATAACAAGAAAGTGCGACCTCGCAAGTTCAAGACTGGAGATTTAGTGCCGAAGAAGATTCTCCCTCATCAGGAGGCTAGTCAAGGAAAGTGGGCCCCAAGGTACGAGGGCCCATATTTAGTTAAAAGTGCATTCTCGGGGGGTGCCCTAATGCTAACCAACATGGATGGAGACGATCTACCAAGACCGGTAAATGCCGATGCCGTCAAGATATACTTCGCCTGAAGTGTCGCGAACCGTGCATCAAAGACATAGGGTTTTATCATGACAATGCCACTCAAATGTTTATCCTAAAATTAATAAAATGAGTTTTTTTTAGGGGATGCTTGTTATTTTAAAACTTTTCTTTCCTTTTTCTTAAAACTAGTGAGATGACAAAAGGAGGCATGGCATCGGTGGCTCCCAATGAGTAATTCGAGACATAAGGCACAACACTTAGACTAACGCCACTAATCAATCTAAAGTTTTGTAGGAACGTAATATCTCACATCTCATCATCGTGATAGGGCCCGGGAATTCCCCCCCGTAGCAGCTCCTAAATTGCCACAGCATGCCGCCTTCAAGAGTGAATCAGGAAAGATTTTAAAAACTCCTCACCATCTAAATCAAAAATTATTTTTCCTCGTAGTACCACCATCACATCCTGCAACCAGTCTCAAAGGACCGAATGCATAAAGGGAGATCACCCCGCAAAGCTATCAATCCGATCATCTAGAGGATTGTCTGAGCCTGTAACGCTACTCAAGAACTTAAAGGTTGTCTACCGTCAGAATTTTGCAGCAATACTATTATCCAGTTCGAGCAAGGACTGAATGCTGGACCAAAGTCACAAAGCCCATCCTATGCTGGCCGAGCTCTCAGAATGCTAGTGGCATAGGTTCCCATCTCCATTCGCCTATTCAGAGGAGTTCACCATCGAGACGTCATAGTCGCCAAGCACCCTTTTGCATACAGAACTCTTGGAGGAAGAAGCACGACGAAAAGTTGTCCTCCCCGGACCACAATCAACATACTCAATGCGGTCTCATTCAAGAGGCTTCTCAGCGTTTGCACCATGATCGACACGATGAAGATCAATCCTTTAATTTGGAGACCGCTAGCGGCTGACTGACGGTGACCGCATTCACTTATTTTATCCACAATCCCTTGCTGTAAAAAGCGTCAGAACTCCTCTCTAAAAAGGGACAACCAGACTGCAAGTATCACCCACGCCGAGACGGGAATTGCGGCAAAGCATCCAAAGCAAAGCCATCATCAACCAACATCCGATGCAAGTCACACCGTAGTGACCCACGGATGGCCCGTCCAAAAGGGAGAGCTTAAAACTTATCAATCATATTACTTTTGCTAAAAATCGTCTTTCATTTAGTCCTCATTTTTCTCGCCTTATCTTTTTCAGGAACTGGGTCGACCCCATTGTTGCCTGCATAAGAATGGTAAGCAGACGCCCTTGTAGCCCCGTTGCACACTTCGGGGACAGAAGACTTTCCCCTTATCCCAGAGCAATCATGGAGCAAATCGGCGGAGGTCCGGTAATGGCCAGTAAGTAAATGAGCAAAAATGCGGATCTCATCCTCACTCCGACCTGGATCGGCGGTTCTCGCAAAGCAGTTGAAAAAGAAACCAATCAAAGCATCTAAGCAAGGCATTCCATGAACTGGGACCACGCCGTAGGCACCCTCGAAAAGCCGAGCTAAGGAAAGGGAGAATCCCTAAACGTATGTCATTTGCGTTTTCAAAATCAATTTTTCTTTTCTACTCCGTTGTCCCCTCTTCATTTCGCAGGGACTTGAATCATCCCATTGTCATCCGCGTAAAGCTTGTGGAAGACGCCCTCGCTGCCCCGCTGCACATTTTAGGGGAGTCCATCTTTCTTCCCCCTTCATTAAAATTTATTTTCGTTCCTGCGCTTTGTTAGCTTTAATTTGCGTACAGTCGTCTGGCCCGCTGGGGGCAACCCTTTAGGTTCTCGTTAGACTCTTGCAAATAGGTCGTCCCCCGCATCCTAGCTTTAAACTATCAATCAATCAAAAAATCCCTTTTTAGCCCGGCTAAAATAAAATCCATACTACTCTCATAACATATTCATGCATTTCATAGGTCGGGGTTATTCAATCACTCTGTTAAATAAGGCATCCATCAAAGTTACATGTCATACATGATCTTACTTGTTTGCTTTTATATCCACGATTTGCTCAGACGTAAGCAGTCACAGATAAATCCCAGTAAGGATTATCGAGCCATCGCGTCTTATCCTTCATGAGTGTAAGTGCCTGACTAGGTACTAGTTGAATTCGTATAATATCTAGGGTACATGTGCAATTAGACAAGGGATAGCAATAAAATGACGTGGGACTTTTACGACCTTCTCCATTTTTTCGTTTTCTTCTCTTTCCACCACATATGCCATCACTCCTAAAAAACCTTCACTATCACTCATACCCCGGGAGCCAAGGAGCAGCTTCAGCTAAGATTGCCAGCCGGAAGTAAAAGCACGCCAAGTTCAAGTTCACGACGAAGGAGACGGAAAAGGTCACCGAAAGATCGCTAAGAACTATCACCGAAGAAAGACCAAAAACCCAAAGATGAAGGCCGAGACCTTGAGCCAGAATGAGAAGAGATCAAGACAAAGGTTGTGCTTGCTCTGCTCTGATGCATTTCAAATCAAAAAGAAGAAGAAAAAAAAGGAAAAAAAGAGGAAAAAAAAGAAAAAGGAAAAAAAGGGGGAAAAGGGGAAAAAGAAAAAAAAAGAAAAAAAAGAAAAAAGAAAAAGGGAGAAATGCTCAGAGACATTCGAAGAATACAAACAATCGAAAAACTAAAGCATACACAGCCCAGGGACAACTAAACTCAAGAAATCTCGAGGAAAGCATCCCCAGTGAAAACTCGAGAAGAAAAGGGCCCAAGGCCAACTCAAGTAGTAAATCGCGAAAAGAACAGCGACAACACTCCCCAGTGAAGACTTGAGAAGAAAAAGGGCCCAGAGCCAACTCAAGGAATCTCGAAGGAAACATTCTCCAGTAAAGACTCGAGAAAAGGGCCCCTATTCGACCGGAAAATGACATTCCTAGCAAGGATCCAAGAGCTCATACACTCTGTCCAGAAAGCATCCCAGCAAAAAGCGAAAGAACTCGCGCACCTCGCCCTCATCAGGGCCAATCGACAAATGTCACTCATAAAAAACCTTCAAACTCATCAGAAAAGCACATCTTTACCCAAAACAAGCTTTTTTCCGGACATTTCATGTCCTTTCATTATTTTTCGTGAAAGTCCCATCGATTATTAGAATGCCCATGCACATGCATCTTCATTTGAAGTCTATTCACTCGCATTGACATTGCAAATTGAAAATTATGTATCATGTTAGTTGCATCTTTATGAGCGTAAAACACTAATATCAGGTGAGGATTGCTTACGGCTGCAAATTGTGGGAAAGTCTTGTCCTTGGGGTCGTTACCTCCTGAACATGATGCAGATGCATTCTAGGTTCGTATCAAGGCCGCTGGTAACAAAAAAATGGGCATTTCTCACCTCCCAGAATGATCATTTGCATTTTCTCCTCCCAGAGTGACATCATTTACATAATTCTACATTTCTGCATAATTATTCCCTCCTCCCAGAGTGATAGCATTTACATGTCGTCCTCCTAAAGTGACGTTTAGTTTATTTCTGCACCTCGCGTCTTCTCTTACGGGATTAGTGTCGTTTAAATTTCTGCATTTTACATTTCCTCCTCCTAGAGTGACAGCTTTATATTTCCTCCTTCCAGAGTGACATCATGCATTTTTCTCCTCCTAGAGTGACATCATTCGCATTTCCTCCTCCTAGAGTGACCGTAGTTTAATTTCCGCATTTCACGTCTTCCCCTACGGGATTGACGTCGTTTACGTTTCTGTACTGCATTTCCTCCTTCCAGAGTGACAGCATCCTACATTTTTCTCCTCCCAGAGTGACATCATTTGCATTTCCTCCTCCTAAAGTGACAACATCATCAAATTATATCTCCTCCCAGAGTGACGTCATTTGCATTTCCTCCTCCCAGAGTGACAGCATCATCAAATTATATCTCCTCCCAGAGTGACATCATTTGCATTTTCTCCTCCCAGAGTGACAGCATCATGCATTTTTCTCCTCCCAAAGTGACATCATTTGCATTTCCTCCTCCTAGAGTGACATCATTAGGACAAATCATTCATATTTCTGCGGATCGCGCATTATCCTCCCGAAGCAACGTCCATTACATATCAAACGCTTACCCCCAGTGGAGCCGTCATTTACATTTTTGTAAAATTATCTTCCATTCCTGTCAGAGTAGTTGTCATTTATATTTTCTATAACTTATGTTTCTCTCAATGCCCGGGTAGATCTAAGTTTACATCTTTGCAGGACATCCAATCAACAATCTATCTCCTCCCAGAGTGACATCAACAAATTAACTCCTCCCAGAGTGACAACATCAATTTC
This sequence comes from Viola odorata, assembly GCA_963691705.1. Classification (NCBI taxonomy): domain Eukaryota; kingdom Viridiplantae; phylum Streptophyta; class Magnoliopsida; order Malpighiales; family Violaceae; genus Viola; species Viola odorata. The sequence goes on along the minus strand of OY829537.1, from coordinate 66,169,798 downwards.
CTCATCACCGAATAACACCATCAAAAGCATACCTCCTCCCAGAGTGATGTCAACGATTACCTCCTCCCAGAGTGACATCAACAATATCTCCTCCCAGAGTGACATCAACAATATCTCCTCCTAGAGTGGCATCTACAATATACCTCCTCCTAGAGTGACATCAACTTACCTCCTCCCAGAGGGACATCAAAAGCGTACCCCCTCCCAGAGTGACATCTACAATATACCTCCTCCCAAAGTGACATCAACTTACCTCCTCCTAGAGTGACATCAAAAGCATACCCCCTCCCAGAGTGACATCAACGATTACCTCCTCCTAGAGTGACATCAAAAATATCTCCTCCCAGAGTGACATCAACCAACTATCTCCTCCCAGAGTGACATCAACGAATAACATCATCAAAACTATCTCCTCCCAGAGTGACATCAACGAATAACATCATCAAATTATATCTCCTCCCAGAGTGACATCAACCAACTACCTCCTCCCAGAGTGACATCAACGAACTTACCTCCTCCCGGAGTGACATTATCAAATTATACCTCCTCCTATAGTGACCTCGACAAATCCTCCTCCCAGAGTGACATCTACGACTTATCTCCTCCCAGAGTGACATCATCAAATTATATCTCCTCCCAGAGTAACATCAACAATATCTCCTCCCAGAGTGATGTCTACAACAATATCTCCTCCCAGAGTGACATTGACGAACCTACCTCCTCCCAGAGTGACAGCAACAATCTATCTCCTCCTCGAGTGACGTCAACAAACTTACCTCCTCCCAGAGTGACATCATCATGGTGAAATCGAGGTAAGACCTACTGTGTCGCCAAAATTTGGATATGTAGGGGCAACCATCTTTACTGCTTATCAAATACTTCGATAAGACAGTAAAGAGGGGGCAACTGTTAATTAAATTTAGAATTTCCGTCATTTTATTTAACTTACTGTCGTTTTTAATTAATTTACTATTAATAGCATTTTTAAATTCTCATCGCATTTTTATCATCATTATTGCACCGTCAGCGTTCGAAATCGCGCTTTTAATTTTTCGTCACGTATTTTCGGTATTATTATCGTTAATATTTTTAGCCTTAAAAATCACATTTTTAATTATCCGTTAGTCGTTTACTAGTTATTTCTTCGTTTTAGGTCATCGTATGAAATTTAGGATTTTTAGTATTTTATCACATTTTTTAGCATTTTTATTTTTTATTATTATTTTTGTTCGAGCTTTTATTGGACCCGAGTAAGTTCGCTCGGACAATAGCTCGAACTCAGAATGTTTTCCATCAACTAGTACCTACTCTTTTTTTCATTCATGCCGACCAACATCATTTCGCGTAATTTTCATCATAACGTCATTTATTTTTTGTCCGAACATTTCATGTTTTCGAACGAGACAATAAACACGTTAAATGAAAAATTCTCATCATTCGTTGTATACGGTTAAACTTGCCTTATTTTTCTCTACGCATTGGCACTTTCGGCTCTAAAATTCAGAACGTTTGTTTGCGAAAATGGCTCGAGGCCATTTAAATAGACTTAAAGGGACTTTGGATCATAACCATTGATCTGGTTGACCAAGGAAAGTCAACTAGATCAACGGTTGACAAATTAAAGGCCACGGTGCGCATGCACCTTGGAAGCGACGAGGCAGCGGAGCAAGCCACCGAGCTGCTCGCTCCCGACGCTTCCTATCACTTCCAACCATCCCCTCAGCCGCCTAGCTCCGCCACCTTGCACGCCTAGCTCTGCCAGCACGACGATCCGGCCACCACGCGCAACCATCACGTTCTCCTGGCCACGCGTTCGCAACCTATAAAAACGCCACTCCCTTCACTATTTCAAAACACAAATTCACACCCCTAGCAATCTTGCTTCTTCTCCCTCATTGATTGATAGCTCATGTAGAGCATCGATCGTCAAAGTTCAAAGCTTTTCAGTAAGTTGTTCTTCAAGCTTTTCTTCATTTTCATGCGTTTTTCTTCCTTTAATTATTTAAATGTGTTTTTGATCAAATAAATTGTTTATTTTTATGCCAATAATTCATATGCATGTTGTAGATTAAATACATTCTTTTAATTTGCTAAATCGTTAGATAAATCGTGTGAATTATTTAGTTTTCGGTAATTATCATTTTTATCATTTTTTCAGAATTAAACTCGGTACGGTTTAAACTGAAAGTCGAGGTTCATACAGTCGGGAAGCCGTCGAGGAGACGAGCATCTCGGTATGAAGATTTGTTGAAACGGCCACCTGTGGCCGGAGCTTGGCCGCCAGCAGTGGCGCCGGCGACCAAGGGAGAAGACGATGAATAGTCCCATAATAGGCTATTCAACGCATGGAAGGATGGGCTTGGCCCATCACCATTCTTTTATTTTTCTTGGGCCAGGAACTATTCCTGGCCCATTTTCTTTGATTTTTTCAAATTGGGCCTAGGCCATCTTCATTTTTTTGAGATCTCGGATCGCATTTTTGTAAAAATATTCGTATGATTATTTTTTGTTCCGTCACTTTAATTTTCTGTACCTATGAACTGTTTAAATTCTTCGCACTTTAATTTTCTGTACCTATGAACTGTTTAAATTCTTCGCACTTTAATTTTCCGCAATTTACTTTCGGCAATTAAAATTCAATTTACCGCCTACATGGTCGGTCGCAAATTTCAACTGCATTTAATTTTCTACAATCATCAACTGTTTAATTTTCTGCCATATCAACTGTTTAAAATTCTGCAAATTATCACTTGTTTAGTTTTCTGCAATATCACTTGTTTAATATTCTGCATTATCAATTGCTTAATTTTCTGCAAATTATCAATTGCTTTATTTTCTGTAAATCATCATTTAGTTTTCTGCAAATCGTCAATTGCTTATTTTTCTGCAAATATCAAATCTTTGATTTTTCGTCAAATTATCACTTAAATTTTCTACAAATGATCATTTATATTTTCACACTTATCAACTGTCATCATTTAATTTTCGCACTAATCAAATCAGCATTTAAATTCTCATACGCATTAAATCATCATTTAAATTTTCGCACTGATCAACTATCATCATATTAATTTCTCGCATGCCAAACATCATTTAAATTTTCTCCACGCATCAAATCACCATTTTATCTTCGTATGCGTCAAACCATCATTTAATTTTTCGATATATCAACTGTTATTTAAATTCTCACATTCATAAATTGCATATTTATTTTTCGAGCTATCACTAACACTCTTATTTTGTAGGGTTAAAATTCAAGCTTCGCTCGAAAGTACGCCTTTCGTTTCCTTTTATTTATTCAATGCTTTTCCGTAAATATTAATTGTACGCATAATATATAGAATTGCTAGAATTAAAATCAACCCACATGAACAACTTGTTTAAAGACTTACTTACAATGCCATGTTCGTTTGATTTTAAATTCCGCTTATATTGACTGCATGTACTTGGTGGCTTCGATCCCACATCAGTTTTATCACTTCAAAACCTCTCATTTAAATTTATACTTTGTTAAGCTATCCATGATAGAATCACGTAGTAATTAATTTAATCATGCATAAGTCTGATGATGAAATAGAGGGCACTCATTCGGTCTTACGAAAAATTCAGTCCCATCACGCTACGGTCAGGAATAATCGATCGGTCTTGAAAATGGTAACCCCGTCCGAAAAGATTTTTAAAACGGTAACCTCGTCCAATGATTAATTATTCCTGAACATTCCCGATCATGGAAAAGACCAATGTCACGATTCCTCTGAGGACCCCCTTTCAAAACGCATTTGATCAAACAGCTTTTAAACACCTCTCTTATCAACCTGTAACTATTTTCGGATGTGACTCGGGTGACTAACACCTTCCCGAGACCATAATACAACCCTGAACCTTTGTACGGGGTTCAGACCCCTTTTTTGTGCCTTTAGTTTTTTATTTATATTATTTTTTATGTTTGATATGCGTGTGTTTTCTAGATATTTTCCCTCAAATTTTGTATGTTTTCCCTCCTCGATGTTACTAACTTGCTCTGTTTTCAATACTTTTGCCAGATCTAGCCCTGGAGGAGAAAAAGACAGAAAGCACACATTTTGGGATGGAATTGAGCAGCTTTGGAAGTCTCCCAGTCTTCGTCGCGGCCTAGACGTATTTCCTCAGTCGAGCCCTAGATGCGCGCATTTGTGTCCAGCCCTGGACTATCTAAAGCCGAAAGGTGCTGCGTTTAGCCCTAGATCAGAAGTCGCACGTGCTTGCAATCCTCCTTGGAGCGCACGAAGAGAGACGCCAGCGAGATTCCTCTCTGATCCCTTTTGGGCGTCCTAGGAATATTCTCCCTAGGACGTGGTCCAGCCCAGCTGTCCCTTTCCTCCCGTTTTGTCCTCTTCCCTTAGCTGGATTTGTCCTTTAGTTAGCTTAGGGTTGTATATAAACAGTAACTTTAGGATTTTTAGGGTAAGCAAAATTGGTAGGAAGCAGAAATCAACATACTTTCTATTTTTCTCTCTTCTTTGGGATTTGTTCCTCCATCTTCAAGTTGTAGCCGCCGGCCAGCCTTACTCTTTCACCGGAGCTTTTCAGCTCCGGCTGGTATTTAATAGTTTTCTTCCCATTTTCTTGTTTTCCTTTTATGTTTGTTATCGAATCTATTTATATTTATGTTATTATGAGTATGAGTAGCTAGATCCTTTTGTCTTAGCAAAGGTTTTTCCAAGGGTTGCAAGGGTAGTTGCGAAGCCTTAATGTTCTTCATAAACTCTTATGCGTGTATTTGATCTCTTGCCATTTTACTGTCATATTGCACTAGATCTATTGAAGCCTAATCAACTGCTGTATTTTCCTTTGTAATTACTGCCATTTCTTTAGAATCAGTAGGCACCTAGCCAGGAGTCATCAGGTTGCTGGTCCAATCCGGCTAGGGCTGGAGGTTAACTAGGGTGGATCTGACAACGTCTTGCCCTAGACGTGTCTTCCTCCACTTCATGGGCCTCTAGATCTCCCCATAAGCGAACCTTGGGGAAGGACGGAGTGTCAAGGTCTTGCCCATTAATCCTTGTGGTTCGACTCTAATTTGCCCTATACACATTTATTGTGCATTTTGCTAGCAGAAAATATTACTTTTGAGTGACGATCAATGTCATGACGATTAGGTTCCCTAAACTTAGAGACAAAATTAGGGTGGCGACTTCATTGCATGTTGCGAGGCGTCCTTTTACGCCGAGCATCGTAAGGTCTCAGATTCGTTGTATACTCGCGAATATTTTTTTATTTTCGGGGCGCGACAGCATCCTTAGTGGCATCAAGAAGAACTTGGAAGGTTCTAAGAAGAAATGGGTAGATGAGCTACCATACGTGATGTGGGCGTATCGCATGACCGTCAAAACCAGCACAGGAGTAACCTCCTTCGCGTTAGCCTTCGGCACCGAGGTTGTCACGCCAGTAGAGATATTGGGACCTTGAGCTTGAGGGTGGCATACTTCAAAGAAGAGATGAATGAAGAGAGGTTATGGGCTAACCTCGATGCGTTACCAGAGTTACAAGAGGAAACTCTTCTGAAAATGCTGAATTATAAGAGAAAAATGGCACGTTATCACAATAGGCGAGTTAGAGAATGACTGCTCAAGGCAGGAGATCTAGTGCTCAGAGATAAATGAGCGGCTGGACAACGCATGGGGAAACTCAGTCCAAACTGGGATGGCCCATACCGCGTTACCCGCGTCATCGGAAAGGGAGCATATCACTTGGAAACACTTGACGGTACTCCCTTACGAAACTCTTGGAACATAGCTCGTTTGAAATTATATCATGCTAGAGTCTGATATCCCCTTTATGCGATAATATTAATAACATGCTTTAACAAGTGAATCGAGAATATTTCTTGTGCACTCTGTGGTTGATAACGTGCAGATAATGAAGGGTGCCAGGAGTGAAAATCCTATCCTTGTAACAACCGCTCCTAATCAGACGACTCACTAAGATGAGGCACGCCCTGGCATACGCAAAGATTCAATGCTGGGAGTGAAAATCCTATCCTTGTGACAACCGTGCTAATACAACGGCTCACTAAGACGAGGCACGCCCTGGCACCCCTAGGAGTGAAAATCCTATCCTTGTGACAACCGTGCTAATACATACGGCTCACTAAGACGAGGCATGCCCCAGGGAAATGAAGACTCCACCCTGGAAGTAAAAATCCTATCCTTGTGGCGACCATGCTAATACAGACGGCACACTAAGACGAGGCACGCTCCGGGGATGCGAGAAATCAACGCCTGGAAGTGAAAATCCTATCCTTGTGACAACCGCTCCTCATCAGATGGCTCACTAAGACGAGGCACGCTCCAGGCCGATCATTGACACTTGAAACAATAACTGATATCCCAGTCAGTAACCGGACGGCAAATACCCGGTGAAGTGGGGCTGGACAGATATCCCTATGGCAAAAGCAATACCCCGGTAAGCCCGGATCCAACGAGCTTGGAAGGAAAGTAACATAAAGTAATGCCCCGGCGAGGCCGGATTCAGCAAAGTCTAACGACAAAATAACGTCTCGAAGTAATACCCCGGCTTTGCTGAATGATTAAATAATGCCCTAGAAATGCCGAATTCAGCAAGGCTGATGTGATCCCTCGCAACAAAGGGTGGTGTTAATGTGATCCCCCTAGCAATAAAGGGCGGTGTTAGTGTGATCCCCCTCGCAACAAAGGGCGGTGTTAATATGATCCCCCTAGCAACAAAGGGCGGTATTAATCTGATCCCCCTAGCAACAAAGGGCGGTGTTAATGTGATCCCCCTAGCAACACCAAAGGGATGACGTTAATCTATCCTCCCTAGCAACATCAAAGGGATGGCATTAAAGGAGCGTCAGCCATATGATATGTAGAAATCAACTCCTAGTTCTCGTTGGAGAGAAATGCAAAGAAAGATATTGCGAAGAATCCTACCTCTACAAACACTATATGATTTGGTGAAAGATATTTGTTTCCAACCAAGCGTTGGAACATATACGTAAATACATCAAATTGTTATATCTTCCTCAAAAGGAGACGCTATCAAGGCCCATTATTATATGGTTCGTGAAAAAGGCTCATCTACTGCAATGGTGATACGATCCTCGCTAGGCTTGGATCGATGCTCCTGTTGCGATCGTTGTTCAAGGATGGACTTCATGCGGAAATACTTGAATTGAACCCAAACGTACGCTGACCCTGCTAAGTCGTGATGCCTAGCCAACCCAGCTACGCGAATGAGGATCTTGATCGAACTCCTAACCCTCTAACCAGCAATTGGTTAGCAACCTAGGCAATCGAACAATGAGGGTGAACTTTCGATTTACTTGATATGCTCTTCGAGCGTTCGGACTCAAAGGATTCAAGGTTCTGTGAGACTTAAATTTAACTCAAGTGTTTTGGCAAAAAAGTCTGATTTTATTAAGCCAAGCGGTTGCCTTAAATAGGCGCAAGAAATACAAATCCTACGAGAACTAGAACTTCTATCTATACAAGAATTGGACTTGAATAAAAGCTGAAATAATTAATTAATTATAATACTAGTACTAAGAGTATTAGTAGACCCAAGCAATCCTACACACGGTAGAATTGCGCAATGCGCGTCCTTCCTCAAGTCGAAGTCCTTGGTGCGCTAGGACTTGCGCATGCGTTGACCCGCTCGGCCATTCTCCCAAACGCGTCGGGCGTTTGACTTGAAACTCCCGTAGCCTCTTCTAGACCCTTGAAGCTATCTTGTAACTCGGCTGGAGCTCGGTAAATAATTCCCAAGTCTGACTTGGCTCGGGCGTCCGTTTCGTGCGCGCTGGGTGCGACCAGCAGCGTCACTGAGCGCGGCATGTGCTCGCGTAGTACGGACTCCTCCAGCGTAGCCTCACGCTGAATCTCGTCATGTAGGAACAAAGAAAGTTGGTTGGACAGGCGCTTGCTGTGTTGGCGCGTCATCGGGCCAACAGGCGGCAAGGGCACGCGCGAAGGTGCGGCGTGCGTGCAATGCGTACTAGGGTTCGCATCAAATGGGTATTCACTATGGTGAAGTTATGATCAGTATGGAGACTTGTCCATTGGAATATCCTCTCTTTTCAGCGACACGTCTTCAAAAGGATATTACATTAACATATCTGCGTATCTTCAAAGGTAGAAATATTTTAACACCTCCACATGCGGCGTGTTATCTTGAAGTTATGTCACTAAAGCCGCAATGAGTAATTCTTCGAATAAGGTATGATAATTATAATATTTCAATCTTAATAATGTTACTAATTATATCGTGACAGAAACACCATGGAATGAGAATAACAAGTAAAATTCCGAGAAAAAGGAGCAGCAACTGTTCAGGGCAATCTTGACATTGTCAATATTACAAAACATCCGCAAGGGACGAACAAAAAGTTTGCTAACAACAAAAAACAAGAATTAAAATGTAACGCTCATGAAGGAGCTGTCACGTCATTTCTCTCCTGCTCCGGGGCCCTATCCCTACGGAAATCCTCGTCGGTTATGTTCTGGGCCTTCTCCAAGTAGTACTCAGAAAGGTCGTTAACTCAAAGGGCGTCTGTCCCGTAAAATTTCAGGAAAGCATCCGTCATGAGTCTCACTCCCTCCCGTATATACCAACGGCATTTCTCGGCAGAAAGATTGAGCTCTGTGGAGAACTCCGCATTTTTACGCCTTTCCGCCTCCAACTCGGCGTTAAGGGTAATATTTCTAGCCCCTTCCTCAGAAAGGCGTGTATTTAGAGCGACCCCTTTCTGTTTCTCATTGTCCAGCGCATGTCGGGCATCCTCTGCTTCCTTCCTCGCAGCTGCCATAACGTCTAATAGCCCCTAACGCTCATTCGTCAATTTGTCTATTTCTCCTTGTTTCTCCGCTGCTACCTTCGCATTATCCTCATCCCAATAATGAAGATTGCAAAATGAAGAAAATAGGCGAGAACGGAGGAAGCTTATACGCTCCTGATGATTCTTGGCCAAAAACACATCCCTTTCTCCTCGATGTGACATTACACGAGCCGCCAAAAGAGATGAAGAGGTGAGAGCATTGTTATCACCTTCCGCCCCTGAAATCTGTAAGGCTCCCTCCCGAAGGCCACCCAAATTAACTTGGTGGGTGACAGGCCTAATGGAAGCGAACGTACTTAAACTGACCATCACATCAGAAGCGGCGTTGCCCCTTTCCTCAGGAGGCGGAGACACAGGAATAAGAAACAAAGTAGCCGGAGAAGGAGGGTGATAAGAAGAGCCTCCCATTTCAGACACAAAGGACCTAGGTGTAGTAAACATTTCAAAATCGGGGCCCATCACATTTGAAGAAAAACCCATGGGGATAGAGTAAGAGTGAAAAGGAGAGGACTCAGCAAAAGGATGAAAATCATCATCAACGTTAGCACCCCGGGATGATTCAGGAAGCGGACCGTCTTCCACAAAAACTCTCAGGGAAGAGTTAACACCGGACGAAGTTTGACCGACCGGGCAACTCTGAAAGTCATGACGGGCCTTCTTTTTACAGCTCTCGAGAAAATCGACGAAGGACAAAAATGCACTAAGAAGACAACGAGGGAATAGAGAAAAACGATATGGACAATGAGCGAAAGTACCTGAGTAGATGTGGAAACTAGAGGAATTCCTATGAGAACTGCATCAGCAACTGTCACTTCTGAGGCGGTAGCACCCTGAGAAAGAGCAGAACGTACGCTGCCTATCGTTCCTGATTTGAGTAGTTAATAAATATTTGCTAACATTATCATGAATGGCCCCATCAAATTTGAATTTGATCCAACAATTAGATCAAAAATTATGGTCATTTAAAGTTTGAAGTAGAAAATAAAATAAAAACCAAATCAGTTAAATCATAAAATTGACCTCGATTCAAACAGTACTATAGTTAAATCAACTGGGTCACCAATTTTTATCGGTTCAACTAAAACATATTTTTAGACTTAAATCAGAGCGGAAAATCAACCAAGTCCCCTATTTTTCGGGTTGAACTTGTCCCTCGTCACTCGGTGAAATGAGAACTGGGAAATCAGTTGAAACTAATTTATCAAACTGAAGCTAGTCAATTTTGTCGGTCCAATCACCATTTTTTTCCAGCAAATGACTCACAAGACATCATTACATACACCGAAGATGCAACACATGGTTCCCTGTCACAATTAATTTATATTATTAAAATTTAAAGTGAATAATCTCCAACAATTACTTCATTGGAAAAGGCGTCCAAAATGGGACAAAAACTTGAAAAAAACTTAAAGTGAATCTATGCTTATGCTAATTTGCTCGCATTGATAGAAAGGGGTCAACTATGTTATGTACACTTAGCATAACTCATTATTTCTCCTAACGTAGCATATACTCCCTCCGGTCTCCAAAGAATGTTATTTGGAGACCGAACACGCGGATTAAGGATCCACTGTTGGAGGCTATATGATTACCAGAATGTCCTTTATTACTCAGCTCTTTTGTTGCAGTGTCACTGCTTAGTGCAAAGCGATGCGCGATCAGTTCCCAAATTTGCTCCCAATTCCCTCCCATTTTTTGTGCGATGAAACCTCCCAAATATCCAAACCCTAATCCCTCATAATTTTTGAAATCATTCCCTTCAAAATTTTCAATTTTCCCCCTTAATTCGAAGCTATCAGTTCACAATGCTCTCTCACCTCCTCAGTTCATGTTCCCACCCACCCTCCTCAATTTCTACTGCTCTAATATTTCTGTTCCGATTTGAAAAACGGAAAGAACAATGGATGACAACGAATTCGATCCAATCCATTTGTTTAACAACAATCCATTACCTCTAGCAGTCTTCTAAATAGGAAATGTTTCACTAGTTGAGCAGGCTACTTGAAATGAAGATGAAACCGAAGTAGAAGACGTTGAAGCACAAGCCCAAGATGCACTACATTTGGACAAAATCAATGAAGATTTGACAGGGCAAAATGAAAACCCAGTACTTGACGTTGGGGTTCAAAGTGAAGTCTATTTAATCTTTCATTATTCTCTTGAAGTTGTAAAACTGTCTCTTTTGCAATGATGTTGTGTTGTGATAATTTTAGGTGCAAAATTGAAAAGAAAAGAGCTCTGTACTGAGGACAGAATCGCAGCCTATGGTATGCTTCTTCAAAGAAATGTAAATGGAAAGCTACGTAAGCACATAACAAGCGAGGTTGTTGAGATTTTTCAAGTGAATATTCGATCAATCCAGCGGCTGTGGAAAAGGGGAAAGGAGTTGATGCGTGCTTGTCGAGGGCACGATCAAATAAATAATAAAGACCTGCTATCAAGTGCATAATAAATTGTGCATAGTGGTAACAGGGTCGATCCATGGAGACTAGGGCCAGATGCTAACTTTCATGCATGACAAAGAAAAACAAACCGAGACAGCAACAAAGGGGAGGTGGTTGGTTGGCTAACAAGTTAACCAAGAGAGATAAGAGCTAACAAGTTAACTAATAAAAATAGTAATCTAGGGCACGACAAGTAAAAAACACTAAAAGTAAGAATCAAGGGCAAGACAGATAAACAGAAAAACAAATAAAGACATGAAAACAAATAAGAAAGATTCCTAGCAAAGGTTTTTCTAGGGTTGTGTCGAGGGCATGAAAATCATCGGTGCAAAGATATTCTATTCTTATGTCATAGACATGCTATAGGGGCCATGTTTCCACGTAGGCCCCATACTTACCTTCTTAGATAAAAGCTACCCCCCGTTTCCACATATGAGGTGGCCTTGACATTTCGTCGTCCCCCCAGGCACGAATACGGGGAGACAATACTCAAAATGCCTATGAAGTGGAGGCAAGACATATCTAGGGCGTGACATCTCAGTGTGTCAAGCTCGCATCACATACCCTAAACGACCATTTACCCCTAGATGAAAGACCTCTTGCGATGTCCCCACTAGGTGTCTACTTTAACCCAAGGCTTCACGTCAGTTATAACCAAGAGAATGACAGTAATCATCTAGGTCTAGATATTAGCTAGCCAGACTTCTAATCTTGCCCTAGACGAATTAACAAGAAATTGGCAAACAATCAAATACAACAATAAGAATATATTAAACACATTTAGGCCTCTTAACTACCCATGCAACCTTCAAATAACCTTTGCTAAGAACAAGACAAATCAACTAATCATGCTGGAAAATAGATAAATAATAGATCTAGAAAGCATAACAAGTAAAGAAGAGATAAAGGAGAAAACTTGATAAATATCGGCCGGAGCAAAGCTCCGGTTTATGTACAAGGTTGCTGGAAATGGTTTGATCCGCCTCCTCCAAAAGGAGGAGGGAAGAAAACTAAAGAGAAGCACACAAAAAGATCTACTATCAAAATATATGGTGGAGAGCTCTCTAAACCCTAAAAACTAAAGTCTTATATTGGCCATCTTGCCCACAAGAAGACAAAAGCCAGCTAGGGGATTACAAAATGACAAAATCCAGCTAAGGAGTTCAAAAATACGGAATAAATATCTTTGGTCCGAAAAGGAATATTCTGGGAATATTCTAAAAGCGCTCGACTTCAAGGGCACGACATATCCCTCGAGGGCACGACGACTAAAGAGAATATTCTTGGGGATCTAAGCGGAACTTTTTGGAAGACATCGGAGGTGACACGTGGGAGCACGACAATAAAGACACGTGGAAATAACGCTTTTGGTCTGTCCAGGGCTCGATGATGGAAACCACGGTAAGGCCTCGATGGAAAAGTTGGTGTCTTGCCCTCGATGTCAGTCTTGAAGCTTGAGAACTGCAGAAATCGCCCAGAAAGCATGTGTTTTCGCATATTCCTCCCTTTTGGCCTAGATCTGCAATAAAGATGGGAATGAGAGCAAATTAGCAGTATCATGCCATAAATCAAGGTGATAATGAAAGGGAAAATACGCATAAAACTCACGTTATCAGGAGTCTGACAACCATAATATTTTTCTTTGCAGAGTTAAGAATTGTGGCCAAATAAGGGTTGAATTTGACTTCAAGAAGATTAGAGATATTCCTTTAAGGGATAAAACAACCCTTAAGTCTCTTGCAACTGCTTTGGGTGTTTCGAAGTCTTTTTTTATTTCAAATTGAAATCTGGAGAATTGAGGCACCACAGTAATACCATCAAACCAACACTAACAGAGGCAAACTGTATGCAAAGGGTTCGTCACTGTCTTTCAATGGTTGATCCAAACTCACTTCCAGCTACAAACTATTTCTATGACATGGAAAATGTGGTCCACATTGATGAAAAATAGTTTTAAACGACAAGGAATGTGCGGACGTACTACCTCCTAGCCGATGAAGATGAACCCGTAAGAATCATTAAGAGTACCAATTTCATTCCTAAACTTATGTTCCTTGCAGCTGTTGCTAGGCCTAGATTTGACTGTGATGGTAGTTGTACGTTTGATGGTAAGATAGGAGTGTTTCCACTAGGTACTGAGGTTGTTGCTATTAGGTCCAGCTCAAATAGGATTGCTGGAACATTAGAAGTGAAGCCAATTCCCAAAGTAGATAGGCAAGTGATTAGACAGTTCATAATTGAACATATTTTACCAGTCATTAAGGATAAATGGTTGAGGGATAGCCTCATGCAGCCAATTATCATCCAGCAGGATAATGCTAAAACAAATATACAGGAGGATAATCTTGATTTCCTAGCTGCAGTAGAGAGTGTAGGATTGAACATTAAACTGTTGTCTCAGCCACCAAATCACCCTGATTTAAATGTACTTGACTAAGGTTTTTTTAGAGCTATTCAATCTTTGCAAGAAAAGAAATGTCCAAATAACCTAAATCAATTGGTGGAAGCAGTGAAGAAAGCTTTTTTAGAGTTCTCTGATGTGAAGGCTAATAGCATTTTCATCACTTTACAATCATGCATGATTAAAATTATGAAAATTATGGGTTCCAATGCTTACAGAATCCCTCATATAAAGAAAGAACAGTTGGCTAGGTAAGGATTGCTTCCTTTTAGCTTGTCATGTGATCCAATACTGCTTGCAACTGTTGCTGCTCATCTTCCATAATTACCTTGTAAGACAGGGTGTTGTTTGTGCTATTTAGTAAATGTATTGTTGAATGTATTTTGACATTGAATTGTTTATTGTTATGCAGGAAATACAGTGGAAGATTGATTTATTCAATGGTTGGCAGATGGATTTTTGTATTGATTGCTAAATGGATTTGGTTAGTTTTTGGACAGGTTTAGATATGTAGTTTGTTAGTTTAGGTGGTGCCTCTACTAATTTGACTTATGATTTAAGTATTTAGGTAGGACTCATTGTAAATTCATGGAAAGTAGCATCTATTTGCTACTGTTAGTAATGGTGAGAGATGTCACATTACTAACAGTCAATATGAAAACTTAGTGTGCTCTACCTTAGAAGACTTGTGCAGAAAGATGGGTATTACATTTTGTCTATTAATATTTCCTTAAAAATGAAGTTGTTTTGTGACAATGTTTTGGAAAATGAAGTTTGCTTTGAATGTGCGCTTATGTTTGTGTGTAATGCATGGAGAGTCTTGGTTGGACTGACATTCACAGGTTTGTATTTTATTTTAATGCATAGAGGGTTATATATTGGTTGGTTTAGTCTTGTATGATTAATATTGTGTGCAATGTGCAAGGCTAGTTATGTTTTTAAGTAATGCATGGAGAGTTCTGTCTTGGTTGGACTGACATTCACAGGTTTGTGTTTTTTTTTAATGCATAGAGAGTTATATATTGGTTGGTTCTGTCTTGGATGATTAATATTGTGTGTAATGTGCAACGCTAGTTATGTTTTTGAGTAATGCATGGAGACTTATGGCCTAATTGGTTTGTATTTGATGATTATTATTGTGTGTAATGCATGGCTAGTTCTATTTTGTTTAGTCTGCAATTAATGATTATGTTTATGTGTAAAGCATGTAGAGTTCTATCTTCGTTGATGTCAAATTGAAGGTTTATGTTTCTTATTAATACATGGGAATGACAGTTATGGTTATGTAATGGAAAATCCTTATGTGAAACAATTGATTTAGGGTAGCAACAGTTATGGTTTATTTTGAATGGAGAGTTGTAGGGGTTGTCCAATGTTTGTCTGCAGTTGTTTGATAAGGGTAAGGGTTGCTTTTCAGAAATATTGCGCCTGTTGTGTGTTGTGCATTGTGAGG
This sequence comes from Viola odorata, assembly GCA_963691705.1. Classification (NCBI taxonomy): domain Eukaryota; kingdom Viridiplantae; phylum Streptophyta; class Magnoliopsida; order Malpighiales; family Violaceae; genus Viola; species Viola odorata. Next base: position 66,154,664 of record OY829537.1, on the reverse strand, counting down.
ATTGCATTTTCAAAATATACTAGCAACTGTTGGATAAGATTTGCCAAACATGTAGGCGTATTGAAAAAAGAGAGCAAGAGAAGGTGAGTATTGCAACTGCCATACTCAAAACAGACGTCTATTGCAACTGAAACACACTAGGACAACTTTTATACAACCTTTTTCGATTCCCAACCAGTTATGCGTCGTTTGACCATTGCACCACTTGAAGTGCAACCATTAATACACCTTTCTCTAACCCTAATTTCCTTCTATAAATGCCTCCCTTCTAAAGCAAAGAACTCCACACCACACAACCACAGTTTGCATTGTTCTGATTCATCTTCTTTGCAGGTCTGCCACCATGGAACGTGACACCAAGATTGCATACCTCAACTTTGTTGGTCTCGTCGCGACTCATCTCTAAGATGACATTGTCCAGTTGGAGCACAAGGCCCTCCAGACCAATCAAGACATCCAAGAGCTGACAAAGAGGTTGGAGGATGTGAAACAGGGGATGGACAACGTCCATGAGGATGAAGATCATGAGGGATTGGCCATAACTGTTATTGATGCCTACGGCAGGTCTATCAATCATCTGTCTCTTGCAATTGCTCATATGGAGAAAAAGAGAGATGTATATGATTTGGCACTAACTAGTATGAGGGTTGCTGCAGAGATAAATAGGTTTGCAGGCATTCCCACCTCTGATTAGTTAGGGTTTGTTGTTCAGCATGTATGTCTCTTTCCTTTCCCTAAACTCTACATCACATTGTTATGTAATGCGATGGTGAAATCAATAATAATTCTGTTTCTATTATGTTGTTTTAGCCATCTTTTAATTCTCTTATTTTGCATAATTTTTCCAGTCAAATTCAGGCAAGCATTATACAAATTTCCGGCAATATAAAGTTAAATTAATCCAACACAAAATCAATAAACAGAGCTGGTCGATATAAGTAAAAAACTAAACAATTATGTAGTGATTGCATCACTAGTTATAGTTTCAGAACATTACATCAAAGAGTAAAACCAAAACAGAGCCAATTATTGACAGAGTAACAGAGCACAGAGAAGCTCAATGATGTTCAGCCAATATGCAATCCAACTTATTTTATTCATAGTACAAAACAGAGCCATTTATTCACAAAGTAACAATGATCATATGAATGAGCCATGAATTGGCAAAACAAACAGTGAAGGTCAATGAAGAAGTTCAAAAAATATGCAAGCCAGTTATTCACCATTAATGAATCCATTAAATCACATAGTAACAATGAACAAAGAATGAGTAGAGAATTGGTTGAAGAAACATGAAAGTTTGAGGTTGTTCTGAAAATATACAAGCCATTTATTCACTATCATTGAAGAAACAGGGAAGTTGGAGTAACAATGAGCAAATAGAGAAGCGCAATGATGTTCAATAATTGAAGCCAGTTATGATCCATTGTTTATTCCAAACAAAACAATTAAACACAACATTCACATTACTAGTCTTAATCATCAATTCAGAGAATCAGAAATCAGTCCTTCATACTACAATCCAAAAATAACCACTTCTGTGGTTGAAATTTACAAACTTCCTATTTACAACCTTTCTAACAGAACCCAACATGTATCATTACAAACTTGCTATTTACAACCACATCACCTCATGTTCAGCAACAACGCAACATCACTAAACCTATGGCTTCTTCAATAAAAAGAGGGGAGTAAGAGACGCAACATTTCAATGAAGTGTGGTTTCCAGGTTGAGCCCGACAACCTAAACATACCTGCAATTGGGAGCTTGTTAAGGTCGAAATCCCTTTCTCCTTTATACTTGGCTGCCAACAATTTCTCCTCAACAGATGGTTCGTTCAAGTCAAAATCATGAATAACTTTCTTGGGTGTTGTACGTTGCCTGGACTTCAAACCCTTAAAATCCACAATTGCCTCCACAGTTGGCTCTGTCTCATCACCGGAGTCCTCCATAATTAGACCAGCATCATCGACGGTCTCTTCACCGATTCCAATGGATTCTGGAACCATCATGTTCATGAAATCATCAAATTGAACTATGGATTCGTATTTGAGAATCCTCCCAATAGTCGATGCTTTCCATGAGCCAATTCGACAAGGCATGAAGAACCCTAATTTTAAAGGGAGGTGACAAAGAAATAGTGACTGAAGATAGGTTTGAAATTGGATTGAAATCAACAGAATATATATGGGGTAGACAGTGATTGACGCCCCAAATCTCCATTTCCTACCCAAATTGATTTTCAATTTCCCTCTGAATTTTCGAATGAAATTTCAAAACTGTGGCTTGCAATCTAGTGAGTGAGAGATCAGAGAGATCGAGGGTGAAATGGTCAGAATTGAATGAAAGAAGCATTGGAAAGGGAGAATGACATAATTTGGACTGCGAAAGAATGTCTAAAACGACATTCTTTCGTGACCGGAGGGCTACACGTTAATTAATTCGAACTTCAGCGAACTATTTATTTGACAAAGTAGCCCCCTATTATACAATTAATAAAAAAATACTTAAAATATAAACTATTTTGTATCGATGGATGTGTCAAGATACAATTGGAGTTTATCCCTTCGTAATTAGATTATATTTTTTATTTTTATTTAAATAAATAACTATCAAATGAATATAAAGATAACACGTGTACTTTTTTGTATAAAAGCTTATAAAAATGTTTGCATCTTTAGCACTACTTTTAAAAAAACTGAGAAACTAAAGCAAGCCAAAAAATTTAGTCCCAGATTTAACAGCTTGGCATGAGTCAAATTGATTCAGTTCGGCTCTCACAAACCAATATCAAGTCCACTCCTGTGGAATAAATGCACAAGCACACAAATCCTTGCACCTAATTCGCAGCCCTCGAAAAATTAAGGTTAAACCGTTAAAGAATTTGAGCAACAGAGTAGAAAAAACATACATCATAATTCAAAGTCTTGGCCAATGTCACATACCGTTCCTTCGCCGCTACCCACGGGATCATATCTAGTAACATCATACAACTGAATGAACTAACCTTCAATCCAATTGCTGATAAAAAGGATATGTGAAAAGCATAATGATAGAAAAACTCCAACAAGTCTTTATCATCCATCAAATCAACAAACTTATAGAACCATAAAATTTTATAATCCAGTCCCATCATAGAATTATTCAGAAGCAAGCAATGACGGGAAACTTATTTCATTATCCGGGTCACTTTCATTCACAAGTCCCTGTTCAAATCACTGAATCTATTAGGATACTAACCACAAAGGATGTAAATGTAAGAGCAAAGGCCAGTGACTTCTTCGCCACACACGTAACAGGAATTGTGGCTTCACAAAAATCCAAAGCAAAGCAAATAAATTAAAAACAATGCATTAACTAACACGAAGGTAAGGCCCTACACTTCCCCGCATTTCAGCATCCGTTGGATTCTTAAACAAATGCCACCTACAAGAAGAAAGAACTTATTTTATTTTCAGTTGCATGATTTCTCAACAAAATATCCATATTCTGATTGACAGGCAGCTATACAATATTCATGAGACTGTCACAAGGTTCATAAGTGCAAAACAACTGTACGAGCAGTAGTTATCTAAAGCCTTGCTATGACAAAGATTCAACGCGTTACTAACCAGTTACACATCCCAAGTGTCAATAATCAAATATATGATGACCAAAAAGAATAAACAAGTGAGAAAAAATGCATATATAAAATAAGCAATGATTTATCAAAATGAAGAAAACATCCAGTGGAATCCATTTCATCTGCAAAGTAAGGCAAAGCCCTAATGTCAACTCTATTTACCAATCTAAATGCCAGAGCCACATGAGTTTTGGTTCTTCGTCACATATTCATTCAACTAAAAAATAGTTAGAACTAAGAACAGTGACTAACACCACAAACATAGAATCTAATTCAATATACCAGAAATTTTCACACTGACTAATGTCTTCGACAGTAACATTAATCCTAGCCCTACATTTTGCCCCAGCAACTATCTATGCCATATGCCATATCAAGTTACCAACTGCTATTCATTTTAACTTCTCTACCACCACAAACTGCCACCTATTTCAAAAGCAATCTCTCCTTTTTTTCCCCACAACAGATAGCACATTAAAATCGTTATCTAAACTTGCTCCTGGTTATAACCATTACACAGTGACCATCAGACTTGAAACCGCAACAGGGACGAAAACACCATATAAAACATAAGGAATGAAGAGTCCACCCTCTTCTCTGAAAGATTTCCCAGTGTATCAAAATATTAAGTTCTTGACAATTTCTTCATAAAAATATATATAAAAAAAGGAAGGCTTCCACTCAATCGAATGCTCTCCTGCTAAATTTCTAACAATTACATGACAGTACACACTAGAAAAAAATTCAAACATAAAATCACAAAGCTACCATTTTCCTCTCCAAAAACCTCCTTTCCAAATATCCAACTCCACCTCCACTAGCCTGATTATGATTCACAACAAATTTCTCAAACAGCCACTTCCTACATAAAGATCTAGAATGTTAAAAAGTGAAACTACAAGTTGTTAGTAGATGCAGCTGTTAATTCCCATCAGCATGATTAGACCTGCAACTCAGCAATCACATTCTTCAATTGGCCTCATAGCATATGGTCACAAACACAGGAATTTGGCTTGATAGCATTTCAGTGATAAAACTCTCTTCCTTATACTTTAAAGATGAGTTTTTCTCCTCTAGAACTTGCCCCACAATGATTTATTTTTTGGCCGGCATGACACAAATAGCTGAATCAATTGTTTGATACTCAAATTGAGACCCAAAAAGTGACCATGAACTGTTATAATATACTAATCCCATGAACAAAATTAAATACATAGTTAACCAGTCTTAAGAGAGTTGGAAATGAAAGACAGCTTCATTAGAGTAAAAAAAAAAAGGGATCAAGGTACTAGACCTTTCCCATTAATTTAATTCCAGATATCGAATTTTACCACTCTTGCATTGATCTATGACTTTCCACTGCGTTAACCATAATATTGTAAACCTATGAAAAGCAAACTCTGATTATTAACTAAATGGTCTTACAGTGACAAAAGAGACAAACATGTTAGTGTCTGCAAAATCTCCTTTTCAGCTTACTTAATAGTACAACTATAGATGCTAGTCTTAAATGAGAGAATCAGTGGCAGGATTCAAGAGTGGGGGTCTTTGTAGGAATGGTATCATTAGGACATTTTGCCTTTATTCTAGATTGTCTTTAATAGTGTTGGGTGCTGAATCAAGGCGTAATGACAATAGACTTGACATGGAAGAAAGCCCCAGAATGAGTGATTGTAGAGGACAACTTGGCCACTCACAAGGGAGAACACTCCTCCGTCAATTTAGCCAAACATTTGCCAGGAAGTGTAAAATAATTCTTGCCAGAAACTGAGAAGATCCAATTAAAGAAAGAAGGGACCAGAAACTTTTTTATTCCATTGAAACAATTTTATGATAGTAAGTAATCAATGCCAAAGTGACTCAAACACTCATCTGTGGTTCTGTTGTCATAAGCATAAAATAAATTATTTTTTTTGCAGAAAAAGGCCTCAAGCTCCCAATAATAGCCATTACAAAGAAAACCACAATAAAAAAATCTATGTCCTTAACAATTCAGAAACTTTGAGGAACTTGTAGCTGAAAGGGAAATTTGCACGAAAGATAAAAAAATCCATTCCTAACATGGTATGAATCCCATAGGGCAGCTATGAAATTCTAGTTCTCATGATAAACCTCACACCTCTTACACCTTATGAAAATCAAGATCTTATTTGTTCAAAATTCCCAACATCTAATACAAGATCCCTAAGTAATGACTAATGAACCCTGGCACATGATGATGACATAAAACATGCTACTAAAGTATGCAAAACACCATGGTTTATTCCTAGTCTCATTTTGATTAGCACTACCAAATCTAGGTAGAAAACACTGTGAATCTGGGAAAACATTATGTTAAATGATGACATGATGGTTCTCTGTTCAGCGCATTGATATTAATTTCCATATCCTCAAAGAACACAATTTACCAATCCATAGCAATAACAGCAGCTTAAGTATCACTTGTACTTTGACAAACTTTAAATAGAAAATGTGCAGTATGCCAATGCCAAATGAACACTTAATGATTTTGACTACACTTCTGGCATATACATATCCTACTCACCCAAAAATCTTGAGAAACAGCATTGCAAAATACCACCTACATGTTAATCCAGTATGTAACCTTTGATAAATCCATTTGTATCATCAGATTAAGCAAGAGGCCTTTCTAGTGTTTACCACCAAAACTCCAGACACCCATGGATATCATTTATAAAAGGAACATAAGGATTCTACCCAAGTGGTCAAGACCATTGAATATATAATCAACCAAACACGACACATAACCTCATATTGAAATTGTAAACAAAAGGTCAATATATCCAACTAGCAACATCATTATTTTAATTCATCTCAAGCATTATAAACCACAGGCTTCTTTCCTGTAGCGGTTCCTATCTCCAAGCTAAATCCTCTTCTCCCTATGTCTACTTACCAACAACAAAAATTCCTCAACAGGATTTAGAATCCTTAAACTAATTGAAATCAAGGATTTTGATGGAACACACCAATCCTATACTACTATTGTGGTAGACTAAGCCAAGATAGTAGACCAGACCCAAAGACCATAAAAAAGATGATCTTTTAACCACCATAACCAATAGCAATTCGTTTAACTTTTGCATTTCAAATATGGAAAAATAGAATCAAACAAATCCAAAATTACCTAAGAACAATCCAAGCAGAGAAGAGGTGAAGCATTCATTCAGACTCAGCTTCCTCCACTTTTGGACCTTATTAAGAGAAAAAAGAATAAAAAAAACAACCCATTAAAACAATCAATACAAACAAAAGTAGAATGAAGTAAGAACCCCCAATTTCTCTAAATGTACCGTGGAGAGATGGAGGGCGATGGTCTTTGCCCCATCCGATGCCGCGGGTGGACTCAAGGTACTGGGTTACAAGGTGTCGACATTTTTGAAGATGGTTAATACCTTCGACGCGGTAGCACCACTTTAGGCGTTCCCTCATGATCTTGGCTTTCTCAATGTTGATCCATTTCTCCCTCACCAAGTGCTCCCTCATCTCCAACATCGCAACCGGATCCTTGTACGGATTCGCTGGATCGAAGTCATCTGGCGGCAGCTCCTCGAACTCCGGCACTCCCTTCTTCCTCCCCATTTTCTCTTCTTTTCGCTTCGGCTACTCAGTCCTCGTCCTCACTGTTCAGCTACGGCAAATGAAATGGCGGATTTGGATTGGGATTTTTGCAAAGCCTTAGTTTTGTTTGGATTGGGCTATATAATGTTGGGCCCTGTGGAGTGAGCGGGTCCTCGCCTGTTTTGTTTCCTCCGCTAATCATGGATAGAAATTGCAAAGTTTGAGGGGTGGTTCGGTTTAATTTTGAGAGTAGAACTAGATCATACCGTAAATTTTTGGTTCTGGTGCTAGAACTGGACCGAACCGAAAATTTTCGGTTCTAGTTGGGATAGAATCAGATCGAATCGAACGGTTCGGTTCAGTTTGGTTCAGTTCCCGGTTTTTTTATTTTTAAATTTTTTTTAAACGACGTCGTTTACGGGTTAAACACACTGTTTTGGTTCTTTCACAAAACAACGTCGTTTTGGTGTTTGATCAAAATGACGTCATTTAGTTGTTAAACACACAATTTTGGTTTTTTTTTTAAAATAATGCTTTGATTTACCAATTTATAAATGATAGCCTAATATTATAAACATATTTTAGTATGATAAATATTTAAATTTTATGATACAAAATATATAAAAATTTAAACTGACTAAATATTAATAAAAATAAGTATTAATATATTGAAATGTAATGAATATGTTTAACAATTATCTAGTCAAGAAGTATCATGCTTCATATCGAGCCTAACATATACACATGAAGAATTTTCAAGTATAATCATGCTTCATACGAATATAAAATTAGATCACTTACATTTAAAGCATCAAAAATATCCTTACATAATAAAATAGTTAATTAGTTATACTCATGTACTTCGTAACACATTAATACAATTTAAATTTAAATCCTAAACCTATAAACAATTAACTGAAGTAAATAATGATATTGAAATATAGATACCATAAATATAAATCATAAGTGTCCATTAACCATTATGCAAATTCATTATTTTAGTTGTCATCTAATTAGTAATTACATTTTTTTTATGACAATTGACATCATTCTTTCTTACAACAAACAAAAAGATTTTAACAATAACTGCAAAGTTGAAATTTTATTTCAAATGTATTCATTAAATTAAAACTGAAATGGAAAAAAGAAAAAAAACTAATTAACAATAACTTTTCATATTCTCTTCCACTCTTGTGTGTTTAAAATTAGATCCGAATTTTTGATGAATTTGCTAGTTTTTTTATTTAATGTGTTTTTTATTAGTGCATAATGTTGAGGTGTTAAAAAAGGAAAATAATTAAATAGATTAATGTTAGTTTTTATTTTTGCGTTGTTTAGTAATTAATTATAGAAATGAGTTAGTTTGATTGTCAATTATGTTTGAGTAAAAGAAATTATTTGTTTTATTAATTTTCTAAATGAATAAATTAAGGATTATTTCAAATGTGCAAAGCCCAGCCCAACTACTGAAGGAAAAAAGAAAGAAATTTGAGGGGAAGGGGATTCCCTTTAGAAAGGGAAGCAAAGTTTTAACCATTGAAGTAAAGCTGAACTTTGATAATTAATGCATATATACATCAATAAAAAAAATCGATTCAAACGGTTTTACGGGTTTTATATTCAAGAGACCCGAACCGAACCGGTAATTTTCGGTTCTAGTGGGATAGAACCGGACCGAACCGGAAAGTTACGGTTCGGGCCAAGTTTATCCAGTTCTGGTTCGGCCCGGTTTTCTTACACTTCTAGTACTTGGCCTAATTGAATTTTCAGTTCGGGTACTTTTTTTTTTAGTTCGGTTCAGGTTATTGAATTTTTAGTTCGATTTAATCGGGTACTTGTTTGACCACGTACCCAATAAAATCAATTCGATTCAGTCCGGTCAATCGGTTCAATGAAATTATATTTTTCAAGTCATAAAACTGATGTTTTTCGGTTCATAAAATAAAAATTAATTTGATTGATTCTTGAAATCGAAACTTTTATTACAAAATTAAATCGAAAGAATGAGAAATATAATGCAACTAAGATTGAGAGACGTTAGAGAGAAAGATATGGTGTCTAAAATGTGTTGTAGATACAAAAATGAGAGAAAAAAAGACAAATAAAAATATTTGTTGATAAATTAAAAAAATATTAAGAATGAATTGCTTATTTTGTGACTTCAATATAATTGTATTGCACTTCCTTTTGATTTTAGATTTAATCAATCTAGGGTTAGACTGATTTTAGCAAGTCTCATTCTTTTTTCCTACGACAACCCTTTCCTGGGCCATTTACGGGCCATTTACTGGCCAAGAACATCAAAGTAGACAGCTAGCCATGAGAAGCTAATGAGAAAGGTTAATTTGACTTAGACCCGATTGACAACTGAGGATCCTTAGGTTAGGAGTTATCTTCCCCTAGTCAATAATCAATCAATTTTAGTAAACCCTTTAACCAACAAGGTGCTAGTTGATTAGGATCCATTTCTAAGCGTACTTGAGGTGATTTTGATACAGGAGGGAAGCAAGGGTTCTAAGCGTACCTGAGTCCTATAGCAACTTTATAGATTGAAGATGAATAAACTTGCATCGATGCTACTTATGAATCATAACTTGTTAAGCTTCTACTAGGAATCTTTTACTTGATTGTTCATTCTTGATCTGTTTCTTGACCAAGAATAATATTCTTGGCCTGGATTTTATACTCGCTTTAATTACTTTTCATAGTTTTAAATACAACCCCCCCAATTTCACCTAAGTGTTAAAATTGGTCTTTTCAAATATTTACAAAAATCATATTCTTGCTCTCTATGGATAAACCTCTTGCTAGGGGTGTTCATCGGAATTTCAGTTTCGGTTAACCGAAATTCCGAAATTGAAATTTTGGTTGTTCGGAAGCAAAAGTTCAGAATTGAAAAGTTCGGTTTCAGAAATTCCGAAACCGAACTTTAATTCGGATCGGAACGGAAGTGGCCAAGTAAAATTTCGATTCGAAATTTTGCTTACCCATATAAGGGTTTTTATTTTTATTTCCCTTTCATTTTTAATTCGGATCGGAAACTCGTTGCTTTCCTTTCCCTTTCATTATCTCTTCCTCTCAAATCTCTGCTTCCCCCTCATTCCTCACCTCCCTCTTTCTTCCAACTTTTTTCTTTTTAATTTCATCAATCCCTTTCATCTCCTTGTTCTATTCTTTCCATATCTATTGCTATGTCGAGAGTGGTTGTGCAGATCGGGTGCCGGTGGTTGAGAGGGTGAGGGTCGGTGGCGGTGATGGGTTGCAGCGATTTTGTTTCATTTTTTAATTTGAAGATAAGGGTCATTGGATTGGTTGCTGGAAATAGGAAAGGTAAGTTCTTTCAATCCTCAAAAATGATTGGTCATCGCAAGATGCTCTTTTGATATTTCAATTGGTATTTCTGGGTTCTTTTTACATAACCCTAAGTTTGAGTACTACTAATGTGTATCTCAAGATATATATAACGTACAAGATAGTTTTGTTGGCATATTTAGTATTAGGAAGGTACTTTTCTTATTTTTTTTAATAAATACTAGGAAGATGAGAAAATTACAATTTTTTACCAAGTTATATTTCGACTAATACTGCGTTTAAGAAAGAGAACCTCGCAAAATAATTTAGAGATCTTCACGTTTGCCACAAGTATATACTTTCTAAAAGAATTTTTTTAGGCTTAATAACCTTATGGGTTCTTATGTTTGTCCTTAGAGGTTTTTATGTTTTTAATTGCATCGTACATATCCATACGTTTGTCCAACTTGACCCTAGGGTTCCTCTAGTCAAAATCAAACATTTACTTATTTTTTGAAAATTCCAAACACAATTTTTGTAAAGGGTAGTGTTGATGTGGACGAATCCTAAGAAGAAAATATTTTTTCTTCCAGCCAATGGGCCCTAGATTGCCATGTCAACAAATAGGGGCATTAATATATGTGGGCCCAACATTTGAAGATGCTTTGTCTGTTTGGGAAAATGATTTCCCCTATTTTTTGGTGTTTGATGTTGAAAAATAAGTTGAGTCAAAGAAAATGATTTCTTGATCAAAGGAAAATGATAGGCAAAGTGTTGGAAAATAGACACCCCTAAAAAATGAGAGGAGAACATTTTCTAGAGCCATTGTTGCAACTTTCTTCTTCTCTCTCCCAATTAATTTCTTTTCTTAAATAAATTCCATGAATTTATTTATTAATATAATAAATAAAATAAATAAAAAATTACAAAATATAATCTTCATTTTAATGTGAGTAATTTTATATCCACTTTTTAATTTTATTTAATCGTTTATAAATAGGTTTATACTTCTTTATGGGTCATTTAAGGTTTGCTTCTTCAAGGCATAAACCAGATTATGCATTTTGGACCATTCAAAGTTATATAAATATATTTTGAATTAATTTATAAGTTTTATAACTATTTACAAATTTATTATTCTATGACTCACTAACACTGACGCAAACACCAACACTGACACTACGACGCGCAAAAATTGAAATCACAGGACACGAGCATGACATATCTATGTGTACATATTTTTTTTAAAAAATCTAAATTATATGTGGGGGGAAATTAGGAAATTATTATTAATATCATTCAAATCAATATAAAAAAAGTGAGTTTCACCTATAAATTGGACACAGGAGGTGGTGAGTCTGACATTTTTTGTGTCGGTATCAAAAATAAATCTGACGCAAGATACAACGAAAAAAATGAAGTTTTTATGTTATATCATTAATATACAAATACATATATAAAATCAAATCATTTAAGTTATCATAATCTTAAATATATGCTCACTCTAAAGATTTATATGAAATGTCCATAAATTTTTCCTCTTAAATTACCAAAGAAATAATATATGAGTAGTGCTAGAGATACTAACACTTTTACTAAATTTTTATCGAAAAGTACACATGTCATCTTCACATTCACTCGACAATTTTTTTAAAATAATAATAAAACCTAATTAGGAAGGGATAAACAACAATCATATCTTGACACATCAGTTAATACAACTTTGTTAATAAAATAGTTAGTATCTCAAGCATTATTCATAGTATATTATATAAAATATGGGAAAATAACTTCTTATTACTTTTCCACTGCATCCAAACACTAGAAAATATTTTCCACCTAAACAAACAAACAACTAAAAATAACCTATTTTCTAGGAAAACAAATGCCATAGAAAATAATTTCTTCGGACAAATTATTTTCCCAAAACAAACGGGGCATGATATAAGACGTGGCAATTAAGAAGAGTACAAAAATATATGCTCACTCTAAAGATTTATATGAAATGTCCATAATTTTTTCCTCTTAAATTACCAAAGAAATAATAAATGAGTAGTGCTAGAGATACTAACACTTTTACTAATTTTTTACCGAAAAGTATGCATGTCATCTTCACATTCACTCCACAATTTTTTTTAAATAATAATAAAACCTAATTAGGAAGGGATAAACAACAATCATATCTTAACACATCAGTTAATACAACTTTGTTAATAAAATAGTTAGTATCTCAAGCATTATTTATAGTATATTATATAAAATATGGGAAAATAACTTCTTATTACTTTTCCACTGCATCCAAACACTAGAAAATATTTTCCAACTAAACAAACAAACAACGAAAAATAACCTATTTTCTAGGAAAACAAATGCCATAGAAAATAACGGGGCATGATATAAGAAGTGGCAATTAAGAAGAGTACAAAAATATATATTTTTGATACGGTAGTGCTAATGTGGATGACCCTAAGAGAGAATATTTTTTTATTCCAACCATAGGGCCCTACATTGCCACATCAGCAAATAGTGGCACTAACACGTCGGCTTGACATCTAGAGACTCATCATCATCTCCTCCACTCCTTCTCCTTCCCTCATCCACCAATAGTCACTTTTTTCTGACCTCTTTAACAAAATCTTGAACAAAATCTACTTCATGCTTGAAGATTGCATCAAGTAAAGAATGAAGCAGAATGTACATGCTTTGGTAATTAACTAAAGAGAATGACATGCTAATAAGAATATTTTTTTTCCATTAACAAGAACATTTGTTATGCGTTGGACTATGTACTTTCAATTCAATGACTGAAAAGACTACACTAGTTAAAGCTCAAGAATGAAAGGAACAAAAACCCAAGAAAATAAAGGGATTCATAGATTAAGCAGTTAAGTGAAAGAAAATTATGCACTAGTCTCAAAAAACCAAACCGTCCATATTTGCAACTTCTCTAAAAGGAGACCTCCAACCACTCAGTCTATTCAAATCTTCTTTAAATCCCTGTTCATCCTGAGCAAATGCTTCTGCAAAAGGTTCAGATGCTTAAACACCGAAGAAAACCGGCTTAACAAAATGCCCACCCATTTCCTCTGCTCCATGATTAGTACCATTTCGTCAAGGCGCCATCTTGAAGAAGAGTAGTCCTTGGAAAAAAATGACGATTGACACTTTGGATTCCCAGATTGTAGTCTGTATTTTGAGCTCTATCATTTCTCCTCTCTCTATCTCAATGTCGTCGATGAAGGTGTGGAATCCTACCTACTACAACGTCATGTAAAGATGGCTTATGAAGCCTTTCCGGGTTAGGTAGCTATGGTGTTTTGAAAAAAAATTAAAACTGGACTTTTAGTGGATGAGGCGAGGAGGATGAGTGAAGGAAGAAGATGATGAGTTCTTAGCAAAGGTCAAATTCCAGTTATGATTCATAAACTTTGATCGTTGATTCAAGAGTTTTCATTTCTGACTAATAAGGAACATATAGGAATCTAGTTCATTTAGACTTCCTACTCTCCTCCTATATCAAGTCACTTCAAGAGGCACTCTATTAAGGACCCTAATCACCTAGCAACCCTAAAGTTCACTTACAGGATTTAACTAGTTGGCTGATAAAATGTAGGGAGAGACTTCCCTTAACCAAGGGAATGGTTCACTTGCCCCTTTAAACAAAATTGTTCTTTCTCGCTAGTCTCAAAGCACAAATCCTATACTGATTTCGATCTAGTGATTACTGTATCCTTTTAACCACGTAAACCTAAAGTTTTCAAGAATAACATTAATCATTCATATTGGAAAGAAATTAAAGAAGAAGAAATACAAGTGCAGAAATTAATAAGAACATTTAGATCTCACAAATGAAATGAATCATAACATTAAGTTTCCTTTACTAGGAATAAAAATGTTTAGCTAGAAATAAATGACATAATTAAAATTAAGGAAGATGAACTCCTCCTCCCTTGTCTTCATAAGGAGGAAGACGAAGAGAGGAAAGAAAAAAAAGGTTTTAAAGTTAAAAACTAATATTATTCGAAATTTAGAAGTCTAAATATATTAAAAGATTAATAGATGGTTCCTAAATGATGAAACAAGGAAAGCTTAAGTAGTGAAACTCTCAATAATTATCTATAAAGATAAAATCCTAAATTTGAAACATGAAACTGTATCTTATCCTCTAGCATCTTACAAATGACAGGAGATATAGTCAATCAGGACTTTAAAAAGATCCTTCGTGTGCTCTTCTTTCAATTTACGTCATAGGTGATGCAGATTCGACCTCATCACATGCGCACGCCGTGCCATTACCACCTAGCGGCCCAATGACTCAGGCCAAAGGTAAGGAGCTGCAAGGGAGACTCTCACAACTTCTTTACAAGGAGCTTGAGTGAGAGACAACCATCGAGGAGGCCATTCTGTGCGAGAAGGTCCCGAGGCTCATTACCGTACTGCAGGCCGCGCCAGCCGCACCAGGTGACTATGTCCGAGCCATTTCGGACCAGTGACGTTCAGCCCAGACGATGATGAGTGTTGTCATATTTATGGAGGTGTTTTCGAATGCTGGACCAAGTTTGAAGACATTCACACGAGTAGATTGCAAGATGGCCCAGAAGGACATTATCACATGCATTTTGCGCATCTAACGACTTGCGATTTAGGGTTTTGGCCCAATCTGTGGCCCAATCGTGTGAAGACTTATTTAGTGATTTAAAAAACTTTTATTTTAATTATTAATTAGTTTGTTTAATTAAGTAGAATAATTAGTCGAGTAGAATTCCCAATTCTACTATGAGTAGGACTAAGTGTTTACTATTTATATAGTCGATTTGGCTCATTGTAAAGGGAGCGATTATTTTGATAAAATTAAGACTATGTATTTGAGAGTGTTTACTCTGATTGTTCATGCGTGACTCGTGTTTCTTCTTGAGTCTGAACGCTCGAGTCATTTGCAAGTAAAACCCAACAGTTCATTCCTTATTCATTTTCCCTAGGTTGATATTCACAAGTTGAATATAGGTCTAGAACTCAATCAAGAACCTCCCCTGAATCTATTAGGTTGATTAGCACGCGTTGCTAATAGGTCTAAGCTCGTCTTGTTGAGCTCTATCTTTCGCAATCAAAATCCTTCTCTTTGAACACGATCAAAACATGGTTAGTGCGACCCTAGGCAACTAGGATCGTATCAGTTGGTAGCGGAGTAAAGGCGTTCAAAGGTTGGTAAGTTATCTTTTATCGTTTTCAAGTTTTCTTTGTCGAGGTTGGTTTCCTTCTACCCCGTTCTAAACCAATATCCTTGCGTGCTTATTTGTTAGTTTGTTTTTCATCTTGTGTCGAGCTAGGGTTTTAGCTCAAGTATGTATGTCTTCAAACAAATTGCGAGTTTGCAATTTTTTTGAGTTGTCTATTTAAATTCTGCCATAAAAAGTCACAAAAACACAAAAAGAGTCTTGTTTTTAGTTTGTTAAAAATTGTGTTCTATAGGATACAAAAAGATACAAAGTATTTGCACTACAAAACAGAAGACAGAAGTTTATTTTATGATCAGGATCAAAATTTGGCACGAAAACACAATCGCACCTAACTCACTAATCGTGAGCCAATTTGAGTTTTCTAAGTCTGTTTGAGCTTTCCTTGATTCCTAACATTATCTTCTACTCCAGTTTAATATTTTCTTAGTTGATTGCTTTTGCAACTAACCAAGTATTGAGCATCAAATTATTTTTTGAAGCTAGTTGTCTTTGTGTGTCTTCTTGGAAGCTTTCATTGAAACTCTTGAGTCACTAATCGTTTGTGTAGGGACATTGTAGAGACGTTGAGTGATTTGGTGAGATTATTTAATAGAATAAACATGAGAGTAAACACATGAGGGAGTGCAAGGATTAGTGCAATTTTACGTTATTTGTTCGTGTTGTGAATTTTAGGAAAATACAGGAATGTCGGACCACTCGTCAGAAGAAATTATCACACTTCTCAAGCATCTTAATACTCGGTTTGACGAGATGGATGAGTGGAGGAAAGTAGTATCGACTGATTTGAGGGATATATCTAGGAAGCAGAAGCAAAGTGTGCCCCATTGGACGCTATGTCCAACATCTTAATCAGAGAAACACCTCTAGTTCTCACATGTATGATATCCCACGACAAGAGGATGACAATAAGGGATTGTTTAGAGGATTGCCCGGAGGATATGGGGGCGGAGAGTATGAAGTGCTGAGATGCATTGATACGAGCATGAACCCATTTGATATGAGGGTAAGACCGTCTGTGCCCTAATGCGTTGCCAAGGACAGACCACCCGCTTGGCCAAGCTTCCCTGCGACCAAAATAGCATGCTCATGGTCTCAGTCATGGGCCATGAGACAGACCATGAAAGCTTGGTGTGATGCTCATGGTCTCATTCATGGTCCATGAGACAGACCATGAAAGCTTGGCGTGATCACACCAAGCCCTAGGCGTGACCACACCCAAAACAGAAGCTGAAACTTGCATGCTCATGGTCTCAGTCATGGGCCATGAGACAGACCATGAAGTGTGGGTAGCCTTGAGTTTTTAAGTGACTTGTAGTTCACTTGAAGTGTGTGAAGACCATGAAGACTATGTAATAAGTACCTAGTATAAATAGATAGAGATGTACTCATTTTAGGGGCCCTTTGAATTTGAGAATAAACTCTTTGAAGGTCATTTATGTTAGGTTAGTGTACAGGTTCTTAAAACCTTTATCTTCATCTTCATCATACAACCGGGTTGTACTAGCAAGACTAGGGATGGTCGGTTTTGATTAAGAGATCCTTCTCTACTTGTGACAAGGTTGCCTAAACTAGATTTAGGAGGGTTTGTCGTGTATTGTGAGTTCGATTATTGTTATCATCAATATATCTCAACCTATCATCCATATTTCTGCTTCACTTATCACTCCATTATCCATCTATTTCATCCATCATTTCATCTAATCATCCATGGGTACCATCCTCTCATAGAGGACTAGATCCTACATTCATCATTCTGCCAAGCTTCTCCATTTCGCATCCAAGATCTTATCACGCATGAATGAGAAGAGGGCTACCGAGGCAGACCAAGCGTGCGCACCTCAGTGCAAACCTCACTTACGCGTTGCGGTGGCTGAGCGCCAAGCGCCTCCTACGCGTTGGGTCGAGGAACGCGAGTTTGAGGATTTTGCCTATGAGAGGTGAGACAGAGCTGACGAAAGGCTTCCTAGGTTTGAGGAGAGGGTTTGATAACAATAGACGTAACGTCAGGGGAATTTTTGTCCTTACACCTCACAATTAGGGATGAAAGGCTGTTGTCCCTACCGGGCGGACAACCTCGAGGCTATCGCCTCTCGCGGGACGATGAGCGTTGGGATGGTCGACATCAGCGGGGGGGGGGGGGGGGGGGGGGGGGGGGGGGTTTCTCACACGGTTATCTAGCCACGCGCACGACGTTATCCCATCCCAGGCAAGGCATGACGTCTCTTGAGGAACGTGGGCGTTATCTCGCCTAGATAACGCCCACCCCCAGGTATAACGCAACGATAGCATACTTCACTAACGGAGAATTCCAGCCACCTGTCAGACCCGTTATCACTCCTGAATAACGTGATTCTCCCAGAAAATATTCAATATTCCGCCTATAAATACTCCCATGATTAAGGAAGAAGGTAAGCCTAAGATCGTTGGCCAAAGCTCTGCTATTTTCACTACCCATACTGACTTAAGCATCGGAGTGTTCACGCCGGAGACCCCCTCCGGCGCTTTGCAGGTACATCGGACGATAGTGAACAGTGAACCTAGGAAGTCATCTTCCCTATCTGCCCTTCAGTAGAAACCCGAATCTTATCAAATTGGTGCTTTCATTGAGAGTTTTGGTTCTATTAAGTGAGCGTGCAAATAGCCAAGCTCAGTGTTTCTTGAAGATCGAGGAATCATGGCTTCAGATTCAGATGTTACACTGTCCCAATCTTTTAGTCTTCCTTTCGCTACCCGTAAGGCGCTTTTTCCGTTTGCCACTTCTGGCGTTTCTACCATGACGCAGGAAATTCCCCAAGGAACGTCAGATCTCTCCTTTGGACAAACAACGGGAATACCCATTTCCCAGATGTATAGTTCCTCTTCTCAAATGGCAGGACCTAGTTATTCCACTCACCTTGCAGGGGGGTTCGCGATGGATAGTGCAGGCAATCCTCTCGTTAATTCAATATCAGCTCTTCATGCTCAGCTAGACCACCTGACTGAGTTAGCTGCAGGATTCACGCCCCATGTTTCAGGACCTAGCGTTCCTTCTCAGATAGTTTTTACTCCTCCTATTGTCACCGATCGACCGTTATCACCTCAACAATCTAGGGGCATTCCGTTAACCTTACCTGCGACATCGATCCCTGTCAGTTTCATGCAACTCGTGCATAGACACGTCGAACCTTCTGCGTAGTACGCGAAAGAAATCCCTGTTTCCAAAGGGGAACGAGGGCATGGCGAGTACAGAGATCATTGGGATGACAAGCGAGATGAGACATTCAGAGACCCATCTCCTAGACACAGTGAGAGGTCGAGTAGTAGAAGACATCGAACCCGAACACCCAGGAGTCGCAGTCGATCTCCCAGGCGGCATCACGAGCATGACCCACGAGACCAAAGGCATCATGGAGAAGTTTCTCCTCCCGTCGACCTCATGGGATTCCCGATGATGTCACCCGTTCAACTACCGCATAAGACATCACAAGGTCAGCCGACACGTAAAACTTCCTGCAGAATCGTATGATGGCACAAAGGATCCTATCTCCCACCTCAATAAAGTGAAAGATTTTGTACAGTTTCAAACCCATAGTGTTATGTCAGATCTTTGTCATGACACTGTCGGGTGTAGCGCGTCTCTAGTTTGAGGGACTCCCAGTAGGGTCTATTGATAGTTTTTCTCAGTTGGAAACTAAGTTCCGGAGCTGATTTAGCACGGCTGTCCCTATCAAGAAATCTGCGGCAGCATTATTCGATATCCATCAAAAACCGCAGGAATCCTTGAAGGATTTCCTGGGCCGCTTTGATCTTGAGATGTCATTAACACCAGGTGTTACCATCGATTTCGCTGTGGAAGCCTTAAAGCGCAATTGTTCTTATGGGAAGTTATGAGACACATTAATGGTGGACCTCCCACCGAATTTAGATGCGCTGAGACTGAAAGCTCATAATTATGCGAGGATGGAGGAGGAGGAAAATAGAGAGAGAATTCAGAACATGCCCCAAGACACACATCCCACTCCTAACGCTCATACCAACGCGACTCCAGATACCTGGCCAAGCGATGACTATGGCCAGCGAAAAGATCACATCCCTAGGGCCTCAAATCGGCAGAGGGGCAATTTTTCAAAAGGGAGACCTGGCAATTCTCCTACCAGAAGACAAGCGGATCCACCAAAGGGCCGAATATACGACCCTGACCTTCCTTCCCTCATACTTTTGAGAGTGGAAATTTTAGCGATCGTCCAGCAATGGAACCTACCCATCCGTTATCCGGCTCCTATGAAACCAGGAGTAACCATGAGAGGAAGGGAAAATGATTTTTGTAAGTTCCACAAAGTCAAAGGGCACTCTACAGATGTATGTAGAGTATTAAAGCTAGCGATAGAGTATTTGGTTGAAGAAGGTTACCTCAGAGAGTTCGCCACTAAAACGAGGGAAGAAGCTAGAAGCAACTCGACAGGTAAAATGCCGGATAGCAAACAAGCACCCCCGCATCCCCCGAGAAACGATGACATCCCTGGTGGGAGAATGAGAGAGACGTTAACAGTTCATGACGACGACGTTCCCATGATCAATATTATCGTGGGTGGAACGTCGTATCTTGATGAATCTGTGCAGCTAACGCCCAGCCCAGGAGGGAAGCGTAAACGAGAGAGCACGTTGGTAAAAAGTTAGGCGATAAGTGCTTTGGACCGGATGGTATTGTCCTTCTCGAAGGAAGACGAGAAAGGAGTTATTTTCCCACACAACGACACATTAGTGGTTACACCTGTCATTGGCAATCATGGAGTCAGGAGAACCCTTATTGATAACGGGAGCTCGTAAATCTGTTCTCACTAGAGGCATACAATCTCATGAAGCGTCCTGGCAGCAATCTAACGCCTTGCAAAAAACCAATAATCGGAGTTGATGGGGTCCCAATCCCCGTGACGGGAGTCACATCGCTACCAGTATACTTTAGGGAGGATATGTCCAAACGGTCGGAGGAGTTATTGTTCTTGGTTGTATACCTAACACTGCCCTATAACGCTATACTCAGGCGACCGTTCCTCAACCGCTTTGGGGTAGTAATATCTCAAAAGCACTTAAAGATGAAATATCCCTCCTGGAATGGAGTAGTCTCGATTAAAGGCGACTAGAAGCTAGCCGCCGAATGTTATTTGCTCATGACCCAGAAGAGCTATGACCGCTACGTATGCGTAGCGGATGATCCCTTCAAAGAAAAAGAGGAAAAACTCACCCAACCGGTGGACAAGATGGTGCTAGTTCCCGTTACCGGAGTCGAGGAAGTGAACTTCCTAGTCTGCGAAAAGTTAAGCCCAGAGGAGAGCGCGCAGTTAGCTCGATTATTAAACAAGTGCAAGGGAGAATTCGCGTGGAAGCCTGCGGATATGCCTAGAATTTCGCGAGAAGTTGCGGAACATCGACTAAATGTCGACCCTAATGCTAAGCCTGTTCAGCAAAAATGGTGAGCCTTCTCTGCATAAAAAGTGCTAGCCATTGAGAAAGAAATATTGAAACTCATGGATGCCGGTTTCATCTGAGAAGTTCAGTGCCCGACGTGGTTGGCTAACCCCGTCCTAGTTCCAAAACCTAACGGAGATTGGCGCATGTGTATTGATTTTACCGACCTGAATGACGCTTGTCCCAAAGATTGCTACCCCCTTCCCCGAATCGATCAATTGGTCGATCAAACAGCTGGGTATGCCTACCTGAGCTCATTAGATGCCAATTCTAGATATCACCAAATTCCCATGGCCGTTGAAGATGAAGAAAAGACTGCCTTCATCACTCTGAAGGCTACTTATTGCTATACGGCAATGCCGTTAGGATTGAAAAATACTGGGGCAACCTTCCAGCGCATGGCAAATAAAGTCTTTGAGAGGCAGATTGGAAAGAATGTAGAGGCCTACGTGGATGATATATTAATCAAAAGTCGAAGCTTCAAGGACCACTTAGCTGACTTAGAAGAAGTCTTCAGTGTGACGAAAGAATACAAGATGAAGCTGAATCCCCGTAAATGCATGTTTGCGTTCCAAACGGGAAAATTCTTAGGCTACGTGGTTAGTCAGAAAGGCATCCAACCTAACCCTTCGAAAGTGAAGGCTATCCAGGATATGATATCTCCTCGAACCGTCAAAGAAGTACAGAAGCTCACAGGGCACATCATCGCTCTAGGACGGTTTATTTCTAAGCAAGGTGAAAGATGTTTACCTTTCTTCAAGGTTATTCGTAAGAAAGCCCCTTTTGGATGGACAAAAGAATGTGAGGAAGCATTTGCTGGCGTAACAGTCTACCTTTCATCTGATCTGGTGTTGAGAAGACCCGAGCCAGGTGATACCTTATATTTATATTTGGGCGTCGCTGACGAGGTGGTCAGCACTGTCCTCGTGTGAAGCGATAGGCATGTTCATCGCCCCGTATTCTTCGTCAGCCATGTACTGAAAGACGCCGAGTTACGGTACGCTCACATCGAGAAAATAGCGTTTGCACTAGTACAGGCAACGCGGAAGATGGATCGGTACTTCCAAACCCACCCTGTCATAGTACTTACAGATCAACCTTTGAGAAAGATTTTTAGAAAACTCGAGTCTTCAAGAAGGATGCTAATCTGGGCAATTGAACTCGAACAATACGGATTACAGTATAAGGCCAGACCATCCATAAAAGCTCAAGCGCTAGCAGATTTCATAGCAGAATGCACATTCACACAAGATGCATTGACGGACTTACCGGAAGAGGAAACAAATGACATGTACCTCTCGTCCCCGGAAACATACACAAACTTGTGGGTTATCCACGTGGATGGGGCCAAGAATCAAGAGTTAGCTGGAGCAGGAATCTTTATGATGGGGCCGAATGACATACAAATACGGTACGCTATCAGAATTTTGCAACCATTGTCAAATAACGCGGCAGAGTACGAGGCGTTACTAGCTGGGCTCAGAATACATAGGAGTTTCTCTGCCGAAGCCACACACGATACCGGAATGACGTGCGATTTGCAACTAAAGATATGTGGAGATTCCAAACTGATAATAGACCAAGTCTCGGGAAACTCCCAAGCCAGAGAACCCATCTTGATTTAATACCTCTCTAAAGTGAAACGTGAGCTGATAGAAATACAGAAAAAGGGCATGCAAGTCAGCTTTGAGCATATCCCTCGAGAGGATAACGCTGAGGCTGACAATCTGAGGTCCCCGAGAAAATCAGAAGATTGATCCCCATAAGTCACCGTGGAATCAACGGTGATGTTGGGTTCCCCCCGGTATCAACGTGACCCGTCAGCGGGCTCGCGCCCCCCTGCTTCAGGTCGCGCCTTCTTCGCAGGACGAGCCAGTATGTGGCTCAAGTTCATACTGTTTGATGGGGAGGCGTGAGCGGGAGCAGTGGTGATGCCCTGCAGAGAAAAATGTAGCGAGAAATAAGAAAATAAGAGAAAATACAAAAATTATATAAAAAGGCAGTGGGTGAGATAACACATTTAGGAAAAAAACGTTTACCGCAGCGATATCGTTAACAGGCGCTTCAGAGGAAGCTTCGACGTCTGGAGACGGAGGAAGAGCGGCAACGCTTCTCGTCCTTTTCTTTTTCTTTCCTTTTGATGGAGCTCTGGATGAGGAAGCCTGAACAGGAAAGGCGGCAATAGACACGACAGGAACACCCAAAGGAATAGTAGCGGATTCCTCACCAACTAGGGAAGACGACACCTGAACAAGACTCGCGGTAGCAACAGGCGGTACAGTCGAATTAACCGTGGCCGTAGCAACGGCGGCGGCAATAGTTTCTCCTTTTTTCCCTCATTTGTTGAACCCTTCTTAGTCATTTCCTGACGCTCTCGGGCTTCCGGTCGGGGTCGGTCTCTGCATAATCACGAGATAACGTTAGCGTTAGTACAGACTATGACAAAGAAGAAAGCAACGCAACACTCACGTCTGATGCAAGTTTAGATGTCCATCCCATATGCCAAGTTGCGAGTATGAACGCTGATTTCCAGCTGAAGTAGTTTGTCCAACCAGCCTCTCTCGGGTTGGCGAAGTTCCCCCCGTCGACCCCAGGCACTATCCTTGACGTCTTGATTAAAACCAGATCGCCACCAAGGGTCTGGCTGATCAGGAATCTGAATAACAAAAAAATCATTTTTCCAATCTTCAATGGAAGACTCAAGATGAAGGAGCTTCCATGTGAAGTTCTTAAGAGAGTCATCGTCATAATGGGGTGATATCGCTATCACACCCCGACGACTGTACAGTTTGAAAAGAGACTTAAGCAGCAAAAGGGAAGGAGAGTTAATCCCTTTGTACTTGCAAAGTTCCAGAAAAGCATAAACACAACAATATGCGTTTGGGGTTAACTGAACAAGATTCAGATCAAGAGCAGTAAGCAACTGTTTCACAAAGGAATCAACAGGAAACCAAAAACCGTAGCGAAACATCTAAGCATATAGAACCCTACGATTACCGGTCAAAACGTTGTTCAGGCGTAATGATTTAGGGGCAACGGAAACCGTATAACCCTCCGAAATATTAGCATGATGATCGACTAGATGCTCATTAAGAGCGGTTAAAGAAGTAATACTACTGAGGGTGTTCTCAATCTTTTCCTCGTCAAGGGATTTAGACCCAGAACGACGAGCCCTAGTCATGGCAGAAATAAAGGCTAAAAGGATGAAGAAGACGGCAGGGGCAAACAAGAAATACCTTTCTAATGAGAGGAACTCTGAGCACCCAGACGATGAAAAGGAGAAACAGAAGCTGACTCAGAAGAATATGGAAAGAGTAAAATGACAAAAGTGGAAAAAATAAACAAGTGTTAGGTTTTATAGTCGCAAAAGTCAAGTAAAATGACTGTTGTCACAGTCGTCACGGCGTCTCAAGGAACAGGCGTAGGTAATGAGTATGATTCTTGAAAAGTGAGAAGGCGCTTTGATCTCACCAATTCCTAGGGCACGCTATCCCTTGGTGCCCTTACAAGTTGACACGTGTCTTTTGGATCATCATGACTCCTCCTTTGCATTAATGAGGAAATCCTGAGCATTAAATGCTCTGAAAAGAAGAATCGATTTTCGAAACAAGATAGACACAATGGCGTGATGACGTGACGACTGAGATAACGCGACTTGGCGATAATCAAATTAGTGGCTGACAAGATAACGCAGAAAAGTGGAATAAAGATTATTTGTTCAAGGAAAAATTACAAACAACAATACGGGGCAAGCGTCATCAATTATTACAAACTGAATCAAGCCAATGGTCAGTAAGAGAAATGCAAGAAATGAAGTCCTCTCTGGCGCCAACCCTGTCTGATCATGGGAACGCCTTAGTCGTCTTCGGAGAAACCTTCGCCAAGTCCGCATCCCGGGCCGATATCTCTTCACGAAGGAAAGAGTTTCTTTTGTTAGTCGTCGTCAACTCAGCCTTAGCCACCGCCAATTCTGCTTCTAAAAGTTCTGCTTTGGCTTTCCCCTTTGATTTTTCCCTTGCAAGCTTGGCGCGACAAACGTCTAGCTCTGCCCGGGTACGACTTTGAAGCTGAGTCAACTCCGTCACCTTGGCCAGGGCAGCATCTAACTGCTCTTTTAAGCCGGGGGAACCTCAAAGTTTGTCACCATAGGTGCCCAGAAAATAATGCATTTCGCTAAAGCTGGCAAAAGCATTATTCAGAACTCGCGCACGTTGGATATCGGGAGGAAGACGCGGTAATTCCTTCTTGGCTTTGGGAGAGCCAAATATCTCACCCACTAGAGAGCCTACCAACTGGTATCGCGATAGCGGGTCCAATATCCCCAAAGCGAGAAGCCCGCGAGTACCAAAGGTAGACAGATCTAGGCGGTAAGAAGAGACTCCCACTCGGGAGTCCAAAGGAGAAAGGTTGGCAACAAAAGGAGGAGAGCAACTTTCCACGGAATCGTCGAGGCCCGAAATGGATGTGAAGAGTAATGGTTGAGGGCTCCTTGGTGAAGGAACAAAAGGAATGCTCAAGTCGGGAGGCGGCATGACCACATCAGGAATATAAGAGGAAATGGGAGAATCAGGAACGTCAATAGGTGGAGCCGAGTCTGGCACCAGAAGGTTTTCAGCGACCTCGGGGGGAATGACCGCTGACGCCTCAGTGACCTTTGTCGCTCGAGAATTTGTCACCGCGGTAGAAGTGTCAACGCTTGTGAATGGGACTTCATCAATTTTCTTCGAGAAAATACCAGCAAATTGGGCGGTTTTCTCAACTCTATTTTTTCCGCTGCGCCGCGGAAGCATGGAGAAGCCCGATCTCAAGGTCCATGTCCTCGCTGTCGCTCTCAGCTATCTTAATCTTGGGTTGACTCGTGATCGTTCTCTTGCTGCTATCCGGTAGCCAATTGTTGAGAAAACTAGAAGCCCGAGCGGGAATATCACGCCCTCTCGCGGCAATTGTCTTAGTCCTTCTCTTTTTTGGCGAAGCGGCTTGACGGCTGGAACTCTCGGGCGGGGGAGAGGCCGGTAGCGTTTGAAGCAGTGTTACGTTTAAAGGAGCGGCATCCATGCCAAGCGGTCGGTCTTCAGTATCGTCTGCCACCAAGACACGTTAGAGTAGTGAGCAAGTCGTAATGATAACACAAAAAAGGAAACTCACTGATAGCATGTTTTTATGCACAATTTTCTCCCCATTTTCTCACCCATTTAAGGCATGATTCTGCTAATTTACCCTTGTTTTCACTACTATTGCAGATCTAGGCCTAAAATGGGGGTTTATGCACAAAGGTGCATTTTTGGAGCATTTTGTGTAGTTTTGAGCTTCAAGACCAGAGTCGAGGTCCCGAGCCCAAAGCAGCGTTCAAGGTCCCGAGTCGGATTCTCCATTCGGGACCCCGAAGGGCAAAGAACGACATTTTCACGTGTCCTCTTGCCAGAGCTTCCATGTGCCTCCTCTGACACTGTTCCGACAGTCTGCACTGACCACCAAATACCTACCGCTCTGACCATTTCAGCCATTGAGCCCATTCCAGACCTGCAAAAGCTAGTCAAAGACCAAGAAAATCAGCTTTCAGCTTTTTCAGCTTTTTGCTTTAGGGAGCATAGATCCATTGTAATAGGCTTTCTTTAAATGCATTTTGTTCCTTAGTTGGGCAGAAGATATTTTGTGATTGTATTTTCTAGTTTAAATTGAGGATGATAGGAAGAGTTTAGGGTATCTTGGATCATCCATGATCATGTAGTTTTTAGGAAGAACACTCTTAGACTTCTCTCTAGTTTATCTCTCTAGTTCTTGTTAGCTTCTTCCCTCTTGGCCGCCGGGCTTCAAACGTTTAGTAACAAGTATTCTTCCCTTAATCTCTTTATTTTATTATGCTTTCTTTAATTATTATTTGTTTACTTTCAAGCATGAGTAGCTAAATCTTTAATTCTTAGTAAAGGGTTATTCAAGGGCTGCAGGGGCAGATTCGAGGCCTAAACGAGTTTAATATATTCTTGATGCCATATTCAATTGCTTATCATTTTAATTACATTTTTTGCTCGGAGTAATTAGAGGTTTGATCAACTGAATATTACTTTGTGTGAATGCTGCCATTTGTGTGATGAATACGGAAGGAAAATTGCATGGAACAAGTAGGCATCTGTTTAGTCTTGACTGTGCTGAAGTGGTCTCGAATAGATAGGATGGGTAGTTGATTAGAGCGAGGTCACGAGCCTAACAAACTGAGGGACTTTTAGCTCTAGATCTGTCTTTTCTTATCTTCATGAGCGGTTTGAGTATGGCCTTCCCGCATTCGTGGCTGGAGGGATGGCAAACCGTCAAGACTACCTCATATGTGGAAACGGGGGGTAGTTTCTCTTAAGAGAAAAGTAGGGGATATCTGAGGAATCTGGTCCCTATGTCATTTCTATGATGTCTTGAGTAGAATACCCTTGAGCTGATGACGATCGGGCCCCCGAATGCAACCCAAGAATGCCTTTGCTAAGATCCTTCTCTAATTGATTATTTGTGTTTGTTATCTCTTTGCTTTATTATTTCTGAACTCATTTGCTGATTTGTTTTATTTTATCATTCGGAACCTCGAACGTGACATTCGAGAACCCCAATTGTACTTTCATAGTTAGAATTTGTTAGCTCCCAATCTCTCTTGGCTAACTCTTTTAGCCAAGTAAACCCCCCCCCCCCCCCCCCCCCCCCCTGAGTGTTACTTTTTGTGTTTTTGTTCTTCCATTCAAGACCTTGAATCAGTTTCTCTCCATCCAGCCCTTGAATTCTGTTTTGTTTCTTTTATTGTTTTATTTTATAAATTTGGCCTTGTCTAGTGTAAGTCTTCACCAATCTCTATGGATTGATCCTCTTGCCCCTGTCTTCAATCTATTTTGTTGCATGTGATAAGTTGTAATAATTTGTTTGATCGTGCCCTCGACCAGCGCGTTATCACTCACCTATAGTACACTCCGTCATAAGATGGTACAGGCAAATTATCGGATACGGAAGGAGGAATTCATGTCTAGCAAGGTGACGGCCTGATGTAACTCTTCCCTAGACAACACTGCTGGGTTTACCCAAATAGAATCGACAAGCCCGCGGTTAAAACCCCTAGGCCAAGGGCGGAAAGGAAGACTAACAATAAAGAAGCCACTTTTCCAATCCTCTACAGTCCCCTCGTAGCCCTTGAACCTTGCCAGAATGATTGTGCGAATGCGTCATTCCATCTCGGAGTGATATCGACCAAACAATTGCGACACTTGAAACTAAAATAATTGCAGAATAAATTGACAGACGAAGTAAGTATGCCCTGCAGTTCACAAGCGCGAAGAAAGGCATAAATTCCACACCAAGAGGAAGGGGTTATCTGAGCTGGGTCGATATCATACTGACGCAGCAACTTCTTTACAGACTCATGAATGGGAAAGTGAAATCCATAAAGGAACATCTTAAAATAGACCATCCTATCACTCTTGGACAAGGGGTTATGAAGCCGTTGACCCGCCTCAGGAATCCTAACGGAAAAACCAGGAGGAAAGGTGATACCCTGACCCTCCAACGTAGCCTTCAAAATCGCGTCGCAAGTAAAGATACTGGGTGTTCTCTCAATTTCTGGATCTATAGGCATCTAAAGACCCTTAGGGTCCCTAGTCATGCACATAATGAACCAATAAGAAGAAAATCTGAGAAAAATAGAGCAAAAATACCTAGAACAAGAAGGCAGTATGTAGGCCGCCGGCGCCGATGAGCGGTTGAAGAAAGTTTCTTTGAATAAAAGAAGAAGCAAAAGAGAGAGAATGATGAGAGAGAATTTCAAAGCGCGAGCAAAAGTGTTAAAAGAAAACAGTGGTTCCCTTTTAAAGGTTGACCTGAGTACCCAACAACCTGTGAAAACGAGACACGTGCAAACAGAAAGTGACACGTCGAAAAACCGCATAAGGATACTTACGACTAAGCATTTATATTCTCGAAGAAAAACAACCACTGACTAGAAGCTGACAAAACGGTCACATCAAGCGGCAGCTCGCTTCTCAGCGATAACTACCTAAGGATAGAAGGAGTTAACGCAGAAAGGAGATTGAGGAAAGGAGAAAAATGAAAAGCGTAATTTTATTCCATCAAGGCCGTACGACATCTACAAAAAGGCACGATACATAAGACTAATCATCATCCGGCCAATAGGAAGACCAGTACCAGTATTCCTCATCCGAGGATGGAAACTCCTCAGCAAGGGGCGGGAAAGGTTCTTCAGTGTGCCTCGTCTGACACAGTTTTAGTGAACTTGGCTCCCCTTTGGTAGCAGGGGCCGCGATGTCAGCACCGATACCGTTGGCGGAACCCCTCTCCATAGAGCGACTGACGTGAGGAGACAGAACGTCACCATTCTGAACAGGTGGGGCATAAACTAGTGGAGACGGGTCGGTCGTCTTCGAAGTCCTTCTTTTCCTCGACCTCTTATGGCTTTTACGGTGAAGAAGTCGCCCCTTCAGGCATGAGGGTGAAGGCCGATTCTCAGAATCCGGTGAGGTTGGAGGAGTTGGGGGAGAGCCGCGTTCTGCAAGGTCTAAATAGTATGAATCGTCCATGAAACTGCAAGTGGTTCTAACAAGAAAATAGGAGGAAAGAGATGAATAGAAAAAGGGAGAGAAAATCCCATTAAATAGCTAGGGAGGAGGTGCTTTTCCATCTTCCTGCATAATTTTTGAGAAAATTGGTGCGTTTCAAAAGCGGGTTAAATTACAGAATTGAATCCTGTGATCCCGCCAATTAGAAGTTCTCCCTGATCGATAGGCACCAAAAAACCGCCCAATCAGTTGATACTGAAGAGGCGGCGCGAAATTAATGCATAACGGTTCGCGAGGATAACTGCTACCAAAGTCTGACCGAGGATAGACTCGTTTTCAGTTGGGCTGATGTGGCAATCAACCGAAACATTGACTAGCACGTGGCGAAAAGAAACGGTGAATACAATAAAGAAAAGTATTTTATTTATTCATTTATGGCCTAACGGCCTGGGTATACATTTATACAAAGAAAAGAAAAGGTAGAACGGCGACGGTCGACAGTCAAGCCTGGGATCCAGCATCATCATCCTCTAGCAGTGTAGGGACCTCCCTCAAAGCGTTCGCCACGGAGGTCAGTCCGGCGGAAGAAACCCTCATGCCCTTCAAGCAGCAGTTCAGCAGATCCTTCCTGTGCTGCACCACCTCGATGTGGGAGACAGCAGCAGCCAACTTGGACACGCACTCTAAAGGACTAAAATCCTCCAGAGAAGCCACACCAAGCCTGGACCGAAGGGGAGTCAGCATTCCTTGAAGCTCCAGAACGTCCTCGGATGTCTTGATCAATATATTTTCCAAAATGCCAACGTCACCGTCGTTGAGGTTCTTTAGGGTGTGAGTTTTGGAGATCATAAAATTCTTGGTAAGACTGTCCATGATGCAAATACGGAGAAGAAATGCTAAAAAGATGCGTAACTGGTGCAAAGAAAATTCGAATTTATAAGTCTCAAGAAAAGGCGATAAAAGATGTGCTTCTCGAGGACCGAGCCACCCGATATCGTACGTGTCGGCAGGCAATCTGAACAGAAGCTGAAATGATAGCCCTTGGTAAACACCCAGACTCATTTTCAGTTGGGCTTATGATAACAATTAAGGCTACCCCAAGGGTATTATCGTCCTTGTATCATTGTAATGGTCGGAATCCTGCCGTGTCAACCAGGGGTCAGCCGAGGAAGGTTGACGCCCCTTAGCCAGCAAGGAGCTCTGGGACGGTCGACATCAGCCGGAGGGGATCTCACGTGTCATTCGTTTGCACGCACGGCGCTATCCCATCCCAGGATAGCCATGACGTCGCTTGAAGCTGTCGCCTATGACGTCACCCGGAATATCATCCCCGACGTCATTCGAAGATATCATCCTTGATATGGCTAAAGGCGTTATTTTCCTTAGATAACGCCCTCACACGGCCTATAAATACCCCACCATTCAAAATGCCAGGTAAGCCTAAGATCACAACTGGAACCTCTATCATTTTGAACCGCCTCACTAACTTAGGCATCGGAGTGTTTACGCCAGAGCCCCCCCTCCGGCGCTTTGCAGGTACATTCGGCGGAAGCTACAGTGACTCTGATCGGCCCTACCTCCCCTTCCGACTCCCAGAACTTCGAATCTTATCAGAAGCAAAGAAAGAAAACACAAGACACGAAAGGAAAGCTAGCTCAAAAGGAGAAACGCTAGAAGAAATGGAAGGAAAAGAAAGAAAGCCTAAAAATTGCAACTTTGCGTCAAAATAAAACACTTGCAAAATGCACACTTTAACTTGAATTAATTCACTTCAAATACACACATACACTTTGCCTCTTGCTTTTACTTATTTCTATTCTTTTTATCTTTTTTTTTTTTTTTTTGAAATTAGGGATTTGATTTACTCTTTTAAGGGGAAATAGTTTTTACCACCCCTGAACTATCGGCGAAAATCACAAACTTCCCCTGAACTTCATTTTTTAAAGTACGCCTCTCCTGAACTATTGTTTTCGAGCAAAATGACCCCCTCCGTTAACTTTTTCTGTTAAATCTAACTGGTGACCTGCTACAGCAGGTTTTTTTTTTTTTTTTAACCTGTTATAGCAAGTTTTCCAAAAAAAAAATTTTAAAATAATATAATTAATTTTAAAAATCCAAAAAAAATTAAAAAAAATGTATAAATTAAAACAAAATTGTAAAAATTACAAAAATAATTTAATTAATCTAAAAATTTCAAAAAAAATATGTAAAATTCCAAAAAAAAAAATCCTAAAACGAAAAAATTCAAAAAACAATTAATCTAAAAATTCAAAAAAAAATGTTATAATTCCAAAAATAATTTAATTAATCTAAAAATTCAGAAAAAATGTAAAAATTCCAAAAAAATGTAATAATTTCATTAATCTAAAATTTCAGAAAAAATGTAAAAATTTAAGTAAAAATGTAATAATTCCATAAAACATGAACAAATTCCAAAAAAAAAATTAAAAATTAATAAATTGAAAAAACTCAAAAAAAAAAATGTACAAATTCCAAAAATAATTTAATTAATCTAAAAATTCATAAAAAATGTAATAATTCAAAAATACATATACAAATTCCAAAACAAAATTTTAAAATTCCTAAAATGAAAAAATTAATCTAAAAATTAGAAAAAAAGAGTAATATTTCCAAAAATAATTTAATTAATCTAAAAATTCAGAAAAAATATAATTTTTTTTAAAAATGTAAAAATTCCAAAAAACATGTAAAAATTCCAAAAATAATGTAAAAATTCAGAAAAATATAAAAATTCGGTAAAAATTCAAAAAATTCAAAAACAAATGAAATAATTCCAAAAAAAATGTACAAATTCCAAAAATAATTTAATTAATCAAAAAATTCAGAAATAATGTAAAATTTTTGAAAAAATGTAATAATTCCAAAAATAATTTAATTAACCTAAAAATTCTGAAAAAATTTCAAAATTTCAAAAAAAATGTAATAATTCCACAAAACATGTGCAAATTCCAAAAACAATTGTAAAAATTCCAAAAATAATGTAATAATTCCAAAAAAAATTGTTGAAATTAAAAAAATGTACAAATTCCAGAAAAAATGTAAAAATTGCAAAAATAGAAAAATTAATCTAAAAAATCCAAAAAAATGTAAAAATTATAAAAATTCCAAAATAATTTAATTAATCTAAAAATCCAAAAAAAACGTAAAAAATTTGAAAAATACTAAAAATGTTTAAAGATTCACAAAAAATGTAAATTCCGAAAAAAATGTACAAATTATGAAAAAATGAAAAAATTCAAAAAAAAATAAACTAAAAATAAGAAAATGTAAAAATTATAAAAATTCGACGATGCTTTTTTTGGAATTGTTACAATTTTTTAAGAAATTTTACAATGTTTTTAGAATTTTTACATTTTTTAGAATTTTTTTTTTTAGAATTTTTACGTTTTTTTGGAATTTTTACATTTTTTGGAATTATTACATTTTTTTTGGATTTTTTACATTTTTTTGGATTTATTACATTTTTTTGGAATTTTTACATTTTTTAGAATTATTACATTTTTTTGGAATTTTTACATTTTTTGGAATTATAACATTTTTTTGGAAATTTTACGATGTTTTAAGAATTTTTACAATTTTCTTAGAATTTTTACATTTTTTAGAATTTTTTACTTTTTTAGAATTTTTACGTTTTTTTGGAATTTTTACATTTTTTGGAATTATTACATTTTTTTGGAATTTTTACATTTTTTAGAATTATTACATTTTTTGGAATTTTTACATTTTTTAGAATTATTACACTTTTTGGAATTTTTACATTTTTTGGAATTATTACATTTTTTTGGAAATTTTACGATGTTTTTAGAATTTTTACAATTTTCTTAGAATCTTTACATTTTTTTGGATTTTTTTACATTGTTTTGGAAATTTTACATTTGTTTTGGAATTTTTACATTTTTTTGGAATTATTACATTTTTTTATAATTATTACATTTTTATGAATTTTTACATTTATCTGAATTTTTTTGGAATTTTTACAATTTTTTTTGAAATTTTACATTTTTTTTGAATTTTTTACATTATTTTTGGAATCTGTACATTTATTTTGGAATTTGTACATTTTTTTTACAATTATAATATTTTTGAAGACATTCTTTAATTGTTTTATTTGTTTTGGAATTTTTACAATTTTTTTGGAATTTGTACATTTTTTATGAGTTTTTAGATTAATTAATTTTTTTTGGAATTTTTACTATTTTTTTGTTAATTTTTAGATAAATTAATTTTGTTTTGGAATTTTTACAATTTTCCTGATTTTTTTACATTTTTTACAAAGTTTTTTTGACTTTTTCGAAATTTTTTTTTGAAAATTTTAGATTATATATTTTTTTTGAATTGTTTAAAATTAATTATATTATTTAAAATATAATTACCAGGTAAAAAAAAAAAAAACCTGTTGTAGTAGGTAATCCGTTAGATTTAACGGAAAAAGTTAACGGAGGGGGTCTTTTTGCTCGAAAACAATAGTTCAGGGGAGGCGTACTTTAAAAAATGAAATTCAGGGGAAGTTTGTGATTTTCGCCGATAGTTCAGGGGTGGTAAAAACTATTTCCCCCTCTTTTAATCCCTTTCTTTTCTTTTCTGTTTTTTTTTTGTGAGTGTAAGAGAGCTTCAAGAAATGTATGACATGTATTTTGATAAAAGAAGTGGAAGACAAGTAGTTCTTCAGGTTAAAAATATTTTCACTAAATGCCAAAAAGTGAGAATGTATGACACGTAGTGCAAATGTGTATGACAAGTAGTTCCAAAGTGTATGACAAACAATTGGAAAGCCAAGTGTGCTGCCCTAGGGCCGGCTATGTGAGACTAAGTGGAGTAGTGAGCAAGCTGAAATGCTTGGCTCACAATGAGAGATGTGGCCGACTAGGAGGTGAGCACAAAAATATGATAACTAAGCTAGAAAACAAGCAAGTCCACATAGCTCTCATGGCTCATCATAGGAACCTCCAACAAAGCAAACAATCATACTTAAGAAAGATAAAAATTTCAGTCAATAAGATGAAAATAAACACCAAATATTGCAGCAATTGTGTTTATGCAAGATCAAATCACTAGAAGGTAATTTTTTTGACCTAAATCTGAAAATGTCCCAAATGGTTTGTAATTGAAGCCGACGGTGGGAAAGAATGTTTCAACTATAGAAACGGTGAGAAGAGTTTTCAACCGAAGAAACAATGAGAAAAATAAAGTTTACCAATTTAGAGGAACGACCATGAAATTGTAGAAAAGAAAAAAAAAGTTTACCGACCTGGAGGATAGAATGGAGCTCCGCTACCACTTGATAAGGCCTTGGCTCCATTTTGGAGGAGTTTGGCTGAAGGTTGTTATTGGCGCCGGATCTAGTCCACTTTAAAAGGACGGCAAACTTGAATGGATGGATGGTTGACGGATATTTAGAGGAATAAATGGAGTTCTTACAGCGGATAACAATGGAGGAAAAGGGATATGTATTTATGATGAACAAAAATAGAACTAATACACTTGACAAACCCCCTCAAGTCTTACTTAAGTAACCTTGCCGAAAAGAGTATTAGGATCTCTCTACTAATTGCGGCCCTCTCACCTCTTGGATGAGCAACCTGAATTGAATAGATGATAGTGCTAGGTTTAGGAACCCTAAAAGCTAGCTAAGAGTTTGGTCTAGGTTGAAGATAACATAAAAACAAAGACAAGTGTAGAATGAACCATTCTACACTTTAAATACCTTAGCTAATTACAAAGGGAAAAAAACCCCAATACCCTTAGACAAAAGGGCCTTGAACGCGGTCTTGATCACTTGGGAACGTTGGCAGCTTGGTCCGAGCGTTGGAAGACTTGGGGCGCGCGCTCATGGTTTACTAGGGCTAGGCGCGGGAAGGCTCACGGCTTGCGAGGGTTTGGCACGTGGTTCTTCATGGTATGCTCGGCCTACCCGTGAGTCTCGTGTGGATCCGATGTTGAGAGCATTAGCGTGCACGCAAGTCACCCATTGATCCTTCATCTCTAAGTTGCTCTCCTCGGCTCTTAGACTCTTCAAGAGAATGACCACCATCCCTTTGCTCCGAGTGTTGTATCACTAGCTCCCGTGCTCATATCAATTAACACCTACACAAGTGATTGAGCCTTAATTGTTGTGGTTTTTACCACTATATTTCTTGCTATTTTGAATGGTATGTTATTGATTTCGATACGAATCATTTGAATATTGCAGGAGACAACCTAAGAGAGGTAGCAGATAGAAAAACGAGCATAATTAGGCATAATTCTAGTAGAATTAGAGTAGGCTGGTTGATGGCATCTTTCTTGGCCAAGACAAGAGCAGAAATCTTTCTGGACCAAGATAGACTCGCTTGGTTGCGCCCCACTTGGAGATACCTTCAGAGCAGATAGCGGATCAAATCCCCGATGATTGGAGCATTGATTACGGAATGATTGAGGATGCGCTCTGCTGATTGTCGCGCCCCACGAAAATTAACAAAGAAGTCATTCGCGAGTGTGCAACGAAATTTGGGACCTTACAATGCTCGGCGTAAACAGACGCCTCGCAACATGCAATGAAGTCGCCACCCTAATTTGGGTGCTAGGTTTTAGGGAACCTTAATCATCATGGCATAGGAAATATAATAAGTAAAAAAACTAAAGGCACAAAAAAGGGGTCTGGACCCCAGACAAAAGTTCGGGGTCGTATTATGGTCTTGGGAAGGTGTTAGGCACCCCAGTCACATCCGAAAATGGTTACCGGTTGATGAGAGAGGTGTTTTTAAAAGGTGTTTGATGAAAATGCGTTTTGTTTTGAAAAGGGGGACCCTCAGAGGAATCGTCACTTTAGTCTTTTTATGATCGTGACATTCAGAAATAATTAATCGTTGAACGGGGTTATCGTTTGAACGTCTTTCAGACGGGGTTACCGTTTATCAAGACCGATTGATTATTCTTGAACGTAACGTGATGGGACTGAATTTTTTGTAAGACTGAATGAGCGCCCTCTATGTCATCATTGGGCCATGCATGATTAGTTGATTGCTATGTGAACCTATCATGGATTGCTAACAGAGTACAAATTTAAATGATTGCTTTTGAAGTGGAAAAACTGATGTGGGATCGAAAGTCCCCATGTACATGCAGTCAATATATGCGAGAATTTAAAATCACGTGAGCATGGCATTTTAAGCAACTCTTTAAACACGTTGTTCATGTGGGTTGATTTTAGTTCTAGCAGTTCTATATATCATGCGTACGATTGATGTTTACGAGAAGCGTTGAATAAATAAAAAGGAATCGAAAGGCGTACTTTCGACGAAGCTTGAAATTAAAACCTACAAAGTGAGAGTATTAGCGATAGCTCGAGAAATAAGTAAGCAATTTTATGAGTGCGAAAATTTAAATGACAGTTGATTGCATGCGAGAAATGATGGATTTCACGCATACGAAAGTGAGATACTGAGTTTGATAAACAAATGATGACAGTTGATTGTATGCGAAAAATGATGGATTTTACGCATACAAGATTTAAATGCCACGTTGATTGCATGCGAAAAATGACTGATTTTACGCATACGAGATTTAGATGATGACATGATTGCATGTGAAAAATGATTGATTTTACACATACGAGATTTTAGATGCTGTGTTGATTGCATGCGAAAAATGATTGATTTTACGCCTACGAGGATTTAAATGCTACGTTGATTTGCATGTGAAAAATGATTGATTTTACACATACGAGAATTTAAATGCTACGTTTGATTTGCATGTGAAAAATGATTGATTTTACACATACGAGAATTTAAATGCTACGTTTGATTTGCATGTGAAAAATGATTGATTTTAAGCATACGAGAATTTAAGATGCTGTGTTGATTGCATGCGAAAAATGATTGATTTTAAGCAAATGAGAATTTAAATGCTACGTTTGATTTGCATGCGAAAAATGATTGATTTTAAGCATACGAGAATTTAAATGCTACGTTTGATTTGCATGCGAAAAATGATTGATTTTAAGCATACGAGAATTTAAATGCTAACGTTATTGCATGCGAAAAATGATTTATTTTAAGCATACGAAAATTTAACTGCTAACGTGATTGCATGCGAAAAATGATTGATTTTACGCATACGAGAATTTAAACGCTAATGTGATTGCAAAAAATTGAATGCAGTTGACGATTCACAGGGGATGTAAAACAGTTGAGGATTTGCAGAAAATAAAACAATTGATATTTGCGGAAGAATTTCCAGCAGTATGATGAGTGCGGAAGTTAAAACAATTGATATTTTGCAGGAAATAAACAGTTTGATATTTGCAGAAGAATAAACAATTGGATATTTGCAGAAAGTAAGACAATTGATATTGCGGAAAAATTTCCAGCAGTTTGTGAAAAATTAAAGCAATTGATATTTGCAGAAGATTAAAGCAATTGATATTTGCAGAAAATTAGACAGTTGATATTGCGGAAGGATTTCCAGCAGTTTGCGAAAATTAAAGCAGTTGATATTTGCAGAAGCTTAAAGCAATTGATATTTGCAGAAAATTAAAACAGTTGATATTTACAGAAAATTAAACAGTTGATAGTGCGAAAAATAATCATACGAAGCATACGAATTATTTTTACTGAAAAACGTGATCTGAAGTTTCGGAAAGAGTTGAAAATGGGCTGGGCCCAATTGAAAAAATGAAAAAACAATGGAAATGGGCCAGGAATAGTCCCTGGCCCATGAAAATTTAAATGGGAATGGGCCAAGCCCATTCCCGCGTGAACAGTGTCGTTTGGCCTGGCACTGTTCATCATCTCCTTCTTTGGTCGCCGGCGTACTGCCGGCGGCCAAGCTCCGGCCACAGGTGGCTGATTTGAAATCCGTTCATACCAAAATGTTCGTCTCTTCGACGACTTCTCGACCGTACAAACCCCGATTTTTAGCTTGACTCGTGCTAATTTTAATTTCGAAAAAATGACGAAACCGTTAATTATCGAAAACTATTTAATTCGCACAATCTAGCTAATGATTTTAAAAATTGAAAATGTGTATTTAATCTACATCCTATATGTGAATTAATGACACAAAGAAAAGCAATTTATCCTTTCAAATGAAGCCAAACGAAATTAAAGAAAAGAAAGGCATAAAAACCGAAAACGAGCTAGAGAGAGAAAGCTCACGTTCTAAATTTTAACTGGGCGATTGTCGCTCTAAATGAGCAAGCTGATCAAGAGGGAGAGAGAGCAAGGTTTTCTTGCCAATTTGGTGCCCATTTTTCGTTCGATGGCAGTGGCTATTTATAGCCGAAGGATCGCGTGGAGGAGGAGAACGTGGCTGCGAGTGGTGGCCATTCTTCGTGCTGGCGGGGCTACGGCCGTGAGTTGGAGGGTATAGGGTTGAGGGTGATGATGAACGAGGGGACATGAAACCGTTTGAGGCGACGGGAGCAGGCTACACAGTGGCCTGCTCCGCTGTTGTTCACGTCCATGGTGCATGTGCACCATGGCTTGGAAAATAGTCAACCGTTGATCTGGTTGACTATTTCTAGTTGACCAGATCAACGGTTGTGATCAACTTGATTTTTAATTTATTTAAATGGCCTCGAGCCGAGTCCTGCGAGCAATCGTTCAGATTTTTCGAACCGAAGGTACCTACGCGTAGAGAAAAATATGACGAGTCCAACCGTATACAGCGAATAATGAAAATTTCTCGTTTGACGTGTTTATTTTCTCATTCAAAAGTGTGAAACGCGAGAACGGAAAATAAAAATGTTACGCCGAAAATTACACGAATCGCTGTAGACCGTTGCGACCAGAAAAAAATCTAGCAACTAGTTGATGGAAAACATTTCAAAGTCAAGCTATTGTCCGAGCAGACTTACTCGGGTCCAATAAAAGCTCGAATAAAAATAATAATAAAATAATAAAAATACTAAAAAATGGGCTAAAACATTAAAAATCCTAAAATTCACGTGATGGCCTAAAACGAAGGAAAATTTAGCAAACGATTGCCGGATAGACAAAAATATGATTTTTAAGGCTAAAAATAAAATTGATAATAATAATGAAAATACGTGACGAAAAATTAAAAATGCGATTTCGAAAGCTGACGATGTTAACGATGACGCCAAAAATGCTACGAAACACCTAAAAATGCTAGCGACAGTAGACCAACTGAAGATGACTCTAAATTAACTAAATAACATAAATGCTACAATCAATTAAAAATGGCGTCAAAATTCGGGTATCAACAGTTGCCCCCTCTTTACTGTCTTATCGAAGGATTTGATAAGCAGTAAAGACAGTTGCCCCTATATATCCGAATTTTGGTGACACAGCAGGTCTTACCTCAAGCTTACAGTGATGATGTCGCTCTGGGAGGAGGAGACTGATTGATGCTGTCACCGGGGGAAAAAAGGTGATTGCTTGATGTCGCTCTAGGAGGAGATAGGTTGTTGATCCTGCAAAGATATAAGCTTAGCTCTATTCGGGTATCGAGAGAAACATAAGTGGCAGGAAATGTAAATGATAACCACTCTACCGGGGACGGAAAGTGACTTTACGAGAATGTACATGACAGCTCCACTGAGGGGTCTAACATGCAACAGACGTTGCCTAGGGAGGATAACGCGCGATTCGCAGAAGTATGAATGATTTGTCCTAATGATGTCACTCTAGGAGGAGGAAATAATTATGCAGAAATGTAGAATTATGTGAAGGATGTCACTCTGGGAGGGGAAGAAATGCTAGGGCTAGAAAAGGTAAGACTATGCTATGCTATTACTCTGGGAGGAGAAGAGATGCTTGCTGCTGAAAACTAAACCTATGATGTCACTCTGGGAGGAGAAGAAGTGCTAAGACTAAAATCGAAATGTTGTCACTCTGGGAGGAGGAGAATGCTAAGGTTGAAGACTAAATAACGTCAATCCCCGTAGGAGAAGATGCGGAATGCGGAAACTAGACTAAGGTCACTCTGGGAGGAGAAGATGCTATGCTGGAACCTAAGCTATGTTGTCACTTTGGGAGGAGAAGAATGCTAAGGCTGAAGACTAAATAACGTCAATTCCCGTAGGAGAAGACGCGAAATGCGGAAACTAAACTAAGGTCACTCTGGGAGGAGAAGATGCTATGCTGGAAACTAAACTATGTTGTCACTCTGGGAGGAGGAGAATGCTAAGGCTGAAATGTAAATAACGTCAATTCTCGTAGGAGAAGACGCGGAATGCGGAAACTAAACTAAGGTCACTCTAGGAGGAGAAGATGCTATGTGTCGCGCCCCCGAAAATTTAAAAAAATTCGCGAGTGTGCAACGAAATTTGAGACCTTACAATGCTCGGCGTAAAAGGGACGCCTAGTAGCATGCAATGAAGTCGCCACCCTAATTTGGTTGCTAGGCTTAGGGAACCCTAATTGTCATGGCATAGGAAATATAATAAGTAAAAACCTAAAGGCACAAAAAAAAGGGTCTGGACCCCAGACAAAGGTTCGGGGTCGTATTATGGTCTCGGGAAGGTGTTAGGCACCCGAGACA
Organism: Viola odorata; assembly: GCA_963691705.1. Classification (NCBI taxonomy): domain Eukaryota; kingdom Viridiplantae; phylum Streptophyta; class Magnoliopsida; order Malpighiales; family Violaceae; genus Viola; species Viola odorata. The sequence continues at coordinate 66,113,441 of OY829537.1, read as the reverse complement.
CATCCGAAAACGGTTACCGGTTGATGAGAGAGGTGTTTAAAAAGGTGTTTGAGAAATGCGTTTTGAAAAAGGGGGCCCTCAGAGGAATCGTCACTTTAGTCTTTATTATGATCGTGATGGGGCTGAATTTTCCGTAAGACTGAATGAGCGCCCTCTTTTTTCATCATCGGGCCATGCATGCTTAGATTAGTTACTACGTGATCCTAACATGGATTGCTAACAGAGTACCATTTTAAATGATGGATTTAAAACGATAGTTTGCTGTGGGATCGAAAGTCCCCATGTACATGCAGTCAATATAAGCGAGAAGTAAAATCACATGAACGCGGCATTTTAAGACAGTCTTTAAACACGTTGTGCATGTGGGTTGATTTTAGTTCTAGCAGTTCTATATATCATGCATACGATGGATATTTGCAGAAAGCATCGAATAAATAAAAAGGAATCGAAAGGCTTACTTTCGAGCGAAGCTTGAAACTAAAACCTGCAAAATGAGAGTGTTAGCGATAGCTCGAGAAATAAATAAGCAATTTATGAGTGCAAGAATTTAAATGACAGTTGATTGTATACGAGAAATGATGTATTTCACGCATACGAAATGAGATGCTGAGTTTGGTTGTATGCGAAAAATGATTGATTTTAAGCATACGAGAATTTATCGCTAGGTGATTGCATACGAAAAATGATGGATTTTTCGTATGTGAGAATTTAAATGCTAGTTGATTGCATGCGAAAAATGACGGATTTTGCACATGTGAGAATTTAAATACTAGTTGATTGCATGCGAAAAATGATGGATTTTACGCATGTGAGAATTTAAATGCTAGTGATTTGCATGCGAAAAATGATGGATTTTACGCAGGTGAGAATTTAAATGCTAGTGATTTGCATGCGAAAAATGATGGATTTTACGCAGGTGAGAATTTAAATGCTAGTTGGTTGCATGCGAAAAATGATGGATTTTACGCATGTGAGAATTTAAATGCTAGTGATTTGCATGCGAAAAATGATGGATTTTAAGCATGTGAGATTTAAAATGCTAAGTGATTTGTATGCGAAAAATGATTTATTTAACACATACGAGAATTAAATGTTGTTTTGACAAGTGCAAGAATATTTCAAATGTAGCTGACGATTTACAGGGGATTTAGAACAGTTTGATAATTTGCAGAAAGTAAACAGTTGATATTTGCGGAAAATAAAACAATTGATATTGCGGAAAATAAAACAATTGATATTGCGGAAGAATTTCCAGCAGTTTTGCGAAAAATTAAAGCAGTTGATATTTACAGAAAATAAAAGCAGTTAATGTTGCGACCGACCATGTAGGCGGTATTGAATTTAAATTGCTGAAAGTAAAATGCTGAAATTTAAAGTGCGGAAAAGTAAAGTGCGGAAAAGTAAACAGTTGATAATTTGCGGAAGGATTTCCAGCAGTGTGCGAAAAATTAAAGCAGTTGAATGTTTACGAAAATTAAAATGCGACCGACCATGTAGGCGGTATTGAATTTAAATTGCTGAAAGTAAATTGCTGGAATTTAAAGTGCGGAAAATTAAACAGTTGATAAGTGCGACCGACCATGTAGGCGGTATTGAATTTAAATTGCTGAAAGTAAATTGCTGGAATTTAAAGTGCGGAAAATTAAATAGTTGATAAGTGCGACCGACCATGTAGGCGGTATTGAATTTAAATTGCCGAAAGTAAATTGCGGAAAATTAAAGTGCGGAAAAGTAAACAGTTGATAAGTGCGACCGACCATGTAGGCGGTATTGAATTTAAATTGTTGAAAGTAAATTGCAGAATTAAAGTGCGGAATTTAAACAGTTGATATTTTGCGGAAGGATTTCCAGCAGTTTGCGAAAATTTAAAGCAGTTGAATATTTACGAAAATTAAAGAAGCGACCGACCATATAGGCGGTATTTTAAATGACTGAAATTAAACAGTTAAATATAAATGACTGAGGTTAGATAACATGACAATAAATATTATGATAAAGAATGAGCAATTCACATATAAACAATTCGATAAACAACTTGATAAAAAAAAGCATACGAAATATTTTACGAAAAAAGTGAATTAATCAATTCATGTATAAAACATACGAAAAATAGCACGTATCATGAAAAACAAATATATGAAACATGCGAGCATTTTGCGTAAAAAAAAAAAAAAACTAACGAAACGAAGACTCGGAAAAAATATAAATGGGCTGGGCCCTATTTAAAATTTTGAAGAAATGGGCCAGGAACAGCTCCTGGCCCAAAGGTAATTCATTTAAATGGTGATGGGCCAAGCCCATCACCTTTCTTCCTTTCCTTGCCCGAAGGGCCGCATGGCCCAAGTCACCATCTTCTTCCTCACGTCGCCGGAGCCACTGCCGGCGACGGAGGTGATGAACCAGGCGGCCAAATCGCCTGGTTCTTGACCTGAATGAAGCGTCTCCCTCCCAGCAGCACAAATACATCATCACAGCAAGGAAAACGGGAACAAAGAAGTGGCATTTTTGGAGAAAACGGCAAGATGCATATTTACATTAATTAACCAAACAATTAACTTAAGCATCGATAATTTAAATGGACGTTAGCATGGTGAAATTAGACCGAAACTAAAGTGGTTGCAGCAAGTTTTAATGCTTGATTAATTGCCTAAGTTCTAAACGAAATTTTAAACGAAAGGAAGAAAACAAGAGAGAGAACCGCTCACCGTGGTGCTGCTGCCGGCGTGAGGACGAAGGCCGGGAAAGGGACTGAGGGTGCGTGAGTTGGACGGGGAGAATGGAGAGGGGCAGTGGTTTTTTTCTTGCAAAATTTTCGGGCATTTTTGCCGTTGGAAACGACGGCTATTTATAGCCGAAAGCAGCCGCGTGGTGGCCGGACGCGGGCTGCGCGTGGAGGAAGGGCCGGCTGTGATGATGGCGGAGCTAGGGGCTACGGGCTAGAGGCTTAGACGCGACGGGGAGCAGGTGGCTCGGGCGTGGGCTGCTTCGCTGCACTCCCTCGGTACTGTTCACGTGCATTATGCACAATAAATTGTCAACCGTTGATCTGGTTGACTTTCGTTGGTTGACCAGATCAACGGTTGAGATCAAAGGCCTTTAAGTCTCATTTAAATAGCCTCGAGCCGAGTCTCGCGGGCAAACGTCCCGACTTTTCGAGCCGAAGGTACTGGCGCGTAGAGAAAAATACGCCGGTTTTAACCGTCTACAGCGAATGACGAGAACTCCTCGTTTAACGTGTTTATTTTCGCGTTCAAAAACGTGAAATGTTTGAACGGAAAAATAATAACGTTACGCCGAAAATTACACGAGTCGCTGTAGGCCGTTGCGACCACAAAAAAATCTAGCAACTAGTTGATGGAAAACATTTTAAAGTCGAGCTATTGTCCGAGCAGGCTTACTCGGGTCCAATAAAAGCTCGAATAAAAATAATAATAAAATAATAAAAATACTAAAAAAATGTGCTAAAATATTAAAAATCCTAAAAATCACGAGATGATAAAAAATGAAGAAAAAACTAGCAAACGACTGCCAGATAGTAAAAAACGTGAGTTTTAAGGCTAAAAATAATAATGATAATAATAATGAAAATACTTGCCGAAAAATTAAAAACGCGATTTCGAAAGCTGACGAAGCTAACGATGATGCTAAAACGCGTTGAAAACCCTAAAAATGCTAGCGACAGTAACTTAACTACAGACGACTGTAATTTAAGTAAAAATGACAGTAATTTAAATAAATGACAGAAATGCTAAAATTAAGTAAAAATGGCGTCAAAATTCGGGTATCAACAGTTGCCCCCTCTTTACTGTCTTATCGAAGGATTTGATAAGCAGTAAAGACCGTTGCCCCTAGATATCCGAATTTTGGCGGCATGACAGGTCTTACCTTAGGTTTGTAGGGATGTCGCTCTGGGAGGAGGAAATTGATGTTGTCGCTCCGGAAGGAGATGATTGGTTGATGTCGCTCTGAGAGGAGATGAATGCTATCACTGGGGATTAACAAGGTGTCCACGGAACTGCCGATGTTGCTCGTGGATGTCGCTCTGGGAGGAGGGGATTGCTGTCGCTCTGGGAGAAGATAGGTTGTTGATCCTGCAAATATATAAGCTTAGATCTACTCGGGTATCGAGAGAACATAAATTGCAGGAAACGTAAACAACGACTATTTTGACAGGAATGAAAAATAGTTTTACGAAAATGTAAATGACTGCTCCACTGGGGGGTTTGACATGCAACAGACGTTGCCTAGGGAGGATAACGCGCTATTCGCAGATGTACGACTGACTTGTCCTAATGATATCACTCCGGGAGGAGGAAAAGTGCTAAGGCTAAGAAGGTAGAATTACGCTATGCTATCACTCTGGGAGGAGAAGAATGCTAATGCTGGAATGTAAACAAACGTCGAAGACACGAAACTTGGAAATTGAAATATGGTCACTCTGGGAGGAGAGGAATGCTATGCTAAAAGGTAAATGCTGTCACTCTAGGAGGAGGGGAATACTATGCTGAAATCTAAATGCTGTCACTCTGGGAGGAGGGGATATTATGCTGGAAACTAAATGCTGTCGCTCTGGGAGGAGGGGATATTATGCTGAAAACTAAATGCTGTCGCTCTGGGAGGAGGGGATATTATGCTGAAAACTAAATGCTGTCAATTCCCGTAAGAGAAAGCGCGAGATGCGGAAATTAAACTAAGGTCGCTCTGGGAGGAGAAGAATGCTAAGGCAGAAAATTTAAACAACGCCGATTCCCGTAGGAGAAGGCGCGAGATGCGGAAATTAAACTAAAGTCGCTCTGGGAGGAGAAGAATGCTAAGTGCTGTCGCTCTGGGAGGAGAAGAATGCTAAATGCTGTCGCTCTGGGAGGAGGGGAATGCTAAATGCTGTCGCTCTGGGAGGAGGAGAATGCTAAATGTTGTCGCTCTGGGAGGAGGAGAATGCTCAATGCTAAAGACTAAACTATGATGTCACTCTGGGAGGAGAAGAAAGCTATCGCCAGCGGCCTTGATACGAACCTAGAATGCGTCTGCGTCCTGCTCAGGAGGTAACGACCCCAAGGACAAGACTTTCCCACGATTTGCAGCCGTCAGTAGTCCTCACCTGATATTAGTGTTTGCACTCACGCTCTGAAACAAGGCTAAGTGTTTTACACTCATAAAGATGCAACTAACATGATACATAATTTATAGTTCGCAATGTCAATCCGAGTGAATAGACTTCAAATGAAGATGCACATGCATGGGCATTCTAATAATCGATGGGACTTTTACGGAAAAGAATGAAAGGACATGAAAAGTCCAGAAATGAGTTTGTTTTGAAAAAGGTTGCTTTGCTGGAAGGTTTTTGATGACTGATGCTTTGCTGATGAGGGAGAGGTACGTGAGCCTTTTCGCTTTTCGCTGAGGATGCTTGCTTGACAGAGTGCGTGAGCTCTAGGATCCTTGCTGAGGGGTGCTTTTTGTTCGGCCTGGGGCCCTTTTCTTGAGTCCTCATTGGGGAGTGTCGTCGCTGTTCCTTTTGCGACTCACTACTTGAGTTGGCGTGGGGCCCCTTTCTGCTTGCTTTGAGGTTTCTTGAGTTGGCGTTGGGCCTCTTTTGCTTGACTTTACTAGGGAAGGATACTTTGAGATTTCTCGAGTTGGCCTTGGGCTTTTCTACTCGAGTTCACTGGGGGAAAGTTTTCTTCGAGATTTTCTCGAATTGAGTTGTCCCCGGGCTGTGACTGCTTTGGCTCTTCGATTGTTTGTATTCGTCGAAGGTCTCTGAGCATTTTTCTTTGCTTTTCCCTTTTTCCCCTCTCTCCCTTTTTTTTTTTTTTTTTTTTTTTTTTTTTTTTTAATATCCCTCCCCTTTTTGATTTGATTTGAAAATGCAATAGAGCAGAGCAAGTACAGCCTTTGTCTTGATCTCTTCCCCTTCTGTCTTGAGGCCTCGGCCTTTGTCGTTGCTGCCTCTTCGGTGATAGTCCTTAGCGATCTCCTGGTGACTTTTTCCGTCTCCTTCATCGTGAACTTGAACGTGGCGTGCTTTTACTTCCGGCTGGCAATTTTAGCTGAAACTGCCCTTTGGCTTCCGGGGTGTGAGTGATATGGACGGTTTGGGGAGTGATGACATATATGGTGGAAAGAGGGAAAAATGAAAAAAAAATGGAGAAAATCGCAAAAGTCCCATGTCACGTTATAACTATCCCATGTCTAATGGCGCATGTACCCTGGATATTATGCGAACTCAACTAGTACCTAGTCAGGCTCTTACACTCATGAAGGATAAGACGTGATGGCTCAAAGATGCTTACCGGGATTTGTTTGTGACTGCTTACGTCGGAGCAAACCGCGGATATAAGAGCAAACAAGTAATATCATGCATGGCACGTAATTTGGATAGATGCTGGAGTTAACAGAGGGATTAAATATTCCTAACCTATGCTGTGCATGAAAATGCTTATGAGAGTAGTATGCTTTTGTTTGAGCCGGGCTAAAGAGGGATTTTTGATTGATTTTTGATTTTTGATTGATTGATGATTTGATTGCCGGATGGTTTGATTGCTAGACGTTTGATTGCTAGATGGTTTGATGGCCAGATGTTTGATTGCTGGATGTTTGATTGCTAGATGGTTTGATGGTCAGATGTTTTGATTGCTAGACGTTTGATTGCTAGAATGTGGGGGACGACTTATTTGCAACGTTCTAACGAGGACCTAAGGTTGCCCCCCAGTGGGCCAGATGACCGTACTCGACTTAAAGCTAATCAAAGCGAGCAAGAATAAAAAAAAAATTTAAATAAAGGGAAAAGAAAGAGGGACTCCCCTGAACCGCGCAGCGGGGCTGCGCGGGCGTCTTCCACAAGCTCCCTGCGGATGACAGCGAGATGCTTCCCGTCCCTGTGAGATGCAGAGGGGAAAACGGAAAGGGAAATTAATTTAAAAACAAAACTAAGATAAGTTCAGGGATTCTCTCTTCCTTTAACTCGACTTTTCGAGGGTTCCCATGACGTGGTCCTAATCCTGGGACGCCTTGCTTTGATTGGTTTCTTTTTAGCTATTTTGCGGGTACTGCCGATCCGAGCCGTAGCGAGGACGAGATCTGCATTCGGTTCAGTTGCTTGCCGGTCCTGCTGGACCTTCGCTGATTGGCTTCGTGGTTGCTTGGGGATAGAGGGGATAACCCTCTGTCCCCGTGATGTGCAGCGGGGCTGCAAGGGTGTATGCTTACCGTTCTTCTGCAGGCAACGAATTGGGGGCGACCTAGTTCCTGAAAAAGACAAGGCGATGACAAATGAGGAGTAAATGCAAGGCAATGTTTAGCAAAAGTAGTGTGATTTGATGAGTGTTAAGCTCTCCCTTTTAGATGGGCTATCCGTGAGTCATCGCGGTGTGACTTGCATCGGATGGGCTTTGGGATTTTGGTCCAACGTTTAGTCCTTTGAGACCGATTATTTGCGATGCCGGCTGCGCCGGTAGCACTGCGAGGAAAAGAAATCTCGCTTTGGATGGTGATGGTTTGTCTTAAAATCTTTCCTGATTCGCTCTTGAAGGTGGCCTGCTACGGCAATTCAACAGCTCCTACGAGCGGAACTCTCTGGTTCTATCGTGATGACGAGCTGAGGCGTGAGACCTTACGTCCCTGCAAAACTGAAGAATGATTAGTGGCGTTAGTCTAAGTGACGCGTCTTGCGTCCCGAGCTACTCCTGGGGATCCATCCATGCCATGCCTCATTTTGTCATCTCACAATTTTAAGAAAAAACAGGGGACAACAAATTTTAAAACAAAGCATCTCTTGAAAAAACTTATTTTATTCATTTCAGGACAAATGTTTGTGCTAGATTGTCATGATAAAACCCTATGTCCTTGGTCTGCCCGGACGCTCTGTCCACGATGCTTCAGGCGAAGTATCTCTTGACTGCATCGGCATTTACCGGTTTCGGGAGATCTTCTCCATCCATGTTGGTTAGCATTAGGGCACCCCTTGAGAATGCACTTTTGACCAGATACGGGCCCTCGTACCTTGGGGCCCACTTTCCTTTGCTGGCCTCCTGATGAGGGAAAATTTTCTTTAGCACTAAATTCCCAGCCTCGAATTTGCGAGGTCGCACTTTCTTGTTATAAGCGTTGACCATTCTTTGCTGATATAATTGCGCATGGCAGATAGCGGCCAAGCGCTTTTCGGGAAGGAGGTTCAGCTGCTCGTACCTCACTCTCGCCCAATCAGATTCTTCTCTTTCAGATTCTGCCAGGATTCTGAGAGAAGGAATTTCTACCTCGAGGGGAATTACGGCTTCCATGCCGTAAACTAATGAGTAGGGAGTTGCCCCTGTGGACGTACGGGTTGCTATCCGATAAGCATGTAGTGCGAAGGGAAGCATGTCGTGCCAGTCTTTGTGTGTGATTACCATCTTTTGGATGATCCTCTTCAGGTTCTTGTTTGCTGCTTCGACTGCGCCATTCATCTTTGGTCGATATGGTGACGAGTTTCGGTGCTTCACCTTCCAACGTTGGCAAAGATCGTCAATCATCTTTCCGTTGAGATTGGTGCCGTTGTCCGTGATGATGGTTTCTGGGACCCCATGACGGCAAATGATATTTCTCTCAATGAATCGCATGGTGGTTTTCTGAGTGATGTTGGAGTAAGAGGTGGCCTCTACCCATTTGGTGAAATAGTCGATTGCTACGAGGATGAAGCGATGGCCATTAGAGGCTGTTGGATGAATTTGGCCGATGATGTCGATTCCCCACATTGCAAAAGGCCAAGGCGACGTCATGCTGAAGAGAGGGGCTGGAGGGACGTGGAGATGGTCCGCATAGATTTGACATTTGTGGCACTTCCGAAAATAGCTGATGCAATCTCATTCGATGGTGAGCCAAAAATAACCTTGCCTCATTATCTGCCTGGCCATCATGTGTCCACTTGCGTGTGTGGAACAAACCCCTTCGTGGATCTCTGCTATGATTCTCTTTGCCTCGGTCATGGTGACGCAGCGAAGCAAAGCTCCATCAGCTCTCCTTTTATATAGAACCTCGCCGTCGAGGTAGAAGTCTAGTGCTAAGCGTTGGAGGGTCTTTTTGCTAACCCGGCTTGCCCCCGGTGGGTACTCCCGGTTTCTGATGAACTGTACTAGGTCGTAGAACCATGGCTTGCCGTCAGGTTCCTCTTCCAAGGCGACACAACATGCCGGAGTTTCCTTTACTTCCACTCTCAATGGTTGGAGCATTACTCCGCATTCTAACTTAAACATTGAGGCCAACGTGGCTAATGCATCTGCGAAGCGGTTCTTTTCTCTGTCGACTCGGTCGAATTCGGTCTCCTCGAATTCCCGTGTGAGTTGGGTGAGTAGCCTTTGATAAGGGATGAGCTTGGAATCCCGTGTCTGCCATAGATCCTGGGCTTGATAGATGACGAGTGCTGAATCGCCGAAGATTCGGAGCTTCTTTACTTTTAAGTCGATGGCTGCTGTCAGACCACTGATGCATGCCTCATACTCGGCGACGTTATTGGTGCATGGGAAGTTCAATTTGCATGCTATGGGGAATTGACGACCATCTGGGGCTATGACCACGGCTCCCACTCCCTTGCCCGAGAGGTTCACCGCACCGTCGAAGAACATGGTCCACCAATCATCTTCTCGGAGATTTTCTGTGATCTCATCTTCAATCATTATGATGCCCTCATCAGGGAAGTCGAAGCTCATCGACTCATACTCGTCCGAGGCATGATTGGCCAAGTGATCGGCGAGGGCGCTTGCTTTAACCGCTTTCTGAGTCACATAGATGATCTCGTGCTCAGCTAATAAGACTTGCCATCTACAAATGCGACTTGACAGGTACGGCTTTTCGAAAATGTATTTCAAGGGGTCCATGCGAGAGATTAGCCAAGTCGTGTAATACAACATGTACTGCCGGAGCCTTCGGGCGCACCATGCTAGGGCGCAACAAGTTTGTTCCAACATAGAGTAGCGCATTTCGCACTCGTTGAATTTTTTGCTGAGGTAGTAGATGGCTTGTTCACGCCTTCCAGACTCGTCGTGCTGTCCCAAAACGCAACCCATGGCGCTAGCCGTGACTATCATGTACATGAGCAAGGGCCGTCCTGGCGTCGGGGGAACTAGTTGATCGCGCGTCGAACACGTCAAATTTAAGTTGTATAAATGAATATAAAACGGGGTAGAAGTACAACTTAACACTTGTCCACAAGGAACTTGTAGATGGTGGTAAGAGGGTCGGTCCACGGAGACTTCGGGGGGGTTTGTAGTTCTTGGTTGACTTCCTCGTCACTGAATTTGGTTGGTTGAATCTGAAAATAAAGACAAAACAGAAAGAAATAAAATAGCACAAAACAATATTGGCCAAAGGCTTGGCCTAGACAGGGGTCAAGACTGAAAACAGTAAAAAGAAGGTTCCCGGTAAGAGCATGAACGGGCTATGTTCTTATGATTCGATCACTGATTCAATGGTGTTCATCTCTATATTTGCAGTGCTGCTATGGATAAGACAACGCCCAACTCAAGTTTACCCTCGGTTGTCAGTCGAGGCCCACGGTTGTCAATCGGGTCTGAGTTGTATTATTCATTTAACTGGGTCTCCCAAGCTAAAATCTGAATTGTCAGTTCTAAACTTGAACAAGGAAGTAAAGAAACCAGAAAATAAATAATTACAAAAATAGAGATTATTAAGAGTAATTAGATCTCACGAAATATAAGTAACATAGCTCTCAAGCTCTTACCAAGAATGGTGATTAGCTAGATGTACTCATGAATGAATTATAAAAATACTTGCTTGCATAAATAAAATAAATCCGTGGATTCAAAGAATTAAATCCAGGAGCAAGGTACAAAGTGGCGGAAGAGAGGAAGAGAGGAAAGTGTGTAGCGTGTGTCTGGAGAAGAGGAGGACAAGTTCAGCTATAAGTAAGCTAAAACTCCTCTGTCCTTCTCCAACTCAATCTCCTAAATAATCTCCTAGATAATCTCCTAATAAATTATCCTGATTTGTTTTGAATAAAAATAGAAATTTAAAATATACAAAGATGGAAGGAGATCCTTGATAGGATTCTTAAATAAATATCTTCTTGATCCTCATCTTTGTCACTGGACAACTGTGATTTGCCAGCTCGCAAGGCCCAACGCTGCTGCTCAAGATTCCTCTCTCGCGGACCAGTCTTGGGCGGAGTCTTGGCCTAGACTCTGGTCTAGACTCGGGAAAACAGCTTCGGCGCTCCAAAAATCAGATTCTTCTATAAATTGCCTCCAGACCAGAACTGCTAAGATATGGGAAATACAAGGATAAATCAGTAGGTTTACTGCCCAAATAACAAGTAAATGGATAGTAAAAACATGATGAAATGCAATGTAATCACTAGTACCGGTGGGCTTTGCAGATATGTCTTGATTTTCTCGAAGGCTTTTTGGCAGTCTTCGTCCCATTCTGCATTTCCGTGTTTCCTTAGCATCTTGAACATCGGCTCGCAGGTAAGTGTTAACTGGCTGATAAAGCGAGCGATGTAGTTGATGCGTCCTAAAAAGCTTCGTACTTCCGTTTCGGTGCTGGGAGCGGGTAGCTCCTGAATGGCTTTTATCTTATCAGGATCCACTTCTATACCTTTGTTGCTGACGATGAATCCCAATAACTTCCCGGAAGTCACTCCGAAGGTACACTTAGCTGGGTTTAGCCGTAGCAGAAATTGCCTCAACCGTTCGAACACCTTCCTCAGGATGTCCACATGATCTTGCGTGCCGCGAGACTTGGCTATCATGTCGTCGACATATATTTCCAATTCTTTATGCATCATGTCGTGGAAAAGGGTGACAGCAGTACGTTGGTACGTGGCTCCTGCGTTCCTTAATCCGAAGGGCATCACTTTGTAGTAGAAGGTTCCCCAGGGCGTGATGAAGGTCATCTTTTCACAGTCCTCGGGTGCCATCTTGATCTGATTGTACCCCCAGAATCCGTCCATGAAAGAGAACATGTCATTTCTGGCGGCACTATCTACCAAGATGTCGATATGGGGAAGAGGGAAGTCGTCTTTAGGGCTAGCTCGATTGAGATCCCGAAAGTCCACGCACATGCGAACCTTCCCATCTTTCTTAGGCACTGGCACTATGTTGGCGATCCATTCTGGGTACTCCGCAACTTTCAAAAAACCCGCGTCTAGTTGCTTGGTAACTTCTTCTTTGATTTTCAGAAGGATGTCTGGATGCATCCTCCGAAGTTTTTGCTTGACAGGCTTAAACTCAGGTTTTAACGGAATACGATGCTCAACTATCCCGGGATCAAGACCTGGCATGTCGGCGTATGACCATGCGAATACATCGGAGTAGTCCTTGAGGAGAGAAATCAACCTTTCTCTCTGAGTCGTATCCAGGGTAGTTCCGATCTTGACCAGTTTTTGACTCTCATTGCTTGCCCCCAAGTTTACTTCGTCCAATTCCTCCCGATGAGGGGTTATTTCCTTTTCTGAACTTTCTAGTAAACGGGTCAGTTCGTCGGAGACTTCGGCCTTGTCTTCGGTCGTAGCGATGATTTCTTCGCCCGTAAAGACATAGGTTTTATCAAGACAATCCGAACTAACACTCATCCTGAAATTAAAAGCGCGAAAAAAAGAGATGCGTAAAATGAAAATTTGCATATATATTGATTTTTAACAAAAGGGAACAGGAGTCCCTACAAAAATGTTTTCGTAAGAAAACGTGCCAAAAACATATATATTTTTCAAAATGAGAAATTACGGAGAGACATCCGGAAGCATGGTGATGGTCCAGTTGCCCACAGACTCCCCTGACTTCTTAACGAAAATGACTGAACCAGGCGACGATCCTTCTTCTCCTAGAGTGCAGATACGGAGGTCTGATACCCTGATTGGGTTTTCATTGATGGTTTCAGCGGCGAAGGGGAACGTGGTTCTGATATGGGGAATCGACATTTTGCCCTCTGGCGCAGAACGTCCAAATAGCTTAGCCAGCTGCTTTTCTTTCTTTTCTTGGGCGATCCTGGTGAAATCGGCCTTGCTGGGTTGGTACCCTAACCCAAATCGATCTCCGAAGCTCTTCGGAGGCGCCCAGCCTTTCGATCCTTGTAACCCGGCCCCGAGCCGTTTTCCTAATTGGAAGCTTCCCTCTAGTGTTGACTTAGTGGTTGTTTCGGCTACCCCCGATTTTGAGGCTTCGCAAACGGGGGATCCCTCCTCGATCCAACCCGCGTTGACGATTTCAAAGGCTTGGAAGGAACTCTCCAAGGTTTCGGCAGTTTTGATGTAAGGCACGGATGCATGCTTGGCCAAAATCAAGGCTTCTTCTGCCTTTATTGTGATGAGGGCATTGTCTTTGACGTATTTGAGGCACTGATGCAGGGAAGAGGGGACGGCTCCCGCTGAATGGATCCAAGGCCGTCCTAGAAGCATGCTATAGGCGGGTTGGATTTCCATGATCTGGAATGTCAAGATGAAAGGGTGGGGCCCGATGACCATATCCAACTCAATGTTCCCGATGATCTCTCGAGTGGTGCCATCGAAAGCCCTCGCCATCATTCCGCTAGGTTTTATGAGGGAGGAATCGACCGGCAGCTGTTCAAGGACATGCCTAGGCATGACATTAAGTGCGGACCCATTGTCGATTAGGGCCTTTGCTATGACGTGTCCCTTACATTCCACCGTGATGTATAGGGCCTTGTTGTGATCTCTTCCCGAGGGGTCGATCTCTTCTTCCGAGAAGGAAATGCTGCTTAAGGCTTGGATCCTTTCGACAAGGTTTTCCACCCCTTCTGTGGTGATATCCTTAGTCACGAAAGCTTGTTTCAAGACTTTTAAGAGAGCTTGGCGATGCGGCTCTGAAGTGAGGATCAGCTCCATGATGGAGATACGAGCTGGGGTTTTCTTTAGCTGTTCGATGATGCTGAACTCGCTCTGTTTCATGATCTTGAGGAACTCAGCTGTCTCGTCCTCGGTTACAGGTTTGCTCAAACCTTGCGCCTCCTCTATCGTCTCTTCGCGGATCACAGGGTCTTTCCCTTTGGATTGTCGTTGCTTTTCTACTTCCTCCGAAATGTAACATCTTCCAGTGCGGGTCATGCCCCCGATATGAGAGGCTTTGCCGATAGCGAGTGTTGTTGGTGCGACTGCAGGAGGGGTGGTGACCACCGTGTATCCGTAGTTGAATGGGACCGCGTGTAAGTCCCGGCTGGGAGTATTCACAGCTAATGTGAATACTACTTTGCGTGGGATCGTGGCTGCCTCCCCTGCCTGGGCCACATATTCGAAGGAGTAAGGTGCTGGTGGATTGTCCTCGATGGCGTTGATGGCTCCTTGGGTTTCCCCTTTGGTTTGAATGATCCCGAATGTTGCGAGTTGCTTGACTTTTTGCCGAAAAAGTCTGCAATCCTGGATGTCATGCTTGCTTTCCCCTTGGCAGAGTAGGCATTGGGCCTGACTATTCCCTGGGAATGGCAAATAAGCATTGTTGGCTAATGCGAAGAACAATTCTTCATTGGGTACTTCCCCCATCGACAGGTGAGAAAGGTCAATTCCAATGGAAGAAATGTCGCTTATCCCAGGATTATGGTGCGGTAGAGGACTGGTTGTCATATCAGGACCCATTGTCAAACCTTTGGACGAGATTCATCCTTCTTTGGTTAGGTGCTCGACCTTCTCTCTAAAGTCGTAGCAGTTTTCCAAGGAGTGTCCTCGGGTTCCGGCGTGATATTCGCAGCTATCCTTTGGATCATACCAGCTAGGGTAAGGAAGGGATTGAGGCGAGAGTGGGGATGGTGTAATCTGCCCGTCTGCCAAAAGGCTTGCGTAGATCTCTTTCAAAGGAAACGGAGGAAGCGACCATGTCGGTGAAGGGTATGACTCGGAGTCTGTGGATTCCCAAGAAGGTAGTAAGGGCACTGTGCTAGAATAGGAAGGTGGTGCCGAATACCTGACGAGGTAATCGAACTTCCCAGAAGGTTGGCCCAAGGTGTCAATCTCGCGGTCGCCTTCGTCGCGGCGCGCGGAGAACCGCTTGCACGATGAAGTCGATCTTTTCTTCTGGACCATTTGGAGCGGGGTTCCATTGGCGTTATGCAGGATAGGAAATCCATCTCCGATCGTGTTGATGGATCCTTCCCCAGGGGTCACTTTCTGGGTTTGTATTACCCCGAGACTCGAGAGTTGTCTCACCTTTTCTGCGAACGACTTGCAGCTTCGGATCTTGTGACCGTCGCTTTCCTTGCAGTACATGCAGTGACTCGGATTGCCCCCTGAGTATAACACATATCCCTCTCGAGCTAAGGCCTGGAAAAGCTGTTCTTGTGGCCAACTCGATGCGGCAGATAAATGGTCGTTGCTTTCTCCTGCCGAGATGGCATTCACCCCTCCCTTTCCTTGGGAATGATTGGGAAGACGGTTGGTGGATGTGTTGGGTCCTTTTGCTAATCCTTCGAAAGATACCCATCCACTTTTGATCAAGTGATGGACCTTTGCCTTGAATGCGAAGCAATTTTCCAGAGTGTGACCTGGGGCTCCAGCGTGATATTCGCATCTTGCGTTGTGATCATACCACTTTGGGTACGGAGGCAATTGAGGCTGAGCCGGAACCAGTACGATCTGTCCGGCCGCCAGGAGATGTTTGTAGATTTCTCCTGCAGGGAGAGGGAGAGGAAGTGGAGGCTCTCGGTTCCACCGATTGTTGGTCGTGTTTTGGTTATTTGGGTCTTTTGGTGGGTTATATGGTTTGGGTTGCATAGGTTGTGATGTTTGCACTGGAGGTGGTGGGAAATGAGTAGGATTTTGAGGTAGGATATTAGCGATTGGTGGTGAATTAAAAGGAAAGGAGGTGGGTTGATATAGTGATGCCGGCTGATACGGCGGTGGTACCAAATAAGGCGGTGGTGGCGGAAACGGCTGCCCCTGATTAACTTGGGGAGCGACAAATCCGACGTCCCTTTTCACGACTGATGCTTTCTTTGGTACAGACTCTGGTGTTGGATGCGTGATTCGCCCAGACTTAATCCCTTGCTCGACTCTTTCGGCAATTAGGACCATGTCGGAGAAGCTGTTTGAGGGGTTCGAGATCAGGTAGGTGTAGTAGGGAGCTTTGAAGTTGTGCAAGAAAATCGACAAGAGTTCCTTGTCGCTTAAGGGTGGAGAGATTCTCGAAGCCAACTCTCTCCATCTTTGCGCATAGGTCTTCACGGACTCGCCGATTTTCTTTTCCAGATTTTGCAGGTCGGCGCGGTCAGGAGCCACCTCCATGTTGAATTTGTATTGTCGGTAGAAGGCATCGGACAGGTCTCTCCACGTCCTGATCCTGGCTTTGTCCAGCCCCATATACCAAGTTAGGGAGTGTTTGGTCAAGCTTTCTCGGAATAAATGGATCAACAATGGTTCGTTGTGGATCATCTCTGCCATCTTGTTGCAGTATGCTCTGAGGTGGGTCTTCGGGCATTCTACCCCAGTATATTTTTCGAAGTCCGGGATCTTGTACTTCGGAGGTATGACGATCCCGGGGACCATGCACATGTCGGCGGGACCTATGGGATCGAATGGATCGGCCCCTTCGATTGCTCTGAGCCTCTCCTCGAGAAGATTCAGTCGATCCCCTTTCGGTTGCTCGGCCCCAATGGGGTTAGAACCGAAGGGCAGCATTGGTTCTGATGAGAACTGAGGTTGTGCTGGGTTGAAAGTGAGGAGCTGAGTTCCCACAGGTCCGGGAACTGTGCTCGGAGGAATAGGAGGGAGATACAGGTCCTCTGGGTGGGCCTGGCTCTTGCTGGGGTCCACGGTAGGGTTGATTGAAAGGTGCTGAAGCGACGGGGAGATCTCTTCACCCGTCTTAACTCGAGGACTCGCAACGTTGGGTACAGTGAAGGGACTAACCCATCTCCAATGGCCCGGGGGACCGGAAAGTAGCGGGAGTACGGAAGGTCCTGCGACGGTGAGCGAAGAGTGAGGTCCTTTTGTTTGAGGGAGATCAAAACCCGGTGGTACTTCGGCGACAGCTTCATCTCTTTCCTTTTCGGCCCTAGTGGCTCTTTCTGTAGTGATCTTAACTTGCTCCTCTAACTCTGCGATTCTAGCCATTAGTGCTTCGTCGGTCTTGGCCAGTTCAGTCATTTTTCGTTTTTGAAGTCTAGTTAGGGGGAGCCTGTGCGGAGTAGCTTGCTTTCGAGGAGCTATCGTGAACCTGAAAAAGGGAAAAACACAGAAAAAGTAAATACAAGTGAGGATATACAGGTGATATGCAATCCCGAGGCCTCCACATTTGCTCATTCGTTTTCCGGCCACACTTTCATTTGATATTTTCAAGGAGGTCGGTGAGGCGAGGAATCCCAGTGGTTGACAAGATACGAAGGAAGCCTCTATACATTCCCCTGATATGAAGCCAATCTGAGATGCTAACGGCGAAGCCCAAATCAGCAGGGGTAACCAATGCCGCTATGCCAGGAAGGTCTCCTTTACGCTATACTCTTGACGATGTAATGTCTGATGCCTGGTAAACTCAACCGAGGGGAGAGGCGACAATCTTTGGAGTTTTTGTGATAACCTAGGAAGACATGGCCATGAGTGAGTGATACTCGGATGTTTTGAATACTTGTTCTGATTTTTTCGAAATTTCGGTGAGATTGTGTTTTACCCCGTGGGAATTTTTTTTTTTTTTTTTTGAGTTTATATTGGAGGGATAGTTGATATGGAAAAGATGAGTCAATTTAATAAATATCCGAAAGAGTACGACTTTATTAAAAAGCGTTTACAAAATATGGTAGACTTGCCAACTTCCTAAATTCATCAAAAATGGCTAGGATAGATGAAATTAGGGGTCCTAGCTAAACAGAACAGATGGGCCGATCTCCGAGCCTTTCCCTGAAGGTGTCATTCCTGGGCGTCCGAGTCCTGCTGCCAAAGGTACTCCATCGAAGCCAACTCCCCTTTCTTCATCTCTAACTCAGCCTCTAAGGCGGTAATTCGGCTTTGCAGTACTTGGTTGTTCCTTTCTCCCAAGTCTGCGCGAGTAGTCAAAACCCTTATCGTTGAATCCCTGTCTTCAATTATGGCACTTGATGCTTCTCTTTTGCGGGTTTCACTACTCAAGCGTTCCTTAAAGGCCCTGAGGGCCACATTCTTTTGTACTGTTTGTACGCGGACGAACTCCTTGTGCTGCCTGTCCAGTTCATTCATCTGGACCTTTAAGCCACATTGACGAGCTTCGGCCATATCCCTTTCCTCTATCATCAGATCTCGTTCATCTTGTGCTGCTAGCATCTGTTCTACCACTTGAGCGTAAGCCATGACATCCATTCCTTCGCTCACTTGCGATTCCCCTTCTTCTTCCATCGGTTTTGATTTTCTGGGCGAGGTAAGACATTACCATTAACTCGTCTCGACCTCCACTGTGGATATTCTGGTATTGTGGTTGCAGAGATGCCGTGCCCTTTGAGGCAGAAAGGGTGGGCCCAGTCATGGGCGTACAGCTGAATGTTCTGATCTTCTCCAGCGTGTGGCAGGTCTGATTTCATCATGCCAAAAGTTACTGGAATGATTTGGGTGATGCGAAACTGTCTGAGGACGAGGGCCGGACAATAGTGAACGCATCCCCATGCTCCGATCAAAGGAACCCAAGGTAAGTGTCCGCAGCAGACGATGGGATTGGAAGTCTGCAGCCACTTGGCGTGCCAACTGAAGTCTTCTTCTGAGAGATTTATGAATCGGTTGATCCAGACATCCTTATTTTCCATCTCCCATCTATCCGTGGTCATTGCATTGATAACCCTGAGAAGAGGACATGACCTTATGTAACTTGCGAAGAAAATGGTCTGATCAGGAATCTGCTTGAAGTGGCTGACCAACCATACTGTCAACAACTGGGTGCAACATGTAAGTCTCCCTTTCCCTTTTCTTCGACAAGAGTCCAAGGAGCGAAAGGTCTCGGCCAGAATGGCTGTTGTAGGATTGATGGCATTTGTTTCCATCTCGTAAAAGATGTTGGCTGCTGCAAAGTCGATGGCATTCCTCATTTTCGGAAAGAGGACAAATCCTACAATGGCGAAGGCCAGAATCCTTAAGCGTTTCTTTCCGTTGGACAATCGAAAGCGTGCCTCAATATCTGACCAGCACCAGAAGTAGTCCCCCTCTCTGACACGAGTAGTGATTCCTAACAGCTTATCGAGCCTTATTTTGACACTTGAGGAGTCGAGTCGAACATTATGGTATATGGCCGATATAGGAGAGGTGAAGCACATCAGAGCTGAGTACTCCTCTAGCGTAGGGGTCAAGTCTACCTCTTTGTCGAAAGAGAAGCACCGATAATAGGGATCCCAGAATTTTAGGGCTGCCCGGATGCAACCCCAATCAGTCTTTACATCAACTAGGGTCAGTAGCTTTCCATAAATACCCTCAAACTGTGTCTCTTCGTCTTCAGTCAGCTCATTTCTCAACATCCGAATCCTAGTTAAGTCAAAGTCCACGACTTCTACTTTTATCTTGGTGGTGATGTCAGGGGCGAACCCACGTTCCAACAGATCTCCTTGGGCAGCTTGATCGTCGAAGCTTCGTCCCCCGAAAATATTAAATGAAAGTAGTGTAGGTGCTGACATGTCGAATGAGCAAAATGGGTCCTATGGGACAAAAATAAAATTTTAAATGCAAAGCAACCTGCATGGGTAAGAAATTTACAGTTCGTATAAAAGAAAGAAAAATCATGTCAATATGCCAACAAGACAAATAGAGCCACGACAAACAGGTATAATCATGATGCACATGCTGGGGCTCTGATTCCGACACCTCTAACTGGCTTGAATGGTTCCCGGATGATACCATGAAAAGGTCCCTAAAGTGTCGTCCAGTCGCCCGATTTCTTGCGAAATCGTATAACCTTTCGACTGGCTTTAGGGGTTCATCCGAGTTGGGATTGGCGAACACTACCCAGGACATGTGTCCTAGGGCGTCACTACTACCCTCCTATTTTGGTAATTGTCCCCTGGGTGTAGGGCGCTATGAAATGCATATGACAATTGATAAAGCAAATAAATAAACAGGCCAGCAATTGATCAAAGCAAATAAATAAACAAATAAAACACCTCTCTAAAAAGATAAAATCGGCTCCGACCCTAAAAGTCCCCAGTGAAGTCGCCAAACTGTCGCGCCCCCGAAAATTTAAAAAAATTCGCGAGTGTGCAACGAAATTTGAGACCTTACAATGCTCGGCGTAAAAGGGACGCCTAGCAGCATGCAATGAAGTCGCCACCCTAATTTGGTTGCTAGGCTTAGGGAACCCTAATTGTCATGGCATAGGAAATATAATAAGTAAAAAACTAAAGGCACAAAAAAAAGGGTCTGGACCCCAGACAAAGGTTCGGGGTCGTATTATGGTCTCGGGAAGGTGTTAGGCACCCGAGACACATCCGAAAACGGTTACCGGTTGATGAGAGAGGTGTTTAAAAAGGTGTTTGAGAAATGCGTTTTGAAAAAGGGGGCCCTCAGAGGAATCGTCACTTTAGTCTTTATTATGATCGTGATGGGGCTGAATTTTCCGTAAGACTGAATGAGCGCCCTCTTTTTTCATCATCGGGCCATGCATGCTTAGATTAGTTACTACGTGATCCTAACATGGATTGCTAACAGAGTACCATTTTAAATGATGGATTTAAAACGATAGTTTGCTGTGGGATCGAAAGTCCCCATGTACATGCAGTCAATATAAGCGAGACGTAAAATCACATGAACGCGGCATTTTAAGACAGTCTTTAAACACGTTGTGCATGTGGGTTGATTTTAGTTCTAGCAGTTCTATATATCATGCATACGATGGATATTTGCAGAAAGCATCGAATAAATAAAAAGGAATCGAAAGGCTTACTTTCGAGCGAAACTTGAAACTAAAACCTGCAAAATGAGAGTGTTAGCGATAGCTCGAGAAATAAATAAGCAATTTATGAGTGCAAGAATTTAAATGACAGTTGATTGTATACGAGAAATGATGTATTTCACGCATACGAAATGAGATGCTGAGTTTGGTTGTATGCGAAAAATGATTGATTTTAAGCATACGAGAATTTATCGCTACGTGATTGCATACGAAAAATGATGGATTTTTCGTATGTGAGAATTTAAATGCTAGTTGATTGCATGCGAAAAATGACGGATTTTGCACATGTGAGAATTTAAATGCTAGTTGATTGCATGCGAAAAATGATGGATTTTACGCATGTGAGAATTTAAATGCTAGTGATTTGCATGCGAAAAATGATGGATTTTACGCAGGTGAGAATTTAAATGCTAGTTGGTTGCATGCGAAAAATGATGGATTTTACGCATGTGAGAATTTAAATGCTAGTGATTTGCATGCGAAAAATGATGGATTTTAAGCATGTGAGATTTAAAATGCTAAGTGATTTGTGTGCGAAAAATGATTTATTTAACACATACGAGAATTAAATGTTGTTTTGACAAGTGCAAGAATATTTCAAATGTAGCTGACGATTTACAGGGGATTTAGAACAGTTTGATAATTTGCAGAAAGTAAACAGTTGATATTTGCGGAAAATAAAACAATTGATATTGCGGAAAATAAAACAATTGATATTGCGGAAGAATTTCCAGCAGTTTTGCGAAAAATTAAAGCAGTTGATATTTACAGAAAATAAAAGCAGTTAATGTTGCGACCGACCATGTAGGCGGTATTGAATTTAAATTGCTGAAAGTAAATTGCTGAAATTTAAAGTGCGGAAAAGTAAAGTGCGGAAAAGTAAACAGTTGATAATTTGCGGAAGGATTTCCAGCAGTGTGCGAAAAATTAAAGCAGTTGAATGTTTACGAAAATTAAAATGCGACCGACCATGTAGGCGGTATTGAATTTAAATTGCTGAAAGTAAATTGCTGGAATTTAAAGTGCGGAAAATTAAACAGTTGATAAGTGCGACCGACCATGTAGGCGGTATTGAATTTAAATTGCTGAAAGTAAATTGCTGGAATTTAAAGTGCGGAAAATTAAATAGTTGATAAGTGCGACCGACCATGTAGGCGGTATTGAATTTAAATTGCCGAAAGTAAATTGCGGAAAATTAAAGTGCGAAAAAGTAAACAGTTGATAAGTGCGACCGACCATGTAGGCGGTATTGAATTTAAATTGCTGAAAGTAAATTGCAGAATTAAAGTGCGGAATTTAAACAGTTGATATTTTGCGGAAGGATTTCCAGCAGTTTGCGAAAATTTAAAGCAGTTGAATATTTACGAAAATTAAAGAAGCGACCGACCATATAGGCGGTATTTTAAATGACTGAAATTAAACAGTTAAATATAAATGACTGAGGTTAGATAACATGACAATAAATATTATGATAAAGAATGAGCAATTCACATATAAACAATTCGATAAACAACTTGATAAAAAAAAGCATACGAAATATTTTACGAAAAAAGTGAATTAATCAATTCATGTATAAAACATACGAAAAATAGCACGTATCATGAAAAACAAATATATGAAACATGCGAGCATTTTGCGTAAAAAAAAAAAACTAACGAAACGAAGACTCGGAAAAAATATAAATGGGCTGGGCCCTATTTAAAATTTGGAAGAAATGGGCCAGGAACAGCTCCTGGCCCAAAGGTAATTCATTTAAATGGTGATGGGCCAAGCCCATCACCTTTCTTCCTTTCCTTGCCCGAAGGGCCGCATGGCCCAAGTCACCATCTTCTTCCTCACGTCGCCGGAGCCACTGCCGGCGACGGAGGTGATGAACCAGGCGGCCAAATCGCCTGGTTCTTGACCCGAATGAAGCGTCTCCCTCCCAGCAGCACAAATACATCATCACAGCAAGGAAAACGGGAACAAAGCAGTGGCATTTTTGGAGAAAACGGCAAGATGCATATTTACATTAATTAACCAAACAATTAACTTAAGCATCGATAATTTAAATGGACGTTAGCATGGTGAAATTAGACCGAAACTAAAGTGGTTGCAGCAAGTTTTAATGCTTGATTAATTGCCTAAGTTCTAAACGAAATTTTAAACGAAAGGAAGAAAACAAGAGAGAGAACCGCTCACCGTGGTGCTGCTGCCGGCGTGAGGACGAAGGCCGGGAAAGGGACTGAGGGTGCGTGAGTTGGACGGGGAGAATGGAGAGGGGCAGTGGTTTTTTTCTTGCAAAATTTTCGGGCCTTTTTGCCGTTGGAAACGACGGCTATTTATAGCCGAAAGCAGCCGCGTGGTGGCCGGACGCGGGCTGCGCGTGGAGGAAGGGCCGGCTGTGATGATGGCGGAGCTAGGGGCTACGGGCTAGAGGCTTAGACGCGACGGGAGCAGGTGGCTCGGGCGTGGGCTGCTTCGCTGCACTCCCTCGGCACTGTTCACGTGCATTATGCATAATAAATTGTCAACCGTTGATCTGGTTGACTTTCGTTGGTTGACCAGATAAACGGTTGAGATCAAAGGCCTTTAAGTCTCATTTAAATAGCCTCGAGCCGAGTCTCGCGGGCAAACGTCCCGACTTTTCGAGCCGAAGGTACTGGCGCGTAGAGAAAAATACGCCGGTTTTAACCGTCTACAGCGAATGACGAGAACTCCTCGTTTAACGTGTTTATTTTCGCGTTCAAAAACGTGAAATGTTTGAACGGAAAAATAATAACGTTACGCCGAAAATTACACGAGTCGCTGTAGGCCGTTGCGACCACAAAAAAATCTAGCAACTAGTTGATGGAAAACATTTTAAAGTCGAGCTATTGTCCGAGCAGGCTTACTCGGGTCCAATAAAAGCTCGAATAAAAATAATAATAAAATAATAAAAATACTAAAAAAATGTGCTAAAATATTAAAAATCCTAAAAATCACGAGATGATAAAAAATGAAGAAAAAACTAGCAAACGATTGCCAGATAGTAAAAAATGTGAGTTTTAAGGCTAAAAATAATAATGATAATAATAATGAAAATACTTGCCGAAAAATTAAAAACGCGATTTCGAAAGCTGACGAAGCTAACGATGATGCTAAAACGCGTTGAAAACCCTAAAATTGCTAGTGACAGTAACTTAACTACAGACGACTGTAATTTAAGTAAAAATGACAGTAATTTAAATAAATGATAGAAATGCTAAAATTAAGTAAAAATGGCGTCAAAATTCGGGTATCAACACTATGCTAGAAACTAAACTATGCTGTCACTCTGGGAGGAGAAGAATGCTAATGCTAGCGGCCTTGATACGAACCTATAATGCGTCTGCGTCCTGCTCAGGAGGTAACGACCCCAAGGACAAGACTTTCCCACGATTTGCAGCCGTAAGCAGTCCTCACCTGATATTAGTGTTTGCACTCACGCTCTGAAACAAGGCTAAGTGTTTTACACTCATAAAGATGCAACTAACATGATACATAATTTACAGTTCGCAATGTCAATCCGAGTGAATAGACTTCGAATGAAGATGCACATGCATGGGCGTTCTAATAATCGATGGGACTTTTACGGAAAAGAATGAAAGGGACATGAAACGTCCGGAAAGGAGTTTGTTTTGGAGAGATTGCTTTGCTGGGGAATTGGAAGGTTTTTGATGAGTGATGCTTTCTTGATTGGCCCTGATGAGGGCGAGGTGTGCGAGCTCTTTCGCTTTTTGCTGGGGATGCTTTCTGGACAGAGTGTGTGAGCTCTGGGATCCTTGCTGAGGGTGCTTTTCGTTCAGCCAGGGGCGCTTTTCTTGAGTCTTCATTGGGGAGTGTCGCCGCTGTTCTTTTTGCGACTCACTACTTGAGTTGGCCTGGGGCCCTTTTCTTCTCGGGCCCTCACTGGGGAGGCTTGCTTTGAGATTTCTCGAGTTGGCCTTGGGGCCTCTTTTGCTCGAGTTCACTAAGGGAGGTTGCTTTGAGATTTCTCGAGTTGGCCTTGGGCCTTTCTACTCGAGTTCACTGGGGAAAGTTTTCTTCAAGATTTCTCGAATTGAGTTGTCCCCGGGCTGTGATTGCTTTGGCTCTTCGATTGTTTGTATTCTTCGAAGGTCTCTGAGCATTTTCTTTCTTTTCTTTTCTTTTCCCTTTTCCCCTCTCTCATTTTTTCTTTTTTTTCTTTTTTCCTCTCATTTTTCTCTCTTTTTCTCTCAATTTTTTTTAATTTTTTTTTATATATCCCTCCCCTTTTTTATTTGATTTGAAATGCAACAGAGCAGAGCAAGCACAGCCTTCATCTTGATCTTTTCCCCTTCTGTCTTGAGGCCTTCATCTTTTCCCCTTCTGTCTTGAGGCCTCGACCTTCGTCGTTGCTGCTTCTTCGGTGATGGTCCTTAGTGATCTCCTGGTGACCTTTTCCGTCTCCTTCATCGTGCTCTTGGACTCGACGTGCTCACACTTCCGTCTGGCAATCTTGGCTGAAATTGCTCTTTGGCTCCCGGGGTATGAGTGATATTGAAGGTTTGGGGAGTGATGGCATATATGGTGGAAAGAGGGAAGAAACGAAAAAAGTGGAGAAAATCGTAAAAGTCTCATGTCATTTTATAGCTATCCCATGTCTAATTGCGCATGTACCCTGGATATTTTACGAACTCAACTAGTATCTAGTCAGGCCCTTACACTCATGAAGGATACGCCGCGACGGCTCAAAAATGCTTACCGAGATTTGTTTGTGACTACTTACGTCGGAGCAACCCGCGGATATAAGAGCAAACAGGTAATATCATGCATGGCACGTAATTTGGATAGATGCTGGAGTTAACAGAGGGATTGAATATTCCTGACCTATGCGATGCATGAAAATGCTTATGAGAGTAGTATGTTTTTGTTTTAGCCGGGCTAAAGAGGGATTTTGATTGATTTTTGATTTTTGACTGATTGATGGTTTGATTGCTTGGTGTTTTTATTGCTAGATAGTTTGATTGCTAGATGGTTTGATTGCTGGACGTTTGATTGCTAGATGGTTTGATTGCTAGACGTGGGGGGATGACTTATTTGAAAAGTGCTACTAAGAACCTAAGGTTGCCCCCAGTGGGCCAGATGACCGTACTCGTCTTAGAGCTAACAAAGTGAGCAAAAACAAATTTAAATAAAGGGGAAAGAAAGATGGACTCCCCTGAAATGTGCAGCGGGGCTGCAAGGGCGTCTTCCACAAGCTCCACGCGGATGACAGCGAGATGCTTCTAGCCCCTGTGAGATGCAGAGGGGACAACAGAAAGGGAAATCAATTTGAGAATGAAAAGGAGATAAGTTCAGGGATTCTCCCTTCTTTTAACTTGGCTTTTCGAGGGTGCCTATGACGTGGTCCCAGCTCCGGGACGCCTTGCTTAGGTGCGCTGATTGGTTTCTTTTTCAACTGCTTGGCGGGGACCGCCGATCCAGGTCGAAGGGAGGATGAGATCCGCATTTGGTCCATTCACTTGCCGGTCCTTGCTAGACCTTTGTCGATGGGCTTTGTGATTGCTCGGGGGTAAGGGGAAATCCTCTGTCCCCAAAATGTGCAGCGGGGCTGCAAGGGCATATGCTTACCGTTCCTATGCAGGCAACGAACGGGGGTGACCCAGTCCCTGAAAAAGATATGGCAGGAACTAATGAGGGGTAAATGCAAGATGATTTTTGGCAAAAGTAATGTGATTGATAAGTTTTTAAGCTCTCCCTTTTGGTCGGGCCATCCGTGGGTCACTTAGTGCGACTCGTGTCGGATGTTTGTTGATGATAGCTTAGTTTTTAGATGCTTTGCCACAGCTCTCACCTTGGCGTGGGTGATACTTACAACCTGACTGTCCCTCAATTAAAGGATTGATCTCCACCGTGTTTGATCATGGTGCGGATGTCGGAACCTTCTTGAACAAGACCGCATTAAGTATGTTGATGGTGGCCCTAGGAGGGCAGCTTTCTGTCGTGCTTTTTCCCGGAGTTGTTACTTGCAAGGGTACGCTGGGCGACCATGGCGTTTTGGTGATGAGCTCCTCCGAATAGGTGAACGGAGATGGGAGCCCATGTTACCAGCATTCCGGCAACTCGGCCGGCGTAGGATGGGCTTTGTGACTTTGGTCCAGCATTCAGTCCTTTGAGACCGGTTGTTCGCGATTCCGGTTGTGTTGGTAGTGCTGCGGGGAAAAGAAACTTTGCTTTAGATGGCGATGGTTTGCCTTAAAATCTTTCCTGATTCGCTCTTGAAGGTGGCCTGCTGCGGCGATTCAAGAGCTGCTACGAGCGGAAGCTCCCTGGTCCTCTCGTGATGACAAACTGAGGCGTGAGAGCTTACGTCCCTGCAAAACTTAAAATTGATTAGTGGCGTTAGTTTGAGTGACGTGTCTTACGTCTCGAGCTACTCCTGGGGAGCCACCTATGCCATGCCTCCTTTTGTCCTCTCACAAGTTAAAGAAAAAGGAGACAACAAATTTTAAAACAATAAGCATCTCCTGAAAAAAACTTGTTTTATTCATTTCAGGACAAATGTTTGTGATAGATTGTCATGATAAAACCCTATATCCCTGGTCTGTCCGAACGCTCCGTTCGCGACGCTTCAGGCAAAGTATATCTTGACAGCATCGGTATTTACCGGTCTTGGTAGATCATCTCCGTCCATGTTGGTTAGCACTAGGGTACCCCCTGAGAATGCACTTTTGACCAGATATGGGCCCTCATACCTTGGGGCCCACTTTCCTTGACTGGCCTCCTGATGAGGGAGAATCTTCTTCAGCACTAAATCCCCAGCCTCGAACTGGTGAGGTCGCACTTTCTTGTTATAAGCGTTGGCCATTCTTTGCTGATATAATTGTGCATGACAGATAGCGGCCAAGCGCTTTTCAGGAAGGAGGTTCAGCTGCTCGTACCTCACTCTTGCCCAATCTGATTCTTCTACCTCAGACTCTGCCAGGATTCTGAGAGAAGGGATTTCTACTTCAAGGGGAATTACGACTTCCATGCCGTAGACTAATGAGTAGGGAGTTGCCCCTGTAGATGTACGGGTTGCTATCCGGTAAGCATGCAGTGCGAAGGGAAGCATGTCATGTCAGTCCTTGTGAGTGATTACCATCTTCTGGATGATCTTCTTTAGGTTTTTATTTGCTGCTTCGACTACGCCATTCATTTTTGGTCGATATGGAGATGAGTTTCGGTGCTTCACCTTCCAACGTTGGCAAAGACCGTCGATCATTTTTCCATTGAGATTGGAGCCGTTGTCCATGATGATGGTTTCTGGGACCCCGTGACGGCAGATGATGTTCCTCTCAATGAACAGCATGGTCGTCTTCTGAGTGATGTTGGAGTAAGAGGTGGCCTCTACCCACTTGGTGAAGTAGTCGATCGCTACAAGGATGAAGCGATGGCCATTAGAGGTTATTGGATGAATTTGGCCAATGATGTCAATTCCCCACATCACAAAAGGCCAAGGCGATGTCATGCTGAAGAGGGGGGCTGGAGGGACATGGAGATGGTCCGCGTAGATTTGACATTTGTGGCACTTCCGAAAATAGCCGATGCAATCGCGCTCGATGGTGAGCCAAAAATAACCCTGCCTCATTATCTGTCTGGCCATCATGTGCCCAATGGCGTGTGTGGAACAAACCCCTTCGTGGATTTCTGTTATGATTCTTTTTGCCTCTGTCATGGTGACGCAGCGAAGCAAAGCTCCATCAGCTCTCCTTTTGTATAGAACTTCACCGTCGAGGTAGAAGTCTAGTGCTAAGCGCTGGAAGGTCTTTTTGCTAACCCGGCTTGCCCCCGGTGGATACTCCCGGTTTTTGATGAATTGTACTAAATCATGGAACCAAGGCTTCCCATCGGGTTCCTCTTCTAAGGCTACACAGCATGCTGGAGTTTCCTTTACTTCTACCCTCAGAGGCTGAAGCATTACCCCGCACTCTAACTTGAACATCGACGCCAATGTGGCTAATGCATCTGCGAAGCGGTTCTTTTCTCTGTCGACTCGGTCGAACTTAGTTTCCTCGAATTCCTGTGTGAGTTGGGTGAGTAACTTTTGATAAGGGATGAGCTTGGAATCCCGTGTCTGCCATAAATCTTGGGCTTGGTAGATGACGAGGGCTGAATTGCCAAAGATTCGGAGCTTCTTTACTTTTAGGTCGATGGCTGCCGCGAGACCGCTGATACATGCCTCATACTCGGCGATGTTGTTAGTGCATGGGAAGTTCAATTTGCATGCTATAGGGAATTGACAGCCATCTGGGGCTATGACCACGGCTCCCACTCCCTTGCCCGAGAGGTTCACCGCACCGTCGAAGAACATGGTCCACCAGTCGTCTTCTTGGAGATCTTCTGCGGTCTCATCTTCAACCACTATGATGTCCTCGTCGGGGAAGTCAAAGCTTAATGACTCGTACTCGTCCGAGGCATGATCAGCCAAGTGATCGGCGAGGGCGCTTGCCTTGACCGCTTTCTGGGTTACATAGATGATCTCGTGCTCAGCTAATAAGACTTGCCATCTACAGATGCGACTTGACAGGTACGGCTTTTTGAAGATGTACTTCAGTGGATCCATGCGAGAGATTAGCCATGTCGTGTAATACAACATGTACTGCCGGAGCCTTCGAGCGCACCATGCTAGGGCGCAACAAGTTCGTTCTAACATGGAGTAGCGCATCTCGCACTCGTTGAATTTCTTGCTGAGGTAGTAGATGGCTTGTTCACGCCTTCCTGACTCATCGTGCTGTCCCAAAACGCAGCCCATGGCGCTAGCCGTGACTGTTAGGTACATGAGCAAGGGACGTCCTGGCGTCGGGGGAACCAGTACCGGTGGGTTTTGCAGGTACGTCTTAATTTTCTCAAAGGATTTCTGACAGACTTTGTCCCATTCTGCCTCTCCGTGTTTCCTTAGCATTTTGAACATCGGCTCGCAAGTAAGCGTTAACTGGCTAATAAAGCGAGCGATGTAGTTGATACGTCCCAAGAAGCTTCGTACTTCCGTTTCAGTGATGGGAGCGGGTAGCTCTTGAATTGCTTTTATCTTATTAGGATCCACCTCTATGCCTCTGTTGCTGACAATGAATCCTAACAACTTTCCGGAGGTTACTCCAAAGGTGCACTTAGCTGGGTTTAACCGTAGCTGAAATTGCCTAAACCTTTCGAATACCTTCTTCAAGATGTCTACATGATCTTGCGTGCCGCGAGATTTGGCTATCATGTCGTCGACATATATTTCCAACTCTTTATGCATCATGTCATGGAAAAGGGTGACGGCAGCACGTTGGTACGTGGCTCCTGCGTTCTTCAATCCGAAGGGCATCACTTTGTAGCAAAAGGTTCCCCAGGGTGTGATGAAGGTCGTCTTTTCGCTGTCTTCGGGTGCCATCTTGATCTGATTGTACCCGGAAAATCCGTCCATGAAGGAGAACATGCCATTTATGGCGACACTATCTACCAAGATGTCGATATGAGGAAGAGGGAAGTCGTCCTTAGGGCTGGCTCGATTGAGATCCCGGAAGTCAACGCACATGCGAACCTTCCCATCCTTTTTAGGCACTGGCACTATATTGGCGATCCATTCTGGGTACTCGGCAACTCTCAAGAAACCCGCATCTAGTTGCTTGGTAACTTCTTCTTTGATTTTTAGAAGGATGTCTGGATGCATTCTCTGGAGTTTCTGCTTGACAGGTATAAACTCGGGTCTCAATGGGATACGATGCTCGACTATCCCGGGATCGAGACCTGACATGTCGGTGCATGACCATGCGAATACATCAGAGTAGTCTTTGAGGAGAGAAATCAACCTTTCTCTCTGAGTTGTGTCCAAGGTAGTTTCGATCTTAACCAGCTTCTGATTCTCGTTGCTTGCCCCCAGGTTTACTTCGTCCAATTCCTCCTGATGAGGGGTTATTTCCTTTTCTGAACTTTCTAGTAAACGGGCTAGTTCGTCGGAGACTGCGGCCTTGTCTTCGGTCGTGGCGATGATTTCTTCACCAGTAAAGACATAGGTTTTATCAAGACAATCCGATTTAACATTCCTCCTGAAATTAAAATTGCGAAAGAAGAGATGCGTAAAATGAAAATTGCATATATATTTGATTTTTAACAAAAGGGAAACGTGAGTTCCTACAAAAATGTTTTCGTAAGAAAACGTGCAAACATGGGTTTTTCTAAAAGAAGTAATTATGGAGAGACATCCGGAAGCATGGTGATGGTCCAGTTGCACACAGACTCCCCTATCTTCTTAGCGAAAATGACTGAACCAGACGACGATTCTTCTTCTCCTAGAGTGCAGATACGGAGGTCTGATACCCTGATCGGACTTTCATTGATGGTTTCGACTGCGAAGGGGAACGTGGTTCTGATATGGGGGATTGGCATCTTGCCCCCTGGCGCAGAACGTCCAAATAGCTTAGCCAGCTGCTTTTCTTTCTTTTCTTGAGCAATTCTGACGAAATCGGCCTTGCCAGGTTGGTACCCTAACCCAAAACGGTCCCCGAAGCTCTTCGGAGGTGCCCAGCCTTTGGATCCTTGTAGCTTAGCGCCAAGCCATTTTCCCAGTTGGAAACTTCCCTCTAGCATTGGCTGAGTGGTGGTTTCAGCTCTATCAGATTTTGAGGCTTCGCCAACGAGGGATCCTTCCTCGATCCAATCTGCGTTGACAATTTTGAAGGCCTGAAATAAGCTTTCCAAGGTTTCAGCAGCCTCGATGTAAGGTACCGATGCATGCTTACCTAAGATCAAGGCTTCTTCTGCCCTTATCGTGACGAGGGCATTGTCCTTGACGTACTTGAGGCACTGATGCAAGGACGAGGGGACGGCTCCTGCTGAATGGATCCAAGGTCGTCCTAGAAGCATGCTGTAAGCGGGTTGGATTTCCATGATCTGGAACGTCAAGGCGAAAGTGTGGGGCCCGATGACCATATCTAGCTCAAAGTTCCCGATGATCTCTCGAGTGGTGCCATCAAAAGCCCTAGCCATCATTCCGCTAGGTTTCATGTGAGAGAAATTGACCGGCAGTTGTTCGAGGACGTGCCTGGGCATGACGTTAAGTGCAGACCCATTGTCGATTAGGGCCTTTGCTATGACGTGTCCCTTATATTATACCATGATGTATAGGGCCTTGTTGTGATCTTTTCCCGAGGGGTCGATCTCTCCTTCAGAGAAGGAAATGCTGCTTAGGGCCTGAATCCTTCCGACAAGGTTTTCCACCCCTTCCGTGGTGATATCCTTAGTCACGAAAGCTTGCTTCAAGACTTTTAAGAGAGCTTGGCGATGAGGCTCTGAAGTAAGGATCAGCTCCATGATGGAAATTCGAGCTGGGGTTTTCTTTAGCTGTTCGATGATGCTGAATTCGCTCTGTTTCATGATTTTGAGGAACTCAGTTGTCTCGTCCTCAGTTATAGGTTTGCTCAAACCTTGTGTCTCCTCTATCGTTTCCTCACGGATCACAAGGTTTTTCCCTTTGGCTTGTCGTTGCTTCTCTACTTCCTCCGAGATGTAACATCTTCCAGTGCGGGTCATGCCCCCGATATGAGAGGTCTCACCAATAGCAAGTCCGGTTGGTGCGACTGCAGGAGGGGTGGTGACTACCGTGTACCCGTAGTTTAAGGGGACTGCGTGTAAGTCTCGGCTAGGAGTATTCACAGCTAATGTGAACACTACTTTGCGTGGGGTCATGGCCGCATCCCTTGTTTGGGCCATATATTTGAAGGAATATGGTGTTGGGGAGTGGTCCTCGATGACATTGATCGTTCCTCGGGTTTCCCCTTCGGTTTGGATGATTCCGAATGTGGCGAGTTGCTTGACTTTCTGCCGAAAAAGTCCGCAATCCTGGATGTCGTGATTGCTTTCCCCTTGGTAGAATAGGCATTGTGCCTGATTATTCCCCGGGAATGGTAGATAAGCGTTGTTGGCTAAGGTGAAGAACAGTTCTTCGTTGGGTGCTTCCTTCATCGGAGGGTGAGGAACGTTGACTCCAACGGAAGCGATGTCACCCATCCTAGAATTATGGTGCGGTAGAGGACTAGTTGTCACAGCAGGACCCTTTGCTAATCCTTCGGACGAGATCCGTCCTTGTTGGGTTAGGTGCTCAACCTTCTCTCTAAAGGTGTAACAGTCTTCCAGGGAGTGTCCTCGGGTTCCGGCATGATATTCGCAGCTAACCTTTGGATCATACCAGCTAGGGTAAGGAGTGGATTGAGGCGAGAGTGGGGATGGTGTAATCTGCCCATCTGCCAGGAGGCTTGCGTAAATTTCCCTCAAAGGAAACAGAGGAAGCGACCACATCGGTAAAGGGTATGACTCGGAGCCTGAGGGTTCCCAAGAAGGTAGTGATGGTGCTGTGCTAGCATGAGAGGGTGGTGCTGAATACCTGACGAGGTAATCGAATTTCCCGGAAGGTTTGCCCAAAGTATCAATCTCGCGGTCGCCTTCGTCGCGGCGCTTGGAGAATCGTTTACCCGACAAAGTTGACCCCTTCTTTCAGATGATTTGGAGTGGAGTTCCCTTGGCGTTATGCTGGATAGAAAATCCGTCTCTGATGGCGTTAATGGATCCTTCCTCGTGGGTCACTTTCTGGGTTTGGATTACCCCGAGACTCGAGAGTTGTATCACCCTTTCTGCGAACAACTTGCAGCTTCAGATTTTGTGACCGTCGCTTCCCTTGCAGTACATGCAGTGACTTGGATTGCTCTCCGAGTATGGCATATGTCCTCCTTGAGCTCAGGCCTGGAAAAGTTGTTCTTGTGGCTAGGTTGACGCTGAAGAAATGAGGTCGTTGCTTCCTCCTGTCGAGATGGCATTCACCCCTCCTTTTCCTTGGGAATGATTGGGAAGAGGGTTGGTGGATGTGTTGGGTCCTTTTGCTAACCCTTCGAAAGATACCCATCCACTTTTGATCAAGTGATGGACTTTTGCTTTGAATGCGAAGCAGTTTTCCAGAGTGTGACCTGGGGCTCCAGCGTGGTATTCACACCTTGCGTTGAGCTCATACCACTTCGGGTAAGGAGGCAATTGAGACTGAGCTGGAACTGGTACGATCTGTCCGGCCGCCAAGAGATGTTTGTAGATTTCTCCTGCAGGAAGGGGGAGAGGAGGTGGAGGCTCTCGGTTCCACCGATTGTTTGTCGCGTTTTGGTTATTTGGGTCTTTTGGTGGGTTATATGGCTTGGGTTGCATGGGTTGTGATGTTTGTACTGGAGGTGATGAGAAGTGCGTAGGATTTTGAGGTGCGCTATTAGCAACAGGTGGCGAAGTGAAAGGAAAGTAGGTGGGTTGGTATAGTGATGACAAAGGGTAGGGTGATGGCGACAAATAAGGTGGAGGTGGTGGAAATGGCTGCCCATGATTAGCTTGGGGAGCGACAAATCCGACGTCTCTTTTCTCGATTGATGCTTTCTTGGGTGTAGACTCTGACGCCGGAGGTATGATTCGTCTAGATTTAATCCCTTGCTCGACTCTTTCGGCAATTAGGACCATGTCGGAGAAGCTGTTTGAAGGGTTTGAGATCAGGTAGGTGTAGTAGGGAGCTTTGAAGGTGTGCAAGAAGATCGACAAGAGTTCCTTGTCGCTTAAAGGTTGGGAGATTCTAGAAGCCAACTCTCTCCATCTCTAAGCATAGGTCTTTACGGACTCGCCGACTTTCTTTTCCAAATTTTGCAGATCAGCGTGGTCGGGTGCTACCTCCATGTTGAATTTATATTGCCTATAGAAGGCATCAGACAGGTCTCTCCATGTCCTAATCCTGGCTCTATCCAGACCCATATACCATGTTAGGGCGTGCTTGGTCAAGCTTTCTCGGAAGAGATGAATCAACAGCGGCTCGTTGTAGATCATCTATACCATCTTGTTGCAGTATGCTCTGAGGTGGGTCTTTGGGCACTCTACCCCAGTATATTTTTCGAACTCAGGGATTTTGTACTTCGGCGGTACGACGATCCCGGGGACCATACGCATATCGGCAGGGCCGGTAGGGTCAAATGGATCGGCCCCTTCAATTGCTCGGAGCCTTTCCTCGAGCAGATTTAACCGGTCACTTTTCGGTTGCTCGGCCTCGATGGGGTTAGAACCTAAGGGTAGCATTAGTTCTGAGGAGAACTGAGGTTGTGCTGGGTTGAAAGCGAGAAGCTGAGTTCCCACAGGTCCGGGAACCGTGCTCGGATGAATATGAGGGAGATACAAGTTCTCTAGGTGGGCCTGGCTCTTGTCGGGGTCCATAGTAGGGTTAATTGAAAGGTGCTGAAGCGTCGGGGAGATATCTTCACCCGCCTTAACTGTAGGATTTGCAGGGGTGGATGCAGTGAAGGGACTAACCCATCTCCAATGGCCCACGGGACCATAAAGTGGCGGGAGTACAGAAGGTCCTGCGACGGTAAGCGAAGAGGGAGGCCCTTTTGTTTGAGGGGGATCGAAACCCTGTGGCAATTCGGTGACAACTTCATCTCTTTCCTTTTCGGCCCTGACGGCCCTTTCTGTACTGATCTTAACCTGCTCCTCTAACTCTGCGATTCTAGCTGTCAGTGCTTCATTGGTCTTAGCCGGTTCAGTCATTTTTCGCTTTTGAAGTCTAGTAAAAGGGAGCCTGTGCGGAGTAGCGTGCTTCCGAGGAGCTATCATGAACCTGAAAAAGGGAAAAACACAGAAAAGAGTAAGTACAAGTGAGGATACACAAATGATGTGTCATCCCGAGGTCTCCACGTCTGCTCATTCGCTTTTCCGGCTGCACTTTCATTTGATATTTCCAGGGCGGTCGGGGAGGCGAGATATCCCGGTTGTTGACAAGATACGAGGGAAGCCTCTATACATTCTGACGATATGAAGCAAATCTGAGATGCTAACGGCGAAACCCTAAATCAGCAGGAGCAACCAATGCCGCCAGGCTAGGAAGATCTCTTTCATACTGTGCTTTCGATGATGCAGGGTCTGATGCCTAGTGAACCCAACCGAGGGGAGGGATGACGATCTATGCTATGAACTTGGAGTTTTTGTGATAAGCTGAGAGGATCTGGCTATGAGTGGGCGATACTCGGCTGTTTTTGGATGTTTGGTCTGATTTTTTCGGTTTTTTGGTGAAATGATTGTGTTTATCTCGGAGGGATTTTCTTTCTTTTTGCGATAGTCTTTTGAGTTGCTTTGGATAGATAATCGATATGGAAAAGATGAGGCATTTTTAATAAATATTCGAAGGAGTACGACTTTATTAAAAGCGTTTACAAAAGTATAGTAAACTTTGCCAATTACCTAAATTCATCAAAAATGGCAAAGATAGATGAAATTAAGGGCCCTAGCTAAAAAGAAAAGTTTTGCCGATATCCGAGCCTTTCCATGAAGGGGTCAATCCTGGGCGTCAGAGTTCTCTTGCCAAAGGTACTCCATCGAAGCCAACTCCCCTTTCTGCATCTCTATCTCAACTTCTAATGCGGTAATTCAGCTTTGCAAAGTCTGGCTTTTCCTATCCCCCAAATCCGCACGAGTAGTCAAGACCCTTATCGTCGAATCCCTGTCTTTGATTACAGCACTTGATGCTTCTCTTTTGCGGGTTTCGCTGCTCAAGTGTTCTTTAAAGGCCCTGAGGGCCACCTTTTTTTGTACTGTCTGTACCCGGACAAAATCCCTGTGACGCCGGTCCACCTCATTCTTCTGGACTTCTGCGCAGCATTGACGTGCTTCGGCGGTATCTCTTTCCTCTGTCATCAGATCTCACTCTTCCTGCGCTGCTCGCATTTGTTCTACCACTTGTGCGTAAGCCATGGCATCCATTCCTCCACTTACTTGCGATTCTCCTTCCTCTTCCATCGGCTTCTGATTTTCTAGGCGAGGTAAGACATTGTCGTTGACTCGCTGCAATCTCCACTGTGGATATTGTGGTATCGTCGTTGCAGGGGTAACACGTCCTTTGAGACAAAAGGGGTTGGCCCAGTCTAGGGCGTATAGCTGGATGTTCTGATCTTCTCCGGTGTGTGGCAGATCTAATTTCGCCATGCCGCAAGTCACTGGAATGATTTGGGTGATGCAAAACTGCCTAAGTACGAGGGCAGGGCAGTAGTGAGCACATCCCCATGCTCCGATTAGAGGAACCCAAGGTAGGGGCCCACAGTAGACGATAGGATCGGAGGTTCGCAGCCACTTGGCATGCCAACTGAAGTCCTCTTCTGAGAGGTTTATGAATCGGTCAATCCAGACGTCCTTGTTCTCCATCTCCCATTTATCCGCGGTCATTGCGTTGATAACTCTGAGCAGAGGACATGACCTGATGTAGCTTTCAAAGAAGATGGACTGATCAGGAACTTGTTTGAAGTGGCTGATCAACCATACTGTCAGTAACTGGGTGCAGTAGGTGAGCCTTCCTTTCCCTTTCCTTCGGCAAGAGTCCAAAGAGCGAAAGGTCTCGGCCAAGATGGCTGTTGTAGGGTTGATGGCATTTACCTCCATCTCGTAAAAGATGTTGGCTGCTGAAAAGTCGATGGCGTTTCTCATACTAGGAAAAAGGACGAATCCTATAATGGCGAAGGCCAGAATCCTTAAGCGCTTGGCTCCATTGGATAGCTGAAATCATGCCTCGATATCCGACCAACACCACACGTAGTCACCCTCCTTGACACGAGTAGTGATTCCTAATAGCTTGTCGAGTCTTATTTTTACACTCGCAGAGTCAAGTCGGACATTCTGGTAGATGGTTGATATGGGAGATGCGAAGCACATCAAAGCTGAGTACTCCTCGAGGGTGGGAGTTAGGTCTACTCCTTTGTCGAAAGAGAAGCAATGGTAATAGGGATCCCAGAACTTTAGGGCTGCCCTGATGCAACCCCAATCAGTCTTGACATCCACTAGGGTCAGTAGCTTTCCATAACTACCCTCAAACTGCGTCTCCTCATCTTCAGTCAGCTCATTTCTTAACATCCGAATCCTTGTTAAATCAAAGTCTACAACCTCTACTTTGATTTTAGTGGTGATGTCAGGGGCGAATCCCTGTTCTAACAGATCTCCTCGGGCAGCTTGATCGTCGAAGCTTCGTCCCCTAAAGTATCAAATGAAAGTAACGTAGGTGCTGTCATAGCGAATGAGCAAAATGGGTCTTGTGGGGACAAAAATAAAATCTTAAGTGCTAAGCAAACTGTGTGTGTGAGAAATCCGCAGTTCGTATAGCAGAAAAAATCACGTCACTATGCCAGCAAGACAAATAGAGCCACGACAAACAGTTATAATCATGATGCACGTGCTGGGGCTCTTATTCCGACACCTCTAACTGGCTTGAACGGTTCCCGGATGATACCATGAAAAGGTCCCTAAAGTGTCGTCTAGTGTCCCGATTCCTTGCAAAATCGAGTAACCTTTCGACTGGCTTTAGGGGTTCATCCGAGTTGGGGTTGGTGAACACTACCTAGGACACGTGTCCTAGGGCGTCACTACTACCCTCCTATTTTGGTAATTGTCCCCTGGGTGTAGGGCGCTATGAAATGCATATGACAATTGATAAAGCAAATAAATAAACAGACCAGCAATTGATCAAAGCAAATAAATAAACAAACAAATAACACCTCTCTAAAAAGATAAAACCGGCTCCGACCCTAAATTCCCCAGTGAAGTCACCAAGCTGTCGCGCCCCACGAAAATTAACAAAGAAGTCATTCGCGAGTGTGCAACAAAATTTGGGACCTTACAATGCTCGGCGTAAACAGACGCCTCGCAACATGTAATGAAGTCGCCACCCTAATTTGGTTGCTAGGTTTTAGGGAACCTTAATCGTCATGGCATAGGAAATATAATAAGTAAAAAAACTAAAGGCACAAAAAAGGGGTCTGGACCCCAGACAAAGGTTCGGGGTCGTATTATGGTCTCGGGAAGGTGTTAGGAAAATGGTTACCGGTTGATGAGAGAGGTGTATTTAAAAGGTGTTTGATGAAAATGCGTTTTGTTTTGAAAATGGGACCCTCAGAGGAATCGTCACTTTACTCTTTTTATGATCGTGACATTCAGAAATAATTAATCGTTGAACGGGGTTATCGTTTGAACGTCTTTCGGACGGGGTTACCATTTATCATGACCGATTGATTATTCTTGAACGTAACGTGATGGGACTGAATTTTCTGTAACACTGAATGAGCGCCCTCTATGTCATCATTGGGCCATGCATGATTAGTTGATTGCTATGTGAACCTATCATGGATTGCTAACAGAGTACAAATTTAAATGATTGCTTTTGAAGTGGAAAAACTGATGTGGGATCGAAAGTCCCCATGTACATGCAGTCAATATATGCGAGAATTTAAAATCACGTGAGCATGGCATTTTAAGCAACTCTTTAAACATGTTGTTCATGTGGGTTGATTTTAGTTCTAGCAGTTCTATATATCATGCGTACGATTGATGTTTACGAAAAGCGTTGAATAAATAAAAAGGAATCGAAAGGCATACTTTCGAGCGAAGCTTGAAATTAAAACCTACAAAGTGAGAGTATTAGCGATAGCTCGAGAAATAAGTAAGAAATTTTATGAGTGCGAAAATTTAAATGACAATTGATTGCAAGCGAGAAATGATGGATTTCACGCATACGAAAGTGAGATGCTGAGTTTGATAAACAAATGATAACAGTTGATTGTATGCGAAAAATGATGGATTTTACGCATACGAGATTTAAATGCCACGTTGATTGCATGCGAAAAATGACTGATTTTACGCATACGAGATTTAGATGATGACATGATTGCATGTGAAAAATGATTGATTTTACACATACGAGATTTTAGATGCTGTGTTGATTGCATGCGAAAAATGATTGATTTTACGCCTACGAGGATTTAAATGCTACGTTGATTTGCATGTGAAAAATGATTGATTTTACACATACGAGAATTTAAATGCTACGTTTGATTTGCATGTGAAAAATGATTGATTTTAAGCATACGAGAATTTAAGATGCTGTGTTGATTGCATGCGAAAAATGATTGATTTTAAGCATACGAGAATTTAAATGCTAACATGATTGCATGCGAAAAATGATTGATTTTAAGCATACGAGAATTTAAATGCTAACGTGATTGCATGCGAAAAATGATTGATTTTAAGCATACGAGAATTTAAATGCTACGTTTGATTTGCATGCGAAAAATGATTGATTTTAAGCATACGAGAATTTAAATGCTAACGTGATTGCATGCGAAAAATGATTGATTTTAAGCATATGAAAATTTAACTGCTAACGTCATTGCATGCGAAAAATGATTGATTTTACGCATACGAGAATTTAAACGCTAATGTGATTGCAAAAAATTGAATGCAGTTGACGATTCACAGGGGATGTAAAACAGTTGAGTATTTGCAGAAAATAAAACAATTGATATTTGGGAAGAATTTCCAGCAGTATGATGAGTGCGGAAATAAACAGTTTGATATTTGCAGAAGAATAAACAATTGGATATTTGCAGAAAGTAAGACAATTGATATTGCGGAAAAATTTCCAGCAGTTTGCGAAAAATTAAAGCAATTGATATTTGCAAAAAATTAGACACTTGATATTGCGGAAGGATTTCCAGCAGTTTGCGAAAATTAAAGCAGTTGATATTTGCAGAAGCTTAAAACAATTGATATTTGCAGAAAATTAAAACAGTTGATATTTACAGAAAATTAAACAGTTGATAGTGCGAAAAATAATCATACGAAGCATACGAATTATTTTTACGGAAAAACGTGATCCGAAGTTTCGGAAAGAGTTGAAAATGGGCTGGGCCCAATTGAAAAAATGAAAAAACAATGGAAATGGGCCAAGAATAGTGCCTGGCCCATGGAAATTTAAATGGGAATGGGCCAAGCCCATTCCCGCGTGAACAGTGTCGTTTGGCCTGGCACTGTTCATCATCTCCATCTTTAGTCACCGGCGTACTGCCGGCGGCCAAGCTCCGGCCACAAGTGGCCGATTTGAAATCCGTTCGTACCGAAATGTTCATCTCTTCGACGACTTCTCGACCGTACAAACCCCGATTTTTAGTTTGACTCGTGCTAATTTTAATTTCGAAAAAATGATGAAACCGTTAATTATCGAAAACTATTTAATTCGCACAATCTAGCTAATGATTTTAAAAATTGAAAATATGTATTTAATCTACATCCTGTATGTGAATTAATGGCACAAAGAAAAGCAATTTATCCTTTCAAATGAAGCCAAACGAAATTAAAGAAAAGAAAGGCATAAAAACCAAAAATGAGCTAGAGAGAGAAAGCTCACGTTCTAAATTTTAACTGGGCAATTGTCGCTCTAAATGAGCAAGCTGATCAAGAGGGAGAGAGAGCAAGGTTTTCTTGCCAATTTGGTGCCCATTTTTCATTCGATGGCAGTGGCTATTTATAGCCGAAGGATCGCGTGGAGGAGGAGAGTGTGGCTGCGAGTGGTGGTCGTTCTTCGTGCTGGCGGGGCTACGGTCGTGAGGTGGAGGGTCTAGGGTCGAGGGTGATGATGAACGAGGGGACATGAAACCGTTTGAGGCGACGGGAGCAGGCTGCACAGTGGCCTGCTCCGCTGCTGTTCACGTCCATGGTGCATGTGCACCATGGCTTGGAAAATAGTCAACCGTTGATCTGGTTGACTATTTCTAGTTGACCAGATCAACGGTTGTGATCAACTTGATTTTTAATTTATTTAAATGGCCTCGAGTCGAGTCCTGCGAGCAATCGTTCAGATTTTTCGAACCAAAGGTACCTGCGCGTAGAGAAAAATACGACGAGTCCAACCGTATACAGCGAATAATGAAAATTTCTCATTTGACGTGTTTATTTTCTCATTCAAAAGTGTGAAACGCGGGAATGGAAAAATAAAAACGTTACGCCGAAAATTACAAGAATCGCTGTAGACCGTTGCGACCAAAAAAAATCTAGTAACTAGTTGATGGAAAACATTTCAAAGTCAAGCTATTGTCCGAGCATACTTACTCGGGTCCAATAAAAGCTCGAATAAAAATAATAATAAAATAATAAAAATACTAAAAAATGCGCTAAAACATTAAAAATCCTTAAATTCACGTGATGACCTAAAACGAAGGAAAATTTAGCAAACGACTGCCGGATAGCCAAAAATGTGATTTTTAAGGCTAAAAATAAAATTGATACTAATAATGAAAATACGTGACGAAAAATTAAAAATGCAATTTCAAAAGCTGACGATGCTAACGATGACGCCAAAAATACTACGAAACACCTAAAAATGCTAGCGACAGTAGACCAACTGAAGATGACTGTAAATTAACTAAATAACATAAATGCTATAATCAATTAAAAATGGCATCAAAATTCAGGTATCAACACTGATCTTGATCTTATAATATTTCCATGTGAGGATGAGAGCAATCAAAATACAATTTGAAGTTAATTAGGATTTTAATTTCCTTTATTTTCGCCTATTTTCTAGGAAGAGATAACTTTATATACTCTTCCTAGGGTTTTGAGAGAGAGATGGCTCCCTCTCTAATTTTGAATCTCCATTACATTCTATATACATTTTCGCTCCTTTGGAAACAAAGGGTTTTCCACCATTTCTAATATATTGTTATTTGCTTTTCAA
Organism: Viola odorata; assembly: GCA_963691705.1. Lineage (NCBI taxonomy): Eukaryota > Viridiplantae > Streptophyta > Magnoliopsida > Malpighiales > Violaceae > Viola > Viola odorata. The sequence continues at coordinate 66,071,069 of OY829537.1, read as the reverse complement.
TTATGTGTATGAATAGGTAAGCACCCTTTTCTTAGTAGAGGTAATAAGGCATGAGCATAAATATGCATGAGACCTAATCGTTCTTACTAATCTTTACATCTGCATTTAATTGATCTCGTGATTATTCTTAACGTGTTTTCTGCTTGGTTTTAGAAGTAGCTAATCTAGAATTGAACAGATCTCGCAACAGTCATTCCTCTTGGTTGTGGATTATCGACCAAGAAGATCGAAGTAGACTCATATGTGCTAATGGGTGTATCCAGGAAAAGGTAGGGGGAAAGGTTAATCAAATCTAGTCCCGACTAACACCCGAGGATACTAGTCTGGAGTTGTCTCCCCTAATCGATCATCTGCCAACTCGGTAAACCCTTTAACCAGCAAGGTGCTGATTGGTAAGGCATCATCTCTAAGCGTACCTTGATCCTATAGCAACTCTGTGGATTGAAGATGAATATCTTTGCGTCGATGATTGTATATCTTGTCTCATAGCCGCCAGCCTCTACTAGGAATGTTTCTCATATCAAATCTCCATTCCCGAATCAATCTTTTTGACCAAGGATATCATTCTTATCCAAGACAGTTATACGCTCCATTTACTTTTCAGTTTTAGTTCTATCACAAGCACCCACATTTCACCTAAGTGTTATTTGGTCATCATAACTTCACATAAAGAATAGTACCATTTCTCCATGTGGATCAATCCTTTTACTGCTATCTACAAGCAATTTGTTCTTAGTAGTGAGTTGTAACTCTTATATTTATTTTTGACGGGTTCGACACCCATCAATAAGTTTTCGAGGATCAACAATGGCTTGTTAAAGCCTATGCCGAGATTGAGATCCAACAAAAAATAGAAAATAAAGAGAGATAAATTGAATATTGAAAAGAAAGAGAGAATTGGAGAGAAGAACAACCCCCATGAAAAGAATGAGCATGGGAAGAGAGATAGTGAGAAAAATAGCTTGTATGAAAAGAGGAGAAGATGAGCAAGGAGGTGTTTCAAGAAAAGGGTCAGACCATGACAATGCTCGCCCATCATTCTAGAACGATCGCACGATTACCACTTGGAAAAGTCCCTAGCGACATACCGCCAGGAGAAGACAAAAACAATTATCTTCTGAAGCGAGGCTAGAGACATACCGTTAAGCCTCTAACGGTATGTCGCCAGAGGCGCCTCCAGCTTCCGAGAAAGCTTATTTTAAGGCTTTTCCCATCACCTATAAATAACTTTCTCCTTCATTTTTCTTCCTTATTTTTTGTCAAGTGTTTATTTCTTGAGTTGAGAGCACTCATCCCTCTAAACACCAAGAACTCAACTTGTGAGGATCAAGCATTGGAGATTTCTTGATCCATTACAAGTAAAACTCCTTTTAATCTCTATCCTTTTAATTTCCTTTTGTATTGGATTGAATGAATACTTGGGAATATTTGATTGCTTGAATATAAGTTGAATTGATTGTTCTCTTGTTGATTGATTGTTTCTAATTGAATGTTAACCATAAATTATTCCTAAAATTGCCCAGAAATTCACCAAATTCCGCTACAGTTTTCTCCATCTTTTCCAACTCCGATTCTCCATTTTCCTTGTGTTTTCTTGTTCGATTTTGATTGGGTTTTGTTAGGCAACTCAAGCTAGATCTATTGACACGTTCCGACTCATTAAAATGAGGTCGGATCACATCACCGGTCTATAGGAGCAATCTGGAGGAGACCAAGGAGATGAAGAGGCAAGTAGATGAGCTACTTAGCAGTGGATATGTGAGAGAGAGCTTATCTCCTTGTGCGGTGCCCGTGATCTTGGTGCCCAAGAAGGATGGGTCTTAGTGCATATGTGTTGACTGCTGAGCCATCAACAAAATCACTATAAAGTATCGCCACCCTATCCCTCGTTTGGATGACATGCTTGATGAATTGAGTGGTAGTAAAATATTTTAAAAAATTGATTTGATGAGTGGCTATCACCAAATTCACATGAAAGAAGGTGATGAGTGGAAAATGGCCTTTAAAACTAAGTATAGTTTATATGAATTGATGGTTATACTGTTTGGGTTGACAAACGCGCCTAGCACTTTTATGAGGTTGATGAATCATGTTCTTAGGCACTTTAGTGGTAAATTTGTAGTGGTTTATTTTGATGATATCTTGATTTATAGTAAATCACTTGATGAATATGTTTCGCACCTTAGACTAGTTTTTATTACACTTCGTGAACAAAAACTATATGCTAAGCTTAACAAATGTTCCATTGCTTTGGAACAAGTTAGTTTTCTTGGCTTTATTGTGAGTGTACATGGCATGAAGGTTGATGAGGAGAAGGTCAAAGCTGATACGATCCTAGTTAGGCTCACATTGATTGACGATCTAGCTCGAAGGCTTGACACTTTCATGAAAATTGGATAGATAGGCTCACCGAACAAGCCTAGACTAGCAAACAACCCTGTGCCTACTAACCTAAAGGAATCCTAGTGAGGTTCTTGCTTGTATTAGGTTCAGCCATGTGACCCCAAGGGACAAACAATAGCCGCAACTTCGGTTTTACTTGCCTTAACCCTAGCTTACGAAAGTGAAGGAAAAGCACAAGGTTTGAGTCCATGAACAAACAAGAGTAAACACTCTCCAAGATAAAGTCTCAATATCAATTTGGGTAAAAAATAGTTGTGTTTTATTATGAGCTCAATCGGCTCTACAAATAGGTAAAATGCCAAGTACAAATTATAGTAAGAATAGAAGTTTTAACTCGCGTAGGAATTCTATCTAGGAAATAATTCTTATAAGCTAATTTGACTAAATAGGAAAATAACTAAATAGGCAAATAATTAATTAAAGAAGTTCTAAGAGCTCTAGGATAGCTCGCTCGCTGCACCTGTTCATGGGTTTTGGTTCCATCTAGTCGCACCCATTGGCTCGCACAATGTGTGCTCCAATAAGTCCATCTGAACCATAGGCCAATTGACTCGAGTGTTTGAGTCCCAACTTGGTCCAGAACTAGTCCACATCTCCAAATAGACGAAACAAGGTCGATCGCTTGTGTTTGATCTTCCTTGACCTGAAAGTCTCAAACATAGCCACGGCTGGTGCTTGCACTTAGCCTTTGGGCGTGCGCAAATGTTCCCACGAGCCATCTCACAATCCCTCCGTGCGATTGTCCCCAAACTTGGCCAGTCCTCCCCTAAGACCCTAATCGGTCTTGTATTTATACTGGAGTCTCGATCGGAGCTGGTCTTCCATGCTTTAGCTCAGTGCGGCATGTCGGGTGCATGTGTGCGTGCGCTAGGGTTAGCGTTGTTGTGCGATAGGCGTGCGTTGGGCCCTAGGGTTGCGCTGGGCCCGCGTATGGCTCTGGCTCCGTACGCAAAGCTTGTGCTAACCTCACTTGCCTCTCTACAGCATCCTTGGCACGATCCTTTAGCCCGATGGGTCTGAGCAATGCGGTGCAGGTGCGTGTGGCATACGATCGGTCTAGGACCGCATCAAAAGTGATCAAGGAGTGACCGACTCCTAAAAGCGCGAGCGATGTGTGCTCATTCCATGGCTTGATGAGCTTTTATAGGCATTTTTTAAAGGATTTTAGCACCATTGTTATCCTTTTAAATGAACTAACTAAAAATAATGTGCCTTTCAGGTGGGAACAACAGCAAGAAGAAGCATTTTGCACGCTTAAGGAAAGATTGTGCTCAGCGCATGTGCTAGCCCTACCGGACTTCGACAAGGCATTTTAGGTAGAGTGCGATGCGAGTGGGCTAGGGATCGGTGTTGTCCTTATGCAAGATAAGAGGCTCGTTGCATATTTTAGTGAGAAGTTGAAGGATGCTCAGCTCCGATATCCAACCTATGACAAGGAGCTTTATGCCCTTGTGCGCGCGCTAGAGGTCTGGCCATACTATTTGATACCGCACGAGTTTATAATGCACACAGACCATTTGAGCTTGAAGTATCTCAAGGGTCAAGGCAAGTTGAACAAGCGTCATGCCACTTGGATGGATTTCATTGAGTCTTTTCCCTACCACATTAGGTACAAACAAGGTAAGGAAAATATAGTGGCCGATGCACTATCCCGAAGGTATGTGCTTATTTCGACCCTTAGCATAGAGTTACTTGGGTTTTCACATGTAATCGACCTTTATCCTAATGATTTTCACTTTGGTGATATTTATGATAACTGCATGACTAGGATTAAGTCTAAGTTCCATAGGCATGAAGGATATTTGTTTAAGTGCAAGCGCTATGTGTGCCACAATGTTCCTTGCGAGAATTATTTGTGCATGAGTCATATAGTGGCGGTTTGATGGGCCACTTTGGTGTGAATAAAACATTGGATGTACTCAAAGAACACTTCTATTGGCCCCATATGAAGCTAGATGTTGTCCGTATTGTCGCTAGGTGCTTTGTTTGCTGCAAGGAAAAATCTAGGGTTGCTAACCATGACGAGTACATATCATTGCCTGTGCGTTCCCACCCTTAGACCAATTTGTCCATGGACTTTGTTACAGGGCTGCCTAAGTCTAGGCGAGGGAAGGATAGTATTTTTGTAATCGTTGATAGATTTTCTAAGATGACGCATTTTATTGCATGTGCTAATATGGATGATGCGACTAATATTGCTAACTTATTTTTCCAAGATGTTGTACGCTTACATAGTGTTCCATTAAGTATAGTTAGCAATCGTGATGGGAAGTTCCTTAGCCATTTTTGGAGGGTTTTGTGGAAGAAGCTAGGCATAAAGTTGTTGTATTCGACGTCTTATCACCCATAAATTGACAGACAAACGGAAGTGGTTAATCAAGCTTTAGGTTCTTTGTTGTGCACCTTGGTTCATAAGCATGTATCTAATTGGGTTGAATATTTTCCTTTTATTGAATTTACTTACAATTGTTTTATTCATTCTACTACACAATATTCACCTTTTGAAATTGTGTATGGCTTTAATCCTATGACATCTTTGGATTTAACCCCTTTGCCTTTGAGTGAGATTTGTAGTTTAGATGGGAGCAAAAAGACCAAGATGGTGAGGAAGATCCAGGAGCAAGCCAAGCGCAATATTGAGCAAATGAATGAGAAGTTGGTGTATAAGAGGAATCATGGAAGGATGTCTGTGTCCTTTAATGTTGGTGATTGGGTTTGTCTAAACTTACGTTGGGAATGGTTTCCAGCCCAATGCCGAGGAAAGATGTCCACGAGAGGCGACGGTCCATTCCAAATTGTTGAGAAAATCAACAATGATGCCTACAAGCTTGATTTGCCTAGTGAGTATGGTTCGGTTAGTGCTACATTTAATGTTTCTGACTTGTCTTTGTTTGTTGTAAGTGAGGATGATGATTCGAGGACGAATCCTTTCAAAGGGGGAGGGAATGACCTCCTCAATGGTTCTCTCTCACTCAAGCTCCTTGTAGAGAACGCGTTGCTAATAGGTCTAAGCTTGAATGATCAAGAACCTCACTTGAATCGATTAGGTTAATTAGAACGCGTTGCTAATAGGTCTAAGCTCGTCTTGTTGAGCTCTATCTTCCACAATTGAAATCCTTATCTTTGAACACGATCAAAACATGGTTAGCGCGAGCCTAGGAAACTTGGATCGTATCACTAGGCCCATCTCACGACCCATTGGTTAAGATTTTCCACCCTTGGCCAAGGGTTGAGATTGTTGTTGAATCTTCCCTTGGTTTAGGGATGAGACAGGGTTTATTCAAATTTGGTCGTGACCATCACTTTATCCTTTTTTGTTGTCTTTTTTGGGTATTTTTGCTCATTTTCTTCACAATCATCTTCTTTGCCTTATTTCTACAAAAAAGAATAAAATATGCCCAAAATTAGCAGTATCACTATGTCAAATGGAAGCAAAATAGATGGGAAATATATACAAAATAAGCACATAATCAAATCCCCCACACTACTCTAATGCTTGCCCTCAAGCATTTTTCAAAAACAAAATCCACCTATTTTTTCAAATATCAGGCTCACCACATGAATTATAGAAATACTTAAATTCACAAATCCATGTAAAGTTACCAAGGCCTAATCAATACCTCAAAAATCCTACATCCTAATAGTGTCATAATAGCGTGTTATGCATTCAAGCCACAATTGAAGGAACAAAATATTTTATTTGATCCTTTCGTTAATCTCTGACCATATTCAACTACTGATTCTCAACTATTTACACAAGCAATTTCAAGCAAAACTAATTACAATGCATCACACAGTCACAATAAGGCTTACCATTCTGCTTTTCTTTCTATTCATTGGCCTTTGGCCCTACTATATATTTTTTTCTTTCCTTTCTTATTCCTTTGTATTGCACAATTTCACAAAGCTTTTGCTTTCGTTGTTTTGGGCACAACAACTCCCATAACTTTTCATTTCTTTTTGGTTGTTTCTTCACAATAGTTTTCTTTTTAAGCAGTTCTAAATAAGTTAAAATATGCATGGGTTTTCACGCACACCACTATGTTACTAGTTTTGGCCCTTATGGGGTCAATGCACTATCAAAACATAGAAACTTATAGGGGATAGGATGTCGAACCATCCACGCCTTCTAGAAAGAGGACTAGTGGTGGAAAAATATTACAAACAATCACACATATTTAAAAGAAATGAGTCTCATGCACAACTAATTGGACTTATTTTGTGACTATTTTTACTATCTATTTTCTTGCAATTTAGATAGTGATACTACTGATTAGAGTTGAATTTGTCTATATTTTGCAGAAAATAGTCTTGGAGCCATAAAGATGGAAAAAGGCATAAAATGGAGAAAAATGGACAAAGTTGCACATAAACATTTCTTGGTCAGTGTCTTGGCCTAGAAGATCCTTCTTGGCCTCCTCAAAGAAGAGAGTCTCATCTTCCATGCACTTTAAGAGAGAGATTGATTAAGATACAATTAGTATTTATTTTTAGTTCTTTTTCTTTAAGGATAATACTAGGGGAAAACTATATAAGTCTCTCTAGCATTTTTTAGAAAGGGCGTTCCCTTCTCTCCCATTTAAGTTATGTCGATTTTTAAACTCATTTGCTCTTTTTGTTTCTTAATAGAACTAGGGATTTCTTATATGCAATTAAACCTTTTGTTTTATTCAATCATGAGCATGTCTAGCTAAATTCATCTTCCTAGTAGAAGCATTAAGCATGATTCTGAGTTTGCATGAGATCTAATCGTTCTTAATTAATTTTTATATCTGCATTTAGTTAATCTCCAATATAACTTTATTGCACTTCTTTTTTATTTTAGATTAATTTGAGAAAGATTAATTTGATTTAGACTTGATAGACAACCGAGGATCCTAGGTCAAAAGTTGTCTTCCCCTAGTCAACAATCAATCAAGTTTAGTAAACCCTTTAACCAGCAAGGTGCTAGTTGATTGAGAATCATCTCTAAGCGTACTTGAGGTGGTTTTGATAGAGGAAGGAAGTAAGGATTCTAAGAATACCTAAGTCCTATAGCAACTCTGTATATTAAAAGTGAATACCTCTGCATCAATGATTGCTACTCATGAATCATAACTTGATTGAGCTTCCACTGGGATTGTTTTTACTCTTGAACACACTCCGATTAAATTTACTATCTTTCTATTTTTATTACTTTTTATTTGTTTAGAGAAGTTTGTTTATATCTTGGTCAAGAAAATAATTTTGGTATTCCAACAATAATTTCTCAATGTCTCAGTATAACTAATTATGAAACTATAAGGATGAGAGAAGTTAAAAAAATCATTTGGATATATGTTTCATAAGGCCTTTAAAACGTTATACTCATTTGGTTTCCTTGCTAGTAAAATATGGATTTGAAAAGTCAAGTATTTTCGCATTTCAGGTGGTGACGCACATACTTGTATTTGAAGGTGAAGACCATGTAGAAAATACTCCAGATGAAAAACGTGCAAACATATTTACAAATACAACATGCAAATATTTCAACTAGGTTTAAAAACATTCCCCAAAATACACAAATAATCATAAAATTTCTCCCCCACACTTATTAGACATATTGTTCTCAATGTGTAAGAGACTACACATGGGTAACAAAAGAACATAAAAGAAAAAATAAATAAAGGAAAGAGTGAACCTAGGGGTTCAAGCAGTAAGGGTGGGGGTAGGGGTAGGGTGGAAAAGCCCTATCCAATTTCTCCAGGAACTTGTTATGCAGCTCATTTGTGGCTTTCTATTCTTCTAGGAGCTTCTATAAGAGGTTATTCTTCTCATCTTGTCTTTGTAACAGAGCATCCATCAACTCTTCTTGGTTCCTTGACCTTGGAACATTTTTTGGTTCTCGAGTCTTGTCTTGGCCAAAGGAAGAGTCGTCCTTGACAAGTTCAGTAGCAGGGGCAAATGTCTGAGAGGAAAGCTGAACAGTCCGTGAGTGATTTGAGCAGGTAACTGCTTCTTTTATACTCCCTAATTGTAATGACGTGGCAATTTCCTCTCTTGGTCAAGGGAAGAGTATCCCTTTAACTTTCAAGCTTCTTCACCTGAAATAAAAAAAATTAAAACCATAAAATATTCCCAGAAGATGATGAAATTTTATTCACACTTAAATGAAATAAATAAAAAGAAAAATGAAAACATAGGTTGCCTCCCATGTTGCGCTCTTATTTATAGTCATAGGCTTGACTTTCCAAGTACTACTCGTCAACCAATTCTAATGAATGCTTTCCATGCACTTAATTTGATGTGAATGATACCATATAGTGCATGGTATTCTAGCAAAGCATTTTGCAGTAATCATTATATGATTCAAATTTAAGGTTCCTGTAAAATAGATAGAAAATATTGGTTGTGAGCGTAGGGTAATTCGATAAAAAGATCAATAAATTGCAGAACCTCCCTTTTACACACACCCTTTGTTGAATTCACGACCACATCCATCTCTTTCTCAATCTTCCTCACTTTCTCCTTTGGCTCAATGCAGTGACGAGTATCCCCAACCTTCATCCCCTGACCCATTGAAGTTTCAGGAAGATTTCGGGGTCGAGTTGGCTGATCTTGTTGGACATCAACTTTTGCCTCTAGTTCTATACTATTTTCTTGACCAAGGGAAGAGACAAAACAATTTAACAGATTTGTGTCTCTTAGCAATGTTGTCACACTATCATCGACATCATCTTTGGCTCAGTTGCATGAACAATTCCTTGCATTTCTTTAGTCACAGAAAGGTTTTTCTCAATATCTTTGGAATAATTTATTAGTCTTATGCCCGAAAAACTAACCAATTGGCTCAAAAGAATAAATTGTAATTATTTAAGAAGCTAAATATATACTAGGTGCGGTTTTATAGAGATATTATTTGATAATATCTTATATATATTATTTAGGGATTTTTGGTTATTAAATATATATATTTACATATATATTTAAATAACTAATTACAAGTGAAACCCTAGAGTATATATACATCATAAAACATAGAGAAGGGATAACACATCTGAAACACAATAGGGAGAAAAATGAAAGAGTTACTCCTCTATTTTCTTTTGGTGCTAGCACACTTTAATTTGTCTGATTTTGGCTTATTGGTGAGGATTCCAATAGAGGGTGTTCATCTCATCAAGGCAACATCTGTTGATTCGATTCAAGCTCAAGTGGTCGAATTTAATTCGAAGAATCAGGGTTTCAGATCACAACCAACAACCAAGAATTTATGGGGGAGAGGGCGTCGAGCCACCCACTCCTGCTGACTGATGGCATGGTGGTGGATCAAATCACAAACAGTCACATCAATCAATTGAAAGACTCATATGCAGTACAAGAATAAAGATAGGACAACTTTATAGGTTTAGGGAAATCATTTTATTAAGGGCATGACAAAATAATTTTAAGTGTTCCCACAACATCTCAAAGAATTCTCATCATAATAATCATGATTCTATAAGGATGAAGGATGTTCTGGAAGCATTAGGATATATGTTCCATAAGTATTGAATATCTTGAACTTATTCGGATCCCTTGGTAATAAAGCATGGATTTGAAAAATCATGTGTTCATGCATTTCAAATGGTGAGGCAAATGTCAAAGTGTAGGAAAGAGTTTTGATTTTAAACACCATATAAACATGCGAAAACAACCTGCATAGACACAGATTTGGAAACATGTTCATTTCTGAAAATTTTGAGAAAGAAAAATTTACAAGAATACACATAAATTGAAAAATGCAAAAAAAAACTATAGAAAAACACATATATGCATATACCTCCCCCACACTTAAAGGACACATTGTCCTCAATGTGTGAGATTAGAAAAAAACACAAAACAAAAATGCATAAAATAGGAAAAACTAAAAATAAAAAAAATAAAATAAAAATAAAGATAAAACCTAGGCATTTAGGTAGTTGGGGGTGTGGTGGTGTCCATTTCTAAGGTGGGAAGACAACTTCAAACTTTTGATTCTAGGATGTGATAGACTGGAGCAAGGTGTTCAACATAAAAGTGGTTTGTCTCCATTTTGGCAGTGTTTGGCCTAGAACGTCTTCTTGGCCAAGCATTATTTCTTTGTCCAGACTTGCTTCCTGTCTCAAAAATTCCTTGCCTAAGAATATGCTGGAGTCTGCTTTTGCTACTTGTTCAACCTGTAAGACAAGAACAAATCAAAATCCATTAGTAGTTTCCAAAGAGATCATTTTTTATTCAATATAAAAATAACTTCAACTAAAAACATGGGTTGCCTCCCATGCAACGCCCTTGGTTATAGTCTTAGGCTCGACTTTCTGAGCATCTTTCATTAACCAATTTTACTGAATGCTTTCTATGCACATAGTTTTACTAGAATGGTCTCATGTTGTGCATGGTTTTCCAGCAAAGCATTCTGTAGGTAACCATTACATGTCTTAAAGTTTATTATGGGTTCTTGCAAAATAAATAGAAAATATTGGTTGTGAGTGGAGGGTGATACACTAAAAGGATCAATAAAATTAAATAATTTCAGAACTTCCCTTTCACACACAACCATTGTTGAATTCATGACCACATATATCTTATTCTCAATCTTCTGCGCATTATTTTTTGGCGCGATGCAGTGACAATCCTCCAAAACCTTCATCTCATGCTCCACTGAAGTTTCAGGATGATTTTGGGGTTGATTTGGCTAATATGGATGGACAATAAATTCTGCCTATTGGTCTAGATAATTTTCTTAGTCAAGAGTTATCTCTGAACAGTCTAACAGATTTGAGTCACCTAGCAATGTAACAACACTATTGCTAGACGTCATGTTTGGATCATTTGCTTGAACAATTCCCTGCATATCCTTAGTCACATATAAATCCTCAATTTCTTTCAAATTAGCACCTCGATTGTTGTATTCAGGTGGTAACATCCTTTGAATAGTTAGTTGCATGCTTATCAACATACAAATCCTTATTACCACTGAAGCAAATTCTTTTCATGAACATAGAAAAATGAGGTTCATAATTTAAAATTAAAGGGTTTGCCTCAATCTTACGAAAAACACTCAAAAGGTACTCCCTACCTTCCTTAGTACTCGTATGAATTTCTGGAAAATTTGGTACATTAACCTATTCTTCCTCATACAAGGATATATTCTATTCTGCTGAAATGGTGGGATGATTTTCGATCGGATTGGGCTGACTTGGTTGAGTAACAACTGCTGCCTCTTTGTCCGGACTTTCTTTTTTGGCCAAGATTTGTGTTACTCAACAAGGTGTCAGGGCTAACATCATACTCCGTATTGATTTCAAACTCAAAAGATATGCATCTATAATTCTCCATCTCGTGTATTATGAAGGAGTTGAGTTGTTCATTTTGCTTTGCAAATGTCGTCTCAGTTTTCTACATATATTGGGCAAATGTTTTCGTAACATCTTCATAATTTGGATCTTGTTTAAGTTGTGGAGATTGAAAACATTGATAATCAGGCATTGGTTGCACTCCATAATTAAAAAAATGTTGATTCCACCCAACGAGATAATGAGTAAATGTGTATGGATCATAATACGATTCGTATCCCCACTGTGGTGGACCATAGAATCCTTCATAACCGGACATATAACCTCACCAAAGTTACCTGCATCAAAACATTGAGGAACAAATCTTAGAAAAAAATTCTAAGGTCAACGCTAACATCATACTCCGTATTGATTTCAGACTCAGAAGATATGCATCTCTAATTCCCCATCTCGTGTATTATGAAGGAGTTGAGTTGTTCATTTTGCTTTGCAAATGTCGTCTCAGTTTTCTACATATATTGGGCAAATGTTTTCATAAAATCTTGAAAATTCGGATCTTGTTTAAGTTGTGGAGATTGAAAACATTGATAATCAGGCATTGGTTGCACTCCATAATAAATAAAAATGTTGGTTCCACCCAACGGGATAATGAGTAAATGTGTATGGATCATAATATGACTCGTATCCCCACTATGGTGGACCATAGAATCCTTCATAGCCGGACATATAACCTCACCAAAGTTACCTGCATCAAAACATTGAGGAACAAAGTTTACTTGAGAAAAATAATTGAAATTGGTCATCAAAAATATAAATGAAAAAGAAATAAAAGAACAAAATCAGGGCTTTTTCTTAGTCAAGACTTAACACCATTCCCTGGCAAGGGCGCCAAAATTTGATAGGTTGTCGAGACCTTCAAAAATAAATACAACTTAATATTAGATTCAAAAGATTGCAAATAATGGTAAGAGGTTCGATCCATAGAAAATGAGTAGCCTTAAAATAAGATAAAGACTAGATTTTTCATAGTTAAGTAGAATATGGGGGTTTTGTATAAACTATGAAAATACCAAATAAAATCAGAAAGGACTCGATTAAACAATCAAGTGTGAAGTGTGTGATCAAACAATTGTGTAAAATATTCCCGGTAAAGACTCAAGCAAGGGTATGATTCATGGTGCTCGATCATTGATGCAAAAGTGTCTATTTCTGATTTACCGAGTTGCTATAGATTCTAATTACCTTAGGACTCTTACTTCCCTCCTATTTCAAACTACCTAAAAGATACTCGATTAAGTAATCCTAATAAACTAGCACCTTGCTGATTAAAGGGTTTACTAAGTTGATTGATCTTTAATAGGGGAAGACAACTCTTAACTAAGACGCTTCGTTTCTCAAGAGGGGCTTAATTAAATCATTCACTCTCTCTAGCCTCAAAGAGTTGCTATTAAATAGAGATCGATCTAGGTGTCTACTGTATCTTCTTGACCATATTTGTTGTTCTCCCACCGTCTTAAAGAATGACAATGACTAATCTAAATCTAAATTGGTCAAATTTAAACATGACATGAATAATGCTGGCAAGAAAATATAGAGTTTATAAAGGGAATGCAAAAACTAATAAAGATCAATTAGATCTGACAAACACATGGAATCATACACCTTTTGGTCTTTACCAATAAGAAAGAAACTTAGCTAGAGCTACAAATGTAAATTTGAAGTGTAAAAGTAAATTTCATAAATCAAAACTCCCTGTTTCCAAGGAAGAAAACGAAGTAGAAAGAGAAAGAATTGCTGGAATTGTATTCCTAAGATAGATGTCTAGCTTTAGATAATGGCATAGAGAGATTAAATAGTAGTTTTTCCTCCTTGATTATATCTAAAATATATTCAAATCCTAAATTTAAAAGTTCAATAAACTGTATCTGATTCAAAGGAGTTACAACTGAAGATAGGATAAGATCCCTATTTGAATTTGAACTATCTAGAGACTCACATCTGGTCTCTTTATCCATTTTCGCATCCTAGGCCCAACAGCTCGTCCCACTACTTTCACAGGTCTAGAAGCTAGATCTAGAAAATATTCTTGTTCTGGACTTTGAGAAATCTTCATCTATTTATGGTTGGTTCTACTCGTTTTCTCCAAAGTTGTTCCAAGATCTCTTTTCTACAAAACGGAATTAGTGTAGCTTTAATAAGTAGATTTACTGCCTAAATTGCAATCAATTGAACATCACATATGATTAAATTATACAGTCAATCGGTATGTTATTATGAGGCCAAAAAAATGATCATTAAATGGTTTAATGTGTTCAATTTTGATGATTTAATTTGATTGAATAATCGAACATGGTGGTAATACTTAAGGGTCGAGATCAATTTGTTTTGGCAATAAGATTGCTGAAACACTTTGATTTTAAGGCAAAATCGCTCTTAACAGAGTATGGAAAATAAAAAAATACTAGGGACTCTGCCCCCAAAGGGGCTCTATGATAGCTTTATGATTATGGCCTGACTTTTAAATCATAAGTTTTATGCTATCCATGTTTAAAAACTTGTCAAAGCTTTGATCACTGAAGTATGGGTTTTCAAAATGATTTTGGGCCCAATATGCACTAGGCTATCTTAGTTAGGCAAGATGGAAATGGTGTTTCCATAAGTTTAACCACGGTCATACTTATTTAGGCTATCAAAATGGTTTTAGGCCTAAGGCATGAGATGATATTAAACATGTATGCGTATGTGATATCCTAGATCTCGTAATGTTTCTAAAAGTTACATGTTATGTAATTGGTAAATGAGTTACCTACCTAAATAGATTGATTTTAAGCATCTTGCCAAAGTTGAGTTTAGAATTAAGTGAAATATTAATTTTAGCCCACTCTGTATATGCAATAATTGTGATTGCTATATTAATCTTAAAGGTGATTAACTGAGTGAGAGCTTTATTAATTGTTACTAAATGTTATTTGCATATCTTATTGTAGATCAATGACTGCTAATAACGATCCAACACTATCTCTATGATCTATCCTTGAGAAGGACAAGGTGACTGGTCCCAACTTCCTTGACTGGTTTAGGAACTTAAGAATTTTTCTTAGGCAAGAAAGGAAACTGTATATCCTAGAGGAATCTGTTCCTGAGGAGCCACCTGCTAATGCTGCAAGAGCTCTAAGGGATGCTTATACTAAGCATTCTAGTGATGCTCTGGATTTTGATTGTCTTTTGCTGACCACCATGAGTGACCTTCAGAAGGATCTAGAGCACATGGGTGTCGTAGATATAGTTAACCACTTGAAGGAAATGTTCCAACAACAAGTAAGGCAGGAAAGGTTTAACACTATCAAGGCTCTGCATTCATGCAAGATGGCTGAAGGTGCATCTGTAAGTACTCATGTTATCTAGATGAAAATCCACATTAATTACCTCGAAAGACTTGGATTTCCCATCAGTCAAGAGTGTTGGCTACAAATTTGATTATGAATTCCCTTACTGATAAGTATGATCAGTTTGTTATATGAACTATAATATGGGTAACATGGAGAAATTCATTCCTAAGTTGCATGAGATGATGAAGACTGTTGAAGAAAATATCAAGACAGTGCTTGCCCCTATCTTGATGGTTCATAAAGGAAAGGGGGTGAAAAGGAATGGCAATAGAGGTGGCTATGGTAAGCTTAACCCTAAGCCCATGAAGAAGAAAGCAGAGATTCCAAAGGTTGGAACTTGCCATTTATGTGATGAACCTGGTCATTGGAAAAGAAATTGCAAGTTGTATCTAGAAGATCTTAAGAAGAAGAAGAATAGTGAGACTACTGCTTTATGTATTTATGTTATATAAATTAATCTTTCTATTCCTACTTATTAGATACCAGTTGTGTAGCTCACATTCATGTAAATATGCAGGATCTAAAAAAGAAGTAGACATTTGAGAAAGGGAGAGGCAGACCTACGAGCTTGTAATGGAGCAAGAGTTGTTGCTAAAGTTGTAGGAACTTATGAATTAGTTTTGCCTAGTGCGCATGTTATTTTGTTCCAGCTTTGAGTAGAAATATAATTTCGGTTTCTTGTTTGGAACTTGAAAATATATTTTTATTAAGAATAAGAAAATTTCAATTCTTCAGGATGCTATACATTATGCAAATGTTGATTTACATAATGGAATTTATGTTCTAAACTTTGATGTACCAAACGAACAACCCATATATAACATATCTACGAAGAAGTTTAAATCCAATGATTTAACCCCATCTTACCTATGGAATTGCCGTTTAGGCCATATAAATGAGAAATACATATCAAAACTCCATAAAGATGGATTTTGAGTCAACTTGATTTTGAATCATATGACACATGTGAATCTTGTTTATTGGGGAAAATGAGAAAAGATCTCTTTAATGGTCAAGGTGAAAGGACTAGTGATTTATTAGGCCTTATACATACTGATGTATGTGGTCCAATGAGTACTGCTGCTAGAGGTGTATATCAGTTCTTCATTACATTCACAACCGATTTCAGTAGATATG
This sequence comes from Viola odorata, assembly GCA_963691705.1. Lineage (NCBI taxonomy): Eukaryota > Viridiplantae > Streptophyta > Magnoliopsida > Malpighiales > Violaceae > Viola > Viola odorata. The sequence continues at coordinate 66,054,868 of OY829537.1, read as the reverse complement.
GTTATATCTACTTAATGAAACATAGGCATGAAAGTTTTGAAATGTTTAGGAATTTCCAAAATGAAGTGCAAAATCAATTTGGTAAGACAATTAAAGTACTTCGATCGTATCGAGGTGATGAATATTTGAGTCAGGAGTTTGATGATCATCTTAGAAATTGTGTAATTGTTTCACAGTTAACTCCTCCATGAATGCTATAATGGAATGGTGTAATTGAAAGAAGGAATCAAACTTTATTGGATATGGTCTGATCTATGATGAGTCAAACTGATCTTCCTCCTACCTTTTGGGCTCATGCCTTAGAAACAACTGCATTCACACTAAACCTTGTTCCAACAAAGGTAGTAGAAAAGACACCATATGAGATATGGACTGGTAAAGTACCTAGTTTATCTTTTCTCAAGATTTGAGGATGTGAAGCTTATGTGAAGCGTCAAATATTTGAGAAATTAGCACCTAAATCTAATAAATATATTTTTGTGGGGTATCCTAAGGAAACTAAAGGATACTACTTCTACAATCCATTTGAGAAAAAAATGGTTGTTGCTCGAAATGGAGTTTTTCTACAGAAGGAGTATATTTCTAAAAGAATTAGTGGAAATAAAGTAGATCTTGAAGAAGTTCGAGAACCACAAAGTGACATTTCAATGCCTAAGGAACCTACTCAAGATCAACAAGAAGTTGTTGCATCTAAAGAAGTTAAACATAAATCTAGTAGGACTAGACAAGAGCCTAAGAGATATGGATTTTTCATTACTGAAGGAGAAGAGGTTTTGATTATGGATCAAAATGAACCTACATCCTATCATGAGGCTATGTCCAATTTAGACTATCAGAAATGGTTTGAAGCTATGAATTCTGAAATGCAATCCATATATGTGGACTTTGAGATAAAAACCATTAGGTGCAAGTGGGTTTTCAAGAAGAAAATGGACATGGATGGAAAATTGCATACCTTTAAAGAAAGGTTGGTTGCAAAGGGTTTCAAACAAACTCATGGTATTAACAATGATGAAACCTTCTCAACAGTTGCTATGATAAAATTTATTAGAATTCTCTTTGTCATTGTTGCATGTTATGATTATGAAATATGGCAAATGGATGTCAAAAGAACATTTCTTAATGGAAATTTACTTGAAGATGTGTACATGACACAACCTAAGGGTTTTGCTCATTTTGAGAATATTAATATGGTATGTAAGCTTCAAAGATCCATTTATGGATTGAAGCAGGCTCCTCGAAGTTGGAAACTTCATTTTGATGAAGCAATCAAAGAATTTGGATCATCGAGAATAAAGATGAACCCTATGTCTACAAGAGAACTAGTGAGAGTGTAGTTGTGTTCTTAATCCTTTATGTTGATGACATCTTACTTATTGGAAATGATATCTTTACCATGTAGAGTGTCAAGACTTGGTTAGGAAAGTGTTTTTCAATGAAAAACTTAGGCGAGGCAGCCTATATCCTTGGGATAAAAATTTATAGAGATAAATCTAAAAGGCTGATCAGGTTAAGTCAGACTACTTACACAGACAAAGTATTGAATAGGTTCAGTATGCAAGAATCCAAAAGAGGATTTTTTCCAATGTATCATGACATTAATCTTAGCAAGACTGAATGTCCGAGGACAAATGATGAGCGAGAGCGCATGAGTAAGATCCCTTATACTTCGGTTATAGGATATATCATGTATGCTATGATATGTACTCGACTAGATGTCTTATACGCATTAAGCATGACTAGTAGATACCAGTCGTATCCAGGTGAGAATCATTGGATAGTATTTAAGAGCACTCTTAAGTACTTGAGAAGAACTAAAGATGTATTCTTATTGTATGGTAGATTGGAAGATGAGTTTGTTGTAACTAGTTACACAGATGATAGCTTCCAAACTGACCATAATGATTAAATATCACTTGTAGGATTTGTTTTCCTTATGAATAGAGGTGTTGTGAGATGGAAAAGTTCCAAGAAAGTAACTGTGGTTTTGATCAAAACGTTTATTGTTGATCTAGGCATTGTTCCCAGCATTGTTAATCCAATGGACATTTATTGTGATAATAATGGTGTCATTGCTCAAGCAAAGAAACGTAGATGACATCAACGATCCAAACATATACTTAGACGTTACCATGTCATTCGGGAGATTATTGATAGAGGTGATATCAAGATATGTAAAGTGCCGATATATGATTATATTGTTGATCCTCTTACAGAGCCTCTTCCACGGGAAAAGAATGAGCGTCATGTTAGGTCTATGGGTATTGGATATTTTGGATTATTGTCATAATTTGATTTTATTCTCTTTATTATAATGTTTACATGTTTGCTTATAATAAAATGTCTCTAGTTTGTTATTATTGTATGAGCAATAATAAATTATGACTAGTATGATTTTGATTAAGATGATTATGGTGTATGGAGATATAAATCAAAATCATAGGTACCTTTGTGAAGATAGAGCACTGGAACGACCCGCTATGAAATTACTACATGGGTTGACGTCATAAGTAATTATCATAGTAAAAATGTTATCAAATCCTCAGACTTGAGATCATCATAGATTCATACATAAGGAATAATATGCTTTAACTAAATCAAACGTTGTTTTTAACCAAACAATCATAAAAAATTAGATTGGGCATATTAGAATCTATGTAGAGGAAATGTTTGGTCAAGATGGATTTTCCCCTCTTTTTTAAGAGAGATATCTCTAGGGCCCTCGATAAGTAAGATTGAATAAATGCACGGTCGTGGTTCAATGAATTGATAAAGTGATCAATGTCATTTGTTTATTAGTTTACTTGAAGATCGAGTGTAAATGATTGAATTGATTAAGGGTGACAAGTATCATGCCTTATGTTCAATTAAAATATTGTATGACAAAAGGATTATAACATAGAGCTACGAGAGGTTGAGTCGAATCAATCGACCTTCATTTAACTTGGGTAGTTATAACGTCTTACTAGAGGCCGCTTATGACTTGTTAACAAAATGTGTTCTACTGCCAACATTAGATGAACCTACAGGGTCGCACATTAGAGCGGGCTGAAGATAAATGCGTTAACTCTTTTGATATTGGTGTAAGTTTGAGGGCAAGTGGGAGATTTTTAATCTTATGCCCGAAAAACTAACCAATTGGATCAAAAGAATATAAAGTAATTATTTAAAGAGTTAAATAAATACTAGGTGCAGTTTTTTAGATATATTATTTGATAATATCTGATACATATTATTTAGGGATTTTTGGTTATTTAATATATATATATATATTTAAATAACTAATTACAAGTGAAACCCTAGAGTATACATCATAAAACGCATACAAGGGATAACACATCAGAAACGCAACATAGAGCAAAATAAAAGAGTTACTCAAACTCTCTTTTCTCTTAATGCTAACACACTTTAATCTGTCAGATTTCGGCTCATTGGGGTGGATTTCAATAAAGGGTGTTTGTCTCATCAAGGCAGCATCTGATGATTCGATTAAAGATCGAGTGGCCAAATTTCATTCGAAGAATCAAGGTTTCAGTTTCAGTTTATTTTGCTTAACCGATTTTGATTTCCATGTGCAAGGTACACGGTTCGATTCCTTGTTTCTCATATGATTTATTCATTTGCATGGTTCTTGTATTAGGATTTTGTTTTCAGTCTTCCGTAGCGATTTTGATTGAAACCTAACATCATTATCTCAATCGTTGCACTTGGGTGGTAACTTCCTTTGAATATTTACATCGATATTCTCATCTGCACTCAAATACTCATTACCACTTAAGTTCTTTTAGTTAGTGCAAATATCTCTAATGATCTGAACAAAATGAGGAAAATTATTTATGGGTAAAGGGTTTGCCTTAAACTTGTGAAAAATATTCAAAATATACTGTCGCGCCTCGAAAATTAAAAATTCGCGAGTGTGCAACGAAATTTGAGACCTTCAGATGCTCGGCGTAAAAGGGACGCCTAGCAGCATGCAATGAAGTCGCCACCCTAATTTGGTTGCTAGGCTTAGGGAACCCTAATCGTCATGGCATAGGAAATATAATAAGTAAAAAAAACTAAAGGCACAAAAAAGGGGTCCGGACCCCAGACAAAGGTTCGGGGTCGTATTATGGTCTCGGGAAGGTGTTAGGCACCCGAGACACATCCGAAAACGGTTACCGGTTGATGAGAGAGTTGTTTAAAAAGGTGTTTGAGAAATGCGTTTTGAAAAAGGGGGCCCTCAGAGGAATCGTCACTTTAGTCTTTATTATGATCGTAATGGGACTGAATTTTCCGTAAGACTGAATGAGCACCCTCTTTTTTCATCATCGGGCCATGCATGATTAACTTAATTACTACGTGATCCTAACATGGATGGCTAACAGAGTACCAATTTAAATGATTGATTTTAAAGTGAAAAACTGAAGTGGGATCGAAAGTCCCCATGTACATGCAGTCAATACAAGCGAGAATTTAAAATCATATGAACATGGCATTTTAAGCAACTCTTTAAACACGTTGTTCATGTGGATTGATTTTAATTCTAGCAGTTCTATATATCATGCATGCAGTTGATATTCGCAGAAAGCATCGAATAAATAAAAAGGACTTGTGAGGCGTACTTTCGAGCGAAGCTTGAAATTAACCTACAAAAGGAGAGTGTTAGTGATAGCTCGAGAAATAAATAAACCATTTTATGAGTGCAAAAATTTAAATGACAGTTGATTGCATACGTAAAATGATGGATTCTACGCATACGAAAGTTAGATGCTGAGTTTGATAAAATGATGACAGTTGATTGTATGCGAAAAATGATGGATTTTACGCATACGAGATTTAAATGCTGAGTTGATTGCATGCGAAAAATGATTGATTTTAAGCACACTAGAATTTAAATGCTGTGTTGATTGTATGCGAAAATGATTGATTTTACGCATACGAGAATTTAAATGCTAGGTTGATTGCATGCGAAAAATGATGGATTTTACGCATACGAAAATGAAATGCTGTTTTGATTTGCATGCGAAAAATGATTGATTTTACGCATACGAGAATTTAAATGCTAGGTTGATTGCATGCGAAAAATGATGGATTTTACGCATACGAAAATGAAATGCTGTTTTGATTTGCATGCGAAAAATGATGGATTTTACGCATACGAGAATTTAAGTGCTAGGTTGATTGCATGCGAAAAATGATTGATTTTAAGCATGCGAGAATTTAAATGCTGGGTTGATTGCATGCGAAAAAAGGATCGATTTTACTCATACAAAAATGAAATGTTGTCTGGATAAGTGCAGAAAAATTAAATGCTAGGGGCGATTTACAAGGAATAAAAAGTTTGGTGATTGGCAGAAAATAAAACAGGTTGATAATGTAGAGAATGAGCAGTTGGATATTTGCAGAAAATAAACAGTTGATATTTGCAGAAAATAAACAGTTGATAGATTGCGGAAGAATTTCCAGCAGTTTGCAAAAAAAAATTAAAGCAGTTGAATATTTACGAGAATTAAAATGCGACCGACCATGTAGGCGGTATTGAATTTAAATTGCTGAAAGTAAATTGCTGAAATTTAAAGTGTGGAAAAATAAAGTGCGGAAAAGTAAACAGTTGATAAGTGCGACCGACCATGTAGGCGGTATTGAATTTAAATTGCTGAAAGTAAATTGCAGAATTAAAGTGCGGAAAAGTAAAAGGCGGAAATTTAAAGTGCGGAAAAGTAAACAGTTGATAAGTGCGACCGACCATGTAGGCGGTATTGAATTTAAATTGCTGAAATTTAAAGTGCGGAAAAGTAAAGTGCGGAAAATTAAAGTGCGGAAAAGTAAACAGTTGATAAGTGCGACCGACCATGTAGGCGGTATTGAATTTAAATTGCCGAAAGTAAATTGCAGAATTTAAAGTGCGGAATTTAAACAGTTGATAAGTGCGGAAAATTAAACAGTTGATAAGTTGCGGAAGGATTTCCAGCAGTGTGCGAAAAATTAAAGCAGTTGAATATTGCAGAAAATTAAAATGTGACCGACCATGTAGGCGGTATTGAATTTAAATTTCTGAAAGTAAATTGCGAAAAATTAAAGTGCAGAAAATTAAACAGTTGATAATTTGCGGAAGGATTTCCAGCAGTTTGCGAAAAATTAAAGCAGTTGAATATTTACGAAAATTAAAAAGCGACCGACCATAAAGGCGGTATTTTAAATGACTGAATTTAAATAGTTAGATATAAACGACTGAGGTTAGATAACATGAAAATAAATATTACGATAAAGAATGAGCAATTCATGTATAAACAATTCAATAAACAACTTGGATAAATAAAAAAAAGCATACGAAATATTTTACGAAAAAAGCGAATTAAACAATTCATGTATAAAACATACGAAAAATAGCCCGTATCATGAAAAACAAATATATGAAGCATGCGAGCATTTTACGAAAATTAAAAAAACGCATCAAAGACTCGGAAAAATATAAATGGGCTGGGCCCAGCTTAAATTTGGAGAAATGGGCCAGGAACAGTTCCTGGCCCAAGGAAATTAGTTTAAATGGTGATGGGCCGAGCCCATCACCTTTCCTTCATTTTCTTGCGCAAAGGGCCGAATGGCCCGTTCATCATCATCTTCAACCTCTCGTCACCGGCGCCACTGCCGGCGACGGAGGTGGCGAACCAGGCGACGGATTCGCCTGGTTCTTGGCTAGAAAGAAGCCTCTCCCTTCCAACAGAACAACCATGCCATCACAGGCAGAAAACGGAAACAAAACAGTAGGATTTCTCGAAGGAAACGAAGAGATGCATATTTACATTAATCAACGAAATAATTAAACTAAGCCACGATAATTCAAACGAATGTTAGTAGAGTAAAATTAGGCTTAAAACAGAGTGATGGCAGCAAGTTTTAGTGCTTAATTAATTAACTACGTATTAAATGAAAAATAAAAAAACAAGAGCAAAATGCTTACCGTGAGGCTGCGGCTGCTGCGTGCGACGGCGAGGAACGGGAATGAGACTTGAGAGTGCGTGAATTGGTCCAGGAAAATAGGGGTGGGCAGTGTGGTTTTTTTTGCAAAATCTCTGGACCGTTTGCGCGAAGGAACAGGGTGGGTTTTATAGGCCGCAAACGCGTGGCGTTTGGCCGAGGGGGCTGCGCGTGGTGGCCGGACGTCGAGGTGGCAAGGCTACGGGGCTAGCCGTGATGATGGCGGAGGGACAGGAGCTACGGGAGCAGTTGGCTTGGGCGTGGGCTGCTCCGCTGCGTGCTGATCGCCACTGTGCATGTGCATTATGCACATTAAATTGTCAACCGTTGATCTGGTTGACTTTCCTTGGTTGACCAGATCAACGGTTGAGATCAAGGGCCATTAAGTCTCATTTAAATGGCCTCGAGCCGAGACTCGCGGGCAAACGTACTGACTTTTTGAGCCGAAGGTACTGGCGCGTAGAGAAAAATATGACGGTTTTAGCCGTCTACAGTGAATCATGAAAATTTTCCGTTTAACGCGTTTATTTCCTCGTTCAAAGACGCGGAACGCGGGAACGGAAAAAATAAAGCATTACACCGAAATTGCGCGAAACGTTGTAGACCATTGCGAGCAGAAAAAAATCTAGCAACTAGTTGATGGAAAACATTTTGAAGTCAAGCTGTTGTCCGAGCGAACTTACTCGGGTCCAATAAAAGCTCGACCGTAAATAATAATAAAAAATAAAAATACTAAAAAATTGTGCTAAAATATTAAAAATCCTAAAAATCATGAGATGACCTAAAACGAAAAAACGACTCGCAAACGACTGCCGGATAGTAAAAAATGTGAGTTTTAAGGCTAAAAATACTAATGATAATAATGACGAAAATACTTGATGAAAAATTAAAAGCGCGATTTTCGAAAGCTGACAAAGCTAAAGATGTTGCTAAAATGCGAGGAAAACCCTAAAAATGCTAGCGATAGTAAACTAACTACAGATGACTGTAAATTAAGTAAAAATGATGGTAAATTAAATAAATGACAGAAATGCTAAAATTAAGTAAAAATGGCGTCAAAATTCGGGTATCAACAGTTGCCCCCTCTTTACTGTCTTATCGAAGTATTTGATAAGCAGTAAAGACAGTTGCCCCTAGATATCCGAATTTTGGCGACACGGTAGGTCTTACCTCAAACTTACAGTGATGAGGTCGCTCTGGGAGGAGGTAGTTGCTTGATGTCGCTCTGGGAGGAGATAGGTTGTTGATCAAAATTGATGATGTTGTTCGTGGATGTCACTCTAGGAGGAGATGGTTGGTTGATGTCACTCTGGGAGGAGGTATGCCTTTGATGTCACTCTGGGAGGAGGTATGCTTTAAATTCTAGTTATCGCATTGCTTGATGCTGGTATGAAAAATGAGGTTGCATGTCGGTGCGAGGCTATCGCTCTTCGGACGATGATGTGGAAATACGGATAAAGGTCCGTGCGAGGCTATCGCTCTCCGGACGTCGTCGTGGTGATGTGAATGAAGGTCCGTGCGAGGCTATCGCTCTCCGGATGTTGACGTGGCAATGTAAATGAATGTCCGTGTGAGGCTATCGCTCTCCGAGTGTTGACGTGGCAATGCGGATGAAGGTCTGTGCGAGGCTATCGCTCTCCGGACGCTGGCGCTGAAAATGTAGTCACTCAAGGAGGAGTTATTCAGATATGCAGAAAAGTAGTCGCTCAAGGAGGAGTATTTTTAGATAGACGAAAAAAAAGTAGTTGCTCACGGAGGAGTGATAATTATGCAGAAATATAGAATTATGTAAATGAGAGTTGTAACGTACCTTCGCTCGGATATTGATTGACGACAACATACCTTTGCCCTGATGTTGATTTGATATTTGGGGTGACTGTTTATGAATTTTCAAGATATGGTGTGGGGACGTGACCTGACACAACATTAACAGATGACATGTGCGGATGTGACCAGACACAATATTAACAAACGCGATGTGGGGACGTGACCCTTCAACGCTTAACAGACAATATGCGTGGACGTGACCAGACACAACCTTATCAGACGACTGTGCGGACGTGACCGGACCTGACATTAACAGCATGATGTGGGGACGTGACCAAGCACACTTTTAAATGACACGATGTGGGGACGTGACCCTTCACAACGCTTAACGGACAACATGTGCGGACGTGACCCGACATAACATTATCAGACGACATGTGCGGACGTGACCAAGCACAGCATTAAAAACACGATGCGGGGACGTGACCCTTCACAACGCTTAACGGACAATATGTGCGGACGTGACCAGACACAACATTATCAGATGACTGTGCGGACGTGACCGGACACTTTTAGATGACACGATGTGGGGACGTGACCCTTCACAACGTTTAACAGACAATATGTGCGGACGTGACCAGACACAACATTATCAGATGACTGTGCGGACGTGACCGGACACAGCATTAAAAACACGATGCGGGGACGTGACCCTTCACAACGCTTAACGGACAATATGTGCGGACGTGACCAGACACAACATTATCAGACGACATGTGCGGACGTGACCGGACACAGCATTAAAAACACGATGCGGGGACGTGACCCTTCACAACGCTTAACGGACAATATGTGCGGACGTGACCAGACACAACATTATCAGACGACATGTGCGGACATGACCAAGCACACTTTTAAATGACACGATGTGGGGACGTGACCCTTCACAACGTTTAACAGACAATATGTGCGGACGTGACCAGACACCACATTATCAGACGACATGCGCGGACGTGACCGGACATGACATCAACAACACGATGTGGGGACGTGACCCTCCACAACGCTTAACAGACAACATGTGTGGACGTGACCAGACACAACATTATCAGACGACATGTGCGGACGTGACCAAGCACATTTTTAAATGACACGATGTGGGGACGTGACCCTTCACAACGTTTAACAGATGGTGTAAAAAGGGAAAGCAAGTCTTACCTTGAACTTACCGTATGAACTGAAATGGAGAGTGGTTGACCGTGAGGGAACGAGATTCACCGCACGAAGCTGATTTGGGAGTGGTAACGTACTCCATTCGATGCTGATTGGATTTTGATGAAAATCCAAGATGGCGAGGGCTTTACAACGATGTCGTCATCGAAGACCCATGGTGAGGAGTGGTGATGTTCTTCATTCGACGTTCGATCCAAGGCGAGGGCTTTACAACGATGTCGTCATCGAAGACCCATGGTTGAGGAGTCACCGGAGCATATCTGTGTCCTGTAAATTGGAAGGGAGCAAATACAAAGTAGCAACAAAATAGAAAAAGGAGAGAGCAATTGACCTGTGAGAAATATCAAATATTCCTACCTTTAACCCACGGCTTGCCCCCAAGTTTTTTTGTTTGGAATGAAAATGATTTCTTTGTTTAAGAAAATAAATTCAAGCCTTTTTCTCTTTTTGGATAAAATGTGCGTTCAGTTTTCATTATATGAACATGATTGATTCAAGTCTAGATAACGTCTACGTCTTGTTCAAGAAATAACGACCTCAAGGACAAGACTTTCCCACAACTTGCAGCCGTAAGCAATCCTCACCTGATATTAGTGTTTGCACTGACGCTATGGAACAAGGCTAAGTGTTTTACACTCATAAAGATGCAACTAACATGATACATAATTTACAGTTCGCAATGTCAATCCGAGTGAATATACTTCGAATGAAGATGCACATGCATGGGCGTTCTAATAATCGATAGGACTTTTACGAAAAAGAATGAATGGACATGAAATGTCCGGAAAGGAGCTTGTTTTGGGAGAGATTGCTTTGCTGGAAGTTTTTTGAATGAATGATGCTTTGCTGATTGGTCTTGATGAGGGTGGGGTGTGCGAGCTCTTTCGCTTTTTGCCGGGGATGCTTGCTTGACAGAGTGCGTGAGCTCGGGGATCCTTGCTGGGGGTGCTTTCCGTGTGGCCAGGGGCCCTTTTCTTGAGTCTTCATTGGGGAGCGTTGTCGCTGTTCCTTTTGCGACTCACTACTTGATTTGGCTTGGGGCCCCTTTCTCTTCTCGGGTTCTCACTAGGGATGCTTGCTTGGAGGTTTCTTGAGTTGGCCTTGGGCCTCTTTTTCTTGACTTTACTAGGGAAGGATGTTTTGAGATTTCTCGAGTTGGCCTTGGGCTTTTCTACTCGAGTTCACTGGGGAAAGTTTTCTTCGAGATTTTCTCGAATTGAGTTGTCCCCTGGGTTGTGATTGCTTTGGCTCTTTGATTGTTTGTATTCTTCGAAGGTCTCTGAGCATTTTCTTTCTTTTCTTTTCTTTTCCCTTTTTTCCCCTCTCTCCTTTTTTTTTTCTCTCCTTTTCCCTCTTTTTTTTTTATTTTTTTTTTATTTTTTTTTTATGTATATCCCTCCCCTTTTTGATTTGATTTGAAAATGCAACAGAGCAGAGCAAGCACAGCCTTCGTCTTGATCTCTTCCCCTTTTGTCTTGAGGCCTCGGCCTTCGTCGTTGCTGCTTCTCCGGTGATGGTCCTTAGCGATCTCCTGGTGACCTTTTCCGTCTCTTTCATCGTGCTCTTGGACTCGACGCGCTTTTACTTCCGGCTGGCGATTTTAGCTGAAACTGCTCTTTGGCTCCCGGGGTATGAGTGATATTGACGGTTTGGGGAGTGATGACATATATGGTGGAAAGAGGGAAAAACGAAAAAAGTGGAGAAAATGGTAAAAGTCCCATGTCACTTTATAGCTATCCCATGTCTAATGGCGCATGTACCCTGGATATTATGCGAATTCAACTAGTATCTAGTCAGGCACTTACACTCATGAAAGAAACAAAGCGTGAAGGCCCAAAATACTCACATGGATATGTTTTGTGATTGCTTACGTCTAGACGTGCCATGGATATAAAAGCTAACAGACAAAATCATGTATGTTTCATATAATTTCTAATGAACGCACAAGTCATCCATGTCGTGATAAAGTGATGAATATGCTTGAAAAAAACGTTCAAAACATGGGATTTTCAAGCCAAGCGACTATGCCTTTATTTCTTTTCTTTTTTTTGCAAAAACTAAGAATCTTAGCAGACATGACGCACACACTCTTGCAACAACATAAATCGTGGCCATTTAAAAATCGTGGAAACATAAATTGCAACAACGGAAAATGCGGAAACGGACATTGCAAAAATGTAAAAGGACAACTTCCCTGAAAAATGAGCTTTGACATTTTTCAACGCCTTTTCTTGGTCGTCACTCCATTTGCTTGCCCCCCTGTTTACAAGTCTCGCTGCACCTGAAATGAAGAGACAGTTAAATAATAAATTCATAGGGAAAAGGTATCCCTAGATGTTGAATTAATGAAAGATAGAGTAATTGAAAAGAACACGTGGGTTGCCTCCCACGAAGCGCCCTTGTTTAAAGTCGTAGGCTCGACTATGGTGTGCGTTTGAGCCTTGTGCTTTTGGATCAACATCCCTTTGAACTTCATTGCTTGCCACCAAGACTTTTCCTGATGAGGGACTATCTCCTTTTCTGCCCTTTCTCTTAAATGGACCGATTTGCATGGAATCCCGGCCTCATTCTTAATTGTGGTGATACTTTCTTTATCGCTAAAGACATAGGGTTTATCAAAACCCACTGAATCAACATTCATCCTGAAACGCGAATAGTACAAGACGCTCGAAGAGGGGGTTAAATATATTTATTTATTTTTAAACCAAAGGGGAACGCAAGTCCCTATAAACAAGACATGCACACATATTACAAAGAGACATCAGGAAGCGTAGCGGCGGTCTAATTACGCAGAGCCCCCCCCCCCCCCCCCCCCAGACTTCTTCACGCAAATGGTCGAGCCCTATATCATCCTTCCACTACCCAAAGTATGATTTGGAATAGGGTTGATGGTCATGCTAGAACCTTCGAAAGAGATGCATTTGTTCTTGATCAAGCGATCAACCTTTCCTCTAAGGGCAGAGCAGTCTTCTATGGCGTGGCCTTGAGCTCCAGCGTGGTACGTGCATCTAGCAATAGGGTTGTACCACTTCGGATAAGGAGGTTGTATAGGCTAAATCGGGATTGGCGCAATTTGCCTGGCTGCCAAGAGATGCTCGTAAATTTCCTCTAAAGGAATGGGAAGAGGTGGTAGCGGTTTCCTGTTCCAATGGGTGTGTTGGTTCTTTTGTGGGATATGTGGTGGAGGCGATGGGGAAGGTCGCCGGTTGCTAGGTCCCGAGGAGACAAAAGATGACATCTTCCTTCATGATGGGTGCTCCTTTAAGCGTTTCTTCTGGTGTGGAAGCGGTGATCCTCCCAGATTTAATTCCTTGTTCAACTCTCTCAGCCACCGTGACTGTGTCAGAAAAGTTATTTGATGGATTGGATATAAGATAGGTGTAGTAGGGAGCCTTGAAAGTGTTTATGAAAATTGACGAGAGTTCTTTGTCATTTAGCTGAGGAGAAATTCTAGATGCTAGCCCTCTCCACCTCTGAGCGTAAGTCTTCACCGATTCGTCGGTCCTCTTCTCTAGATCCTGTAGATCAGAACGGTCTGGTGCAACTTCCAAGTTGAATTTGTATTGCCTGTAGAAGGCATCGGACAGGTCTCTCCATGTCCTGATCCTGGCTCTATCTAGGCCCATATACCAAGTTAGGGCGTGCTTGGTCAAGCTTTCTCGGAATAGATGTATCAACAACGGCTCGTGGTGGATCATCTCGGCCATCTTATTGCAGTATGCTCTGAGGTGGGTCTTTGGGCACTCTTCCCCAGTATACTTTTCGAAGTCAGGGATCTTGTACTTCGGAGGTATAACGATCCTGGGGACCATACACATATCGGCGGGACCAGTGGGATCAAATGGATCGGCCCCTTCGATTGCTCTGAGTCTTTCCTCGAGAAGATTCAGTCTGTCACTTTTTGGTTCTTCGGTTCTGATGGGGTTAGAACCGAAGGGTAGCGTAGGTTCTGATGAGAACTGAGGATGTGCTGGGTTGAAAGTGAGGAGCTGAGTTCCCACAGGTCTGGGAACTGTGCTCGGAGGAATAGGAGGGAGATACAGGTCCTCTGGGTGGGTCTGGCTCTTGCTGGGGTCCACAGCAGGGTTGATTGAAAGGTACTGAAGCGACGGGAAGATCTCTTCACCCGTCTTAACTGGAGGACTCGCAACGTTGGGTACAGTGAAGGGACTAACCCATCTCCAATGGCCCGGGGGACCAGAAAGTGGCGGGAGTACGGAAGGTCCTGCGACGGTGAGCGAAGAGTGAGGTCCTTTTGTTTGAGGGAGATCAAAACCCGGTGGTACTTCGGCGACAGCTTCATCTCTTTCCTTTTCGGCCCTGGTGGCTCTTTCTGTAGTGATCCTAACTTGCTCCTCTAACTCCGTGATTCTAGCCATTAGTGCTTCATCGGTCTTGGCCGGTTCAGTCATTTTTCGTTTTTGAAGTCTAGTTAGGGGGAGCCTGTGCGGAGTAGCTTGCTCTCGAGGAGCTATTGTGAACCTGAAAAAGGGAAAAACACAGAAAAAGTAAATACAAGTGAGGATATACAGGTGATATGCAATCCCGAGGCCTCCACGTTGCTCATTCATTTTCCGGCCACACTTTCACTTGATATTTCCAAGGAGGTCGGTGAGGCGAGGAATCCCAGTGGTTGACAAGATACGACAGAAGCCTCTATACATTCCCCCGATATGAAGCAAACCTGAGATGTTAACGGCGAAACCCAAATCAGCAGGGGCAACCAATGCCGCCATGCTAGGAAGATCTCTTTCATACTGTGCTTGCAAATGACGTAAGGCCTGACGCCTGGCGAACCCAACCGAGGGGAGGGATGACAATCAATGCCATGAACTTGGAGGTCGTGATAAGCTAAGAGGACAAAGCCACGAGTGGGCAATATTTGGCTGTTTTTTTTTTTTTTTTTTTTTTTTTTTTTGAGTGTTTGGTCTGATTTTTTGGTTCTTTGGGTGAAACGACTGTGTTTATCCCGGAGGGATTTTCTCTTTCTTTTTTCGATAGTCTTTTGAGTTGCGTTTGGATGGATAATTGATATGGAAAAAATGAGGCGATTTTAATAAATATCCGAAAGAGTACGACTTTATTAAAAGTGTTTACAAAAGTATGGTAAACTTGCTAAATTTATCAAAAATGGCTAAGATAGGTGGAATCAGGGGTCCTAGCTAAAAAGAAAAGATTTGCCGATATCCGAGCCTTTCCCTAAAGGTGTCATTCCTGGACGTTAGAGTCCTGTTGCCAAAGGTACTCCATCGAAGCCAACTCCCCTTTCTTCATCTCTAACTCAGCCTCTAAGGCGGCAATTCGGCTTTGTAGTGTCTGATCGTTGAAACTTTGTTCCCCAAAAATATCAAGTGAAAGTAGTGTAGGTGCCGACATATTGAATGAGCAAAACGGGTCCTGTGGGATAAAAAATAAAATTTTAAATGCAAAGTAACCTGCACGTGTCAGAAAATTTACAGTTCGTATAACAGAAAAATCACGTCAATATGCCACGACAAACAGGTATAATCATGATGCCTGTGCTGGGGCTCTGATTCCGACACCTCTAACTGGCTTGAATGGTTCCCGGATGATACCATGAAAAGGTCCCTAAAGTGTCGTCCAGTCGCCCGATTCCTTGCGAAATCGTATAACCTTTCGACTGGCTTTAGGGGTTCATCCGAGTTGGGATTGGTGAACACTACCCAGGACATGTGTCCTAGGGCGTCACTACTACCCTCCTATTTTGGTAATTGTCCCCTGGGTGTAGGGCGCTATGAAATGCATATGACAATTGATAAAGTAAATAAATAAACAGACCAACAATTGATCAAAGCAAATAAATAAACAAATAAAACACCTCTCTAAAAGATAAAAACCGGCTCCGACCCTAAGTCCCCAGTGAAGTCGCCAAACTGTCGCGCCTCGAAAATTAAAAATTCGCGAGTGTGCAACGAAATTTGAGACCTTCAGATGCTCGGCGTAAAAGGGACGCCTAGCAGCATGCAATGAAGTCGCCACCCTGATTTGGTTGCTAGGCTTAGGGAACCCTAATCGTCATGGCATAGGAAATATAATAAGTAAAAAAAACTAAAGGCACAAAAAAGGGGTCCGGACCCCAGACAAGGGTTCGGGGTCATATTATGGTCTCGGGAAGGTGTTAGGCACCCGAGACACATCCGAAAACGGTTACCGGTTGATGAGAGAGGTGTTTAAAAAGGTGTTTGAGAAATGCGTTTTGAAAAAGGGGGCCCTCAGAGGAATCGTCACTTTAGTCTTTATTATGATCGTAATGGGACTGAATTTTCCGTAAGACTGAATGAGCACCCTCTTTTTTCATCATCGGGCCATGCATGATTAACTTAATTACTACGTGATCCTAACATGGATGGCTAACAGAGTACCAATTTAAATGATTGATTTTAAAGTGAAAAACTGAAGTGGGATCGAAAGTCCCCATGTACATGCAGTCAATACAAGCGAGAATTTAAAATCATATGAACATGGCATTTTAAGCAACTCTTTAAACACGTTGTTCATGTGGGTTGATTTTAATTCTAGCAGTTCTATATATCATGCATGCAGTTGATATTCGCAGAAAGCATCGAATAAATAAAAAGGACTTGTGAGGCGTACTTTCGAGCGAAGCTTGAAATTAACCTACAAAAGGAGAGTGTTAGTGATAGCTCGAGAAATAAATAAACCATTTTATGAGTGCAAAAATTTAAATGACAGTTGATTGCATACGTAAAATGATGGATTCTACGCATACGAAAGTTAGATGCTGAGTTTGATAAAATGATGACAGTTGATTGTATGCGAAAAATGATGGATTTTACGCATACGAGATTTAAATGCTGAGTTGATTGCATGCGAAAAATGATTGATTTTAAGCACACGAGAATTTAAATGCTGTGTTGATTGCATGCGAAAAATGATTGATTTTACGCATACGAGAATTTAAATGCTAGGTTGATTGCATGCGAAAAATGATGGATTTTACGCATACGAAAATGAAATGCTGTTTTGATTTGCATGCGAAAAATGATTGATTTTACGCATACGAGAATTTAAATGCTAGGTTGATTGCATGCGAAAAATGATGGATTTTACGCATACGAAAATGAAATGCTGTTTTGATTTGCATGCGAAAAATGATGGATTTTACGCATACGAGAATTTAAGTGCTAGGTTGATTGCATGCGAAAAATGATTGATTTTAAGCATGCGAGAATTTAAATGCTGGGTTGATTGCACGCGAAAAAAGGATCGATTTTACTCATACAAAAATGAAATGTTGTCTTGATAAGTGCAGAAAAATTAAATGCTAGGGGCGATTTACAAGGAATAAAAAGTTTGGTGATTGGCAGAAAATAAAACAGGTTGATAATTTAGAGAATGAGCAGTTGGATATTTGCAGAAAATAAACAGTTGATATTTGCAGAAAATAAACAGTTGATAGATTGCGGAAGAATTTCCAGCAGTTTGCAAAAAAAAATTAAAGCAGTTGAATATTTACGAGAATTAAAATGCGACCGACCATGTAGGCGGTATTGAATTTAAATTGCTGAAAGTAAATTGCTGAAATTTAAAGTGCGGAAAAATAAAGTGCGGAAAAGTAAACAGTTGATAAGTGCGACCGACCATGTAGGCGGTATTGAATTTAAATTGCTGAAAGTAAATTGCAGAATTAAAGTGCGGAAAAGTAAAAGGCGGAAATTTAAAGTGCGGAAAAGTAAACAGTTGATAAGTGCGACCGACCATGTAGGTGGTATTGAATTTAAATTGCTGAAATTTAAAGTGCGGAAAAGTAAAGTGCGGAAAATTAAAGTGCGGAAAAGTAAACAGTTGATAAGTGCGACCGACCATGTAGGCGGTATTGAATTTAAATTGCCGAAAGTAAATTGCAGAATTTAAAGTGCGGAATTTAAACAGTTGATAAGTGCGGAAAATTAAACAGTTGATAAGTTGCGGAAGGATTTCCAGCAGTGTGCGAAAAATTAAAGCAGTTGAATATTGCAGAAAATTAAAATGTGACCGACCATGTAGGAGGTATTGAATTTAAATTTCTGAAAGTAAATTGCGAAAAATTAAAGTGCAGAAAATTAAACAGTTGATAATTTGCGGAAGGATTTCCAATAGTTTGCGAAAAATTAAAGCAGTTGAATATTTACGAAAATTAAAAAGCGACCGACCATAAAGGCGGTATTTTAAATGACTGAATTTAAATAGTTAGATATAAACGACTGAGGTTAGATAACATGAAAATAAATATTACGATAAAGAATGAGCAATTCATGTATAAACAATTCAATAAACAACTTGGATAAATAAAAAAAAAGCATACGAAATATTTTACGAAAAAAGCGAATTAAACAATTCATGTATAAAACATACGAAAAATAGCCCGTATCATGAAAAACAAATATATGAAGCATGCGAGCATTTTACGAAAATTAAAAAAACGCATCAAAGACTCGGAAAAATATAAATGGGCTGGGCCCAGCTTAAATTTGGAGAAATGGGCCAGGAACAGTTCCTGGCCCAAGGAAATTAGTTTAAATGGTGATGGGCCGAGCCCATCACCTTTCCTTCATTTTCTTGCGCAAAGGGCCGAATGGCCCGTTCATCATCATCTTCAACCTCTCGTCACCGGCGCCACTGCCGGCGACGGAGGTGGCGAACCAGGCGACGGATTCGCCTGGTTCTTGGCTAGAAAGAAGCCTCTCCCTTCCAACAGAACAACCATGCCATCACAGGCAAAAAACGGAAACAAAACAGTAGGATTTCTCGAAGGAAACGAAGAGATGCATATTTACATTAATCAACGAAA
Organism: Viola odorata; assembly: GCA_963691705.1. Lineage (NCBI taxonomy): Eukaryota > Viridiplantae > Streptophyta > Magnoliopsida > Malpighiales > Violaceae > Viola > Viola odorata. Next base: position 66,036,096 of record OY829537.1, on the reverse strand, counting down.
TAATTAAACTAAGCCACGATAATTCAAACGAATGTTAGTAGAGTAAAATTAGGCTTAAAACAGAGTGATGGCAGCAAGTTTTAGTGCTTAATTAATTAACTACGTATTAAATGAAAAATAAAAAAACAAGAGCAAAATGCTTACCGTGAGGCTGCGGCTGCTGCGTGCGACGGCGAGGAACGGGAATGAGACTTGAGAGTGCGTGAATTGGTCCAGGAAAATAGGGGTGGGCAGTGTGGTTTTTTTTGCAAAATCTCTGGACCGTTTGCGCGAAGGAACAGGGTGGGTTTTATAGGCCGCAAACGCGTGGCGTTTGGCCGAGGGGGCTGCGCGTGGTGGCCGGACGTCGAGGTGGCAAGGCTACGGGGCTAGCCGTGATGATGGCGGAGGGACAGGAGCTACGGGAGCAGTTGGCTTGGGCGTGGGCTGCTCCGCTGCGTGCTGATCGCCACTGTGCATGTGCATTATGCACATTAAATTGTCAACCGTTGATCTGGTTGACTTTCCTTGGTTGACCAGATCAACGGTTGAGATCAAGGGCCATTAAGTCTCATTTAAATGGCCTCGAGCCGAGACTCGCGGGCAAACGTACTGACTTTTTGAGCCGAAGGTACTGGCGCGTAGAGAAAAATATGACGGTTTTAGCCGTCTACAGTGAATCATGAAAATTTTCCGTTTAACGCGTTTATTTCCTCGTTCAAAGACGCGGAACGCGGGAACGGAAAAAATAAAGCGTTACACCTAAAATTGCGCGAAACGCTGTAGACCATTGCGAGCAGAAAAAAATCTAGCAACTAGTTGATGGAAAACATTTTGAAGTCAAGCTGTTGTCCGAGCGAACTTACTCGGGTCCAATAAAAGCTCGACCGTAAATAATAATAAAAAATAAAAATACTAAAAAAATGTGCTAAAATATTAAAAATCCTAAAAATCATGAGATGACCTAAAACGAAGAAACGACTCGCAAACGACTGCCGGATAGTAAAAAATGTGAGTTTTAAGGCTAAAAATACTAATGATAATAATGACGAAAATACTTGATGAAAAATTAAAAGCGCGATTTTCGAAAGCTGACGAAGCTAACGATGTTGCTAAAATGCGAGGAAAACATTAAAAATGCTAGCGATAGTAAACTAACTACAGATGACTGTAAATTAAGTAAAAATGATGGTAAATTAAATAAATGACAGAAATGCTAAAATTAAGTAAAAATGGCGTCAAAATTCGGGTATCAACATATACTATACCGTCCTTGGTACTCGTAAATCATTTCGGAAAAGGTGGCACCTACAATTGTTCTTCCTGATACCAAGATGTTTTACGATCTATTGAAATGCTTGGATGATTTTGGGTCTGATTGGGCTGACTTGGTTGGCAAACAACTTATGCCTTAGATGTCAGACCTACCCCTTGGCCAAGGACTAAGTCAGAATAGTTTGGCAGATTTTTGTCACTCAAGAAAGTGGCAGCTCTAACATCATGCTCTGTGTTAGGTTTGCTCTGAAGGTATGCATCCCTGATTCTCCTGCTCATGTAATGTAGAGGAGGCAAGTTGTCCTATTTGCTCCACTAAATTTCCTATTCTCGCGTGAGTTTCCTACATAAAAGATCTCAACATATCTTCAACAGTCTCACCTGCATTGAAAGATCTTGTGTAAGTTGTGGAGGCTGAAAACATTGATTGTTAGGTTTAGGTTGCACTCCATAATTGAAACTTCATTGGTTTCACCAAACGGGATAATGAGTAGTTATGTATGGATAATTGTATGGATCATATCTCCACTATGACGGACCATAGCATCCATCATAGGTAGTTGTCACATGCGTATATTTTTTTTCATTTTTATCTTTGATGACTAGTTTTAATTATTTTTCTCAATTAACTATAAAGATTACAAATAATGGTAAGACGTTCAATCCACAAAGAATGGGTAGGCTTAAAATAAGTCAAAGACTATATGAAAACAAATAGGTAAACGAAGAAAGAGAGTTTTGATTTGAGATTTAAAACTAATTAAATTAATGAAAAGAAAGTAGAAAAAAATGAGATAAAACATAAATAAATAAGTTCCTAGCAATCGTCAACTTCCAGTTATGATTCATAAACTTTGATCATTGATTCAAGGGTTTTCATTTCTGACTTATAGGGAAGCTATAGAAATTTGGTTCACTTAGAGTTTCTACTCTCCTCCTATATCAAGTCACTTAAAGAGACACTCTATTAGGACCCTAATCACCCAGCAACCCTAAGATTCACTTATAACTGACTGATAAAATGCAGGAAGAGACTTCCCTTTACCAAGGGAACAATTTACTTCCCCCTTAAAACCAAATTGTTCTTTCTATCTAGTCTAAAAGAACAAAGTCTATGCTAATTTCAATCTAGTTATTTATTGTATCCTTTTAACCATGTAGACCCGAAGTTATCAAGAATAACATTAATCATTCAGGTTAAAAATCTAAGTTGATCAGACCTATATCTAACATGAACAATATTAGCAAGAAATTAGAGAAAGAAGAAATACAAGTGCAGAAATTAATAAGAACATTTAGATCTCACAAATGAAATGAATTATAATATCCAGTTGTCTTTAATAAGAAGAAAGAAGTTTAGCTAGAAATAAATGACATAATTAAAATTAATGAAGATAAACTCCTCCTCCATTGTCTTCCCAAGGAGGAAGACGAAGAGAGGAGAGAAAAACAAAATTTTAAAATTAAAGACTAATACTATTCTCAGAATTCTAAAAGATAAGAATAATAGATTAAAAGGTTGCTCCTAAATGATAAAACAAGGAAAGCTTAAGTAGGGAAACTTTCATTAATTATCTCTAAAGATAAAATCTAAATTTAAAACTTGAAATTGTATTTTATCCTCTAGGATCTTTCAACTGACAGGAGATAAAGTCTAGCAGGACTTTGAAAAGATCTTTCACGTGCTCTTCTTTCAATTCGCATCCCAGGCCCATCTTGCGGCCCATTGGTTCAGATTTTCCAACTTTGGCCAAGTGTTAAGACTGTTGTTCACTCTTCCTATGATCTAGAGATGAGACAAAGGTTTTTCAGATTTTATCTTGACCATTACTTGATTATTTTTGCTATATTTTCTAGGCTTTTTTGCTCATTTTCTTCACAATCATCTTTTTTGCCTTGTTGCGAAAAGAAATAAAACATGACCTAATTTAGCAGTATCACCATCTCAAATGCAAGTAAAATAAATGACAAATATATACAAAATAAGCACACGATAATAGGGTAGTTCTTAGGAAAGGATTTTATTGGCGTATTGGGGATGGTTTGGAAACGTTGATCTTGGATGACCCATGACACCCATTGAGTGCAGATGGGATGGTGACAACTCCAACCTTGATTCTTACGTTCAAGGCCAGGGTTGCAGAATTGATTGATTTGAGTTAGAGAAGTTGGAATAGGGACCTAATGGAACGTATTTTTCCACTTCATGAGAGCTTTATTATTTTAAACTTACCACTAAGCTGGGTTGGGGCGAATGACAGTCTTGTCTGGCAGAGTACTTAATTCGGGGCCTATTATATTTGAAGTGGCTATCACTAACTTATCTCATTTGAGGGGGTGAGTCAGGAGCAATGAAAATTGTTTTTCCTTGTTGGTGGAAATTCCATTAGGCTTTTTCTCTTTCTCTAAAATTTAAAAACTTCATGTGGCGCATTGCCCATTCATTCGTCCCTACAAGAGAGAATCGGGTTTGTCGGTCGGTGAGTCTGGGTGGACATGATATGCCCTTATTGTATTTTTCACGACCTATAGAATTTCTTAGGAACCAAATTTTCACTTCTAATGCATGACGTTTTTTTTATTCATTTATTATTAGAGGCATGCTATCAACCTTCTTATAAAAACTCATCTTGATTATAATTTATAAAATATGTGAATTGTTTATCTAATCTTTTAATTTCTTTGCTTATTTCACCACTATCAATCTTTGTAAACACCATAAAAAATTGTTTAGGGACTTGAGGTGTTTTCGTCTCATCGATTCACATATTGAAGGCCCTTATTTATATAAAAAATCGCTAATCTAACCAGATATATTTCATATGAATTCAATTCCTAACTACATAAGATATTTCAATCATGTTGTAAGGAAATAAAATTTTGGAAACTATTTTAATAATATTTTTAACATGTCATAAGGTTTTCATAAGCATATATTCAATTAGCCATGATAAAAATCGACTTTAATTAAAGAAGTGAGTCTCTGTTTACACGACTCAAACGTCTTCAGCATCATTTGATCCTTTATTATTTGTTTCACTTTCTTACCCACCTCTATATATATTTAGTGATAAAATCATGTTATGGTGAGTAGGGGTGGCAATATGGACACTGTACATATAATCCGTCCGTCCATCCAAATTTAAACGGGATATGGACAATATTTTTTGTCCCATTTAATAAATGAACCAGGTCAGACTCGTCCAGCTATACACATGGACAGACGGGACAAACCCTACGAATTTCCGTCTGTCCATTTATTATTTAATTTTAAAAAAAATATTATTTTTTAAAAAAAAAAATTCAAAAAAATTACTCTTATTTTTCAAAAAAAAAATTCAAGTCCCAGAACAAAATTATTATTGGACGGGAACCCGTCCAAACTCGGCTAATTTAGATGGACGGGTTTGATCCGTCTGTTTATTAAATGGACTTGGACTAGTCTGTCCAACTTATTTATTGGACTAAATGGAATTGGTCCATGGACGTCCATTCGTCCATTTTGCCACCCCTACTTATGACTCATTTTGGACTAAGTTATGAGTACCTAGGGCTGTCAATGGATCGAATTTTAATCCAAATTCGATCCGATCCGAATTCGAGTTAAGTGGATATGGATCAACTATTACGCTCCGTTAATCTGATTAGAGTCTGAACCTGTTTATCCGTTTTCTTAACAAATCAAATATGGATCTATGTCAATCCGATCCGATAAAAATTTGATCTGAAATAATAATAATAAGTATTATAATTTACATTTCCTACTGTAGAAATAAAATGGTAATGTTTTTGGAGGCGTAAAAGAGTCTCATTCCCTTAATTTTTTTTCCGTGAAAGAGTGTTGTTCTCTTAATTTTTTTTGGTCATATTTCATTCTCTTAATATAGTTAGGAGCAAACGTCTCATTCTATTAATAACAATTAAGGTTTTTTTTAATATATATAAATAGTTAGTCCCTATCAGTAGCCACTTTGTTAACCTAAGCTATATACACTTTTTTAAAATTTTATATGTACAGAATATAAAGCAAAAATATTTTAAGTTTAAAAAAATATTTTTTTAATGTTTTTAAAACTAATGGATATATCCGATAGATCCGATAAGTATTCCAAATCTATTAGGATCCGGATATGGATTTAAATTTTAAAAATCCGATGGATAGATGTATAAATCCAATCCGATATTTTTTAAAACAAATTGGATTTGAATTTACAGTAATCCGATGGAATTCGATTCGTTGACAACCCTATGAACACCACTCGGATGAATTAACCAAAATACATTTTTTTTTTAAATGTGTACTGCCCAATGTAAATAAAATAGCTGTTAAATATGCTCAATGTTATTTTATGACCTTCTGGATCAAAGCAATTGAATATCTCTTGATAAAAAAAAAATCAAAGCAATTAAGAGTAATTAATAATCAAATCTTAATAACCTTATTTTACGATAATGGCCTATTAGTATTATAATTTTATTAAATTAGTTATTGACACTTTTGAAAAGAAAATTTAATTCCAAGCAATAAATGATAGCGTTGTAATAATATTTTATCTAATGTTACTAAAATGTCTCATTAAATGTTACAAATTAATTACAACTTAATGACTCCTTATGGTATAAAACTAAAACTACTGTAGGCATTCTATATTTTATATTCTTTTCAATTTTTGTAGGGGTGTAACCGGGCCCGTTCGGTCCCACTTTGGGGTAGAACCGAACCAAACCTGAAATTTTCGGTTCTTATTGTGCTAGAACCGGACCGAATCGGCCGGACGATTCGGTTCGGTTTGGTTCCCGATTTTTTATTTTTTTTATTTTTTAAAACGACGTCATTTAGTGGTTAAACACGCCGTTTTAGTCCTTTCACAAAACGACGTCATTTTTGTGTTTAATCAAAACGACGCCGTTTCAGTCTTTTGGCAAAACGACATCTTTTTTGTGTTTTCTCAAAATGACGTCATTTAGTTATTAAACACACAGTTTTGATTTTTTTAAATAATGCTTTGATCTACCAATTTATAAATGATAGCCTAATATTATAAAGATATTTTAGTATGATAAATATTTAAATTTTATGATACAAAACATATAAAAATTTAAAGTGATTAAATATTAGTAATAAATAATAAGTATTAATATATTGAAATGTGTCGCACACCCTTTTTGGATTTTATCCTAATGCGACTGATAGCACGTTTCATGATCTCGATTTTACCTTCTTTTCTAACCCTTTCGGGGGCTTGATTTCGTTATTTGACCCTTATTTCAATCTTTATCGCAGATTAGCGTTTAAAGAGGGAAAAGATCGAAAAGAAGCATTTTTGGAGTATTTCTGAGGATTCCCAACCTCAAGGCCTAGAAGACCAGATTGTTGTCAAGACCTCGACGCGAACCAGACCAGTGCGCTGTCTCTCGGCCACGACAACTCTGCATCTTCTCTTAATCAAAACCAAAGAGAAGCATCTTCAAAGATCCGCACAGGATTCCATGAATTTCTAGAAGATTGTCAGGCGCGCCAGGATCCCAGAATATTCCTTTGAAAGGGCATGTGTTGTCACGTCCCCATTCATCCTCCTTCCCCTTAGCTGTTTTTGTCCCCTAGCTAGCTTTATTCTATATAAACTAAGTTTTAGGGTTTTTGTAAGGACGGCTGAACTTAGGCAATTAATACATCACTCTCTCTTACCCTAATTTGAAGGGATCATCTCCTCTTAGGATTTTGGAGCAGTCGTCACTTTGTAAAAGGGGAAGCTTTTGATTAATACTATTTCATCTCTTCGGTTTCCTCTAATCTCTATTTTATTTATTGTATGTTTATTATCATCTATTGTCTATATTGTAGTATGAGTAGCTAAACACCACCCTCTTAGTAAAGGGTATTTCAAGGGTTGTAGGGTTCGGTTAAGAGGCCTAATGCATGCTTAATATATTCTCTTGTGACATATGATAGTTTATCGCTTTAACTCCATGCTCGTCTAGAAATGTTAAGGGCCTGATCAACTGTTAGTATTTCTGCATGAGTAACGTCATTTCTAGGGTTATACCTGACGCGAAGCCCTGGGATAGTAGTAGACACCTAGCGGAGGAAGCGCAAGAGGCCTCTGTCTATGGGTAAACCAATCTCTAGGGTATGTGGTACGAGTTTGACAAGCTGAGCTATCACGCCCTAGATCTGTCTTACCTCCCCTTCATGGGCGTTCTGAGTGTGGCATCCCCGCATTCGTGCCTGGGAGGATGGCGGAACGTCAAGGTCACCTCATATGTGGAAACGGGAGGTGACTTTTATCTAAGAAGGTAAGCAGGGGATGCGGTGTGGAAACGCAGTCCCTATAGCAGGTCTGCGCATGAGTCTGGAATATTTTTGTGCCAATGACTGACCAACCTAGAAAACAACCCGAAGAAATGACCTTTTGCTAAGATCTCACCCCATCTGATTAATATCTATTTTACTGCTTTTCTTGCCATCGAACTGTTTTATATTTCTTGCCATGGATTATATCTTACTTTCATGCCCTAGATATCGACTTTGAAATTCTGTCTTGTTAGCTCCCATATTCTGCGTTGGTTAATTCATTAATCAACATAAATCCCCTCCCCCCCCCCCCCCCCCCCCCCCCCCCCCCCCCGCCCCGTGCTACTTGTTCTTAATCTGTTGTATTTATCCCTATCATACATCTTTATCAACGAATTATTCCTTCAATCTCTGTGGTTCAAAGGTGATGGGTTGAGGCGGGCTGCTTTAATTTAAAAAGAAGGAGTGGGCTGCCTTGGCTTTAGCCCAGGCGAAGGAAAGGAAAAGATGGGCCACGCTTGGCCTTTGGCCCATGCGGCAAAGAAAAGAAGGAAGGGTTGTCTTGGCTGGCCCACGCGGGAAAGAAAGAAGAAAGAAAGGAGTGGGTTGCTGGCCCATGCGGGAAAGAAAAGAAAAAGATGGGTTGCGTCTTGCGCAAGCCCAGGCGTGAAGAGGAAAAAGGGCTTGGCCCTTGGGCTAGGCTGGGCTGGTCCTGGCCCAACTGTGGGGGCCCAATCATCGAGGCCCGTCTATTTATTTTCGTCATCCATTGTAATAATTATTTAAGTAATTATTTTAATTGTGGTTTGTAATAATTATTTAAGTAATTATTTTAATTGTGATTTGTAATAATTAATTAGATAATTAGTAAGAAAATCATGCATGTTTGTTTATACCTATTTTATTATCAATTGTTGTTAACTTTGGTTTTGAAGGGAGGGATCGATCAGGGTTCGTCAAACCAGGTAAGTTTATCTTAAATCCTTTTACTTATTTTTATGCTTTGAATGAATGTTTATTTGTTTTTATGCTTTGAATGAATATTTATTAAAGAGGTCAAAACCTCGATCACCTCGTATGCATGACCACTTAGAAAGCGCTAGAACCCACCCATTCATATGCATGACATATAGAATTGCTAAAACAATTAAAATCAATCTCACATGCCCAACGTGTTTACGTCACTTGTTTTTCATGCCATGAAATTAATTGCTATGTATTGATATATGAGTATGGTGGTCCCAATACCATACAAAATATATATGCATGCATTAAATCGGTATCTTTCTAGTTTTGGCCATGATAGATCACGTAGTAATTAAGTCATGCATGGCTCGATGAAAAGGGGGGAACGTCCGCTCTAGCATATAGACAAAACGGTAACCCCGTTCCTCTGACCCAAACGGAAATAACAAGTCCCAAATGCTAAGATGTAACGTCACCTTTAAGGGCTCCCAATTACATGTTAAAATATTTTTCTCAAAACACCTCGCATACCGGTAACCTTTTTTAAGGATGTGACTTGGGTGCCTAACACCTTCCCAAGTCCATAAATACGACCTCGAACCATTGTTCTTTGGTTTAGACCATTGTGCCTTAGTTTTGTTTATTTTAATGCCATGACGATTAGGTTCCCTAAACCTTAGAAAATTAGGGTGGCGACTTCATTTTGCATGATGTTAAGACAAGTCCAACGCTTGTCTCACATTGTGGCCCGTCCCGATCCTAAACCCGTTTTCAACGAAAAAGGGGGTGCGACAGTTTGGCGACTTCACTGGGGATAAACTGTTTTAACATCATGCAAGCATAATGCAAGCTTGTCTCGCATTGTGGCTCGTCCCCAGTGAAGTCGCCAAACTGTCGCACCCCCTTTTTCGTTGAAAATGAGTTTAAGGTTTGGGACGGATGCTAAGCATAAATGGATGCTTCGCATAATACAATGAAGTCGCCACCCTATTTTTCTAAGGTTTAGGGAACCTAAGCGTCATGGCATAAAATAAATAAACTAAGGCACAATGGTCTAAACCAAAGAACGATGGTTCGAGGTCGTATTTATGGACTTGGGAAGGTGTTAGGCACCCAAGTCACATCCTAAAAAGGTTACCGGTAAGAAAGGTGTTTGAAAACAGTTTTGATATACAAAGATTTGTTTAAAGATCAAAGCATGTCAACCTCCTCTTCCCACGAACTCAAGTCACTTTCCAATCATTTACATAGGCCAATGATTGAATCATGTCAACAGAGTTCGCTTACCGAATTGGGACACTTTCCGATCATTTAAACATTTTTGACGTGATTTGGCCCTCAAAGGTGACGTTACATCTTAGCATTTTTCGTAGGGACATGTTATTTCCGTTTGGGTCAGAGGTATGGGGTTACCATTTTGTCTCTATGCTAGAGCGGACGTTCCCCCCTTTTCATCGAGCCATGCATGACTTAGTTACTACGTGATCTATCATGGTTGAAACTAGCAAAGTACATTTTTTATGAATGCACATAGGTTGGTATGGCCTTTGGAACCATCATGCGTATCACTTAACAAGAAAACAATTAATCTCATGGTATTTAAATGCGAGTGATGTAAACATGTAGGCATGTGGGTCGATTTTAATTGCTAATAATTCTATATGTCATGCATACGATTTGGTGGTTCTAGCGTTTCCTAAGTGGTCATGTATACGATAAGGTTAAGTCTTTGGACCTTCGTGTGAACATACAAGGAAACGTTTTAAGGTAATCTTACCTTTCGGACGAACCCCGATTGACGACAATTGACATAAATACTTTAGGTATACAAACATACACGATTTAACTACTTAACTAATTATTACAAACCACAATCCAAAATAATAACTATTTATCTAATTATTACAAATTGGAGGTCGGAATAACTATCTAACTAATTATTACAACAAGTGAAAATGGGTAATTAATTATTACAACAAGTTTAGCAATTAATTATTACCTCATTTATGCAATTAAAAGTAATTGACGATTAATTATCGTATACGAATGCATGGAAATAATGCCTACAATTCTAATGGGTCGGGCTTAGGCCCATTCTTGGATTCCTAACTTGGGATGATACGTATGCAAATAACTTTTACGGAAATCATTTAAATTAAATAAAAGAAAGGTAAAATGTACTTTTGCGCAAAGGTTTAATGTTTAACCTACAAAGCGAGAGTGTTAGCGAAGGTTTGAAAATAAATAAATAATAAAGAGCGCATGCAATATTTATTTAATTTGACGAATAAATAATAAAACACGATAAACAAGTAGCAATTTATTTCATACGAGCACATAAATAATTAAACATGGCATAATCCTTATTATCATACAAACATTTAATTAAGCATGGCATATACACATCATTTAGTCATACAAGTTTTTCATGCAATTTAAATATTAATTAAAAGCATATGAACATTTTTCCCCATTTTGAACACAAAAATAAACATATGAACATTTTTATTCACTTTAAACACATTAGTAATGCATACAAGCATTTTAATTAATTTGAACATATTATAAAATCATACGAACATTTTACACTTTTTACGGAAAAAATGGGTGGGTCCCACATTCGAATTTTCGACATTAAAAAATGGGCTTGGCCTAAGCCAAGCCCAAGTTTTAATTTATATTATGGGCCAAAGCCTTAAAAGGAAAGGAAAAGGGAGCGGATGGGCTTGGCTTAAGCCAAGGCCCATCCATGTAATTAATTAAAATGGCAAAGGAAGGGACGGGCTTGGCCCGTCACCTTTCCTTGAAAGAACAGCAACCATTTTAAATGGCTGCACTATTCTTCTTCTTCATGCACGTCGCCGGTGCTACTGCCGGCGACAAGGGTGTCCACTCCGGCCACCAAACCACCCGAAATTCATGTCAAACAAACCCTCAACTCCCCCACATTTAAACCCCATGAAAACAACAATTTAATTTGGACAAAACAGTGGCCAATTTTCACATGGAATAATAAGCTATTTAGTGTGCATTTTTGTGATTAATTAGCTAGAGCATGCAAGCAATTAAATTGAGGCAAGGGAAATGTAATTAGCAAGTAAACTAAGCATGTGAGCAAGTTATAGCAATTTATTTACACCATACATGTAAAAACGAAAATTTAAGAGAGTTTTAGAGAGAGAGGGAGCTTACTGTCCAGGAGAGAATTGGTCCAAGAAGGATGAGCAAGAAAGTGGAGAGTGAGAGTGAATTTTGGTGCCCCTTTCTTGTTGATAATTGCTTGCTATTTATAGAGGGAAGTGGAGTCGGTTTGGAGGCAGGGCTTGGCCAAGAATCGCCGGGGAAGGTGGAAAGGTGAACAGTGCCGGAGTGGAGGCCAAGTTTGGGTTTGTGTGGCCAAGGATCACTGATGGGAGGTTTTGTGATGATCATAGTAGAGTCTGCGAGCTAGCTGGGAAGAAAGGAGAGGCAATTTGGATATTTCATGCATTAATTGTCATTAATGCATGAAATTAGACACGAACGGGATATTTTCGTACGAGCGAAATCGTACGAGCGAAATCGTACGAGCGAAATCGTACGAAAGCGAAAATAAATCCGAGCCGAGGAACCCATGAAGTGTAGAAAAATAAGACAAGAAAACTAGTGTACAGAAAATAAACGAGAATTTTGAGTTAACGTATTTATTTTCTCTTTCGGAAATGTCAAAATGTTTGAACGCAAGATAAATGTCATTACGACAAAAATTGAACGAAACTGAACAAGGTGGCGTGAAAGAGAAAAATAGTACGTAATTATCAATTAAAGAAATTACGCGTTCGAGCCACGGTCCGAGAAGACTTACTCGGGACCGAGAAAAGTTCGCGTGAACACAGTCGAAAATACGAAAAACTAAAAAGGCCCGAAATGACATGGAATATTTAAACAAATTGGTCTAGGACCAAGAATCGACAGAAATTTGACCTAGACGAGCAATTAAATGTGGTAAACGTAAAAATACGAAAACGCGTTGACGAAAACCGAAAAATACGGTTTAGTCGAAAATACGAGAAAAATATGAAAAATTAAAAAGACGTGAAATGATGTGAAATATTAAACAAATAGTCCATGATCAAAAATCGATTGAAATTTGACGTAAACAGACTATTAATGCAACATGCAATAAAACGAAAAAATTGTGACGTAAGTCAAAATTCGGGTAGCAACAACCCGAGAACAGTGGTTTGGGGTCATGTTATGGACTCGGGAAGGTGTTAGGCACCCGTGTCGCTTCCAAAAAGGTTACCGGATAAAAGAGGTGTTTAATCATGTTTGAAAAATAAAAAGTCCTAGTTTAGGTGATCATGCCCAACGGATAAATAATTCATACGAATATAGATGCGAAAAGCGTGAAATAAATAAAAGGGTAAGAAACGTTTACTTGCGAAGGGTATCGGTTGATTTTACCCTTTAATCGAGATTGATGAGCGATTAGTATTTGACGGAGGATGATTGATGAACAATTATTGTGCGCGAGTGAAGGTAATTATTTTGAACCAACGTGGGCAGGATAATTACCTAGACATGCAAAACATACGAAAATAAATAATTAAACATGCAAGTATACGAAAATAATTAAACCGTACAAGCATACGAAAGTAAATAAACAGTATATGGGTGTGGAAATTAAATAAACAGTACATGGATGTGGAAAAATAAATAAGCAACAAAAGCATACGAAAAAAATACGGTGGGCCAAAAAAGCTGGGCTGGGCCCACTGAGGGTGCTAATGGGCCCAGGCCCATTGTTGTGGGCCAAAAGGCCCAACAGGCCAGCCCAGCTGGGCTGGCCTTTCCTTCACCGGGTGAGCTGCTAGACAGCCCACCTTCCTTTCTTTCCATTTGGGCTTGGCCCATGATCAATTAAAAGAACCTATTCATCATCCCCTTCCCCTCGTCTGCGTCTTCTCCCGCAACCAACCAAGACAGCAAGCAACACGGCGGCATGACGGGCGGCAGCCGCGTGACAGGCAACGACAGCATGACAGTTGTGGTGACGGGATGGCCGTGGCGAGGCGCGGTGAATCTCTTCTTCCTCTCGACGCCGAACAGTAGCAGCAGTGGAGCGCAGCAACGTAGCAGCTCCGGCAAGGGACAACAGCAGCTCCTGCGTGACAGGCGACGGCGGCAACTCCGGCAAGGGACAGCAGCAGCAACGCGGCAGCTCGGCGGTGACGAAGCAGCCCGGCAGTGGCGGAGTACGGCAGTGGTTTGTCTTCATCCTCCATCGCCGGCAAGGCAACAGCAGCGTTGAGGCGGTAGTAGCAGCGGCAACTCGCGTGGCGGCGCTTCGGTGGTGAAGAAAAGAAGATGGCAGTCTGCGGCGATGGAGGATGGAGGGCAGTGGTGATGCGGCTTCCCCCTCCCCCCCTCTTTCGAAGAACCGTACTCCATGCTATTTATAGCATGGATGAGGCGGTGGAGATGAGGTGAGGTGGCCTTGATGTACAGTGAATTGACATAACCTTATGTTGATCTTGGCCGGGCAAGAATCGAGAGAACCGTAGGGACTAGGGGAGAAGGTGGCCAAATTTGCAGAAATGCATTAATGTTGCATTAATGCAAATTAATGCATACGAGCAAATTATTTTTGGCTCGAGCTTTTAGTACGAGAAAATTTCACCAAAGATAAATAAAACTTGAACCCCAAAGCTATTAAAAATGAAACGAAATAAATAATAATCAGTGAGCTGCGAAAAGTTCATTCTAAGATTAAATAAAAATTCATTTGTAAGCGATAAAAGTTCGAATAGAAAAAAAATGCTTAAAATAAAAATTGAACGAAATGCCAAGAGATGGCGCGGGTTAGAAAAATAATAAAAAATAAGTAGCTAATGAGCGAAATTGTTCGACCCTTAGTTTCGAGAATTTGACTCAAGAACCAATACGGGTTCGAACGAAAAAAGTGATAAAAATGCAAAAAAAATATGAAATAAAATTTAAACGACATTAAGTGTAAAAACAAACATCAGTTGGAGGAAAATAAATGGAAGTACGATTTTTTTTGAAAAATTGATGATAAGAACGCGACAAATGAAAATTTTAAAATCCAAAATCGGGTAGCAACAAAATGTAATGAATATGTTTAACAATTATCTTATTTTTATATGTAGTAAACTTTATACATATAGTTGACTAATGACATGACTATTATTTTATTTTTTTAATTTATTTTTGTTATGTGTTAATAATCTAACATACTAATTAATTAGATACGTGTTTATAATGGGATCGATTGATTATAATTAAAATATCTTGATATGATTATAAAATTGGTTGTTGGATGATTTATTTCTAAATAAAAAAAAATTAAATAAAGAAACAGGTCAGCCAATGAAAGAAAAAAAGAAAGAAATTTGAGAGGAAGGAGATTTGAATCCTTTCCCTTTTGAAAGCAAATGAAAGGTTTAACCACCGAAGCAAAACTAAACTTTTGATAATTAATATATATACATATATTTTTATATATACAAATTTTCGGTTTAAACGATTCTGCGGTTCAATTTACGAGTTTTATATTTAAGAGATCTGAACCGAACTGAAAATTTCAGATTCTAGTGGGATAAAACGAACCGAACTGAAAAATTACGATTTGAGCCGATTTAGGCCAAAAAATTTCGATTCCAGTTTAATTTCCTGTTCAGTCTGATTTTCTTACACCCCTAATTTTTTGTGATAAGGAAGGACCTGAGATAAGTTTAGACGTCACTCGGTCTAAAACTTTGCGCTTAGAAAAGTTATGTTATTTATGATATCTATTATTATTCAATCTACTATCATCCTCATCCTTACCCACGTACATATGTATTATTATTATTATTATTTTCCTTTACATGTATATGTATATTAAAGTATATATTTTATACACGGTAATAAATTATTGTATACACCAAAATTTTATCTACAAATATGTTCAGTATGTTTTGGAAGTATGTTTCGGCACTCAATATGAAAAAAACACCATGTATCCATATAGCACATATGATTCAAATAAAAAATAATCTTTCGTAGTTTTTTTAAGGAATTGAAAATTCTTAATTACTTAGATACAAATTCTTCCGGTAAAGCCATGAAATCTAGAGTTGCTCTTCCAATATTCTCTGTAAAATGTATCTATAAAGGTATTTTTCATATTATAAATATTAAGAAATAATTTTAAAATATTTATAATGCAACTTCAATATTTTTTTAGAGACAAGTAGTTAGATAAGAATACATACTTAATAGTATAATTTGATGCTGGATGCAAAATTAGGTATACTATTAGTATAACACATCATAAGTCTTAATTTGTTATTTTTCTTAGTTATATACAGTATGATTTTTATTGTAAAATAAATAATTATAATAACAGTAAAAATATTTATGTAATATAATACTCTCCGTCCCATATTAATTGACACTTTCCTACGGATTCTTTGGACCAAATTAATTGTCATTTTTGTACCACATCAGCACATGAGAAAAGTCAATTACGAAAAAGCCCTCTCCTCCTTCCTCTCCAAATCCAGTCTCTCTCTTCTCTTCTTTCCCCTCTTCCCTTCTCCATGGATTCCTCTGCCTCACCTTCATCAAATCCACCACCGCCACTGCCGCTTCTCACTCGCTAAATCCACCCTCATCATCGCAGACCAGCCACAATGGAATTCAATCAAAATTAAAATCAAAATCAAACTTTCATCACCGGAGCCATCACAAATCCACACCGGAGCTCAACCGCCGCCGCCTAGCCCACCCCACTGGAGCCCACCACCACCACCACTGAAGCGCATCTGTACAACAACCTCCCCCACCGAAGCCCAGATCTGGTGGCCTTTCACTTCAACCACCGCAAGAATTTGTTGAGTAGCAGAGGAAATTGATTTAAGGATTTAATTAAAGTTTGGTGATTTTGTTTGAAATTTCATGAGATGGGTGCATTTTGGTCTGGGAGAGAAAAGATTGCATTTTAATTTGGGTTGTTGGATTGCAATCGGGGATGAGGATGGTGATTTGGTGGTTCAGAGCTGTTGAGGAGGAAAGGAAGGTGGCATTATGGTAATTAAAAGGAAAATGATAGTATAAAGGTAAACTTCACCCATTAAAATATGGTCAAAAATTCATACCCTTATTACTCCCTACCGTACCAGGACGTCAGTTAATCCGGTACAGAGGGAGTACTAGAAGGGTTGAATTTATTTCAAAATTTATTAAATTTTTTGTGTATTACTTTTAATTATAGAGTTGGCTAAGTAATGGTTACACTTTAATTAAAATTTATTAATAGTTCATTATTATAATCTACCTACTGATTTTTATTTTTTAAATAATTAAAATGAATAACTATCTTCAAACCGTAAATTGTAACAACCATAATAGAGAAAACTGTAAGGACATCCTATGTGTATAAAAATATTAAATTTGATCGCCTCTTGTGTAGAAGCTCGTTGGTACCACAGTATTAGTGAGTGTTTAGCGTTGGGAGTTGGGTACCCAACCCAACTTTTCCCAACCCAAATGGAGGTTAAAGGTGTTTGGCAAAAAAAATCAACTGGGCTTCTGACAGAAGCCCAGTGCAAGGCAAGGCCAATTGGCCTTGCCAACTCCGTCCCTCACGCTGGAGCAAAATGCTCCAACCAGCAACCAGCGTTCCACGCTGGTTGCTTCTCTCCCTTTCTTTCTTTTTTTTTTCTTCTTTTTCAAATTCAATCAATTTTCTACCTCTATATAATGAACAAAATAAATTAAAAATTACAAAAATATAATCTCTATCTCAAGATAAGTAATTCTAGATCCACTTTTCCTATTTTTATTAATTTTTTTCAAATGGGTTTTATACTAAATAAACATATAAATGCATAAATAATAATTAAAATTAATATTTAACTTTTTTCCCTTATACTAATAAATTTTTTATTATTCTTATAAATAAAATGTTAATTGTTTTACATTCCAACCATAATTTTAAAACCAGTTTACCAAACACCAAAAACAGCTTTTCGTTTCCCCTCAGAACTTTTAATAAAAATTTACCAAACAGCACACTTCGTTTCCCAGAAATCGTTTTCCCACAGGCCATTTTCCCACAAACCATTTTCCCACAGAACCGGAACACCAAACAGAGCCTTACAAGTCACAACGGTAACATACTTTATGTTCAACAAAAAAAGGGTAAAGTTTTTGAGAAAAAAATAAAAAAGGTCGATCCTAATTCTATCTCTCTCTAAATCGCAACCGTCAAGTCAAGCCTTCTCAATCTCATCTGAGCCGTCAAAATTTGTTTACACACCTACTAGACTATAGCGTCAACACCAGGTTTAGTTCAATCCCATCGACGCAGGCGGTTGGCTCATCGATCCCAGCAAGAGAAGCTTCCACAGTCTCAACCGACACGTCGTCAGCTTCCCCGCTACTACTCGGTTGTTTCCAGCTCACCACGGAGTCATGACTCACCGCCAACTCGCTCATAAACTCAAAGGACGGCTCCGCCTTCGGCTTCACTTTCGAAGCCGACCGCTTAAATTGGCTCTTAGAAGAATTACCGACTTGATGGAGCTGTTGATGATGATCACGAGCAGCCAAGCCCTCACCTTTGGACACGTGGCGGATATGACAGCCCTTAGGATTAGCTGATGATGAATCGGACGACGCAGAAGAGATCGTCTTGATCGGCTCACCACTTAGAACAGCTTGGACTGCGGCTTCGCATAGATCCCATCTTCCGATCCCCAACAACCCGACCGACCCGTAAACCGGGTTCACAATCCGCCCACAGGCGTCGTACAGTAACGATCTAAACACCTCTGTAACAGATAAAGAAATTACAATTAATTCCTTGCTTAATTGATTAATAACAAAATAATCATTAACTAATGGGAAAGTTAGGTAATTGACCAACCTGCGCGGAGATTTTCGGGGGTGGCATTGATGAGGTTGATGAGGCCGGCGCGGCCGTAGAATTTAGCGAGGAAGAGGGTGGCGTGAGACTGGGAATCGGGGGTTTTGAGCCAACGGAGGCAAGGTTTTATGCTGCAATCTTCGCTGCAGCCTTTGCGTAGGACGCGACATCCATTGCAGCTCATCCGCATCGTCGAGATCGGCGCCACAATTGTTACCTTTTTTATTTCTTTGAGGGAGAGATGGAGAGAGGGAAGGAAAATTGGGGAATTGGAATGGGAAGAAGAGGGCTTTTATGGTTTGATGGCATTGCCCAAGAAAGAAAGAGAGGGAGGCGTGTGGTTTTGAGTGGGGGAGCAGCGGTTTTCCAAGAAACCAGGCAAACGTTTTTGTTTTATTATTTATGGTAACATGGAAAAACAGGGTACTCTCAGGTACTGGTATTTTGAGCGAACCGGTTTTTCTTTTGAATTTTTTAAGATCATGTTGGATTTGTATATGGATATAGGATAATGGGATATTTGGATTGGGACCAACTACCCATAGTTATCAGAACCGGACCGGATAACGAATCGTTTTCGAAAATTTGGTGGTTCAACTGGGTTGAATCGGGTTCGATCGGATTGTAGTTGCCGGTCCGTCCGGAACCGTTCACACATTAAATCGGTAAATCTTAGACTATAAAACCGGATTAAACCGGATTGAATCGGCTGGTTTTTTTACTGTAGCATTTTATAATATATCAAAATAAAGTTATAATATATCAAAATAAAGTATATCAAATAGATCAAAAGTTGAAAATAAAGAAATTATCTAACATTCAAATGACACTTAAATATTCCAATTACAAAATAAAGAAACAATCCAACATTCAAAGTTCAAACACACTTAAATATTCATACACACTTAATTATCCAAATTACAAAATAAAAAAACAATCCAACATTCAAATGAAATCATTCTCAAAGTTCAATTCAAACACCTAAATATTCAAATTACAACATTATTAATTCCATGGATTGGTAACAGGTTGAGAGGTCGAGCCACTAGTATTTTCGAAAATGTCTTCAACAAAAAATCCGGTTTCATTTCCTTCATCTTCATCATTGTCATCATCAAGCACATTTTGAAGGTTCAACTCTAGTATTATCAAATAAAACATAAAAATAAAGAATCAATAAATTAACAACAATAGTTTCATATCAACAACTTTTAAAATAAATAGGTAGTTACCAACTCACCATCATCAGGGACATCTTCTTGAATATTGCATGCTTCCATCTCATTTCGAAAAGTCTCTAATTCAACACTTGTTAGATTTGACGGTTCATCCTCTAATATCCAACTATCATTATCTCGAAAGTGCTCAAAGTTTATAGGGTCATAATTCCTACCCTTTAAATTCCTACATTAATTAACCAAAATATTAGCCAAACAATTTAATCCAAATGCAACTACAATCAAAATTCAAAATTATAGATTGTTTGTTAATAAATAAAAAGTAAAAAGTATAGAAACTTACTTTTGTTGTAGCCTTAAATTGTAATGAACATACACCAAATCATTAAGTCTTTGATGCTCCAATCTATTTCTTTTCTTTGAATGAACATGCTCAAATATGCTCCAATTTCGCTCACAACCAGAAACACTACATGTTTGGCTTAAAACTCGGATAGCTAGCTTTTGCAAGTCTGGTGCATCACTCACATAGTTCATCCACCATTCATCTACACATAAAGATTAAAAATATTAGTTTTCTATATTTTTAGTAAACCAAAAAACATTAATGAAAAATATATATAAATACATTTAAAAAAAAATACCTGGAGGCATCACAAAACGATCATCTACTGCACTAGGACGACTAAAGTTCCTCTCTGCACCTCGGAATAACTTCACCTCACTTGTCAACTTACTTCTCAGAGTGTTGTTTCCATAAGCATATCTCTCTATGACGTCAAACAACCCAGAAGTAGTGCGTCTAAGCTTGTCTGTCTCACTAGGCTTGTACTGAATTTGAGGATTCAGCCAAAACCCAGCAGCATGAAGGTTTTTATGCAATTGCCGGTCCCATCGATCATCAACAATCTTAATATAAGAATCAACCCTCTTTTTCCTTTTCTGAAATCTTCTCAACATCTCATCTCTAGCCGTGTGAATAGCCTCATATATGTATGGCATTGCTGGTCGATCATCACCATCAACAAGACGCAAAACACGAACTAGAGGTTCAGTGAGCTTAACAATGACAACACATTCCTTCCAAAAATAAGGATCCAAGACATCATTCTCAAACTTTTTCCCCTTGATTTTCTTAGCATAAGAGGAAGTAACCCACTCTCTAGATGTAGCCATGGCTCTCAAAGCATCCTTTTGACTTAATATACTTTGCAAAACAATAAATTAGTAGCAAATCGAGTAGGTGCAGGACGCAATATCTCCCTTCCTCCAGTAAATTGTCGCATCAAATACAAGGGAAAACAATGATTGTAGACATACTTAGTTATCCTAGAAGCATGAGCTACAATATCACCAACTTCATCTAACTTTCCAATATCATGCAGCATTAAATTAATGCAATGAGCAGGACATGGAGACCAAAACAATGTCCTAAATTCATCTCCTAATTTTCTTCCCGCTGCGACATAATTTGCAGCATTGTCCGTGACAAAGTGCACAACATTTTCAGCCCCAACAAATAACACAATTTCTCTAAACAAACTATACAACATATCAGCAGTTTTGGAAGCATCAGAGGCATCTACAAATTTTAGAAAAATGGTACCTTTGGGAGAATAAACCAGGAAGTTGATGAGAGTCCTTCTAGATTGATCTGTCCACCCATCAGCCATTATGGTGCATCCAGTTTCTCTCCATGAAGGGCGAAATCCCTCAACATAATTTCGCACCTCCTCAACATTTCTCTTCAATAAGAAACCGCAGAGGCTATGAAACTGTGGAGCTTTATACCCAGGACCATACCCAGTAATTGCATCAACCATGTGCTGAAAATAGATGGAATTGACATCATTGAAAGGAATGGATGCATCAATCATCCATTTTGAAACTGCTAAATCACACTCATCTTTAGTCTCTTGACTTTGCATCGCACTTATGATTGTTGGTTGATCTCCAGGTTCTGTTCTTGAGACAAAATAAGCTCCGATTGCTCTATTACGTTTTCTTCCTCTCCGAACTTGTACACCACTACCACTACCCAATGGTCTAGTAGGCACTTGTACACCACTACCACTATCACCACTACCCGATGCTCTAGTAGGTACTTGTACACCACCACTACTACCCAATGGTATAGGAGGAACTTGAACATTTGTTTGTTGAGTAAGAAAGGGATTTTGTTCTGCAAGTAATTCTTGTTCTCTCATTTTCTTTGAAGCAAACTCATCTAAAGTTGTCCTTATTTGTACTCTAACTTCTTCAGGAGCTTCCTCACAAGACACCGCATCACCCCTAATACCGGCTAAATGTTGTTTGAATCGAAAGATACCCCCACCACTAAACACCTTATTGCAAAAGTTGCAAATAAGTTTTTTCCTCTTACTTCCCACAAAATTAGCAACTTCTACACAGAAATTCCATGCAATATCTGTTTTTCCTCTTACAGGTACAGAGGCACTTGAAGGAGTAGATGTTGAATCAGAATTAGACCCGGTCCCAGATGATTGCATTGTAGCCATATAAAATGAAACCTGAAAAATCAATGTATGCAATTTGGCACCAACAACATTTAATTAATTATAAATCACAACCATGACAACCAAAAAAACAAACATTTACTTAATTCAAAAAATATTCGGCAACTAGAATTTAAGGGAAAAAATCAAAAAAATTGCATTTCAATCCATGTAATTCCAGCAATATTCGGCAACCATGTAATTCTAATTTCTAGCAATATTCGGCAACTAATTTAAGGGAAAAACACAAAAAATTTGCAAGATTAGAATCTACGCAGGAAAAAATTAAAAAAATTAAAAAATCATGTCATTTGTGTTCTTCTGGGATTTCAATTGGAAATTTACTCCAATAAATAAACATATTAATTAAGGGCATAATGATGAATGTTTTGCTATGTTAATTCCACTTTTCAATTTTTAACACGGGCAATAAAAAAAACAGGGGGCAATTTTCAGTAATTCCATGTAATTCCAATAAACCATGTAATAAAAACACAAGCAATATTCAATTTTCAGTAATTCCATGTAATTCCAATAAACCATTTCCATGTAATTCCAATTCCACTTTTCAATTTAGAACACGGGCAGTAAAATAAACACGGGCAATAAAATAAACCATGTAATTCCAATAAACCATGTAATTCCAATATTCAATTTTTAACAGAGGCAATTTTTAGTAATCATATTTGAAAGAAATTTATTTTCTAATTGAAAAATTAAAAACAAGGAAAAAGAAAGAAAGTCGCAGCGAAAGAGAACCTGTCGCCGCTCGCCGTCACCTGCAGCAGATCGCCGCCGCTCGCTGGTCACTGCAGATCGCCGCTCAAGGGTTTGGCCATTCTAGGGTTTGGGAAAAGAAGAAAGTTTTGGTTTTGGATGCTGCTGTGAAAGAAAGAAAAAAATAGAGGGAAAGAAGAAAGTATTCGCGAAAGAAGGAAAGTTGCTGATGGGCTCAGGCCCGTTGTCAAAACGGCGTCGTTTGGGCCCATGGGCCGTGTCAAAACGACGCCGTTTTGACATGTCAGCAAACCGGACAGTTGGGGTGAAAACCGGCCGGTTCGCCGGTTGGCAAAAAACCGGCCGGTTCGTCCGGTCCAACCCGGGTCAGTGGTCAATCCGGTCCGAAAGTTGAATCGGACCGGAAATGCTAAAAAGTCCGGTTGAACCGGCCGGACCGGCCGGTCCGGTTCGGTTCTGATAACAGTGCAACTACCCTTCCTTTCTTTGCATCTCCCATTTCCCCAGTCGACTTTTCTTTTTATACTAATTTTTAACACAACCGCCAAGACTGGTTGTAATTAAAATTACAAAGGGTAGAGATAGAAAAAAATTATTAATATATCATCGATTTTTATAAAACTCTCTCAAATTAATAATAGAAAAAAAAATTGTAGGATTAGTTAGTAGAAATAACAATGTAAGTTAATGGATATGTAATTTATTATTTTTAGTAAGAAAAAAAGTGTTGACTGATATGATCTGACCCTAGGGTGTGAGGATCGAATGATAGCATACGATTTGAGGATCTAGCTCTAGAGTTTGAGACACACAAACACAAGAAAAACAACAACAAATGCGGAGGAAACAATGAATGGAGATGCGCAGCGAAAAATGTAAAGATAAGTACCCGAATTGAACGACGGAAGGATTAGAGATGATTGTCGGACTAACAATTGATTGAACACTTGAGATATGCTTGATGAATACTTGAACACATGGGCAAAATGCTCTCACACTCAAACAAACACAAACTGTCCACTCAATGGACACTCAAACACTCACTCAATCGCTCACAATAAGGTAGAAACAACGAATTTCACAAATGGAGCGTTTAATCAAGATATAAGCAGAGGGCTAAAGATTGGGACTCGGTTTTATGGATGATTAAACGGTGTGGGGTGTTTTATCAAGATTTCACCGAAGGACAACAGAATTGAGGCTCGGATCTATGCATGATAAAACGTGGTTGGATTCTTAGTGTTTTTACTTGACTCGAGCCACGGAAATTCAATACCAAGGCAAGCACCAAAGTTTGAGCTTAGATGAATAGGAAGAAGTATTCTCAACTTTAACAAATTCACATATAATCCAAGCTGCCTTAAATGTACATGAAAGTAGCTATTTATACTAAGTTATACAAAAATAGGCATTTTATGACAAGTTTGCCCTTCTAAATGAATGAAAGAATAAAAGGTCGCTTTTGCGCCAATCTGTCCAGGGATTAACGGTATGCTCCGTTAAGGTCTTAACAACATGTCGTTAATTCTTGGCAAAACTTGGCTCCAAAATTGTCAACTATCGGTTTACCAATAGATTCCCGATAGGGTCTTCGTTCCCGATAGTTTCCCCTATAGGGTACTCGTGCCCCGAAAGCTCGACCATTCGGTTGGCCTAAGACTTGGCCGTTGTACCGATGGGTGTGGGCTTCCTATATCTTCCCCTAAGGTGCCTAGTATATGCTGGCTCATATGACGGTTCCTGATACCTGCCCGATAGCTAGGCTAGGCGGGAGGTTGGGCAGATTTGCTGATGGGTTATCGGTTCCCGATAGATCCAATAGGAGCTCAATGTTTTATAGCTGGGCCGCACCTTGGGTGAAGGGATGTTGGTTACCGATAGTTACCCTTAAGGTTACCGGTAAGTACTGACTCCACTGATGGCTCCCGGTAACCTTCCAATAGGTGTTCGTCCATGGGGAGCTAGGCCAAGCGAGTGGCCTAAGGCTGAGCCGGTAGGAGGGTGAATTAATGGCTCCCTGTAAATGTTCGATCTCCCTTAAGGCTCGTTCCTCGGGTTGGTTTCCAGTAACTCCCCTCAAGGTTATCAGTAGTTGGTGGCTCAGTTGTCTTTTTTCGGTAACTTCTCTTGGTTTTTTCGGAAACTGATTGTTCCCGGTAACATATTCATTTGGTTGCTGCTTCCCGACAGAATACGTGAACATTCTCAAGGTTAGGCTAGGTGTGATCATATCACTAACTAACGCTGATATAGAAATGCAATTGATTAGTTATCTTATTAATTAATAAAAAAATTAGTCAAAATTTGAATCTAGATTCGAATTTAATTAAAAATAAATAAATTAATAAATAACAAGAGTCCGAATATTTTTGACCTTTGGAAGTTGGAACACGTACATAAACATTGTAAAATCGTAATTACCGAGAAACCAAGGGGCAAAATGTGAAGGAGACCGCTCGGGTGGGATGGTCTAAAGAATCCACGAAAACGCACATATTGCTAAGCTAACCATGTTGACGAGTCGCCACATAGTGATGGTGGAACAGAATAATCCCACTCGCAACGGCTTGTACGCGCGAATGGGGTCCTACAGATGACCGAGTACATCACCCTAATTTGCTCCGCAAGTATTGGAGCATGACAGAAGGTAGCGCGTGGAAACGTATCGTTTCTGGGAACAATAAAGAATGGCCACCCATGTTTCTCCACTCCTGGTTTTGTGGAATCCGTACACTGAATTTTTATTTTCTGGACATTTTAGGGGAGACCAGTCTGTGGGCGGGCGCCCTTCTTACTCAGCACTTACTTAGCAGCCTCCCCTCCCCTTCTGATTATTTTTAAAACTTTTGGTTTCGTTTATTCTTCTGCTGCGTCCTATTACCCAACCTCTTCCTCTCATTCCAGAATTAAGAGTAGACAAGTAAGAGTAGCAAAATGAGACTACAAAACGGGTCAAGGGCCAAGAACGTTTGGTCCGGTCAAAATTGGATTGAGTTTTTACCATTCTGTTTAGTAAACAAAATTATGGGGACAGTTCTAGTTTCGGCTGGGGTAAGTGAACAAAGCTAAAACTAGTCTCTCGTTTAGCCCGTATAAGTTTGCAGAGTCGAAACTAGTCACGCTTAGCCAATTGGAAGGCATGCTTGTTCTTTTTTCTTTTGGAAAAATAGTGCATATCTCCGGAGCTATCAAAGAAAAGCAAAAAATACTCTTTCTTCCAATTTTCTCTGTTTGACTAAAATTATTATTGTTGTTAGCAACCATTCCGATCACCGTGTTATTAGATCAAGAGGTTTGTGGCTTAAAAATAAAAACCGATATTAAAATATAATCAGAAAATAAATAAATATACACTGAAATAATAACGATTTAAATTTCAAAATAAATTATACTCACCTCTTCGAAACCAAATGGACACACCCATGATGAAAAAAAATATTCAGACACATAACAGTTAGAAAAACTGAAAACTTATTTAAAAAATTGTAGGAGAAGAGAGTTTAATTTTTTTTTAATTTAAACCGTTATTATTTAACTGTAAATTTTAATTTATGTTTTTATTTTTTATGCCTCAAACTTTTTTAATTAATTGCACAACAACTGGATTGACCAACAATAATTAATAATTCGGTGAAATGACAATCAAACAAAAGAAATTGGATGAAAGAGGGTATTTTTTCGAAAAAATAGGTTAGCGGAGACTGGATACCATTTTAATAGTCTAGTGGAGGTCTTTCCTTTTCTCAGACAGTTCATGGAATCATATACTAGTTCTTTTTTCTAAAACAAAACTTGTACTTACACAGTGTGATTTATATATAATTTATATAAAATATTTTTTCTAATGATTTAAGAGTTCTCCTTACACTTTCAATTGAATTTTTTTTTACAGTTGATTCAAGGATACATAGCTCTTTATAAAGTCTAGAATTGCTTTGGTTAGATCACAATAATTAATGTATTAAAAAAAGTCATTGATCACTAAAAGAAAATACAATGGTATTTTTATATACTTTCTCCGTTCCTTATTAAATGTCGTTTTAGCTAAAAAAAAATGTTCCAAATTAAATATCATTTTCCAATTATCTAAATAATTTATTAAAAATTGAAAATAGAGATGAATATTTGATGATTATCGAAACTGTCAAAAATAAAGTAATACAATTCACCATGCAATAATCAATTAAGATTGTAGCAAGTGGTAAAAGGATTATTCCATAGAGATTTCAGGACTAATCTAATTTTCCTAATATGACCGTTTTGTAACAATGCTAAATACCAATAATTGGGGGGTGGTTTGTTGCAATTAATAACTAAACAAAGAGAAAACAAAAACAACAAATAATAGATAGTTGGTAAACTCAGTGAATAAAGAATTTTCGGTAAAGACTCTAATTAAGCCATGACTTATACAAGTTGATCATTGATGCAATTGTATTCAAAACTAAAATTCATAGGAAGACTATGAAAGTCAGGTCCACTTAGACTTCCTGCTCTCCTCCTACTTAAGACTCGTAAAGAGGCACTCTATTAGGAGTCCCTAACCTCCTTAACAACCCTAAGAGGCACTCTATAGGGTTTAATTAAGTGGTTGATAAAAATACAGGGAGAGACCTTTCCTAGGCCTAGGAGAGAGTCGACTCTACTCCTATAAACTAGATTTTACTCTTTTTCTAACTAACCCGCAAGTTAACCAGTCGCCTTCAGATTCCTATCGACAATGTAGACTCTAAAGTTTCTAAGAAAGACTGTACCTATTCAGGTTCTAATATAAGTTGATCAGGCTTAAACGAGACATGAATAAATCTAATATTAAATTAAAAAGAGTAAAAATACGAAATTAGAATTTATAAAGCACTGTTTTGATCTCACAATCGATGAACCATGACCCTAGAGCCTTTACCAAGAATAAGGAATTTAGTTAGAACACAACATAATTAAATAAAATAATAAAATAATTATGCAATGGAAAAGATGAATAAATTAATAAATTGCAGAAAAATGTGTAGAGAAACAGAGGAAGAAGATGAAGTGTAAAACTAGAGACTTTCTCCTCTCCCTCCTGTCCTCTTTTATCTAGATAATTCCAACAGTTTTTATCTAATAGAAATCTAAATAAAATCCTAATTTAAATTGTAATTATCCTTTGGAGTTTTTCAAAATCAAAACACTTAGATAAGTGTCCTTCTAGAATCATGTTGTAGAGACGCTGGAGACAGCTGTAAAAATGTTGGAGAGTTGTAAAATGCGTCCTCAATAAAGCGTCCCAAGCCTATCTCTTTATTTTTGGTCTTGCTGAACTGTCCTGGGCCTAGTGAAGCAACTCATGTTTGATTCTACCCCCAGGTAGGGGGAAAAGGCTAGTTCGCGGCTACTGGGCTCTTTTCATCCTTCACAATCTTTCGCTCTAAACAATGGTTTTTCTATTCCTTTTCTTCTTTTTAGTTCTACAAGCTATTTTCTGCAAATAGGAATTAAAAACACCCACAATCAGCAGTATCATCATCCAGCAAAAATGGATGATGAAGAATGACAATTTTAGCACCCAATCAATATTCATTAAGTAATTTGTTTAATATAAAGAAGAGAGATAATTATCTAATACTAAAAGTGCCATAAAAAAATTTGATTTCAAATTTTTTTAATTTTTGTGTTCATGACTAAAATGACATTTAAAATGGAAAAAAATGGGTGGTTTTTTTTATATGGGTAAATGAGAATCTTGAATCCTAGTCTAGTCTATTTGATTTCATCGCGTGTTTATAGCTATATTTTCAGGATTAGATCGGGAGATCGATCCAAAAGGGGTAGAGTTTTAAAAATTTTAGGTTTAACTTGGGTTTGACATATATGTTTCTATAAATTATTTTATTTGACTATCAAATGCAATATTTATGTATTTATATGTATAATTAAATCAAAACTAATTAAATTATTAAGTAAAAAAAATATACTTGAAATAATTATTTTAGGACCTTAGGTTTCATTTTCACGGTGATTGGCGAGTGAGAGAGGGAGTTAGGTTTGACTTGATAAACGGCCTAGAGGGGGGGGTGAATAGGCAAATAAAATTCTAACACAAAATGTAAGGAAATATGAGTGCGGAAATAGAATGTAAAAACACAAGGATATATAGTGGTTCCAATTCCTCAATGAATTGTACTCCACTACCTAAGAGTCCTCCTCTTAGGATTTTGAACAACGACCACTTCGTTATTACCTTGAGTTTTTACGGGTTCAACTCAAACCTTACACCTTGGTTTTTCCGGGCTCAACCAATAAACCTTTCACCTTGGTTTTTGCGGGCTCAACCAATAAACCTTACACTTTGGTTTTCACGGGTTCACCAACAACCTTACACTTTGGTTTTTGCGGGCTCAACCAACAAACCTTACAATGTGATTTTTCCGGGCTCAATCACAACCTATAACAATCAAGTTTACTTTGACAAGAGAATGTTAAATAGCAACACAATTGGTGTACAAATAAACTATGTATGATTCAATAATCAACACCAATAAATGAACAAGAATACCTCAAAAGAAAGCTTAAAACTTACTTGAAATATGAACGCAAGAATGAGTAAATTCGGATTTGCAAAGCTTGCGTTATGACAATTTGAAGTTGTAAGCTTTTGCAAAAACTCAGATTTTTGGCTTTGAAAGAGTATGAGAGCTTTCTAAATCTTTCTTGTGTTCTATGTATTCTAGTTAAGTTCTAACTCATCTAGGATGAGTTATATATAGTGTAAGATCAGTGGATGATCAGACAAGAAAGTATGGAGCCAAAAAATCCGTTTTAAGTGGACAAAAGAGCTGTTAAGAAAACTAGCCGTTATGCTTACCGTGATCACGTTTAAGACCAACCGTGATCACGGTTAGAGACAATTTCTAACCGTGATTCACGTTTAGCCCTTAACCGTGATTCACGTTACCTTCTGGAAAGTTTCGGCATTTTGACAGCTCCTAACCGTGATTCACGTTTAGGTCTAACCGTGATCACGGTTAGCCACTTTTCTGATTTACGAAAACTTGAATAACTTTTGACTGAAAGATCGTTTTTGCGTAAAACTTTTTTTCACACTTTCCTTGAGGTATTTTGAACATAAATCAAGTGTTAAATAGAATCATACTTACATGATTAAAGTCCTAAAGTACACTTGATCTTGAGCTTGCGATATCTTGATTTGTTGCCTCTTATTTGTTCGTCGCAAACTACACACACTTTAACTTCAAATTGCATTAGTAATACTAATTAGTTTGTGTGTCTAAAATCATCAAAACAAGAGTAAGTTGCCCTTGGGCTAACAATCTCCCCCTTTTTGATGATGACAACCACAAGCTAATTATAAAACATAATTGAACTAGCAATTGAAGTTGAAGTCAAAATGGAGAAAACTTACATCTCCTATCTTTTCCAAAGGAATGCTCCCCCTACATAAAACATTAATTGCACATAGAGCATAGCAAAGATAAAAAGTTTTGCTCCCCCTAAATCTTACCATTCTCCCCTTTGATGTGAGCTTCATTACCAATAGATAAATATCTTCCCCTTAACTCACTCTCCCCCTTATTCTCCCCCTTTGTCATTAACAAAAAGGGTAAAAAAATAGGAGGTCCAAAAGATCAAATAAGGAGTAAAGAAAGGAGCAAGCAAAGATTAAAATCCAAACATACTTTAACAAGTATTAAGATCAAAAAAAATCCAATCCAAAGATAAATATCAACAAAAAGATAAAGAGAGGATAATCAAAGTTATACTTGTCGGTTTTCCCTTGGGCTACCAATAGCAAAATTACAAAATAATTTACCAAAAGGGTGAGCTTCGATTCATCACCCGACTTGTGCCACGAATACCCTAAATATATATTATTTATCTTCAAGGGTTTCCGGCACACCTACAAAACAAATCATTTCACTTTTGGTACCCAAATCCGTTTGGGTCCTTCCAAGTTAGCATATGCACTCTTTTGTGCCCACATTTGTTTTGCATAAACAAGTCCTTTACGGATAAAGCAAAAATATGCCAAATGACCATTCTTATGACAATAATCACATTTATACAAAGGTCTATCATGTGATTGATTTGAAGAACTAGCATGGTCACAATTTCTTGTTTTAACAAAAGATGTTTTAAAATTATTCATGCTAGAAGAGTGATCAAATCCAATACCTCTTCTATCACAATTAGTCATTTGCTCATTTAAACACTTTTGTTGGCTTTGTGCACTTTGAATAAATTTAGCTAAAGTAGCTTCAAGAGTTTTAATCTTTTCATTTAAAAGAGCTACTTCTTTACTAGAGTTTGCACAAAGTTCACAACTAGAGTTTTTCTTCCCCTTAGCAATTTCCAAAGATTTAAGCTCATCTCTAGTATCACCCAAAACATCTCTTAAATCTTCATTGTCATTTTTCAAAAAATCATTTTCCTCTTTCAAGGATATGTTCAAAGATTCTAACTTAAGAATGTCATTTTTCAAATTTGCTTGATGTTTGGTAAGTTCTATGTATTTTTTACTAATCTCTTCAAACTTAACAAATAGTTCACCGAAAGCATTTTGCAATTCTTCAAAATTACATTCATCATCGGAATTACAAGAACTTACCTCGTCATCGCTTTCCCCTAGTGCCATAAGGCACACATTTGTACATCCGTTGAATGAGGTGGAAGTTGATGAAGAACTCCTTTGAGAAGCATCACTTTCTACATTTGCATAGAAACATATGTTTGATATTTCTTCCCCAGATGAGGATGTTGACAAATAATCCTTTGACTCCTCATCATCATCATCATCCCAAGTAGTAGCTTTAAGTGCTCTTTTATGATGATTTTTATTGTTGTTTTTATCTCTTGACCTTCTCTTTGATTTTTCAAGTCTAGGACATTCACTCTTTACATGTCCTGGCTTTTCACATTCAAAACAAACAACATCATTTCTAAAATCGGATTTAGAAGAGTTAGAATACTTACTTTTGTAGTTTCTTGAATTTTTCAAGAAATTCTTATAATGCTTATTGAAGAGGGCAAATGATTCTTCATCTCCTTCCGGAATGGTGCTTTTGAATGCAATATTGTTGCTCTTGACCTTTTGCACTTCCGGTTCACCCATTTTGAGTTTGTGCTCAAAAGCCGTAAGAGAGCCAACAAGTTGAGAATAGGTAGGTTTCTTTTCTAACTCATCAAAAATAGAAGTCTTGGCATTCCAAGAGTTAGGTAAAATACTAAGAAGTTTTCTTACCATCTCCTCATCACTAGGAGTCCAACCAAGAGTTCCCATAGTATTGCAAATATTTTGAATTCTAGTGCTCAAATCATAAATAGTCTCACCACTCTTCATATCTAGCAATTCATACTCACGCTTGAGTGTGTTGAGTCTAATGTTTCTCACTTGAGGAGTACCTTCATGGGCTGTCTCCAAAGTATCCCAAACATCCTTGGACAATTTACAAGCACTAACACGGTTAAATTCATTTTGAGAAATTGAACAAAATAAAGCATACCTTGCCTTGTCTTCGCTTTGTTTTCTTGAAACCGATCCAGCTGGCCACCTCTCAAAAGGAAGAGGTTTTGTTGATCCATCTTCAGCCGGAGGTTCCATGGGAGTGACAAATCCATGTAAAACACAATCTAGCATGATTTGATCTTGTCCACCTAGGAAGGCTATCATCTTTGTCTTCCATTGCAAGTAGTTGTTTCCATCAAGAAATGGTGGACGGTGGATTACACCATATAATCCCTCTTGAGCCATTTGATCTTTCACTTGAGGTGATTAGACCTACAAAACAAGTACCTTGCTCCGCTACCAATTGATAAACGGCCTAGAGGGGGGGGTGAATAGGCAAATAAAATTCTAACACAAAATGTAAGGAAATATGAGTGCGGAAATAGAATGTAAAAACACAAGGATATATAGTGGTTCCAATTCCTCAATGAATTGTACTCCACTACCTAAGAGTCCTCCTCTTAGGATTTTGAACAACGACCACTTCGTTATTACCTTGAGTTTTTACGGGTTCAACTCAAACCTTACACCTTGGTTTTTCCGGGCTCAACCAATAAACCTTTCACCTTGGTTTTTGCGGGCTCAACCAATAAACCTTACACTTTGGTTTTCACGGGTTCACCAACAACCTTACACTTTGGTTTTTGCGGGCTCAACCAACAAACCTTACAATGTGATTTTTCCGGGCTCAATCACAACCTATAACAATCAAGTTTACTTTGACAAGAGAATGTTAAATAGCAACACAATTGGTGTACAAATAAACTATGTATGATTCAATAATCAACACCAATAAATGAACAAGAATACCTCAAAAGAAAGCTTAAAACTTACTTGAAATATGAACGCAAGAATGAGTAAATTCGGATTTGCAAAGCTTGCGTTATGACAATTTGAAGTTGTAAGCTTTTGCAAAAACTCAGATTTTTGGCTTTGAAAGAGTATGAGAGCTTTCTAAATCTTTCTTGTGTTCTATGTATTCTAGTTAAGTTCTAACTCATCTAGGATGAGTTATATATAGTGTAAGATCAGTGGATGATCAGACAAGAAAGTATGGAGCCAAAAAATCCGTTTTAAGTGGACAAAAGAGCTGTTAAGAAAACTAGCCGTTATGCTTACCGTGATCACGTTTAAGACCAACCGTGATCACGGTTAGAGACAATTTCTAACCGTGATTCACGTTTAGCCCTTAACCGTGATTCACGTTACCTTCTGGAAAGTTTCGGCATTTTGACAGCTCCTAACCGTGATTCACGTTTAGGTCTAACCGTGATCACGGTTAGCCACTTTTCTGATTTACGAAAACTTGAATAACTTTTGACTGAAAGATCGTTTTTGCGTAAAACTTTTTTTCACACTTTCCTTGAGGTATTTTGAACATAAATCAAGTGTTAAATAGAATCATACTTACATGATTAAAGTCCTAAAGTACACTTGATCTTGAGCTTGCGATATCTTGATTTGTTGCCTCTTATTTGTTCGTCGCAAACTACACACACTTTAACTTCAAATTGCATTAGTAATACTAATTAGTTTGTGTGTCTAAAATCATCAAAACAAGAGTAAGTTGCCCTTGGGCTAACATGACTGTGTTACTTTATTTTCTTAATATTTTAACATTTTTTATAAAAAAAAGACATTAAACGACGTAGGTTTGACCAATATTGAAGGCTATGCAATAAACCTGTAAAATCATGACTAGTTCTTACAGTTCATCGGTACTTAGACCGCTTCACTGATTTTTTAGTAATTTTTTAAAAAACAAATTCACCCATTTAAGGACCGGCTAGCCAACCAATCAGAGATTTTAGGATTCTGACTGACTGATCAGGTCCGGTCTAATCCTAAGAACATAGGTTTACAGAGAGGTAAAGTTATCTAGTCCCGTGTAATAAATGAAATTAAAAGTTGAGTTTTGAGTTTAAAAAATTAATTAATAGATGAAATGGTCACGTAGAATGAGATAAAAAATTGTCACTTAATAAATAAGTTTTACCACTCGTACATAATTAATATTGATTCTAAATGTATGTTAGTGACTTATATGATTTATTTTTAAAATTATTCTTAAACTTTTTCATATTTAGAAACAAAAAGTAGTAAGAAATAAATATTTTTTTGTTTCTAGTACCAACATTAAATTAGTCTAATTTCACCATTGGACATGACCGAAACAAAAAATGAGAAACAATTTAGTCTCTCAATTCTCAAGTATTCAGCAACAAAAGAAGAAGAAAGAAAGAAATATATACATACTTTTTTTCTTTCTATGATCATTCTAGTAACCCCATTAAATCTCATTACGTTTTTCTATTGTTACATTTTTCACTAATTT
This sequence comes from Viola odorata, assembly GCA_963691705.1. NCBI lineage: Eukaryota > Viridiplantae > Streptophyta > Magnoliopsida > Malpighiales > Violaceae > Viola > Viola odorata. Next base: position 66,001,396 of record OY829537.1, on the reverse strand, counting down.
TCATATATATATTTTTTGCATTTTTTACTCTTTTTTTGAATTCCTAGTCACTTAAAAGGTTTTAAAGTATAAGGGCTGATATGGACGATTTTGAAAACTATAGGATTTTTATGTACTTAATTACCCTTATTTTTTAATCTATTTTATTTTAAAATAATCATTGGAGCTCCATTTTGTGTTAAAACAAACAATAAATGTTCACTAAAAAACACAGTCTATCACCGATAACCATTTTCCAACGGACAAACACCGTCGGAAAGTTTCATAGGCATTTCGACAGCTAGACCGTCGAATTTATTATTATTTTTATTAATCTACTCTAGCATTATCAACAGAATATGCGTCCATATCGACGGTCCCTCGTCCAAAAAAGAGGGCATGTACGTGAAATTGTTAGCGCCACAAATTAGCGCAAAACATTTTCGAGGGAGAAGTCTGTCAAAAATATTTCGACCGCTAAGCTCATCGTAATTGTGTTACGTTTTTTACCCAAATGTCATCGAAAGTAGATGAATTCTTTCAAGGAGTAAGACCCTCTTTGTTTTCTACGGATGTAGCCGTCAAAAATGTTTTCGACGGAGTATCCATCGAAACTCTCTCACCTTTTTCGACCGAATGGTCGTCGAGCAAGGAAAATAAATTTTGACGGTCTTGTTCATTGAAATGGATTTACATTTGCAACGGACTTTCTGTCAAAAATGGTCTATGTCCGTCGCTATTTAGTGTTTACGACAAAATATGTCGTCGGAAAGTTAATTTCCTTATATGCGTCATTTTATAGTATTTGTTATATTTAAAATGTGTTATACAATGTACATTTTAAAAAAAGAGGTTGAATAACTTATACAATTAAGAGATATATAGTAATTAAGTTCCTTATTAATTAACTAATTCTAAAATTAACAATATACATAAAATAATGAGAAAATTCCTTATATTATATAATTAATAGTTTTTAATTACTCATTAACTTTCAAACTAAAGAAGTTGTACTAGATATACATATTAGATTGATATCATATATATATATAGCATGTATTAGTTTTATAGATTTTGTTTATTAATTACTTATTATGTTTCAAACTAAATAGGTTGTATTACATATATACATTGGATTGATATTTAGATTGATATCATATTTATATATAATATGAATTAGTTTTATAGATTTTGTTTATTAATTTTAGATTGATTATATATATATATATAGTATGAATTTGTTTTATTGATTTTAATTATTAATTACTCATTAAGTTTCAAACGTAATAGGTTGTACTACATATACACATTAGATTGATGTTTCGGTTGATATCATTTATTGAATGCTAATTTTAACGAATATCTCTATCTAGTTGTGTATTTTTAGATAGAGATACTACTGATTATGTGGAATTTTCTCATCTTTATGCAGAATTGAGGATTCAAGAAGATAAAAACAAAAGTTATTGAAAATACTTGTTTTGTAGAGGAAAAGCTTACTCTTGCCCTAGAAGGAATCCTAGAGTGGACGACCTTAGTCTAGGTCTAGAAGAACGCAAGCAGTGGAGAATCAGGAAAATAGACAAAGCACAACATTTTGACGAAGAGTAAGGAACGCGCGTTTTGGGTCTTTTCAAACATCTGGACAAGATCAAACATGGATGAGAGAGATCCCCTAAGGGATTTAGATTAGAACAATTTCCAATTTCGAATTTTAGAAGAGAATTAAGGGAGAAAAATATTATTTAATCTCTCCATTAATTCTCAGAATTTTTATCTTTTGATCTCAAATTTCTGGGTTTTATTTTCTTATCAGTTTCATTTCAAACTTTGCTCTCGTCTTCTTCTTTCATAGAACACGAGATTTTTATGCAATTTTTTTTCTTCCATTTATCATTAATCATGTTTAATTCTAGCAAAATTTTCCTTTTCTAGTGAAGGCAATAAAGGTTTATGATTCAATTTAATTGTGAGGTCTAATTGTTTTATATAGTTTCTGCATTTGTGTTCATCCATTCATTGATTTAATGCCAATATTGTTCATGTTAGATTGAAGTCTGATTATCTTAATCTCTAATCTGTCCAATTAAAGTAGTTCCCAAAGGCTGCAGATTACGAAGCCTGAAGAATAAGCAAACATCTAGATCGATCTAAGTTCAAGGCTCTTTGAGACTAGAGTGAATGCATGATTATGTCTAAAGGCTATAAGGGTACCTTAGTCTTGGCCTAGAGTTAGTCTTTCCCTGGTTTTTAGAAATTTGTCTAGACAAATCTTATAAGTGTACCTTAAGGTTGCTAGATTAATTAGGATTTATTAATATATATACCTTTAAGGAATTTGTTATAGGTGGAAAAGAGGGAACCTAAGTGTACCTAGTTGTTATAGCTTCTCTATGAATCAGGAGCGAATATCTCTACATCAATGATCAATTAATGCTTGAATCATAACCTTATATTTGCCTTTGTTAGGATCTTTTATTACAGTTGTTCACACAACCAATCTCTAGACTTGCTCAATTTTTAATTACATTGTTTCATTGTTATTTTTTTTAATCTTTTTCCAACTCAAAATAAAACCCCATTTTATTCTTATTGCATTGGTCATTATTTTAAACTGGAATTTATTCCATTGTCTCGGTTGAACTAACTTCTTATCACTGTGCACAATTCCTTTTGCATACTAGTACTAAGTCGTATTTGATGGATTCGGCAGCTGATCAAAGTTTTGGTGCCGTTGCCAGGGATAATTGGTGAACTAATTTTTTATTTTCTTTGTGTATGACCAAGTCAACAAGTTTAGAATTACTACCATATAATCTTGAGATTACAAGAAGTAAGACTAAGATAAGGAAACGAACCAACAACTAGTCTAGTGCAGAAAAAGAGCAACCAGAACATTCTGAGCCATCAGAATCAGGTTCCTCAACAGGTTCTAATATTCTCAAAGTGGATGAGTTTAGTCTAGCCTTAGACTTAGGTCAAGAAGATCACGAAGAACCAGTTCATCTCAATCCACAAGAAATGGTAGATGCAAATGCAAATAAAACTCTTAGAGAGCTCAATTTAGAACCCGAAAAGGCTACTCCTTTCTATATTAATTACCAACAAGTGACAAATGATTGGATGATAAAAACAAATGTCATCCAAGCATTGAAAAAATTTCATGTTTTATCTAATAAAAATCCTTACTCTCATTTGTAGGAATTATGCGATTCATTGAAGCCACCAGATGTTCCAATAGAGAGGTCAAAATTGAGAGCATTCCCTTGGATGCTTGAGGAGGCTGCAAAGAGTTAGTTTTTCAGCTTACCCACTCATACCATTACAACGTGGGCTAAAATGTCGGATGCATTCTTGAAGAAGTACTTATTAGCCAGCAAAGAAGGAGCATCTAGGAAGAGTTTAGCTGTAATCTAGCAGCTTAATGATGAGAGCTTTGGGGAATATTTTGAATGATTTGAGAAGATGCAAGCTGTTTGTCCTTCACATGGAGTAACAGATCAGTCATTGATTCAATACTTCTATGATGGTTTGAAGCAGAGTGACAAAGAGAAATTGGATGCCGCAAGTGGTGGAGCTGTAATGGATCTAACTCCAACAAGAGCAAAGGAGTTGATCAAAACCATGGCCAATAACTGCTCAGAAAACAAAAGTTCTGAAAGAACTAATCCAGTTAAAGAGGTTGGTGTATCATCACTTGAAAGTAAATTGGTTGAAATGAATAATATGCTACTTTCTATTATGGCAAAGAATTCTCAACAGATTAAAGCATGTGGACTTTGTTGTCAAACAAGACATCCCACTAATACTTGTCCAATGTTGCAAGATGAAGCACAAGTTAATGCGTTGATGGGGTTCAATCAAGGTCAGAATAAGATGAACAATCCTTATTCAATTGTTTACAACCCAGGTTGGAAACAACACCCCAACTTCAACTTGAATCAACAACCCCGACCTTCATTTAACCTTCAGAACTTCCAACCAAGACCTCCACAAAATCAATAGTAAGGTTGTGTCCAACCAACCAATAAACCTTAATCATATAACAGTCCATTTGAGGAGCTTATGAAATAATTTTCCATAACTACACAATCCAATATTGCACACACTCAAGCAAGCATGACAAACCTTGAAAAACAAATAACACAGTTGGCTACAACTCTCAGCAAGAAGGAGAATGAAGGTAAAATGCCACCCATGAGTGAAGACAATTGATAAGAGTCCGGGGGATACTGAGCAGGATCGGCCTGATTGGGGCTGGTCGGGAACACTGTACTGGGGTCTTCGTCACCTGCAAAGCACCGGAGGGGGTCTCCGGCGTAAACACTCCGATGCCAAAGTCAGTGCAGGTAGTCAAAATGACAGGGGTTCAGTACGCTATCTTAGGCTTACCCCCCTGTCTGAAAAGGTGGGGGTATTTATAAGGAAAGGAAGGAGTGTACCGACAGGGGGTGGGAATAATACCTGGCAGGTGTCGCTGGGGTGATATATGCTGCTGGTGTGGCCTTGAGTGACGTCATGTGGGATGACGCCATGCGGGATGACGCCATGCAGAGTGACGTCATGGATGACCTGGGATGGGATGCCGTCGTGTAGATGCCGCATGAGATCCCCCCGCTGATGTCGACCATCCCAGGGTCGGTCGCCAGGCTAAGGGCGGTAAGAACAGGGCCTCGTCTCCCGCGGCGGGTACAGTATGCTGGCCGGGTCACCCGGCGGGGTAGTGGAGATGCCACTTCTGTGGTATCGATAGTTATCATATGCCCAAATGAAAACTAGCCCGAGCGTTCACCAAGGGCTATCACAGCGTCTCTGGTCCTGCCCCGTCAGAGGTTTCTCCCCTAATGTGGGCTCGACGATCGATAAAGGTACATCTTCGAAATGCCTTTTTCCGAAGTCTATAAATAGGCTTTTCATTTTGCACTTGCCTCATAACCCTCACGACTTTTTCACCTCTCTCTTCAAATTTCTTTATCTCTCTTCTTTTCATGGACGAAGTCACCAAAAACTTCCTGCTCTCCAAAACCCATGCCCTGAGGAACCTAACTCAGGCAGATACTGATTTCCTAGGTTCGCTGAGTGTTAAGACCTCGGAGGATATACTGGAGCTCCAGGGGATGCTGACTCCCCTGCAAGCTAGACAGGCTGCTGTTACCCTGGAGGATTTCAGTCCCCTGGAGAAAGCGGTGAAGCTGTCAGTGGCTGTTTGTCAGATTCAACTACTAATGGTGACGCTACAGCATAGGAAGGACTTGCTGGGATGCTGTCTGAAGAGCATGAGGGCCTATTCCTCTAAACTGACGGCTCTTGCGGATGCCCTGAGGGAAATTCCTTTCCTGGAGTGGGAAGATGATGACGCTGGGTCGAATGCCTGACCAGCGATGGGGATCCTCTTGGCGTGTCTTTCTGTACTCCTCTGGGGCCACCTTTTGTAACTCCGGCCCGTTAGGCCTTTTTGTAATCCCGGGCTGCTGAGCCCTTTAAATAAATAAATATGCTTTCCCTTATTCGCTTGCCGCGCTGTCAATGTTTTTCTTCTTTCTCATATCGTCTTTCTCAGAAAATAACTTTTCTTCTTACTTATTGTGGGCTTGGTGTTCCTTGGGATCCCGTAACTTTGTCTGCCTACCTGGCTTGTAATGACGATTTTCCCATATCGCATCCGTTCTGAATATATTTTGCGCCATTTTTCAGTGTTAACGGATTGGGAAACAATTTCGGTGCCTCCTGACTGGTGCAACCTTTTGACAGTTGCGGAGTCAGATCTTTCCCCCCAACAGACGTTATCTCTGATAGCATTAACTGTCCTCGATAATACGCGAAAAGGCAGGCACACTTCCTCACCTCGGCTATATAATGGGGCTCTTCCTTTCCTTCTCTGTTCATCTTTTTCCTTCTTGCTTCTCACTCTTACTGATATTTCCATGGCTGACTCCCGTTTTTTGTATACTGCCGCCCGCGATTCTCCTCCGACCCCTCCAACTTCTCCCGACTCCGACAATCCTCCGCTCTTACCCCCTGGAGGCTTGCCAAATATTCCCTATAGTGCCGGGGTCGCAAGAGATTGAAGAAAACAAAGAAACAATCTTTTGAATCCTTCTTTGCCGACTTTGAACCTCACTACCTTTCGATGCGGCCAAAAGATGAAGCGCCACCATCCGTCCCTTGTCCTTTTCCCAAGGATGGGACTTCTATACGAGATGCCGCCACAGGACTGGTTACCCCGACCCTGAGGGAAAGCTCCCACGCCGCTTCAAAGGAGGAAACTGCGCCTATGACAGGTTCCACGACTGGGCTTGGTAAAAGACCTTTCGAGATTGGTGAGCCCTTTCCTTTCTATAACAGTGGGTCGCCATCGTCTCCGGAAGATTATGATTATGTTTATGACATACACTGGGCGGACGAAGATTGATGATGTCGCACTTATTGTAGATACCGCTGGCTTTCTCTTTTAATAAAACAGAATGAAATGAAACGAAATGTCATTTGCATTTTTCTTTTCACTTTTATTATAATCGCCGCCCCATAGGATAACTGCCACTGGTCAGCCAATTGCCGCTTCATACGACTATCTTTGTAGGGTTTCTTGTAATTAACGAGTCTTTCTTTTATGACCTTCGAGGCGAGCGCTTAACTTTAAGTTTCTGTCAGGGTCTTTCCACGTGTCCCATTTGTCCCGTACGTGTCTTGCTGTGATAGGTTGCCCTTCTGTCTGACTTTTCCACCGTCTCTTTTTAAAGGAAAAACACTCATTCTTCGTACCTTTTTGCTCCTTTTTATACTTCAGAACTCTCTTCGTTTTCGCTCGCTCCGAGGAAATTCTCTCGTTCGCATCCAGACGACTCCCCTATTAATTTCAGTCTTCTCTCTTTCAAGGTATTATGCTCGATCTTGTTTTTGATTTTCCTTTGCTGCTTTATCTATCATACCTCGTACGAGATCTCAATCTAGCTCTTTAGCTACCCCTAGGCCAATTTCTCGATATCCCGAGCTTGAAAACACCCCTAGCATCTTTACTTGCCCCATTGTCTTACGCCTCGAACTGGAAAGCAATAATATTACCTTCCCCTGCGGCTATCGCCCCACTATCCCTTCTGACACTATGAGGCTTCATAGCCAGCTCTAGAAAACTCATAGGATTCTTTATTTTAAAATATTTCAATATGGGTTCCGCCTCCCAGTTCATGACACGCTAGAGCGTGTGTTGCGCGAGCACGGGCTTAACCCTGCGCAGATTACCCCTTCCTCATGGAGTTGCATCTACGCCTTCCTTCGTGCTTGCGAATTAAAAGATATTCTTGCTCCCTCTGTTGCTTTATTTCGCAAGTTCTTGACTCTGGTTTTTTGCGACAGCTTCATTAATATTATTCCAAGATGGGATGATGCTCTGGTGAGGCCTTTTTGGCAGAAATTTCGAGGATTTGAGGGGAACGTCGAAAACTAGAAGGGATTTCTTCGTTGTCGAATTACCCTCTCGCCTGTGGCGTCCTGATTTCAACCTGGAGGTGGTTGATTGGGCGAGGCCAGCGCCTCTGTCTAGGGAAGAGTTGGATCAAGCCAACGCCTTACTGGAGATAGAGTCCTCCTTCCAGATCCGAAACTTTGCCTTATACAGGCCTTTAACTGAGTGTACCATAGGTGAGCTTTTGAGCTTCGCCGCTGCCTTGCTTACCCCTTGTTTACTAACATAAATTTTCGCAGGGGAGACTATCGCTCGACCGCTCTCCGAAGGTGACGCTCCTCACAAGGTTGCCGCCCCTTCAACGACTGCTCCCTCTACTTCCGCTGGGGCTCGAGCTGATCACCGTATGCCTATAAAGAAAAGAGCTCTAGATGAGATTCTTTCCAGGGAAAACAGTTCCTCCTTCCGCACTTCCCGCTTCATGGGGAACTGGTTACCCAGTCGGAAGAAGAGGTCCGGGTCTGGTTTGCAGTGACTGAGACAAAGATTTTCTCCTACGGAGTCGAGGACATGGAGGACATGGACACGGAACTGAGCCTCCGCCCGACTTCCTCCGCTCAACGAAAGAAACTAAGGGAAGCTCAAGTGACCAAGATGGCTGCTCAATCTCCTCCAAGCGACGCCGCCACTACCGTTGCTTTCTAGACTGCCGCTTGTCCCGACACCACTATGGAGGGTGCCGCTTCACTGGGTGGCGCTTCCTCGACTCTGGGTTTGGCTGCCCCCAGCAAGACCTCCACTGCAGATTCCACTCCTGTCATGGAGCGTCCACATTCGCCCATTGGCCCCTGTATTCCTGACGTGCATCCCTCAGTCCCAAGCGGACCTGGCTCTTCTCACTCTCCCCCGAAGTCCCCTTGCCCATTGTTCCTTACTTCAATTCGATACATCAGGGGCTCAGGCGGTATCTCCGCCCCTTGCTTTGTTGCTGATCTTTCCCGCGACGGGCCTCAAGGGGCCCCCTCTCACCGGCTAAATCTGTCAAAATTTGGGACTGACGGGTTCTGCGCCCTGGGTATATCAGACCCCTTATCGCAAGATCAGCCCACGGCTATCTTGGCCTGTGAGATGTTTCGCGCCTCCGAGGAGGAGAGTAGGCTACTACAACTTCCTCCCGAAGTTCAGTATGTGCGCGTCATGAACAACTGCCTTGCTGCCTTTCGATAGCTTCATTATTTCATCAAGGCTCGCAGTGCCCAATCTCAACACTCTGGTGCCTTAGCAAAGGTAGAGGAGCTGTCGCGACTCCACAAACGCGCTCAGGCCGAACTGCGCGAGTGCCGCGCTGACCTTTCTCGGGAAAGATCTAACGGAAAAGCCCAGGCTGAAGCTTTAGAGGCTGAGTTGGTGGCTGAGAGGAAGAAAAACTCATTCCTTCTTGAAGAGGTATCCTTCCGCGATGCGGACCTGTCGAAAGCTTTCAAGAAGGTGACCTGATGGAAGAAGAAAACTGAACAAGCCTTTATCGCCAGGGTGACAGATCAGCACCGCAGCAGATCTGCTGATCCCGTTGAGGTCGCCAAGTATGCCTCTGCCAGGATGAAAGAGATTGATGAGAGCCAAGAGGGCTTCCTCTCCTCCGAAGAGGAGTAGTGGGTCAGTGTCTGGGAAGGGCTCATTTGATGCCGCTTGATTGCTGGTGTCGCTCCTTTACTTACTCCCTTGTTGTATTATTTTTCCCATTTGGACTTTGACGTCGCCTCCTTGCTTGTAATAATTAACAGATCTTGTAATCTTGACCAAATAATGCGTGCTTCTTAACGATGTCGCCCTTTATCTCATGCCGCTTGACTACATTTTCTTTGCACTTTGCCTCTTGCATGCTGTGGCATTACATCTCGTTGCTCCTTTTCGCCGGGTTTGACTGCGCCCTTTTCAGAGCATTTAATGCTCTGACTTCTTTTATTTGATACGGGGAGACAATCATGATGCTTTGAGCCCACGTGTCATCAAAGGGGAACGCTAAAAGACTAGCGGGCTGAGCATGTCATTTCGCTCCTCAGGGATTGCACCCGCTTCCCGCGTCTCTTTGGCCTTGACACGTCACACACTACAATCACTTGACCCGTCGTTCCCTTTAGTCCTTAGGGTTATAAAACCCCCACGTGCTTTCTCTTTACCTTTTGTTACCTTTCTCTTTCGAAGACAAAAAGAAAGAAAAGAAAAGACAATCCCTCTTCTTCCTCCTACGATCCGCCGCCGCCCGGGTGCTTCAATCTTCTCCTCACCACAGGTACCTTCCTCTCTATTCTTCTTTTAAGCTTGCTCATGGCTCGTAATCGCTGCTATCCCCGCTCTACTGGGGAGGGGGATATTGATACTACTACTTCCACCATTGCTTCCACCGCCGTCCTTCGACGGCGCCTGCGGAGCTATAATGCTGCTCTCAACCAGCTGGAGGGGTATTCTACTGAAGTTGCCCCAAAGTCCCTTCACCTTAATAGCGAATTACCTGGCAACAGTAGGGTTCTTTATGCCAAAATATTTCATTATGGTTTTCGGTTGCCTCTAGATCCTTTAATTGCCGAGTTATTCTCTGAATTTGATCTGAATGCTGCCCAATTGAGTCCCAATGCCTACTGCGGCATTTATGCTTTTATAGCCCTCTGTAGATATATAGGGAATGAATCTCCTTCCTTGTTGTTACTTCGCTCCCTTTTTCAATTGTACCACCATAACAACGGCATCATAGCGATATCGCCTCGCTATGATGTTGAATCTCTAAACCCTTTTACCTGGAAGCTGTTATTCCTTGAATCTTCTATTGATGCTTGGAAGAAAAGATTCTTCATCATCAATATGCCCCAGCCTTTGTGGCGGAGCGGGTTTAATCTCGTCGTCAGAGACGCTGCCTAGGGTGGCAGGCCAGAGCTAGGGCCAGTTGACCAAGGCTGGCTGGACAAGCTGCTCAACCTGTCGGGGATTCCCGGTGTTCGCACTCGCGAACTCGCGTGCCAGGGCGACGTCCAGGGTTGCATTCAAAGTGAGCACCGTCCCTTTGTTCACTGTTCCATGCCAATACTAACTCTAACATTCATTTCTTACTTCTACAGATCCTCCCGCCGGGTGGAAACCTGACTGCATCAAGAAAAGAGAGAGAAGAGCTCAGCAGAAGAGAGAAAAAAAGGGCTCTTTCTGTCACCTCGGCTGGTGCCGTGACTGACACCACGCACGCGTCCACTTTTGCACCTGAGTCCTCTTCTCTTCCTCGGGCGGAGGCTACTGCCACATCAACTGCTGAGCCAATTTCCTCCCCTAGCGTTGTTCCTACTCGAGCATCATCTTCTCATCCTCCCCTTGCAAGAAAGAAGAAAAGAACTCTCCACCTTCGCGTTATCGCTCCTGCCCGTCCCCCTGTTCAGGTGGTTTTTTCACAAGATTTTCTCCGTCTATATATTTTGTGTCCGCTTCTTAATTCTCCTATTTCTTTTGCTCGTAGGATACCGCTGCTGTTGCCTCTTCTGCTACTCCTTCGCGCGACGACATGGATTTGTCGGTATTCTTGACCCCAAGCGACCGCGTCTTAATGAGGACTCAGCTTCAGCGAACGACATTGCCGCTGGTCAAGAAAAGCAAGACAGCGTCACCAATACCGGGCCCTTGGCGAGTCATCAAGGCTCTGGTCTGGCAGGGAACGGGGCTACCTCTGCGCCGCTTTACTCTTCTTTTGTCGCGTCATCTCCTCCACCTGGCAATCCCTTGGACTTCCTGGAGGATCTTGTAGAGGAGGACTTTCCTTCCCTACCAACCGGTGGTTTCAATATTGACGCTGGACCATCTAATCGTTCCCCTCCGTCCCCTCCTGATGTCTTCTTCATTCCTACTGCTGTTTAGACAGTCTCTCCCTCTCTTCCCCCGGTGGACACTCCGCGCATGGTGGCTGACCTAAGCACTATACTCTTTAGCGGAGCCGCCACCCATCAAGTTGATTTAAGCAACATTCGCCAGCGCTGGTTCCCAGCATTGGGCGGAGACAACTCCCTAGCAACATCCTCCTATCAAGCAGGGCATCTGATGTCGGTTGAGGAGGAGGAGCAGGCCTTCCTCTCTATTGCCGAGGGTGAGCAACTGCAGCAGATAAGGACCCAGCTGTTCTCTAGCTTTCAGGGTTTCCATTACTGGTCTAGGAATGTGACGAGACGAATGAGCTCTCTCCAATCTTCCTCCCAGGAATGGCGCAACACTAATCACCAGCTCTTGGAAGAAATCAGCAAGTACCAAAGGGAACTTCATAAAACTCAAGAGGAGCTGAGGAAGAGTGTTGAAGAGCGGCAATGTGTGGAAGCCAGTTTGGGAGTTGCGAGGAAAGAGTTGGAAGAGGCCAAAGGACACCTGGCCGCGAGGGATGCCGCTCTTCAAGCGGAGCAAAGTAAGAATGCCGCTCTTACGGAGGCAACGGTGGACAAGTGTAAATAGTTTATGGAATAAACTGCAGGCCTCATGGCCGACTGTTTCATTGAGCGTCACGACCGCAATTTCTTCGACGCTGATGCCATTATCCGCCTGTTCAAGTAGAAGTCTGGGTTCCTCACGGAAGAGGGCTACCGTCAAGCGAAGAGGCCGCGGCATAGCGAGGGGGATGGCAGCATGCCCAAGCCGTAAATATCACTTCTCTTTTGGTTCATCGGGCGCCCCGACTTCTTTGTCCTTTTTGTGTTTTTGGGGCCTCTTGTTTAAACAAGTATCCCCTCTTGTACAAACAGTTTGCACAATTTGCCATCATTTTACTTTATCGATGATCTTTCTCACTTTACTTTCGTTAACCCTTCTTTCCAAAACTGGTTTGCCACCGCTGAACTGATGTGGCCTGCGCTTTTGAGCTTCCCTTGCGGGGTCACAACACGTCATGTCGTCGTGCATTTCTCGTCGCGCAATAGGGTAGATCTGCTCCTCGTTGTTATCTCGTACCATGCCTGAGACGACTGGATCTCCCCTTTAGACGCTCTGCTGCTCCGCGGCGTCATTATTTTCCAAGTGTTCCATCACTTTGACACATTACTAAATTTTCTGCACATTTTACTTATAACTTTTGTTAGTAGCGACATATTCCCGAAAAAGCCTTAGATACCTTGGGCCATTGCCGCGCGCGCTCCTCACTTTCTCAGCGCGATCCTTCCGAGATATCGCTTGTGTCGAATTTTCTGCACATTTTCACATATCATTTATATTAGTAGCGACATCTACTAAAATATCTTAATTACCTTGGGGTGTGGGCGCGTATTTCCCCAACTCACTTGGCGCAATTCCACCCGATGTCGCTCGTGTCACGTACTCTTCCAGCCAAACTTCGCCGGGTTTGTCCCTTCCGGTTACTAGCTGGGGTACCGTGACTTCCCGTATTTCTTCAATCGGCCGGGGAAGTGCCCCCTCTCAGTGCGCCGCCTGATCAGGGCCAGCCATCACGAGGATAGGATTTTTCACTTCCTCAGCGTTGCCCTCGCACCTCGGAACGTGCCCCTTCTTTACGAGGGGCCTATGTTAGCGCTACCCTCGTAAGGATAGGATTTTCACTTGCGAGGTGGAGTTTTTATCTTCCCTAGGGTCGTGCCTCACTTAATGATCATCCGCCTATGTGAGCACGGGCTGTCACAAGGATATTGATAAGATTCGAGGTCATGTCTGATCGGAACGGCGGCGATCGGCGGCGATCGGCGTCGGATGTACCTGCAATGCGCCGGAGGGGGGGCTCCGGCGTAGACACTCCGATGCCTAAGTCAGTTTGGGGGTACAAAGTAACAAGAGGATCTGCTGGGTGATCTCGATCTTACCTTCTGTTTGAAAAAGTAGGGATATTTATAGGCCTCAATGGTGATACCTGGCGATAACAGTCTAGGCGATGTCTGGTGATGACGTCACGAGCGATGCCAGCGGGTGACGTCATGAGCGATATTTGACAGGGTTGCCGGGAGCGATAACCTCGCGGTTCCCTAGGATGGGATGGCGCCGTGCGTATAGAGACGCGTGAGTCCCCCCTCCGCTGATGTCGACCATCCTAGGAATCCTTTGCTGATCCCTGGGCGATATGAAGATATACTACGGGACTTATAGGAATCCGTTCCGGCAGGAGCCGCAAGTGTAGTAGTGCCGTTAGGGTTGTCTTAATTGTTATCATAAGCCCAACTGAAAACGAGCCCGAGTGTTTACCAAGGGCATCATTCTCGGCTTCTAGAGGAGTGCTATTTCCTTCACGACGCGGCAGGTTCATGAGGATTTTTGAGTTTCTCTGACTCTTCTGGCATTCAAGCAATGTATTTTCATTCCCGATATCTATCAGAACTCGATATCTTGTACCAGATACACGACAGCAAAGCAGGTAACACGAACCGAACACTTTTGAGAACTATTTGCCACAGAAAGGATGTCGACCAAGTTGATAGTGGTGATGTCATGGCGATAACGCTGGTCATAAACCAGAACTGATAACGCTGGCGATAAGCCAGAACTGATAACATTGGCGATAAGCCAGAACTAATAACGTTGGCGATAAGCCAGAACTGATAACGCTGGTCATAAACCAGAACTGATAACGCTGGCGATAAGCCAGAACTGATAACGTTGGCGATGACGCGACACTGTAATGAAGCAAGGCCATAGCTTGCTGATGAAGATGGTGTCATCACGAGACCACCATGCAGTCAGCCAAATCATGGGCGGATAATAATAATAGAGTATTCTTCTTGATATCGCGACATGACTAAGCATGCGCATTTCAGCACCGGGGAGGAGATATCGCAGATAAGATGGTGTACCATCGCTCTCATCACTAAGGATGTATCTCCTTGCTAATGACAAGAGATACCCCGTAGGCAGTAATAAATTCTTGCGTAATCTCGCTGCCTTTGTGGGCGTTAGTCTCTTCACTGTTTCGATATTTCATCGACTTTCCTGCACATTCCTAATTGTAAACCATCAGTAACAAAGACACGTTATGAGGGATAGTAATTACCCGTAGGAGCCTTTCCACTGCCATCATAGGGCGTTACCATGGAACCCCCGTGAATCGCTTTCACTATCAGCTCTATACTTCACCAGGGGTTACACATCTGGTTACTAGCTGGGATTTCGCGATTCTCCGCATTTCCCTCCTTTCGCGATCGGCCCGAAAAGTGCCTCATCTTAGTGAGCTGTCGGATCGGGACGGCTATCACAAGGCTGGGGAATTTTCACTTTTGGGTGTTGTCTTCGCGTCTAGAACCGTGTCCTTACTTAATGGCCTGGCTGCAGCAGCCCAGCCGTTAAGATAGGATTCTTGTTTCTAGACGGAGTTTCTATTTCTTTGGGACGTGCCTCGTCTTGATGGGCCGTCTCCACGAGAACGGTCAGTACAAGAGAAGGACTTTTCACTCCCAAAGATACCGGGTAGTGCCCTCACTTAATGAGCCATCTGATCAAGATCGGTCATCACAAGGATAGGACTTTTCACCCCCGGGGGCGTCCAGGATCTTTCAATCCGACGCTAATTCAAGGTATGTTGGGTCGTGACCTCACTTAGTGGGCCATCTGATCAAGACCGACCATCACAAGGATAGGACTTTTCACTTCCCAAGATACCCCCTTTTTTATCTGCACAAAGGCAACCACAAACACCCACGAAAGCTCTCTCATCGAGCATTAGTCATGGTTAGGGTTGACATAAATCAAAGGTGCAGATAAAATTAAATTCTAGGGTAATATAATTTCAAATGAGCGATATTCCAAGAGTTGGATAAGGGTGTACCATCGAGCGTCTCCAGATGATAGGCTCCTTTCCCGACAACGTGGGTGACGCGATATGGTCCATCCCAGTTTGGACTGAGTTTTCCCATACATTGGCCTGCCGCTCGCTTGTCTCTGAGCACCAGGTCACCGGCTTTCAGCAACCGCTCTTTGACACGTCTGTTATGATAACGGGCCATCTTTTGTTTGTAGTGCTGCGTTTTCAGAAGGATTTCTTCTCGGACTTCTGGTAACGCGTCCAGGTTAGCTCGTAACCTTTCCTCATTCAGTTCCTCTCTAAAGTGAGCCACCCATAGGCTCATGGTTCAAATTTCCACCGGTGTAACAACTTCAGTTCTGAAGGCCAACGCGAAGGGTGTTTCTCTGGTGCTAGTTTTAACAGTCATGCGGTACGCCCACATCACGTATGGTAGCTCATCAGCCCACTTCTTTTTAGACCCTTCTAAGTTTTTCTTGATACCGCTGAGGATACTCCGATTGGTTACTTCCGCCTGGCATAATCGTCGATAAAATGATCGTCAGGAAGGGGCTTTGCGGGAGTAGCGATAATTTGAGATGTCCCACGCGGCGCGTTATACGTCCTATCTCTGTTTTCTTCTTCTTTCATTTTTGCATAATTATGAGCTTTAAGTCTCAACGCGTCTAAAGTCACTGGAGGGTCCACCATGAACGCGTCTTTTAGTTTTCTGTAGTGGCAGTTCCTTTTCAGGGCTTCTATAGCAAAATCAATAGTGATGCCCGGCGTTAATGACATTTCCAAATCGAAACGGCTAAGAAATTCCTTTAAGGTTTCTTGAGGCATTCGTTGTATGTCAAATAACGCGGCGGCAGATTTCCTGATTGGAATCGCCGTACTAAATCTGCTCCGGAATTTAGATTCTAACTGTGAGAAATTACTAATGGATCCACCAGGGAGACCCTCAAACTAGAGACGCGCAACACCCGACAATGTCATAATAAATATTTGACACAACGCCGCATCACTGTGGGTCTGAAACTGAACAAAATCCTTCACTTTATTGATATGTGAGATGGGATCCTTGGTGCCATCATAAGTATCAGTGGGAAGCTTCACGCGTCGACTGACCTTGTGACGCCTTATACGACGGCTAAATGGGTGGGCCGATGTATCATCAAGAATTTCACGCGCATGACGCGGGGGAGATATTTCAGCCTGACGCCCCCCTATTTCGTGGTTCTGGCGTAAGATGTCGCCTAGGAGATCGACTGTGACTCCTGGGTGATCGACTTCGATACCTTCGACTACTGGATCTTTCACTGTACTCGGGAGACAAACTCCTGTTGGCTCCTTCCCTCCGTCCGTCCCACCGGTTCCTAACCCCCTCAAGTTGCCTGTCTCCCTGCGGGAGGAGACCTTGCGGCATCTGTGGTACGTAAGCCTCTACTCTTCCTTGAGTGAACTGCACAACACTAACCGGAGGATCTCCCGCGGACAAAGGCATCTGGAGGTTTTCTGGAAACAACGGTGATAAAGGTCGATCAGCGACAATAGATGGTGTGAACATGACGCGGGGAGGGAGACTAGATCCAGAAGCACCAGGCGTGATTCTTGCGGCCATTTCAGTCAAATATTCCAACCGAAAACGAAGGGCCGCTATTTCCATTGCAAAAGGATGTTCATGGTTAAGTACAGATCTCCTCGAAAGAGGAGTGGAGAAGTCAGATCCCGCTATCTGAGATGACGAAATGACCGCTTGTGAGGACACAAGTCCCCCTGCAATTCCGACCGAACGGTCCAGAGATCCCGAAATAATTAGTTGCGACGTCATAGAGAGATCAGCAGTAGCAAAAGGGAATAACTATCTGCGGATTGAGAAAGGGATATTAGAGGATGATGATCGGATCGGCTCCGATCCTATGGTCATGACCGTTCCAATCTTCTGACTAAACGGAGCTTGGCTATTAAGGACGCTCACTTAATATATCAAAGCTCTCAATGAAAGCACCATTTGATAAGATTTGAGGTCGTGTCTGATCGGAACGGCGGCGATCGGCGTCGGATGTACCTACAAAGCGCCGGAGGGGGGGCTCCGGCGTAGACACTCCGATGCCTAAGTCAGTTCGGGGGTACAAAGTAACAAGAGGATCTGCTGGGTGATCTCGATCTTACCTTCTGTTTGAAAAAGTAGGGATATTTATAGGCCTCGATGGCGATACCTGGCGATAACAGTCTAGGCGATGTCTGGTGATGACGTCACGAGCGATGCCAGCGGGTGACGTCATGAGCGATATTTGACAGGGTTGCCGGGAGCGATAACCTTGCGGTTCCCTAGGATGGGATGGCGCCATGCGTATAGAGACGCGTGAGTCCCCCCTCCACTGATGTCGACCATCCTAGGAATCCTTTGCTGATCCCTGGGTGATATGAAGATATACTACGGGACTTATAGGAATCCGTCCTGGCAGGAGCCGCAAGTGTAGTAGTGTCGTTAGGGTTGTCTTAATTGTTATCAGATATTTCTTTACACCCCAGGGAGTCGAGGCGTGCCCTCTCTGGGTTTCCCCAGGATAGGATTTTCACTCCCGACAGTGCTGGAGCGTGTCTCGTCTTAGCGAGCCGCCTGATCAAGGCCGGCCTCACAAGGCCAGAATTTTTCACTTCCAGCACCATATATTTCCAGGATCGCCGAGGCGTACCTCCTCTTGACGACCCATTTGCAATAGCCCGTTCTGCCCCAAGGCTAGGGCTTTTCACCCCCGACATCCTCCTTTCCTTGTTATCTGCACATTACACAGACAACCAACAAGGAACAAGAAAAATTTCCACAACAACTGTTAGACCATGCCCAACGACATGTCACATTTCAATTTCTAGACCATGCCCACCGGTATGTCACACTTTAATTTCTAGACCATGCCCACGGCATTTCCCTTTCAATTTCTAGACCATGCCCACCGGCATGTCACATTTTAATTTCTAGACCATGCCCACGACATGTCACATTTCGATTTCTAGACCATTCCCACCAGCATGTCACGTTTTAATTTCTAGACCATGCCCACGGCATGTCACATTTCAATTTCTAGACCATGCCCGCGGCATGTCCCTTTTAATTTCTAGACCATGCCCACCGGCATATCACATTTCGATTTCTAGACCATGCCCACCGGCATGCCACTTTTATTTTCTATTTCAATTCAATTTCTATTTCAAGACCATACCCAAAGGCATGTCACTTTTATTTTCTATTTCAATTCAATTTCTATTTCAAGGCCATGCCCAACGACATGTCACTTTTATATTCTAGACCATGCCCAACGACATGTCATATTTCAATTTCTAGACCATGCCCACTGGCATGTCACTTTTATTTTCTATTTCAATTCAATTTCTACTTCAAGACCATGCCCAACGGCATGTCACTTTTATTTTCTATTTCAATTCAATTTCTATTTCAAGACCATGCCCAACGGCATGTCACTTTTATATTCTAGACCATGCCCAACGGCATGTCATATTTCAATTTCTAGACCATGCCTACCGGCATGTCACTTTTATTTTCTATTTCAATTCAATTTCTATTTCAAGACCATACCCAACGGCATGTCACTTTTATTTTCTAGACCATGCCCAACGGCATGTCACTTTTATTTTCTATTTCAATTCAATTTCTATTTCAAGACCATGCCCAACGGCATGTCATTTTTATTTTATATTTCAATTCAATTTCTATTTCTAGACCATGCCCACCGGCATGTCACTTTTATATTCTAGACCATGCCCAAAGGCATGTCATATTTCAATTTCTAGACCATGCCCACCGGCATGTCACTTTTATTTTCTATTTCAATTCAATTTCTATTTCAAGACCATGCCCAACGGCATGTCACTTTTATTTTCTATTTCAATTCAATTTCTATTTCAAGACCATGCCCAACGACATGCCACTTTTATATTCTAGACCATGCCCAACGACATGTCATATTTCAATTTCTAGACCATGCCCACCGGCATGTCACTTTTATTTTCTATTTCAATTCAATTTCTATTTCAAGACCATTCCCAACGGCATGTCACTTTTATTTTCTAGACCATGCCCAACGACATGTCATATTTCAATTTCTAGACCATGCCCACCGGCATGTCACTTTTATTTTCTATTTCAATTCAATTTCAATTTCAAGACCATGCCCAACGGCATGTCACTTTTATTTTCTATTTCAAGACCATGCCCAACGGCATGTCACTTTTATATTCTAGACCATGCCCAACGGCATGTCATATTTCAATTTCTAGACCATGCCTACCGGCATGTCACTTTTATTTTCTATTTCAATTCAATTTCTATTCCAAGACCATACCCAACGGCATGTCACTTTTATTTTCTAGACTATGCCCAACGGCATGTCACTTTTATTTTCTATTTCAATTCAATTTCTATTTCAAGACCATGGCCAACGACAAGTCACTTTTATTTTATATTTCAATTCAATTTCTATTTCTAGACCATGCCCAACGGCATGTCACTTTTATATTCTAGACCATGCCCAACGGCATGTCATATTTCAATTTCTAGACCATGCCCACCGGCATGTCACTTTTATTTTCTATTTCAATTCAATTTCTATTTCAAGACCATGCCCAACGGCATGCCACTTTTATATTCTAGACCATGCCCAACGACATGTCATATTTCAATTTCTAGACCATGCCCAACGGCATGTCACTTTTATTTTCTAGACCATACCCAACGACATGTCACTTTTATTTTCTATTTAAATTCAATTTCTATTTCATGACCATGCCCAATGGCATGTCACTTTTATTTTCTATTTCAATTCAATTTCTATTTCTAGACCATGCCCACAGGCATGTCACTTTTATATTCTAGACCATGCCCAACGGCATGTCACATTTCAATTTCTAGACCATGCCCACCGGCATGTCACACTTTAATTTCTAGACCATGCCCACGACATTTCCCTTTCAATTTCTAGACCATGCCCACCGGCATGTCACATTTTAATTTCTAGACCATGCCCACGACATGTCACATTTCGATTTCTAGACCATGCCCACCGGCATGTCACGTTTTAATTTCTAGACCATGCCCACGGCATGTCACATTTCAATTTCTAGACCATGCCCGCGGCATGTCCCTTTTAATTTCTAGACCATGCCCACCGGCATATCACATTTCGATTTCTAGACCATGCCCAAAGGCATGTCACTTTTATTT
The DNA here is from genome assembly GCA_963691705.1 of Viola odorata. Lineage (NCBI taxonomy): Eukaryota > Viridiplantae > Streptophyta > Magnoliopsida > Malpighiales > Violaceae > Viola > Viola odorata. The sequence continues at coordinate 65,981,038 of OY829537.1, read as the reverse complement.
TCTATTTCAATTCAATTTCTATTTCAAGACCATGCCCAACGACATGTCACTTTTATATTCTAGACCATGCCCAACGACATGTCATATTTCAATTTCTAGACCATGCCCACCGGCATGTCACTTTTATTTTCTATTTCAATTCAATTTCTATTTCAAGACCATACCCAACGGCATGTCACTTTTATTTTCTATTTCAATTCAATTTCTATTTCAAGACCATGCCCAACGGCATGCCACTTTTATATTCTAGACCATGCCCAACGACATGTCATATTTCAATTTCTAGACCATGCCCACCGGCATGCCACTTTTATTTTCTATTTCAATTCAATTTCTATTTCAAGACCATGCCCAACGGCATGCCACTTTTATATTCTAGACCATGCCCAACGACATGTCATATTTCAATTTCTAGACCATGCCCACCGGCATGTCACTTTTATTTTCTATTTCAATTCAATTTCTATTTCAAGACCATGCCCAACGGCATGTCACTTTTATTTTCTATTTCAATTCAATTTCTATTTCAAGACCATGCCCAACGGCATGTCACTTTTATATTCTAGACCATGCCCAACGGCATGTCATATTTCAATTTCTAGACCATGCCCACCGACATATCACTTTTATTTTCAATTTCAATTCAATTTCTATTTCAAGACCATGCCCAACGGCATGTCACTTTTATTTTCTATTTCAATTCAATTTCTATTTCAAGACCATGCCCAACGACATGCCACTTTTATATTCTAGATCATGCCCAACGACATGTCATATTTCAATTTCTAGACCATGCCCACCGGCATGTCACTTTTATTTTCTATTTCAATTCAATTTCTATTTCAAGACCATGCCCAACGGCATGCCACTTTTATATTCTAGACCATGACCAACGACATGTCATATTTCAATTTCTAGACCATGCCCACCGGCATGTCACTTTTATTTTCTATTTCAATTCAATTTCTATTTCAAGACCATGCCCAACGGCATGCCACTTTTATATTCTAGACCATGCCCAACGACATGTCATATTTCAATTTCTAGACCATGCCCACCGGCATGTCACTTTTATTTTCTATTTCAATTCAATTTCTATTTCAAGACCATGCCCAACGGCATGTCACTTTTATTTTCTATTTCAATTCAATTTCTATTTCAAGACCATGCCCAACGGCATGTCACTTTTATATTCTAGACCATGCCCAACGGCATGTCATATTTCAATTTCTAGACCATGCCTACCGGCATGTCACTTTTATTTTCTATTTCAATTCAATTTCTATTTCAAGACCATACCCAACGGCATGTCACTTTTATTTTCTATTTCAATTCAATTTCTATTTCAACACCATGCCCAACGGCATGCCACTTTTATATTCTAGACCATGCCCAACGACATGTCATATTTCAATTTCTAGACCATGCCCACCGGCATGTCACTTTTATTTTCTATTTCAATTCAATTTCTATTTCAAGACCATTCCCAACGGCATGTCACTTTTATTTTCTAGACCATGCCCAACGACATGTCATATTTCAATTTCTAGACCATGCCCACCGGCATGTCACTTTTATTTTCTATTTCAATTCAATTTCTATTTCAAGACCATGCCCAACGGCATGTCAGTTTTATTTTCTATTTCAATTCAATTTCTATTTCAAGACCATGCCCAACGACATGTCACTTTTATATTCTAGACCATGCCCAACGGCATGTCATATTTCAATTTATAGACCATGCCTACCGGCATGTCACTTTTATTTTCTATTTCAATTCAATTTCTATTCCAAGACCATACCCAACGGCTTGTCACTTTTATTTTCTAGACTATGCCCAACGGCATGTCACTTTTATTTTCTATTTCAATTCAATTTCTATTTCAAGACCATGGCCAACGACATGTCACTTTTATTTTATATTTCAATTCAATTTCTATTTCTAGACCATGCCCACCGGCATGTCACTTTTATATTCTAGACCATGCCCAACGGCATGTCATATTTCAATTTCTAGACCATGCCCACCGGCATGTCACTTTTATTTTCTATTTCAATTCAATTTCTATTTCAAGACCATGCACAACGACATGCCACTTTTAAATTCTAGACCATGCCCAACGACATGTCATATTTCAATTTCTAGACCATGCCCACCGGCATGTCACTTTTATTTTCTATTTCAATTCAATTTCTATTTCTAGACTATGCCCAACGGCATGTCACTTTTATTTTCTATTTCAATTCAATTTCTATTTCAAGACCATGCCCAACGGCATGTCACTTTTATATTCTAGACCATGCCCAACGGCATGTCATATTTCAATTTCTAGACCATGCCTACCGGCATGTCACTTTTATTTTCTATTTCAATTCAATTTCTATTTCAAGACCATACCCAACGGCATGTCACTTTTCTTTTCTAGACCATGCCCAACGACATGTCACTTTTATTTTCTATTTCAATTCAATTTCTATTTCAAGACCATGCCCAACGGCATGCCATTTTTATTTTATATTTCAATTCAATTTCTATTTCTAGACCATGCCCACCGGCATGTCACTTTTATATTCTAGACCATGCCCAACGGCATGTCATATTTCAATTTCTAGACCATGCCCACCGGCATGTCACTTTTATTTTCTATTTCAATTCAATTTCTATTTCAAGACCATGCCCAACGGCATGTCACTTTTATTTTCTATTTCAATTCAATTTCTATTTCAAGACCATGCCCAACGGCATGCCACTTTTATATTCTAGACCATGCCCAACGACATGTCATATTTCAATTTCTAGACCATGCCCACCGGCATGTCACTTTTATTTTCTATTTCAATTCAATTTCTATTTCAAGACCATTCCCAACGGCATGTCACTTTTATTTTCTAGACCATGCCCAACGACATGTCATATTTCAATTTCTAGACCATGGCCACCGGCATGTCACTTTTATTTTCTATTTCAATTCAATTTCTATTTCAAGACCATGCCCAACGACATGTCACTATTATTTTCTATTTCAATTCAATTTCTATTTCAAGACCATGCCCAACGGCATGTCACTTTTATATTCTAGACCATGCCCAACGGCATGTCATATTTCAATTTCTAGACCATGCCTACCGGCATGTCACTTTTATTTTCTATTTCAATTCAATTTCTATTTCAAGACCATACCCAACGGCATGTCACTTTTCTTTTCTAGACCATGCCCAACGACATGTCACTTTTATTTTCTATTTCAATTCAATTTCTATTTCAAGACCATGCCCAACGGCATGCCATTTTTATTTTATATTTCAATTCAATTTCTATTTCTAGACCATGCCCACCGGCATGTCACTTTTATATTCTAGACCATGCCCAACGGCATGTCATATTTCAATTTCTAGACCATGCCCACCGGCATGTCACTTTTATTTTCTATTTCAATTCAATTTCTATTTCAAGACCATGCCCAACGGCATGTCACTTTTATTTTCTATTTCAATTCAATTTCTATTTCAAGACCATGCCCAACGGCATGCCACTTTTATATTCTAGACCATGCCCAACGACATGTCATATTTCAATTTCTAGACCATGCCCACCGGCATGTCACTTTTATTTTCTATTTCAATTCAATTTCTATTTCAAGACCATTCCCAACGGCATGTCACTTTTATTTTCTAGACCATGCCCAACGACATGTCATATTTCAATTTCTAGACCATGGCCACCGGCATGTCACTTTTATTTTCTATTTCAATTCAATTTCTATTTCAAGACCATGCCCAACGACATGTCACTATTATTTTCTATTTCAATTCAATTTCTATTTCAAGACCATGCCCAACGGCATGTCACTTTTATATTCTAGACCATACCCAACGGCATGTCATATTTCAATTTCTAGACCATGCCTACCGGCATGTCACTTTTATTTTCTATTTCAATTCAATTTCTATTCCAAGACCATACCCAACGGCATGTCACTTTTATTTTCTAGACTATGCCCAACGGCATGTCACTTTTATTTTCTATTTCAATTCAATTTCTATTTCAAGACCATGGCCAACGACATGTCACTTTTATTTTATATTTCAATTCAATTTCTATTTCTAGACCATGCCCACCGGCATGTCACTTTTATATTCTAGACCATGCCCAACGGCATGTCATATTTCAATTTCTAGACCATGCCCACCGGCATGTCACTTTTATTTTCTATTTCAATTCAATTTCTATTTCAAGACCATGCCCAACGGCATGTCACTTTTATTTTCTATTTCAATTCAATTTCTATTTCAAGACCATGCCCAACGGCATGCCACTTTTATATTCTAGACCATGCCCAACGACATGTCATATTTCAATTTCTAGACCATGCCCAACGGCATGTCACTTTTATTTTCTATTTCAATTCAATTTCTATTTCAAGACCATGCCCAACGGCATGTCACATTTATTTTCTAGACCATACCCAACGACATGTCACTTTTATTTTCTATTTAATTTCAATTTCAATTTCATGACCATGCCCAATGGCATGTCACTTTTATATTCTAGACCATGCCCAACGGCATGTCACATTTCAATTTCTAGACCATGCCCACCGGCATGTCACACTTTAATTTCTAGACCATGCCCACGGCATTTCCCTTTCAATTTCTAGACCATGCCCACCGGCATGTCACATTTTAATTTCTAGACCACGCCAACGACATGTCACATTTTGATTTCTAGACCATGCCCACCGGCATGTCACGTTTTAATTTCTAGACCATGCCCACGGCATGTCACATTTCAATTTCTAGACCATGCCCGCGGCATGTCCCTTTTAATTTCTAGACCATGCCCAACGGCATGCCACTTTTATATTCTAGACCATGCCCAACGACATGTCATATTTCAATTTCTAGACCATGCCCAACGACATGTCACTTTTATTTTCTATTTCAATTCAATTTCTATTTCAAGACCATGCCCAACGACATGTCACTTTTATTTTCTAGACCATACCCAACGACATGTCACTTTTATTTTCTATTTAAATTCAATTTCTATTTCATGACCATGCCCAATGGCATGTCACTTTTATTTTCTATTTCAATTCAATTTCTATTTCTAGACCATGCCCACCGGCACGTCACTTTTATATTCTAGACCATGCCCAACGGCATGTCACATTTCAATTTCTAGACCATGCCCACCGGCATGTCACACTTTAATTTCTAGACCATGCCCATGGCATTTCCCTTTCAATTTCTAGACCATGCCCACCGGCATGTCACATTTTAATTTCTAGACCATGCCCACGACATGTCACATTTCGATTTCTAGACCATGCCCACCGGCATGTCACGTTTTAATTTCTAGACCATGTCCACGGCATGTCACATTTCAATTTCTAGACCATGCCCGCGGCATGTCCCTTTTAATTTCTAGACCATGCCCACCGGCATATCACATTTCGATTTCTAGACCATGCCCAAAGGCATGTCACTTTTATTTTCTATTTCAATTCAATTTCTATTTCAAGACCATGCCCAACGACATGTCACTTTTATATTCTAGACCATGCCCAACGACATGTCATATTTCAATTTCTAGACCATGCCCACCGGCATGTCACTTTTATTTTCTATTTCAATTCAATTTCTATTTCAAGACCATGCCCAACGGCATGTCACTTTTATTTTCTATTCCAATTCAATTTCTATTTCAAGACCATGCCCAACGGCATGTCACTTTTATATTCTAGACCATGCCCAACGGCATGTCATATTTCAATTTCTAGACCATGCCTACCGGCATGTCACTTTTATTTTCTATTTCAATTCAATTTCTATTTCAAGACCATACCCAACGGCATGTCACTTTTCTTTTCTAGACCATGCCCAACGCATGTCACTTTTATTTTCTATTTCAATTCAATTTCTGTTTCAAGACCATGCCCAACGGCATGCCATTTTTATTTTATATTTCAATTCAATTTCTATTTCTAGACCATGCCCACCGGCATGTCACTTTTATATTCTAGACCATGCCCAACGGCATGTCATATTTCAATTTCTAGACCATGCCCACCGACATATCACTTTTATTTTCTATTTCAATTCAATTTCTATTTCAAGACCATGCCCAACGGCATGTCACTTTTATTTTCTATTTCAATTCAATTTCTATTTCAAGACCATGCCCAACGGCATGCCACTTTTATATTCTAGACCATGCCCAACGACATGCCATATTTCAATTTCTAGACCATGCCCACCGGCATGTCACTTTTATTTTCTATTTCAATTCAATTTCTATTTCAAGACCATGCCCAACGGCATGTCACTTTTATTTTCTATTTCAATTCAATTTCTATTTCAAGACCATGCCCAACGGCATGTCACTTTTATATTCTAGACCATGCCCAACGGCATGTCATATTTCAATTTCTAGACCATGCCTACCGGCATGTCACTTTTATTTTCTATTTCAATTCAATTTCTATTTCAAGACCATACCCAACGGCATGTCACTTTTATTTTCTATTTCAATTCAATTTCTATTTCAAGACCATGCCCAACGGCATGCTACTTTTATATTCTAGACCATGCCCAACGACATGTCATATTTCAATTTCTAGACCATGCCCACCGACATGTCACTTTTATTTTCTATTTCAATTCAATTTCTATTTCAAGACCATTCCCAACGGCATGTCACTTTTATTTTCTAGACCATGCCCAACGACATGTCATATTTCAATTTCTAGACCATGCCCACCGGCATGTCACTTTTATTTTCTATTTCAATTCAATTTCTATTTCAAGACCATGCCCAACGGCATGTCACTTTTATTTTCTATTTCAATTCAATTTCTATTTCAAGACCATGCCCAACGGCATGTCACTTTTATATTCTAGACCATGCCCAACGGCATGTCATATTTCAATTTATAGACCATGCCTACCGGCATGTCACTTTTATTTTCTATTTCAATTCAATTTCTATTCCAAGTCCATACCCAACGGCTTGTCACTTTTATTTTCTAGACTATGCCCAACGACATGTCACTTTTATTTTCTATTTCAATTCAATTTCTATTTCAAGACCATGGCCAACGACATGTCGCTTTTATTTTATATTTCAATTCAATTTCTATTTCTAGACCATGCCCACCGGCATGTCACTTTTATATTCTAGACCATGCCCAACGACATGTCATATTTCAATTTCTAGACCATGCCCACCGGCATGTCACTTTTATTTTCTATTTCAATTCAATTTCTATTTCAAGACCATGCCCAACGACATGTCACTTTTAAATTTTAGACCATGCCCACCGGCATGTCACTTTTATTTTCTATTTCAATTCAATTTCTATTTCTAGACTATGCCCAACGGCATGTCACTTTTATTTTCTATTTCAATTCAATTTCTATTTCAAGACTATGCCCAACGGCATGTCACTTTTATATTCTAGACCATGCCCAACGGCATGTCATATTTCAATTTCTAGACCATGCCTACCGGCATGTCACTTTTATTTTCTATTTCAATTCAATTTCTATTTCAAGACCATACCCAACGGCATGTCACTTTTCTTTTCTAGACCATGCCCAACGACATGTCACTTTTATTTTCTATTTCAATTCAATTTCTATTTCAAGACCATGCCCAACGGCATGCCATTTTTATTTTATATTTCAATTCAATTTCTATTTCTAGACCATGCCCACCGGCATGTCACTTTTATATTCTAGACCATGCCCAACGGCATGTCATATTTCAATTTCTAGACCATGCCCACCGGCATGTCACTTTTATTTTCTATTTCAATTCAATTTCTATTTCAAGACCATGCCCAACGGCATGTCACTTTTATTTTCTATTTCAATTCAATTTCTATTTCAAGACCATGCCCAACGGCATGCCACTTTTATATTCTAGACCATGCCCAACGACATGTCATATTTCAATTTCTAGACCATGCCCACCGGCATGTCACTTTTATTTTCTATTTCAATTCAATTTCTATTTCAAGACCATTCCCAACGGCATGTCACTTTTATTTTCTAGACCATGCCCAACGACATGTCATATTTCAATTTCTAGACCATGGCCACCGGCATGTCACTTTTATTTTCTATTTCAATTCAATTTCTATTTCAAGACCATGCCCAACGGCATGTCACTTTTATTTTCTATTTCAATTCAATTTTTATTTCAAGACCATGCCCAACGGCATGTCACTTTTATATTCTAGACCATGCCCAACGGCATGTCATATTTCAATTTCTAGACCATGCCTACCGGCATGTCACTTTTATTTTCTATTTCAATTCAATTTCTATTCCAAGACCATACCCAACGGCATGTCACTTTTATTTTCTAGACTATGCCCAACGGCATGTCACTTTTATTTTCTATTTCAATTCAATTTCTATTTCAAGACCATACCCAACGGCATGTCACTTTTCTTTTCTAGACCATGCCCAACGACATGTCACTTTTATTTTCTATTTCAATTCAATTTCTATTTCAAGACCATGCCCAACGGCATGCCATTTTTATTTTATATTTCAATTCAATTTCTATTTCTAGACCATGCCCACCGGCATGTCACTTTTATATTCTAGACCATGCCCAACGGCATGTCATATTTCAATTTCTAGACCATGCCCACCGGCATGTCACTTTTATTTTCTATTTCAATTCAATTTCTATTTCAAGACCATGCCCAACGGCATGTCACTTTTATTTTATATTTCAATTCAATTTCTATTTCAAGACCATGCCCAACGGCATGCCACTTTTATATTCTAGACCATGCCCAACGACATGTCATATTTCAATTTCTAGACCATGCCCAACGGCATGTCACTTTTATTTTCTATTTCAATTCAATTTCTATTTCAAGACCATGCCCAACGGCATGTCACATTTATTTTCTAGACCATACCCAACGACATGTCACTTTTATTTTCTATTTAATTTCAATTTCTATTTCATGACCATGCCCAATGGCATGTCACTTTTATATTCTAGACCATGCCCAACGGCATGTCACATTTCAATTTCTAGACCATGCCCACCGGCATGCCACACTTTAATTTCTAGACCATGCCTACGGCATTTCCCTTTCAATTTCTAGACCATACCCAACGACATGTCACTTTTATTTTCTATTTCAATTCAATTTCTATTTCAAGACCATGCCCAACGACATGTCACTTTTATTTTCTAGACCATACCCAACGACATGTCACTTTTATTTTCTATTTAAATTCAATTTCTATTTCATGACCATGCCCAATGGCATGTCACTTTTATTTTCTATTTCAATTCAATTTCTATTTCTAGACCATGCCCACCGGCATGTCACTTTTATATTCTAGACCATGCCCAACGGCGTGTCACATTTCAATTTCTAGACCATGCCCACCGGCATGTCACACTTTAATTTCTAGACCATGCCCACGGCATTTCCCTTTCAATTTCTAGACCATGCCCACCGGCATGTCACATTTTAATTTCTAGACCATGCCCACGACATGCCACATTTCGATTTCTAGACCATGCCCACCGGCATGTCACGTTTTAATTTCTAGACCATGCCCACGGCATGTCACTTTTCAATTTCTAGACCATGCCCGCGGCATGTCCCTTTTAATTTCTAGACCATGCCCACCGGCATATCACATTTCGATTTCTAGACCATGCCCAAAGGCATGTCACTTTTATTTTCTATTTCAATTCAATTTCTATTTCAAGACCATGCCCAACGACATGTCACTTTTATATTCTAGACCATGCCCAACGACATGTCATATTTCAATTTCTAGACCATGCCCACCGGCATGTCACTTTTATTTTCTATTTCAATTCAATTTCTATTTCAAGACCATGCCCAACGGCATGTCACTTTTATTTTCTATTTCAATTCAATTTCTATTTCAAGACCATGCCCAACGGCATGTCACTTTTATATTCTAGACCATGCCCAACGGCATGTCATATTTCAATTTCTAGACCATGCCTACCGGCATGTCACTTTTATTTTCTATTTCAATTCAATTTCTATTTCAAGGCCATACCCAATGGCATGTCACTTTTATTTTCTATTTCAATTCAATTTCTATTTCTAGACCATGCCCACCGGCATGTCACTTTTATATTCTAGACCATGCCCAACGGCATGTCACATTTCAATTTCTAGACCATGCCCACCGGCATGTCACACTTTAATTTCTAGACCATGCCCACGGCATTTCCCTTTCAATTTCTAGACCATGCCCACCGGCATGTCACATTTTAATTTCTAGACCATGCCCACGACATGTCACATTTCGATTTCTAGACCATGCACACCGGCATGTCACGTTTTAATTTCTAGACCATGCCCACGGCATGTCACATTTCAATTTCTAGACCATGCCCGCGGCATGTCCCTTTTAATTTCTAGACCATGCCCACCGGCATATCACATTTCGATTTCTAGACCATGCCCAAAGGCATGTCACTTTTATTTTCTATTTCAATTCAATTTCTATTTCAAGACCATGCCCAACGACATGTCACTTTTATATTCTAGACCATGCCCAACGACATGTCATATTTCAATTTCTAGACCATGCCCACCGGCATGTCACTTTTATTTTCTATTTCAATTCAATTTCTATTTCAAGACCATGCCCAACGGCATGTCACTTTTATTTTCTATTTCAATTCAATTTCTATTTCAAGACCATGCCCAACGGCATGTCACTTTTATATTCTAGACCATGCCCAACGACATGTCATATTTCAATTTCTAGACCATGCCTACCGGCATGTCACTTTTATTTTCTATTTCAATTCAATTTCTATTTCAAGACCATACCCAACGGCATGTCACTTTTCTTTTCTAGACCATGCCCAACGACATGTCACTTTTATTTTCTATTTCAATTCAATTTCTATTTCAAGACCATGCCCAACGGCATGCCATTTTTATTTTATATTTCAATTCAATTTCTATTTCTAGACCATGCCCACCGGCATGTCACTTTTATTTTCTATTTCAATTCAATTTCTATTTCAAGACCATGCCCAACGGCATGCCATTTTTATTTTATATTTCAATTCAATTTCTATTTCTAGACTATGCCCACCGGCATGTCACTTTTATATTCTAGACCATGCCCAACGGCATGTCATATTTCAATTTCTAGACCATGCCCACCGACATATCACTTTTATTTTCTATTTCAATTCAATTTCTATTTCAAGACCATGCCCAACGGCATGTCACTTTTATTTTCTATTTCAATTCAATTTCTATTTCAAGACCATGCCCAACGGCATGCCACTTTTATATTCTAGACCATGCCCAACGACATGTCATATTTCATTTTCTAGACCATGCCCACCGGCATGTCACTTTTATTTTCTATTTCAATTCAATTTCTATTTCAAGACCATGCCCAACGGCATGTCACTTTTATTTTCTATTTCAATTCAATTTCTATTTCAAGACCATGCCCAACGGCATGTCACTTTTATATTCTAGACCATGCCCAACGGCATGTCATATTTCAATTTCTAGACCATGCCTACCGGCATGTCACTTTTATTTTCTATTTCAATTCAATGTCTATTTCAAGACCATACCCAACGGCATGTCACTTTTATTTTCTATTTCAATTCAATTTCTATTTCAAGACCATGCCCAACGGCATGCCACTTTTGTATTCTAGACCATGCCCAACGACATGTCATATTTCAATTTCTAGACCATGCCCACCGGCATGTCACTTTTATTTTCTATTTTAATTCAATTTCTATTTCAAGACCATTCCCAACGGCATGTCACTTTTATTTTCTAGACCATGCCCAACGACATGTCATATTTCAATTTCTAGACCATGCCCACCGGCATGTCACTTTTATTTTCTATTTCAATTCAATTTCTATTTCAAGACCATGCCCAACGGCATGTCACTTTTATTTTCTATTTCAATTCAATTTCTATTTCAAGACCATGCCCAACGGCATGTCACTTTTATATTCTAGACCATGCCCAACGTCATGTCATATTTCAATTTATAGACCATTCCTACCGGCATGTGACTTTTATTTTCTATTTCAATTCAATTTCTATTCCAAGACCATACCCAACGGCATGTCACTTTTATTTTCTAGACTATGCCCAACGGGATGTCACTTTTATTTTCTATTTCAATTCAATTTCTATTTCAAGACCATGGCCAACGACATGTCACTTTTATTTTATATTTCAATTCAATTTCTATTTCTAGTCCATGCCCACCGGCATGTCACTTTTATATTCTAGACCATGCCCAACGGCATGTCATATTTCAATTTCTAGACCATGCCCACCGGCATGTCACTTTTATTTTCTATTTCAATTCAATTTCTATTTCAAGACCATGCCCAACGACATGTCACTTTTATATTCTAGACCATGCCCAACGACATGTCATATTTTAATTTCTAGACCATGCCCACCGGCATGTCACTTTTATTTTCTATTTCAATTCAATTTCTATTTCAAGACCATGCCCAACGGCATGTCACTTTTATTTTCTATTTCAATTCAATTTCTATTTCAAGACCATGCCCAACGGCATGTCACTTTTATATTCTAGACCATGCCCAACGTCATGTCATATTTCAATTTATAGACCATTCCTACCGGCATGTGACTTTTATTTTCTATTTCAATTCAATTTCTATTCCAAGACCATACCCAACGGCATGTCACTTTTATTTTCTAGACTATGCCCAACGGGATGTCACTTTTATTTTCTATTTCAATTCAATTTCTATTTCAAGACCATGGCCAACGACATGTCACTTTTATTTTATATTTCAATTCAATTTCTATTTCTAGTCCATGCCCACCGGCATGTCACTTTTATATTCTAGACCATGCCCAACGGCATGTCATATTTCAATTTCTAGACCATTCCTACCGGCATGTGACTTTTATTTTCTATTTCAATTCAATTTCTATTCCAAGACCATACCCAACGGCATGTCACTTTTATTTTCTATTTCAATTCAATTTCTATTTCAAGACCATGCCCAACGGCATGCCACTTTTATATTCTAGACCATGCCCAACGACATGTCATATTTCAATTTCTAGACCATGCCCACCGGCATGTCACTTTTATTTTCTATTTCAATTCAATTTCTATTTCAGGACCATTCCCCACGGCATGTCACTTTTATTTTCTAGACCATGCCCAACGACATGTCACATTTCAATTTCTAGACCATGGCCACCGGCATGTCACTTTTATTTTCTATTTCAATTCAATTTCTATTTCAAGACCATGCCCAACAACATGTCACTTTTATTTTCTATTTCAATTCAATTTCTATTTCAAGACCATGCCCAACGGCATGTCACTTTTATATTCTAGACCATGCCCAACGGCATGTCACTTTTATTTTCTATTTCAATTCAATTTCTATTTCAAGACCATGCCCAACGGCATGTCACTTTTATATTCTAGACCATGCCCAACGGCATGTCATATTTCAATTTATAGACCATTCCTACCGGCATGTGACTTTTATTTTCTATTTCAATTCAATTTCTATTCCAAGACCATACCCAACGGCATGTCACTTTTATTTTCTAGACTATGCCCAACGGGATGTCACTTTTATTTTCTATTTCAATTCAATTTCTATTTCAAGACCATGGCCAACGACATGTCACTTTTATTTTATATTTCAATTCAATTTCTATTTCTAGTCCATGCCCACCGGCATGTCACTTTTATATTCTAGACCATGCCCAACGGCATGTCATATTTCAATTTCTAGACCATGCCCACCGGCATGTCACTTTTATTTTCTATTTCAATTCAATTTCTATTTCAAGACCATGCCCAACGACATGTCACTTTTATATTCTAGACCATGCCCAACGACATGTCATATTTTAATTTCTAGACCATGCCCACCGGCATGTCACTTTTATTTTCTATTTCAATTCAATTTCTATTTCAAGACCATGCCCAACGGCATGTCACTTTTATTTTCTATTTCAATTCCATTTCTATTTCAAGACCATGCCCAACGGCATGTCACTTTTATTTTCTATTTCAATTCCATTTCTATTTCAAGACCATGCCCAACGGCATGTCACTTTTATATTCTAGACCATGCCCAACGGCATGTCATATTTCAATTTCTAGACCATGCCTACCGGCATGTCACTGTTATTTTCTATTTCAATTCAATTTCTATTTCAAGACCATACCCAACGGCATGTCACTTTTCTTTTCTAGACCATGCCCAACGACATGTCACTTTTATTTTCTATTTCAATTCAATTTCTATTTCAAGACCATGCCCAACGGCATGCCATTTTTATTTTATATTTCAATTCAATTTCTATTTCTAGACCATGCCCACCGGCATGTCACTTTTATATTCTAGACCATGCCCAACGGCATGTCATATTTCAATTTCTAGACCATGCCCACCGGCATGTCACTTTTATTTTCTATTTCAATTCAATTTCTATTTCAAGACCATGCCCAACGGCATGTCACTTTTATTTTCTATTTCAATTCAATTTCTATTTCAAGACCATGCCCAACGGCATGCCACTTTTATATTCTAGACCATGCCCAACGACATGTCATATTTCAATTTCTAGACCATGCCCACCGGCATGTCACTTTTATTTTCTATTTCAATTCAATTTCTATTTCAGGACCATTCCCCACGGCATGTCACTTTTATTTTCTAGACCATGCCCAACGACATGTCACATTTCAATTTCTAGACCATGGCCACCGGCATGTCACTTTTATTTTCTATTTCAATTCAATTTCTATTTCAAGACCATGCCCAACAACATGTCACTTTTATTTTCTATTTCAATTCAATTTCTATTTCAAGACCATGCCCAACGGCATGTCACTTTTATATTCTAGACCATGCCCAACGGCATGTCACTTTTATTTTCTATTTCAATTCAATTTCTATTTCAAGACCATGCCCAACGGCATGTCACTTTTATATTCTAGACCATGCCCAACGGCATGTCATATTTCAATTTATAGACCATTCCTACCGGCATGTGACTTTTATTTTCTATTTCAATTCAATTTCTATTCCAAGACCATACCCAACGGCATGTCACTTTTATTTTCTAGACTATGCCCAACGGGATGTCACTTTTATTTTCTATTTCAATTCAATTTCTATTTCAAGACCATGGCCAACGACATGTCACTTTTATTTTATATTTCAATTCAATTTCTATTTCTAGTCCATGCCCACCGGCATGTCACTTTTATATTCTAGACCATGCCCAACGGCATGTCATATTTCAATTTCTAGACCATGCCCACCGGCATGTCACTTTTATTTTCTATTTCAATTCAATTTCTATTTCAAGACCATGCCCAACGACATGTCACTTTTATATTCTAGACCATGCCCAACGACATGTCATATTTTAATTTCTAGACCATGCCCACCGGCATGTCACTTTTATTTTCTATTTCAATTCAATTTCTATTTCAAGACCATGCCCAACGGCATGTCACTTTTATTTTCTATTTCAATTCCATTTCTATTTCAAGACCATGCCCAACGGCATGTCACTTTTATATTCTAGACCATGCCCAACGGCATGTCATATTTCAATTTCTAGACCATGCCTACCGGCATGTCACTGTTATTTTCTATTTCAATTCAATTTCTATTTCAAGACCATACCCAACGGCATGTCACTTTTCTTTTCTAGACCATGCCCAACGACATGTCACTTTTATTTTCTATTTCAATTCAATTTCTATTTCAAGACCATGCCCAACGGCATGCCATTTTTATTTTATATTTCAATTCAATTTCTATTTCTAGACCATGCCCACCGGCATGTCACTTTTATATTCTAGACCATGCCCAACGGCATGTCATATTTCAATTTCTAGACCATGCCCACCGGCATGTCACTTTTATTTTCTATTTCAATTCAATTTCTATTTCAAGACCATGCCCAACGGCATGTCACTTTTATTTTCTATTTCAATTCAATTTCTATTTCAAGACCATGCCCAACGGCATGCCACTTTTATATTTAGACCATGCCCAACGACATGTCATATTTCAATTTCTAGACCATGCCCACCGGCATGTCACTTTTATTTTCTATTTCAATTCAATTTCTATTTCAGGACCATTCCCCACGGCATGTCACTTTTATTTTCTAGACCATGCCCAACGACATGTCACATTTCAATTTCTAGACCATGGCCACCGGCATGTCACTTTTATTTTCTATTTCAATTCAATTTCTATTTCAAGACCATGCCCAACAACATGTCACTTTTATTTTCTATTTCAATTCAATTTCTATTTCAAGACCATGCCCAACGGCATGTCACTTTTATATTCTAGACCATGCCCAACGGCATGTCATATTTCAATTTCTAGACCATGCCTACCGGCATGTCACTTTTATTTTCTATTTCAATTCAATTTCTATTCCAAGACCATACCCAACGGCATGTCACTTTTATTTTCTAGACTACGCCCAACGGCATGTCACTTTTATTTTCTATTTCAATTCAATTTCTATTTCAAGACCATGGCCAACGACATGTCACTTTTATTTTATATTTCAATTCAATTTCTATTTCAAGACCATGCCCAACGGCATGCCACTTTTATATTCTAGACCATGCCCAACGACATGTCATATTTCAATTTCTAGACCATGCCCAACGGCATGTCACTTTTATTTTCTATTTCAATTCAATTTCTATTTCAAGACCATGCCCAACGGCATGTCACATTTATTTTCTAGACCATACCCAACGACATGTCACTTTTATTTTCTATTTAATTTCAATTTCTATTTCATGACCATGCCCAATGGCATGTCACTTTTATATTCTAGACCATGCCCAACGGCATGTCACATTTCAATTTCTAGACCATGCCCACCGGCATGTCACACTTTAATTTCTAGACCATGCCCACGGCATTTCCCTTTCAATTTCTACACCATGCCCACCGGCATGTCACATTTTAATTTCTAGACCATGCCAACGACATGTCACATTTCGATTTCTAGACCATGCCCACCGGCATGTCACGTTTTAATTTCTAGACCATGCCCACGGCATGTCACATTTCAATTTCTAGACCATGCCCGCGGCATGTCCCTTTTAATTTCTAGACCATGCCCACCGACATATCACATTTCGATTTCTAGACCATGCCCAAAGGCATGTCACTTTTATTTTCTATTTCAATTCAATTTCTATTTCAAGACCATGCCCAACGACATGTCACTTTTATATTCTAGACCATGCCCAACGACATGTCATATTTCAATTTCTAGACCATGCCCACCGGCATGTCACTTTTATTTTCTATTTCAATTCAATTTCTATTTCAAGACCATGCCCAACGGCATGTCACTTTTATTTTCTATTTCAATTCAATTTCTATTTCAAGACCATGCCCAACGGCATGTCACTTTTATATTCTTGACCATGCCCAACGGCATGTCATATTTCAATTTCTAGACCATGCCTACCGGCATGTCACTTTTATTTTCTATTTCAATTCAAT
Organism: Viola odorata; assembly: GCA_963691705.1. Taxonomy (NCBI): domain Eukaryota; kingdom Viridiplantae; phylum Streptophyta; class Magnoliopsida; order Malpighiales; family Violaceae; genus Viola; species Viola odorata. The sequence continues at coordinate 65,963,442 of OY829537.1, read as the reverse complement.
TTCTATTTCAAGACCATACCCAACGGCATGTCACTTTTCTTTTCTAGACCATGCCCAACGACATGTCACTTTTATTTTATATTTCAATTCAATTTCTATTTCAAGACCATGCCCAACGGCATGCCATTTTTATTTTATATTTCAATTCAATTTCTATTTCTAGACCATGCCCACCGGCATGTCACTTTTATATTCTAGACCATGCCCAACGGCATGTCATATTTCAATTTCTAGACCATGCCCACCGGCATGTCACTTTTATTTTCTATTTCAATTCAATTTCTATTTCAAGACCATGCCCAACGGCATGTCACTTTTATTTTCTATTTCAATTCAATTTCTATTTCAAGACCATGCCCAACGGCATGCCACTTTTATACTCTAGACCATGCCCAACGACATATCATATTTCAATTTCTAGACCATGCCCACCGGCATGTCACTTTTATTTTCTATTTCAATTCAATTTCTATTTCAAGACCATTCCCAACGGCATGTCACTTTTATTTTCTAGACCATGCCCAACGACATGTCATATTTCAATTTCTAGACCATGGCCACCGGCATGTCACTTTTATTTTCTATTTCAATTCAATTTCTATTTCAAGACCATGCCCAACGGCATGTCACTTTTATTTTCTATTTCTATTTCAAGACCATGCCCAACGGCATGGCACTTTTATTTTCTAGACCATGCCCAACGACATGTCATATTTTAATTTCTAGACCATGCCTACCGGCATGTCACTTTTATTTTCTATTTCAATTCAATTTCTATTTCAAGACCATGCCCAACGGCATGCCATTTTTATTTTATATTTCAATTCAATTTCTATTTCTAGACCATGCCCACCGGCATGTCAATTTTATATTCTAGACCATGCCCAACGGCATGTCATATTTCAATTTCTAGACCATGCCCACCGGCATGTCACTTTTATTTTCTATTTCAATTCAATTTCTATTTCAAGACCATGCCCAACGGCATGTCACTTTTATTTTCTATTTCAATTCAATTTCTATTTCAAGACCATGCCCAACGGCATGCCACTTTAATATTCTAGACCATGCCCAACGACATGTCATATTTCAATTTCTAGACCATGCCCAACGGCATGTCACTTTTATTTTCTATTTCAATTCAATTTCTATTTCAAGACCATGCCCAACGGCATGTCACATTTATTTTCTAGACCATACCCGACGACATGTCACTTTAATTTTCTATTTAATTTCAATTTCTATTTCATGACCATGCCCAATGGCATGTCACTTTTATATTCTAGACCATGCCCAACGGCATGTCACATTTCAATTTCTAGACCATGCCCACCGGCATGTCACACTTTAATTTCTAGACCATGCCCACGGCATTTCCCTTTCAATTTCTAGACCATGCCCACCGGCATGTCACATTTTAATTTCTAGACCATGCCAACGACATGTCACATTTCGATTTCTAGACCATGCCCACCGGCATGTCACGTTTTAATTTCTAGACCATGCCCACGGCATGTCACATTTCAATTTCTAGACCATGCCCGCGACATGTCCCTTTTAATTTCTAGACCATGCCCACCGACATATCACATTTCGATTTCTAGACCATGCCCAAAGGCATGTCACTTTTATTTTCTATTTCAATTCAATTTCTATTTCAAGACCATGCCCAACGACATGTCACTTTTATATTCTAGACCATGCCCAACGACATGTCATATTTCAATTTCCAGACCATGCCCACCGGCATGTCAATTTTATTTTCTATTTCAATTCAATTTCTATTTGAAGACCATGCCCAACGGCATGTCACTTTTATTTTCTATTTCAATTCAATTTCTATTTCAAGACCATTCCCAACGGCATGTCACTTTTATTTTCTAGACCATGCCCAACGACATGTCATATTTCAATTTCTAGACCATGCCCACCGGCATGTCACTTTTATTTTCTATTTCAATTCAATTTCTATTTCAAGACCATGCCCAACGGCATGTCACTTTTATTTTCTATTTCAATTCAATTTCTATTTCAAGACCATGCCCAACGGTATGTCACTTTTATATTCTAGACCATGCCCAACGGCATGTCATATTTCAATTTATAGACCATTCCTACCGGCATGTGACTTTTATTTTCTATTTCAATTCAATTTCTATTCCAAGACCATACCCAACGGCATGTCACTTTTATTTTCTAGACTATGCCCAACGGGATGTCACTTTTATTTTCTATTTCAATTCAATTTCTATTTCAAGACCATGGCCAACGACATGTCACTTTTATTTTATATTTCAATTCAATTTCTATTTCTAGTCCATGCCCACCGGCATGTCACTTTTATATTCTAGACCATGCCCAACGGCATGTCATATTTCAATTTCTAGACCATGCCCACCGGCATGTCACTTTTATTTTCTATTTCAATTCAATTTCTATTTCAAGACCATGCCCAACGACATGTCACTTTTATATTCTAGACCATGCCCAACGACATGTCATATTTTAATTTCTAGACCATGCCCACCGGCATGTCACTTTTATTTTCTATTTCAATTCAATTTCTATTTCAAGACCATGCCCAACGGCATGTCACTTTTATTTTCTATTTCAATTCCATTTCTATTTCAAGACCATGCCCAACGGCATGTCACTTTTATATTCTAGACCATGCCCAACGGCATGTCATATTTCAATTTCTAGACCATGCCTACCGGCATGTCACTGTTATTTTCTATTTCAATTCAATTTCTATTTCAAGACCATACCCAACGGCATGTCACTTTTCTTTTCTAGACCATGCCCAACGACATGTCACTTTTATTTTCTATTTCAATTCAATTTCTATTTCAAGACCATGCCCAACGGCATGCCATTTTTATTTTATATTTCAATTCAATTTCTATTTCTAGACCATGCCCACCGGCATGTCACTTTTATATTCTAGACCATGCCCAACGGCATGTCATATTTCAATTTCTAGACCATGCCCACCGGCATGTCACTTTTATTTTCTATTTCAATTCAATTTCTATTTCAAGACCATGCCCAACGGCATGTCACTTTTATTTTCTATTTCAATTCAATTTCTATTTCAAGACCATGCCCAACGGCATGCCACTTTTATATTCTAGACCATGCCCAACGACATGTCATATTTCAATTTCTAGACCATGCCCACCGGCATGTCACTTTTATTTTCTATTTCAATTCAATTTCTATTTCAGGACCATTCCCCACGGCATGTCAATTTTATTTTCTAGACCATGCCCAACGACATGTCACATTTCAATTTCTAGACCATGGCCACCGGCATGTCACTTTTATTTTCTATTTCAATTCAATTTCTATTTCAAGACCATGCCCAACAACATGTCACTTTTATTTTCTATTTCAATTCAATTTCTATTTCAAGACCATGCCCAACGGCATGTCACTTTTATATTCTAGACCATGCCCAACGGCATGTCATATTTCAATTTCTAGACCATGCGTACCGGCATGTCACTTTTATTTTCTATTTCAATTCAATTTCTATTCCAAGACCATACCCAACGGCATGTCACTTTTATTTTCTAGACTACGCCCAACGGCATGTCACTTTTATTTTCTATTTCAATTCAATTTCTATTTCAAGACCATGGCCAACGACATGTCACTTTTATTTTATATTTCAATTCAATTTCTATTTCAAGACCATGCCCACCGGCATGTCACTTTTATATTCTAGACCATGCCCAACGGCATGTCATATTTCAATTTCTAGACCATGCCCACCGGCATGTCACTTTTATTTTCTATTTCAATTCAATTTCTATTTCAAGACCATGCCCAACGGCATGTCACTTTTATTTTCTATTTCAATTCAATTTCTATTTCAAGACCATGCCCAACGGCATGCCACTTTTATATTCTAGACCATGCCCAACGACATGTCATATTTCAATTTCTAGACCATGCCCAACGGCATGTCACTTTTATTTTCTATTTCAATTCAATTTCTATTTCAAGACCATGCCCAACGGCATGTCACATTTATTTTCTAGACCATACCCAACGACATGTCACTTTTATTTTCTATTTAATTTCAATTTCTATTTCATGACCATGCCCAATGGCATGTCACTTTTATATTCTAGACCATGCCCAACGGCATGTCACATTTCAATTTCTAGACCATGCCCAACGGCATGTCACACTTTAATTTCTAGACCATGCCCACGGCATTTCCCTTTCAATTTCTACACCATGCCCACCGGCATGTCACATTTTAATTTCTAGACCATGCCAACGACATGTCACATTTCGATTTCTAGACCATGCCCACCGGCATGTCACGTTTTAATTTCTAGACCATGCCCACGGCATGTCACATTTCAATTTCTAGACCATGCCCGCGGCATGTCCCTTTTAATTTCTAGACCATGCCCACCGACATATCACATTTCGATTTCTAGACCATGCCCAAAGGCATGTCACTTTTATTTTCTATTTCAATTCAATTTCTATTTCAAGACCATGCCCAACGACATGTCACTTTTATATTCTAGACCATGCCCAACGACATGTCATATTTCAATTTCTAGACCATGCCCACCGGCATGTCACTTTTATTTTCTATTTCAATTCAATTTCTATTTCAAGACCATGCCCAACGGCATGTCACTTTTATTTTCTATTTCAATTCAATTTCTATTTCAAGACCATGCCCAACGGCATGCCACTTTTATACTCTAGACCATGCCCAACGACATATCATATTTCAATTTCTAGACCATGCCCACCGGCATGTCACTTTTATTTTCTATTTCAATTCAATTTCTATTTCAAGACCATTCCCAACGGCATGTCACTTTTATTTTCTAGACCATGCCCAACGACATGTCATATTTCAATTTCTAGACCATGGCCACCGGCATGTCACTTTTATTTTCTATTTCAATTCAATTTCTATTTCAAGACCATGCCCAACGGCATGTCACTTTTATTTTCTATTTCTATTTCAAGACCATGCCCAACGGCATGACACTTTTATTTTCTAGACCATGCCCAACGACATGTCATATTTTAATTTCTAGACCATGCCTACCGGCATGTCACTTTTATTTTCTATTTCAATTCAATTTCTATTTCAAGACCATGCCCAACGGCATGCCATTTTTATTTTATATTTCAATTCAATTTCTATTTCTAGACCATGCCCACCGGCATGTCACTTTTATATTCTAGACCATGCCCAACGGCATGTCATATTTCAATTTCTAGACCATGCCCACCGGCATGTCACTTTTATTTTCTATTTCAATTCAATTTCTATTTCAAGACCATGCCCAACGGCATGTCACTTTTATTTTCTATTTCAATTCAATTTCTATTTCAAGACCATGCCCAACGGCATGCCACTTTAATATTCTAGACCATGCCCAACGACATGTCATATTTCAATTTCTAGACCATGCCCAACGGCATCTCACTTTTATTTTCTATTTCAATTCAATTTCTATTTCAAGACCATGCCCAACGGCATGTCACATTTATTTTCTAGACCATACCCAACGACATGTCACTTTAATTTTCTATTTAATTTCAATTTCTATTTCATGACCATGCCCAATGGCATGTCACTTTTATATTCTAGACCATGCCCAACGGCATGTCACATTTCAATTTCTAGACCATGCCCACCGGCATGTCACACTTTAATTTCTAGACCATGCCCACGGCATTTCCCTTTCAATTTCTAGACCATGCCCACCGGCATGTCACATTTTAATTTCTAGACCATGCCAACGACATGTCACATTTCGATTTCTAGACCATGCCCACCGGCATGTCACGTTTTAATTTCTAGACCATGCCCACGGCATGTCACATTTCAATTTCTAGACCATGCCCGCGACATGTCCCTTTTAATTTCTAGACCATGCCCACCGACATATCACATTTCGATTTCTAGACCATGCCCAAAGGCATGTCACTTTTATTTTCTATTTCAATTCAATTTCTATTTCAAGACCATGCCCAACGACATGTCACTTTTATATTCTAGACCATGCCCAACGACATGTCATATTTCAATTTCTAGACCATGCCCACCGGCATGTCACTTTTATTTTCTATTTCAATTCAATTTCTATTTGAAGACCATGCCCAACGGCATGTCACTTTTATTTTCTATTTCAATTCAATTTCTATTTCAAGACCATGCCCAACGGCATGTCACTTTTATATTCTAGACCATGCCCAACGGCATGTCATATTTCAATTTCTAGACCATGCCTACCGGCATGTCACTTTTATTTTCTATTTCAATTCAATTTCTATTTCAAGACCATACCCAACGGCATGTCACTTTTCTTTTCTAGACCATGCCCAACGACATGTCACTTTTATTTTCTATTTCAATTCAATTTCTATTTCAAGACCATACCCAACGGCATGTCACTTTTCTTTTCTAGACCATGCCCAACGACATGTCACTTTTATTTTCTATTTCAATTCAATTTCTATTTCAAGACCATTCCCAACGGCATGTCACTTTTATTTTCTAGACCATGCCCAACGACATGTCACTTTTATATTCTAGACCATGCCCAACGGCATTTCATATTTCAATTTCTAGACCATGCCTACCGGCATGTCACTTTTATTTTCAATTTCAATTCAATTTCTATTTCTAGACCATGCCCACCGGCATGCCACTTTTATATTCTAGACCATGCCCAACGACATGTCATATTTCAATTTCTAGACCATGCCCACCGGCATGTCACTTTTATTTTCTATTTCAATTCAATTTCTATTTCAAGACCATTCCCAACGGCATGTCACTTTTATTTTCTAGGCCATGCCCAACGACATGTCATATTTCAATTTCTAGACCATGCCCACCGACATGTCACTTTTATTTTCTATTACAATTCAATTTCTATTTCAAGACCATGCCCAACGGCATGTCACTTTTATTTTCTATTTCAATTCAATTTCTATTTCAAGACCATGCCCAACGGCATGTCACTTTTATATTCTAGACCATGCCCAACGGCATTTCATATTTCAATTTCTAGACCATGCCTACCGCCATGTCACTTTTTTTTTCAATTTCAATTCAATTTCTATTCCAAGACCATACCCAACGGCATGTCACTTTTATTTTCTAGACTATGCCCAACGGCATCTCACTTTTATTTTCTATTTCAATTCAATTTCTATTTCAAGACCATGCCCAACGGCATGTCACTTTTATTTTATATTTCAATTCAATTTCTATTTCTAGACCATGCCCAACGGCATGTCATATTTCAATTTCTAGACCATGCCCACCGGCATGTCAGTTTTATTTTCTATTTCAATTCAATTTCTATTTCAAGACCATGCCCAACGGCATGTCACTTTTATTTTCTATTTCAATTCAATTTCTATTTCAAGACCATGCCTAACGGCATGCCACTTTTATATTCTAGACCATGCCCAACGACATGTCATATTTCAATTTCTAGACCATGCCCAACGGCATGTCACTTTTATTTTCTGTTTCAATTCAATTTCTATTTCAAGACCATGCACAACGGCATGTCACTTTTATTTTCCAGACCATGCCCAACGACATGTCACTTTTATTTTCTATTTAAATTCAATTTCTATTTCATGACCATGCCCAATGGCATGTCACTTTTATTTTCTATTTCAATTCAATTTCTATTTCTAGACCATGCCCACCGGCATGTCACTTTTATATTCTAGACCATGCCCAACGGCATGTCACATTTCAATTTCTAGACCACGCCCACCGGCATGTCACACTTTAATTTCTAGACCATGCCCACCGGCATGTCACTTTTATTTTCTAGACCATGCCCAACGACATGTCATATTTTAATTTCTAGACCATGCCCACCGGCATGTCACTTTTATTTTCAATTTCAATTCAATTTCTATTTCAAGACCATGCCCAACGGCATGTCACTTTTATTTTCTATTTCAATTCAATTTCTATTTCAAGACCATGCCCAACGGCATGTCACTTTTATATTCTAGACCATGCCCAACGGCATGTCATATTTCAATTTCTAGACCATGCCTACCGGCATGTCACTGTTATTTTCTATTTCAATTCAATTTCTATTTCAAGACCATACCCAACGGCATGTCACTTTTCTTTTCTAGACCATGCCCAACGACATGTCACTTTTATTTTCTATTTCAATTCAATTTCTATTTCAAGACCATGCCCAACGGCATGCCATTTTTATTTTATATTTCAATTCAATTTCTATTTCTAGACTATGCCCACCGGCATGTCACTTTTATATTCTAGACCATGCCCAACGGCATGCCATATTTCAATTTCTAGACCATGCCCACCGGCATGTCACTTTTATTTTCTATTTCAATTCAATTTCTATTTCAAGACCATGCCCAACGGCATGTCACTTTTATTTTCTATTTCAATTCAATTTCTATTTCAAGACCATGCCCAACGGCATGCCACTTTTATATTCTAGACCATGCCCAACGACATGTCATATTTCAATTTCTAGACCATGCCCACCGGCATGTCACTTTTATTTTCTATTTCAATTCAATTTCTATTTCAGGACCATTCCCCACGGCATGTCACTTTTATTTTCTAGACCATGCCCAACGACATGTCACATTTCAATTTCTAGACCATGGCCACCGGCATGTCACTTTTATTTTCTATTTCAATTCAATTTCTATTTCAAGACCATGCCCAACAACATGTCACTTTTATTTTCTATTTCAATTCAATTTCTATTTCAAGACCATGCCCAACGGCATGTCACTTTTATATTCTAGACCATGCCCAACGGCATGTCATATTTCAATTTCTAGACCATGCCTACCGGCATGTCACTTTTATTTTCTATTTCAATTCAATTTCTATTCCAAGACCATACCCAACGGCATGTCACTTTTATTTTCTAGACTATGCCCAACGGCATGTCACTTTTATTTTCTATTCTAATTGAATTTCAATTTCAAGACCATGGCCAACGACATGTCACTTTTATTTTATATTTCAATTCAATTTCTATTTCTAGACCATGCCCACCGGCATGTCACTTTTATATTCTTGACCATGCCCAACGGCATGTCATATTTCAATTTCTAGACCATGCCCACCGGCATGTCACTTTTATTTTCTATTTCAATTCAATTTCTATTTCAAGACCATGCCCAACGGCATGTCACTTTTATTTTCTATTTCAATTCAATTTCTATTTCAAGACCATGCCCAACGGCATGCCACTTTTATATTCTAGACCATGCCCAACGACATGTCATATTTCAATTTCTAGACCATGCCCAACGGCATGTCACTTTTATTTTCTATTCCAATTCAATTTCTATTTCAAGACCATGCCCAACGGCATGTCACATTTATTTTCTAGACCATACCCAACGACATGTCACTTTTATTTTCTATTTAATTTCAATTTCTATTTCATGACCATGCCCAATGGCATGTCACTTTTATATTCTAGACCATGCCCAACGGCATGTCACATTTCAATTTCTAGACCATGCCCACCGGCATGTCACACTTTAATTTCTAGACCATGCCCACGGCATTTCCCTTTCAATTTCTACACCATGCCCACCGGCATGTCACATTTTAATTTCTAGACCATGCCAACGACATGTCACATTTCGATTTCTAGACCATGCCCACCGGCATGTCACGTTTTAATTTCTAGACCATGCCCACGGCATGTCACATTTCAATTTCTAGACCATGCCCGCGGCATGTCCCTTTTAATTTCTAGACCATGCCCACCGACATATCACATTTCGATTTCTAGACCATGCCCAAAGGCATGTCACTTTTATTTTCTATTTCAATTCAATTTCTATTTCAAGACCATGCCCAACGACATGTCACTTTTATATTCTAGACCATGCCCAACGACATGTCATATTTCAATTTCTAGACCATGCCCACCGGCATGTCACTTTTATTTTCTATTTCAATTCAATTTCTATTTCAAGACCATGCCCAACGGCATGTCACTTTTATTTTCTATTTCAATTCAATTTCTATTTCAAGACCATGCCCAACGGCATGTCACTTTTATATTCTAGACCATGCCCAACGGCATGTCATATTTCAATTTCTAGACCATGCCTACCGGCATGTCACTTTTATTTTCTATTTCAATTCAATTTCTATTTCAAGACCATACCCAACGGCATGTCACTTTTCTTTTCTAGACCATGCCCAACGACATGTCACTTTTATTTTCTATTTCAATTCAATTTCTATTTCAAGACCATGCCCAACGGCATGCCATTTTTATTTTATATTTCAATTCAATTTCTATTTCTAGACCATGCCTACCGGCATGTCACTTTTATATTCTAGACCATGCCCAACGGCATGTCATATTTCAATTTCTAGACCATGCCCACCGGCATGTCACTTTTATTTTCTATTTCAATTCAATTTCTATTTCAAGACCATGCCCAACGGCATGTCACTTTTATTTTCTATTTCAATTCAATTTCTATTTCAAGACCATGCCCAACGGCATGCCACTTTTATATTCTAGACCATGCCCAACGACATGTCATATTTCAATTTCTAGACCATGCCCACCGGCATGTCACTTTTATTTTCTATTTCAATTCAATTTCTATTTCAGGACCATTCCCCACGGCATGTCACTTTTATTTTCTAGACCATGCCCAACAACATGTCACATTTCAATTTCTAGACCATGGCCACCGGCATGTCACTTTTATTTTCTATTTCAATTCAATTTCTATTTCAAGACCATGCCCAACAACATGTCACTTTTATTTTCTATTTCAATTCAATTTCTATTTCAAGACCATGCCCAACGGCATGTCACTTTTATATTCTAGACCATGCCCAACGGCATGTCATATTTCAATTTCTAGACCATGCCTACCGGCATGTCACTTTTATTTTCTATTTCAATTCAATTTCTATTCCAAGACCATACCCAACGGCATGTCACTTTTATTTTCTAGACTATGCCCAACGGCATGTCACTTTTATTTTCTATTCTAATTGAATTTCAATTTCAAGACCATGGCCAACGACATGTCACTTTTATTTTATATTTCAATTCAATTTCTATTTCTAGACCATGCCCACCGGCATGTCACTTTTATATTCTTGACCATGCCCAACGGCATGTCATATTTCAATTTCTAGACCATGCCCACCGGCATGTCACTTTTATTTTCTATTTCAATTCAATTTCTATTTCAAGACCATGCCCAACGGCATGTCACTTTTATTTTCTATTTCAATTCAATTTCTATTTCAAGACCATGCCCAACGGCATGCCACTTTTATATTCTAGACCATGCCCAACGACATGTCATATTTCAATTTCTAGACCATGCCCAACGGCATGTCACTTTTATTTTCTATTCCAATTCAATTTCTATTTCAAGACCATGCCCAACGGCATGTCACATTTATTTTCTAGACCATACCCAACGACATGTCACTTTTATTTTCTATTTAATTTCAATTTCTATTTCATGACCATGCCCAATGGCATGTCACTTTTATATTCTAGACCATGCCCAACGGCATGTCACATTTCAATTTCTAGACCATGCCCACCGGCATGTCACACTTTAATTTCTAGACCATGCCCACGGCATTTCCCTTTCAATTTCTACACCATGCCCACCGGCATGTCACATTTTAATTTCTAGACCATGCCAACGACATGTCACATTTCGATTTCTAGACCATGCCCACCGGCATGTCACGTTTTAATTTCTAGACCATGCCCACGGCATGTCACATTTCAATTTCTAGACCATGCCCGCGGCATGTCCCTTTTAATTTCTAGACCATGCCCACCGACATATCACATTTCGATTTCTAGACCATGCCCAAAGGCATGTCACTTTTATTTTCTATTTCAATTCAATTTCTATTTCAAGACCATGCCCAACGACATGTCACTTTTATATTCTAGACCATGCCCAACGACATGTCATATTTCAATTTCTAGACCATGCCCACCGGCATGTCACTTTTATTTTCTATTTCAATTCAATTTCTATTTCAAGACCATGCCCAACGGCATGTCACTTTTATTTTCTATTTCAATTCAATTTCTATTTCAAGACCATGCCCAACGGCATGTCACTTTTATATTCTAGACCATGCCCAACGGCATGTCATATTTCAATTTCTAGACCATGCCTACCGGCATGTCACTTTTATTTTCTATTTCAATTCAATTTCTATTTCAAGACCATACCCAACGGCATGTCACTTTTCTTTTCTAGACCATGCCCAACGACATGTCACTTTTATTTTCTATTTCAATTCAATTTCTATTTCAAGACCATGCCCAACGGCATGCCATTTTTATTTTATATTTCAATTCAATTTCTATTTCTAGACCATGCCTACCGGCATGTCACTTTTATATTCTAGACCATGCCCAACGGCATGTCATATTTCAATTTCTAGACCATGCCCACCGGCATGTCACTTTTATTTTCTATTTCAATTCAATTTCTATTTCAAGACCATGCCCAACGGCATGTCACTTTTATTTTCTATTTCAATTCAATTTCTATTTCAAGACCATGCCCAACGGCATGCCACTTTTATATTCTAGACCATGCCCAACGACATATCATATTTCAATTTCTAGACCATGCCCACCGGCATGTCACTTTTATTTTCTATTTCAATTCAATTTCTATTTCAAGACCATTCCCAACGGCATGTCACTTTTATTTTCTAGACCATGCCCAACGACATGTCATATTTCAATTTCTAGACCATGGCCACCGGCATGTCACTTTTATTTTCTATTTCAATTCAATTTCTATTTCAAGACCATGCCCAACGGCATGTCACTTTTATTTTCTATTTCTATTTCAAGACCATGCCCAACGGCATGGCACTTTTATTTTCTAGACCATGCCCAACGACATGTCATATTTTAATTTCTAGACCATGCCTACCGGCATGTCACTTTTATTTTCTATTTCAATTCAATTTCTATTTCAAGACGATGCCCAACGGCATGCCATTTTTATTTTATATTTCAATTCAATTTCTATTTCTAGACCATGCCCACCGGCATGTCACTTTTATATTCTAGACCATGCCCAACGGCATGTCATATTTCAATTTCTAGACCATGCCCACCGGCATGTCACTTTTATTTTCTATTTCAATTCAATTTCTATTTCAAGACCATGCCCAACGGCATGTCACTTTTATTTTCTATTTCAATTCAATTTCTATTTCAAGACCATGCCCAACGGCATGCCACTTTAATATTCTAGACCATGCCCAACGACATGTCATATTTCAATTTCTAGACCATGCCCAACGGCATGTCACACTTTAATTTCTAGACCATGCCAACGACATGTCACATTTCGATTTCTAGACCATGCCCACCGGCATGTCACGTTTTAATTTCTAGACCATGCCCACGACATGTCACATTTCAATTTCTAGACCATGCCCGCGGCATGTCCCTTTTAATTTCTAGACCATGCCCATCGACATATCACATTTCGATTTCTAGACCATGCCCAAAGGCATGTCACTTTTATTTTCTATTTCAATTCAATTTCTATTTCAAGACCATGCCCAACGACATGTCACTTTTATATTCTAGACCATGCCCAACGACATGTCATATTTCAATTTCTACACCATGCCCACCGGCATGTCACTTTTATTTTCTATTACAATTCAATTTCTATTTCAAGACCATGCCCAACGGCATGTCACTTTTATTTTCTATTTCAATTCAATTTCTATTTCTAGACCATGCCCACCGGCATGTCACTTTTATATTCTAGACCATGCCCAACGGCATGTCACATTTCAATTTCTAGACCACGCCCACCGGCATGTCACACTTTAATTTCTAGACCATGCCCACCGGCATGTCACTTTTATTTTCTATTTCAATTCAATTTCTATTTCAAGACCATACCCAACGGCATGTCACTTTTCTTTTCTAGACCATGCCCAACGACATGTCACTTTTATTTTCTATTTCAATTCAATTTCTATTTCAAGACCATGCCCAACGGCATGCCATTTTTATTTTATATTTCAATTCAATTTCTATTTCTAGACCATGCCTACCGGCATGTCACTTTTATATTCTAGACCATGCCCAACGGCATGTCATATTTCAATTTCTAGACCATGCCCACCGGCATGTCACTTTTATTTTCTATTTCAATTCAATTTCTATTTCAAGACCATGCCCAACGGCATGTCAATTCAATTTCTATTTCAATTCAATTTCTATTTCAAGACCATGCCCAACGGCATGCCACTTTTATATTCTAGACCATGCCCAACGACATATCATATTTCAATTTCTAGACCATGCCCACCGGCATGTCACTTTTATTTTCTATTTCAATTCAATTTCTATTTCAAGACCATTCCCAACGGCATGTCACTTTTATTTTCTAGAACATGCCCAACGACATGTCATATTTCAATTTCTAGACCATGGCCACCGGCATGTCACTTTTATTTTCTATTTCAATTCAATTTCTATTTCAAGACCATGCCCAACGGCATGTCACTTTTATTTTCTATTTCTATTTCAAGACCATGCCCAACGGCATGGCACTTTTATTTTCTAGACCATGCCCAACGACATGTCATATTTTAATTTCTAGACCATGCCTACCGGCATGTCACTTTTATTTTCTATTTCAATTCAATTTCTATTTCAAGACGATGCCCAACGGCATGCCATTTTTATTTTATATTTCAATTCAATTTCTATTTCTAGACCATGCCCACCGGCATGTCACTTTTATATTCTAGACCATGCCCAACGGCATGTCATATTTCAATTTCTAGACCATGCCCACCGGCATGTCACTTTTATTTTCTATTTCAATTCAATTTCTATTTCAAGACCATGCCCAACGGCATGTCACTTTTATTTTCTATTTCAATTCAATTTCTATTTCAAGACCATGCCCAACGGCATGCCACTTTAATATTCTAGACCATGCCCAACGACATGTCATATTTCAATTTCTAGACCATGCCCAACGGCATGTCACTTTTATTTTCTATTTCAATTCAATTTCTATTTCAAGACCATGCCCAACGGCATGTCACATTTATTTTCTAGACCATACCCAATGACATGTCACTTTAATTTTCTATTTAATTTCAATTTCTATTTCATGACCATGCCCAATGGCATGTCACTTTTATATTCTAGACCATGCCCAACGGCATGTCACATTTCAATTTCTAGGCCATGCCCACCGGCATGTCACACTTTAATTTCTAGACCATGCCAACGACATGTCACATTTCGATTTCTAGACCATGCCCACCGGCATGTCACGTTTTAATTTCTAGACCATGCCTACCGGCATGTCACATTTCAATTTCTAGACCATGCCCGCGGCATGTCCCTTTTAATTTCTAGACCATGCCCACCGACATATCACATTTCGATTTCTAGACCATGCCCAAAGGCATGTCACTTTTATTTTCTATTTCAATTCAATTTCTATTTCAAGACCATGCCCAACGACATGTCACTTTTATATTCTAGACCATGCCCAACGACATGTCATATTTCAATTTCTAGACCATGCCCACCGGCATGTCACTTTTATTTTCTATTTCAATTCAATTTCTATTTCAAGACCATGCCCAACGGCATGTCACTTTTATTTTCTATTTCAATTCAATTTCTATTTCAAAACCATGCCCAACGGCATGTCACTTTTATATTCTAGACCATGCCCAACGGCATGTCATATTTCAATTTCTAGACCATGCCTACCGGCATGTCACTTTTATTTTCTATTTCAATTCAATTTCTATTTCAAGACCATACCCAACGGCATGTCACTTTTCTTTTCTAGACCATGCCCAACGACATGTCACTTTTATTTTCTATTTCAATTCAATTTCTATTTCAAGACCATACCCAACGGCATGTCACTTTTCTTTTCTAGACCATGCCCAACGACATGTCACTTTTATTTTCTATTTCAATTCAATTTCTATTTCAAGACCATTCCCAACGGCATGTCACTTTTATTTTCTAGACCATGCCCAACGACATGTCACTTTTATATTCTAGACCATACCCAATGACATGTCACTTTAATTTTCTATTTAATTTCAATTTCTATTTCATGACCATGCCCAATGGCATGTCACTTTTATATTCTAGACCATGCCCAACGGCATGTCACATTTCAATTTCTAGACCATGCCCACCGGCATGTCACACTTTAATTTCTAGACCATGCCCACGGCATTTCCCTTTCAATTTCTAGACCATGCCCACCGGCATGTCACATTTTAATTTCTAGACCATGCCAACGACATGTCACATTTCGATTTCTAGACCATGCCCACCGGCATGTCACGTTTTAATTTCTAGACCATGCCCACGGCATGTCACATTTCAATTTCTAGACCATGCCCGCGGCATGTCCCTTTTAATTTCTAGACCATGCCCACCGACATATCACATTTCGATTTCTAGACCATGCCCAAAGGCATGTCACTTTTATTTTCTATTTCAATTCAATTTCTATTTCAAGACCATGCCCAACGACATGTCACTTTTATATTCTAGACCATGCCCAACGACATGTCATATTTCAATTTCTAGACCATGCCCACCGGCATGTCACTTTTATTTTCTATTACAATTCAATTTCTATTTCAAGACCATGCCCAACGGCATGTCACTTTTATTTTCTATTTCAATTCAATTTCTATTTCAAGACCATGCCCAACGGCATGTCACTTTTATATTCTAGACCATGCCCAACGGCATTTCATATTTCAATTTCTAGACCATGCCTAGCGGCATGTCACTTTTTTTTTCAATTTCAATTCAATTTCTATTCCAAGACCATACCCAACGGCATGTCACTTTTATTTTCTAGACTATGCCCAACGGCATGTCACTTTTATTTTCTATTTCAATTCAATTTCTATTTCAAGACCATGCCCAACGGCATGTCACTTTTATTTTATATTTCAATTCAATTTCTATTTCTAGACCATGCCCACCGGCATGTCACTTTTATATTCTAGACCATGCCCAACGGCATGTCATATTTCAATTTCTAGACCATGCCCACCGGCATGTCAGTTTTATTTTCTATTTCAATTCAATTTCTATTTCAAGACCATGCCCAACGGCATGTCACTTTTATTTTCTATTTCAATTCAATTTCTATTTCAAGACCATGCCCAACGGCATGCCACTTTTATATTCTAGACCATGCCCAACGACATGTCATATTTCAATTTCTAGACCATGCCCAACGGCATGTCACTTTTATTTTCTATTTCAATTCAATTTCTATTTCAAGACCATGCACAACGGCATGTCACTTTTATTTTCTAGACCATGCCCAACGACATGTCACTTTTATTTTCTATTTAAATTCAATTTCTATTTCATGACCATGCCCAATGGCATGTCACTTTTATTTTCTATTTCAATTCAATTTCTATTTCTAGACCATGCCCACCGGCATGTCACTTTTATATTCTAGACCATGCCCAACGGTATGTCACATTTCAATTTCTAGACCACACCCACCGGCATGTCACACTTTAATTTCTAAACCATGCCCACCGGCATGTCACTTTTATTTTCTATTTCAATTCAATTTCTATTTCAAGACCATGCCCAACGACATGCCACTTTTATATTCTAGACCATGCCCAACGACATGTCATATTTCAATTTCTAGACCATGCCCACCGGCATGTCACTTTTATTTTCTATTTCAATTCAATTTCTATTTCAAGACCATTCCCAACGGCATGTCACTTTTATTTTCTAGACCATGCCCAACGACATGTCATATTTCAATTTCTAGACCATGCCCACCGACATGTCCCTTTTATTTTCTATTACAATTCAATTTCTATTTCAAGACCATGCCCAACGGCATGTCACTTTTATTTTCTATTTCAATTCAATTTCTATTTCAAGACCATGCCCAACGGCATGTCACTTTTATTTTCTATTTCAATTCAATTTCTATTTCAAGACCATGCCCAACGGCATGCCACTTTTATATTCTAGACCATGCCCAACGACATGTCATATTTCAATTTCTAGACGATGCCCAACGGCATGTCACTTTTATTTTCTATTTCAATTCAATTTCTATTTCAAGACCATGCACAACGGCATGTCACTTTTATTTTCTAGACCATGCCCAACGACATGTCACTTTTATTTTCTATTTAAATTCAATTTCTATTTCATGACCATGCCCAATGACATGTCACTTTTATTTTCTATTTCAATTCAATTTCTGTTTCTAGACCATGCCCACCGGCATGTCACTTTTATATTCTAGACCATGCCCAACGGCATGTCACATTTCAATTTCTAGACCACGCCCACCGGCATGTCACACTTTAATTTCTAGACCATGCCCACCGGCATGTCACTTTTATTTTCTATTTCAATTCAATTTCTATTTCAAGACCATGCCCAACGACATGCCACTTTTATATTCTAGACCATGCCCAACGACATGTCATATTTCAATTTCTAGACCATGCCCACCGGCATGTCACTTTTATTTTCTATTTCAATTCAATTTCTATTTCAAGACCATTCCCAACGGCATGTCACTTTTATTTTCTAGACCATGCGCAACGACATGTCATATTTCAATTTCTAGACCATGCCCACCGACATGTCCCTTTTATTTTCTATTACAATTCAATTTCTATTTCAAGACCATGCCCAACGGCATGTCACTTTTATTTTCTATTTCAAGACCATGCCCAATGGCATGTCACTTTTATTTTCTATTTCAATTCAATTTCTATTTCTAGACCATGCCCACCGGCATGTCACTTTTATATTCTAGACCATGCCCAACGGCATGTCACATTTCAATTTCTAGACCACGCCCACCGGCATGTCACACTTTAATTTCTAGACCATGCCCACCGGCATGTCACTTTTATTTTCTTTTTCAATTCAATTTCTATTTCAAGACCATGCCCAACGGCATGTCACTTTTATTTTCTATTTCAATTCAATTTCTATTTCAAGACCATGCCCAACGGCATGCCACTTTTATATTCTAGACCATGCCCAACGACATGTCATATTTCAATTTCTAGACCATGCCCACCGGCATGTCACTTTTATTTTCTATTTCAATTCAATTTCTATTTCAAGACCATTCCCAACGGCATGTCACTTTTATTTTCTAGACCATGCCCAACGACATGTCACTTTTATATTCTAGACCATACCCAATGACATGTCACTTTAATTTTCTATTTAATTTCAATTTCTATTTCATGACCATGCCCAATGGCATGTCACTTTTATATTCTAGACCATGCCCAACGGCATGTCACATTTCAATTTCTAGACCATGCCCACCGGCATGTCACACTTTAATTTCTAGACCATGCCCACGGCATTTCCCTTTCAATTTCTAGACCATGCCCACCGGCATGTCACATTTTAATTTCTAGACCATGCCAACGACATGTCACATTTCGATTTCTAGACCATGCCCACCGGCATGTCACGTTTTAATTTCTAGACCATGCCCACGGCATGTCACATTTCAATTTCTAGACCATGCCCGCGGCATGTCCCTTTTAATTTCTAGACCATGCCCACCGACATATCACATTTCGATTTCTAGACCATGCCCAAAGGCATGTCACTTTTATTTTCTATTTCAATTCAATTTCTATTTCAAGACCATGCCCAACGACATGTCACTTTTATATTCTAGACCATGCCCAACGACATGTCATATTTCAATTTCTAGACCATGCCCACCGGCATGTCACTTTTATTTTCTATTACAATTCAATTTCTATTTCAAGACCATGCCCAACGGCATGTCACTTTTATTTTCTATTTCAATTCAATTTCTATTTCAAGACCATGCCCAACGGCATGTCACTTTTATATTCTAGACCATGCCCAACGGCATTTCATATTTCAATTTCTAGACCATGCCTAGCGGCATGTCACTTTTTTTTTCAATTTCAATTCAATTTCTATTCCAAGACCATACCCAACGGCATGTCACTTTTATTTTCTAGACTATGCCCAACGGCATGTCACTTTTATTTTCTATTTCAATTCAATTTCTATTTCAAGACCATGCCCAACGGCATGTCACTTTTATTTTATATTTCAATTCAATTTCTATTTCTAGACCATGCCCACCGGCATGTCACTTTTATATTCTAGACCATGCCCAACGGCATGTCATATTTCAATTTCTAGACCATGCCCACCGGCATGTCAGTTTTATTTTCTATTTCAATTCAATTTCTATTTCAAGACCATGCCCAACGGCATGTCACTTTTATTTTCTATTTCAATTCAATTTCTATTTCAAGACCATGCCCAACGGCATGCCACTTTTATATTCTAGACCATGCCCAACGACATGTCATATTTCAATTTCTAGACCATGCCCAACGGCATGTCACTTTTATTTTCTATTTCAATTCAATTTCTATTTCAAGACCATGCACAACGGCATGTCACTTTTATTTTCTAGACCATGCCCAACGACATGTCACTTTTATTTTCTATTTAAATTCAATTTCTATTTCATGACCATGCCCAATGGCATGTCACTTTTATTTTCTATTTCAATTCAATTTCTATTTCTAGACCATGCCTACCGGCATGTCACTTTTATATTCTAGACCATGCCCAACGGTATGTCACATTTCAATTTCTAGACCACACCCACCGGCATGTCACACTTTAATTTCTAAACCATGCCCACCGGCATGTCACTTTTATTTTCTATTTCAATTCAATTTCTATTTCAAGACCATGCCCAACGACATGCCACTTTTATATTCTAGACCATGCCCAACGACATGTCATATTTCAATTTCTAGACCATGCCCAACGGCATGTCACTTTTATTTTCTATTTCAATTCAATTTCTATTTCAAGACCATGCACAACGGCATGTCACTTTTATTTTCTAGACCATGCCCAACGACATGTCACTTTTATTTTCTATTTAAATTCAATTTCTATTTCATGACCATGCCCAATGACATGTCACTTTTATTTTCTATTTCAATTCAATTTCTATTTCTAGACCATGCCCACCGGCATGTCACTTTTATATTCTAGACCATGCCCAACGGCATGTCACATTTCAATTTCTAGACCACGCCCACCGGCATGTCACACTTTAATTTCTAGACCATGCCCACCGGCATGTCACTTTTATTTTCTATTTCAATTCAATTTCTATTTCAAGACCATGCCCAACGACATGCCACTTTTATATTCTAGACCATGCCCAACGACATGTCATATTTCAATTTCTAGACCATGCCCACCGGCATGTCACTTTTATTTTCTATTTCAATTCAATTTCTATTTCAAGACCATTCCCAACGGCATGTCACTTTTATTTTCTAGACCATGCGCAACGACATGTCATATTTCAATTTCTAGACCATGCCCACCGACATGTCCCTTTTATTTTCTATTACAATTCAATTTCTATTTCAAGACCATGCCCAACGGCATGTCACTTTTATTTTCTATTTCAAGACCATGCCCAATGGCATGTCACTTTTATTTTCTATTTCAATTCAATTTCTATTTCTAGACCATGCCCACCGGCATGTCACTTTTATATTCTAGACCATGCCCAACGGCATGTCACATTTCAATTTCTAGACCACGCCCACCGGCATGTCACACTTTAATTTCTAGACCATGCCCACCGGCATGTCACTTTTATTTTCTTTTTCAATTCAATTTCTATTTCAAGACCATGCCCAACGGCATGTCACTTTTATTTTCTATTTCAATTCAATTTCTATTTCAAGACCATGCCCAACGGCATGCCACTTTTATATTCTAGACCATGCCCAACGACATGTCATATTTCAATTTCTAGACCATGCCCACCGGCATGTCACTTTTATTTTCTATTTCAATTCAATTTCTATTTCAAGACCATTCCCAACGGCATGTCACTTTTATTTTCTAGACCATGCCCAACGACATGTCATATTTCAATTTCTAGACCATGCCCACCGACATGTCACTTTTATTTTCAATTTCAATTCAATTTCTATTCCAAGACCATACCCAACGGCATGTCACTTTTATTTTCTAGACTATGCCCAACGACATGTCACTTTTATTTTCTATTTCAATTAAATTTCTATTTCAAGACCATGCCCAACGGCATGTCACTTTTATTTTATATTTCAATTCAATTTCTATTTCTAGACCATGCCCACCGGCATGTCACTTTTATATTCTAGACCATGCCCAACGGCATGTCATATTTCAATTTCTAGACCATGCCCACCGGCATGTCACTTTTATTTTCTATTTCAATTCAATTTCTATTTCTAGACCATGCCCACCGGTATGTCACTTTTATATTCTAGACCATGCCCAACGGCATGTCATATTTCAATTTCTAGACCATGCCCACCGGCATGTCACTTTTATTTTCTATTTCAATTCAATTTCTATTTCAAGACCATGCCCAACGGCATGCCACTTTTATATTCTAGACCATGCCCAACGACATGTCATATTTCAATTTCTAGACCATGCCCAACGGCATGTCACTTTTATTTTCTATTTCAATTCAATTTCTATTTCAAGACCATGCCCAACGGCATGCCACTTTTATATTCTAGACCATGCCCAACGACATGTCATATTTCAATTTCTTGGCCATGCCTACCGGCATGTCACTTTTATTTTCTATTTCAATTCAATTTATATTCCAAGACCATACCCAACGGCATGTCACTTTTATTTTCTAGACTATGCCCAACGGCATGTCACTTTTATTTTCTATTTCAATTCAATTTCTATTTCAAGACCATGCCCAACGGCATGTCACTTTTATTTTATATTTCAATTCAATTTCTATTTCTAGACCATGCCCACCGGCATGTCACTTTTATATTCTAGACCATGCCCAACGGCATGTCATATTTCAATTTCTAGACCATGCCCACCGGCATGTCACTTTTATTTTCTATTTCAATTCAATTTCTATTTCAAGACCATGCCCAACGGCATGTCACTTTTATTTTCTATTTCAATTCAATTTCTATTTCAAGACCATGCCCAACGGCATGCCACTTTTATATTCTAGACCATGCCCAACGACATGTCATATTTCAATTTCTAGACCATGCCCAACGGCATGTCACTTTTATTTTCTATTTCAATTCAATTTCTATTTCAAGACCATGCCCAACGGCATGTCACTTTTATTTTCTAGACCATGCCCAACGACATGTCACTTTTATTTTCTATTTAAATTCAATTTCTATTTCATGACCATGCCCAATGGCATGTCACTTTTATTTTCTATTTCAATTCAATTTCTATTTCTAGACCATGCCCACCGGCATGTCACTTTTATATTCTAGACCATGCCCAACGGCATGTCACATTTCAATTTCTAGACCATGCCCACCGACATGTCACACTTTAATTTCTAGACCATGCCCACGACATTTCCCTTTCAATTTCTAGACCACGCCCACCGGCATGTCACATTTTAATTTCTAGACCATGCCCACGACATGTCACATTTCGATTTCTAGACCATGCCCACCGGCATGTCACGTTTTAATTTCTAGACCATGCCTACGGCATGTCACATTTCAATTTCTAGACCATGCCCGCGGCATGTCCCTTTTAATTTCTAGACCATGCCCACCGGCATGCCACTTTTATTTTCTATTTCAATTCAATTTCTATTTCAAGACCTTGCCCAAAGGCATGTCACTTTTATTTTCTATTTCAATTCAATTTCTATTTCTAGACCATGCCCACCGGCATGTCACTTTTATATTCTAGACCATGCCCAACGGTATGTCACATTTCAATTTCTAGACCACACCCACCGGCATGTCACACTTTAATTTCTAAACCATGCCCACCGGCATGTCACTTTTATTTTCTATTTCAATTCAATTTCTATTTCAAGACCATGCCCAACGACATGCCACTTTTATATTCTAGACCATGCCCAACGACATGTCATATTTCAATTTCTAGACCATGCCCAACGGCATGTCACTTTTATTTTCTATTTCAATTCAATTTCTATTTCAAGACCATTCCCAACGGCATGTCACTTTTATTTTCTAGACCATGCCCAACGACATGTCACTTTTATATTCTAGACCATACCCAATGACATGTCACTTTAATTTTCTATTTAATTTCAATTTCTATTTCATGACCATGCCCAATGGCATGTCACTTTTATATTCTAGACCATGCCCAACGGCATGTCACATTTCAATTTCTAGACCATGCCCACCGGCATGTCACACTTTAATTTCTAGACCATGCCCACGGCATTTCCCTTTCAATTTCTAGACCATGCCCACCGGCATGTCACATTTTAATTTCTAGACCATGCCAACGACATGTCACATTTCGATTTCTAGACCATGCCCACCGGCATGTCACGTTTTAATTTCTAGACCATGCCCACGGCATGTCACATTTCAATTTCTAGACCATGCCCGCGGCATGTCCCTTTTAATTTCTAGACCATGCCCACCGACATATCACATTTCGATTTCTAGACCATGCCCAAAGGCATGTCACTTTTATTTTCTATTTCAATTCAATTTCTATTTCAAGACCATGCCCAACGACATGTCACTTTTATATTCTAGACCATGCCCAACGACATGTCATATTTCAATTTCTAGACCATGCCCACCGGCATGTCACTTTTATTTTCTATTACAATTCAATTTCTATTTCAAGACCATGCCCAACGGCATGTCACTTTTATTTTCTATTTCAATTCAATTTCTATTTCAAGACCATGCCCAACGGCATGTCACTTTTATATTCTAGACCATGCCCAACGGCATTTCATATTTCAATTTCTAGACCATGCCTAGCGGCATGTCACTTTTTTTTTCAATTTCAATTCAATTTCTATTCCAAGACCATACCCAACGGCATGTCACTTTTATTTTCTAGACTATGCCCAACGGCATGTCACTTTTATTTTCTATTTCAATTCAATTTCTATTTCAAGACCATGCCCAACGGCATGTCACTTTTATTTTATATTTCAATTCAATTTCTATTTCTAGACCATGCCCACCGGCATGTCACTTTTATATTCTAGACCATGCCCAACGGCATGTCATATTTCAATTTCTAGACCATGCCCACCGGCATGTCAGTTTTATTTTCTATTTCAATTCAATTTCTATTTCAAGACCATGCCCAACGGCATGTCACTTTTATTTTCTATTTCAATTCAATTTCTATTTCAAGACCATGCCCAACGGCATGCCACTTTTATATTCTAGACCATGCCCAACGACATGTCATATTTCAATTTCTAGACCATGCCCAACGGCATGTCACTTTTATTTTCTATTTCAATTCAATTTCTATTTCAAGACCATGCACAACGGCATGTCACTTTTATTTTCTAGACCATGCCCAACGACATGTCACTTTTATTTTCTATTTAAATTCAATTTCTATTTCATGACCATGCCCAATGGCATGTCACTTTTATTTTCTATTTCAATTCAATTTCTATTTCTAGACCATGCCTACCGGCATGTCACTTTTATATTCTAGACCATGCCCAACGGTATGTCACATTTCAATTTCTAGACCACACCCACCGGCATGTCACACTTTAATTTCTAAACCATGCCCACCGGCATGTCACTTTTATTTTCTATTTCAATTCAATTTCTATTTCAAGACCATGCCCAACGACATGCCACTTTTATATTCTAGACCATGCCCAACGACATGTCATATTTCAATTTCTAGACCATGCCCAACGGCATGTCACTTTTATTTTCTATTTCAATTCAATTTCTATTTCAAGACCATGCACAACGGCATGTCACTTTTATTTTCTAGACCATGCCCAACGACATGTCACTTTTATTTTCTATTTAAATTCAATTTCTATTTCATGACCATGCCCAATGACATGTCACTTTTATTTTCTATTTCAATTCAATTTCTATTTCTAGACCATGCCCACCGGCATGTCACTTTTATATTCTAGACCATGCCCAACGGCATGTCACATTTCAATTTCTAGACCACGCCCACCGGCATGTCACACTTTAATTTCTAGACCATGCCCACCGGCATGTCACTTTTATTTTCTATTTCAATTCAATTTCTATTTCAAGACCATGCCCAACGACATGCCACTTTTATATTCTAGACCATGCCCAACGACATGTCATATTTCAATTTCTAGACCATGCCCACCGGCATGTCACTTTTATTTTCTATTTCAATTCAATTTCTATTTCAAGACCATTCCCAACGGCATGTCACTTTTATTTTCTAGACCATGCGCAACGACATGTCATATTTCAATTTCTAGACCATGCCCACCGACATGTCCCTTTTATTTTCTATTACAATTCAATTTCTATTTCAAGACCATGCCCAACGGCATGTCACTTTTATTTTCTATTTCAAGACCATGCCCAATGGCATGTCACTTTTATTTTCTATTTCAATTCAATTTCTATTTCTAGACCATGCCCACCGGCATGTCACTTTTATATTCTAGACCATGCCCAACGGCATGTCACATTTCAATTTCTAGACCACGCCCACCGGCATGTCACACTTTAATTTCTAGACCATGCCCACCGGCATGTCACTTTTATTTTCTTTTTCAATTCAATTTCTATTTCAAGACCATGCCCAACGGCATGTCACTTTTATTTTCTATTTCAATTCAATTTCTATTTCAAGACCATGCCCAACGGCATGCCACTTTTATATTCTAGACCATGCCCAACGACATGTCATATTTCAATTTCTAGACCATGCCCACCGGCATGTCACTTTTATTTTCTATTTCAATTCAATTTCTATTTCAAGACCATTCCCAACGGCATGTCACTTTTATTTTCTAGACCATGCCCAACGACATGTCATATTTCAATTTCTAGACCATGCCCACCGACATGTCACTTTTATTTTCAATTTCAATTCAATTTCTATTCCAAGACCATACCCAACGGCATGTCACTTTTATTTTCTAGACTATGCCCAACGACATGTCACTTTTATTTTCTATTTCAATTAAATTTCTATTTCAAGACCATGCCCAACGGCATGTCACTTTTATTTTATATTTCAATTCAATTTCTATTTCTAGACCATGCCCACCGGCATGTCACTTTTATATTCTAGACCATGCCCAACGGCATGTCATATTTCAATTTCTAGACCATGCCCACCGGCATGTCACTTTTATTTTCTATTTCAATTCAATTTCTATTTCTAGACCATGCCCACCGGTATGTCACTTTTATATTCTAGACCATGCCCAACGGCATGTCATATTTCAATTTCTAGACCATGCCCACCGGCATGTCACTTTTATTTTCTATTTCAATTCAATTTCTATTTCAAGACCATGCCCAACGGCATGCCACTTTTATATTCTAGACCATGCCCAACGACATGTCATATTTCAATTTCTAGACCATGCCCAACGGCATGTCACTTTTATTTTCTATTTCAATTCAATTTCTATTTCAAGACCATGCCCAACGGCATGCCACTTTTATATTCTAGACCATGCCCAACGACATGTCATATTTCAATTTCTTGGCCATGCCTACCGGCATGTCACTTTTATTTTCTATTTCAATTCAATTTATATTCCAAGACCATACCCAACGGCATGTCACTTTTATTTTCTAGACTATGCCCAACGGCATGTCACTTTTATTTTCTATTTCAATTCAATTTCTATTTCAAGACCATGCCCAACGGCATGTCACTTTTATTTTATATTTCAATTCAATTTCTATTTCTAGACCATGCCCACCGGCATGTCACTTTTATATTCTAGACCATGCCCAACGGCATGTCATATTTCAATTTCTAGACCATGCCCACCGGCATGTCACTTTTATTTTCTATTTCAATTCAATTTCTATTTCAAGACCATGCCCAACGGCATGTCACTTTTATTTTCTATTTCAATTCAATTTCTATTTCAAGACCATGCCCAACGGCATGCCACTTTTATATTCTAGACCATGCCCAACGACATGTCATATTTCAATTTCTAGACCATGCCCAACGGCATGTCACTTTTATTTTCTATTTCAATTCAATTTCTATTTCAAGACCATGCCCAACGGCATGTCACTTTTATTTTCTAGACCATGCCCAACGACATGTCACTTTTATTTTCTATTTAAATTCAATTTCTATTTCATGACCATGCCCAATGGCATGTCACTTTTATTTTCTATTTCAATTCAATTTCTATTTCTAGACCATGCCCACCGGCATGTCACTTTTATATTCTAGACCATGCCCAACGGCATGTCACATTTCAATTTCTAGACCATGCCCACCGACATGTCACACTTTAATTTCTAGACCATGCCCACGACATTTCCCTTTCAATTTCTAGACCACGCCCACCGGCATGTCACATTTTAATTTCTAGACCATGCCCACGACATGTCACATTTCGATTTCTAGACCATGCCCACCGGCATGTCACGTTTTAATTTCTAGACCATGCCTACGGCATGTCACATTTCAATTTCTAGACCATGCCCGCGGCATGTCCCTTTTAATTTCTAGACCATGCCCACCGGCATGCCACTTTTATTTTCTATTTCAATTCAATTTCTATTTCAAGACCTTGCCCAAAGGCATGTCACTTTTATTTTCTATTTCAATTCAATTTCTATTTCTAGACCATGCCCACCGGCATGTCACTTTTATATTCTAGACCATGCCCAACGGTATGTCACATTTCAATTTCTAGACCACACCCACCGGCATGTCACACTTTAATTTCTAAACCATGCCCACCGGCATGTCACTTTTATTTTCTATTTCAATTCAATTTCTATTTCAAGACCATGCCCAACGACATGCCACTTTTATATTCTAGACCATGCCCAACGACATGTCATATTTCAATTTCTAGACCATGCCCAACGGCATGTCACTTTTATTTTCTATTTCAATTCAATTTCTATTTCAAGACCATGCACAACGGCATGTCACTTTTATTTTCTAGACCATGCCCAACGACATGTCACTTTTATTTTCTATTTAAATTCAATTTCTATTTCATGACCATGCCCAATGACATGTCACTTTTATTTTCTATTTCAATTCAATTTCTATTTCTAGACCATGCCCACCGGCATGTCACTTTTATATTCTAGACCATGCCCAACGGCATGTCACATTTCAATTTCTAGACCACGCCCACCGGCATGTCACTTTTATTTTCTATTTCAATTCAATTTCTATTTCAAGACCATGCCCAACGACATGCCACTTTTATATTCTAGACCATGCCCAACGACATGTCATATTTCAATTTCTAGACCATGCCCACCGGCATGTCACTTTTATTTTCTATTTCAATTCAATTTCTATTTCAAGACCATTCCCAACGGCATGTCACTTTTATTTTCTAGACCATGCGCAACGACATGTCATATTTCAATTTCTAGACCATGCCCACCGACATGTCCCTTTTATTTTCTATTACAATTCAATTTCTATTTCAAGACCATGCCCAACGGCATGTCACTTTTATTTTCTATTTCAAGACCATGCCCAATGGCATGTCACTTTTATTTTCTATTTCAATTCAATTTCTATTTCTAGACCATGCCCACCGGCATGTCACTTTTATATTCTAGACCATGCCCAACGGCATGTCACATTTCAATTTCTAGACCACGCCCACCGGCATGTCACACTTTAATTTCTAGACCATGCCCACCGGCATGTCACTTTTATTTTCTTTTTCAATTCAATTTCTATTTCAAGACCATGCCCAACGGCATGTCACTTTTATTTTCTATTTCAATTCAATTTCTATTTCAAGACCATGCCCAACGGCATGCCACTTTTATATTCTAGACCATGCCCAACGACATGTCATATTTCAATTTCTAGACCATGCCCACCGGCATGTCACTTTTATTTTCTATTTCAATTCAATTTCTATTTCAAGACCATTCCCAACGGCATGTCACTTTTATTTTCTAGACCATGCCCAACGACATGTCATATTTCAATTTCTAGACCATGCCCACCGACATGTCACTTTTATTTTCAATTTCAATTCAATTTCTATTCCAAGACCATACCCAACGGCATGTCACTTTTATTTTCTAGACTATGCCCAACGACATGTCACTTTTATTTTCTATTTCAATTAAATTTCTATTTCAAGACCATGCCCAACGGCATGTCACTTTTATTTTATATTTCAATTCAATTTCTATTTCTAGACCATGCCCACCGGCATGTCACTTTTATATTCTAGACCATGCCCAACGGCATGTCATATTTCAATTTCTAGACCATGCCCACCGGCATGTCACTTTTATTTTCTATTTCAATTCAACTTCTATTTCTAGACCATGCCCACCGGTATGTCACTTTTATATTCTAGACCATGCCCAACGGCATGTCATATTTCAATTTCTAGACCATGCCCACCGGCATGTCACTTTTATTTTCTATTTCAATTCAATTTCTATTTCAAGACCATGCCCAACGGCATGCCACTTTTATATTCTAGACCATGCCCAACGACATGTCATATTTCAATTTCTAGACCATGCCCAACGGCATGTCACTTTTATTTTCTATTTCAATTCAATTTCTATTTCAAGACCATGCCCAACGGCATGCCACTTTTATATTCTAGACCATGCCCAACGACATGTCATATTTCAATTTCTTGGCCATGCCTACCGGCATGTCACTTTTATTTTCTATTTCAATTCAATTTATATTCCAAGACCATACCCAACGGCATGTCACTTTTATTTTCTAGACTATGCCCAACGGCATGTCACTTTTATTTTCTATTTCAATTCAATTTCTATTTCAAGACCATGCCCAACGGCATGTCACTTTTATTTTATATTTCAATTCAATTTCTATTTCTAGACCATGCCCACCGGCATGTCACTTTTATATTCTAGACCATGCCCAACGGCATGTCATATTTCAATTTCTAGACCATGCCCACCGGCATGTCACTTTTATTTTCTATTTCAATTCAATTTCTATTTCAAGACCATGCCCAACGGCATGTCACTTTTATTTTCTATTTCAATTCAATTTCTATTTCAAGACCATGCCCAACGACATGTCACTTTTATATTCTAGACCATGCCCAACCACATGTCATATTTCAATTTCTAGACCATGCCTACCGACATGTCACTTTTATTTTCTATTTCAATTCAATTTCTATTTCTAGACCATGCCCGCGGCATGTCCCTTTTAATTTCTAGACCATGCCCACCGGCATGCCACTTTTATTTTCTATTTCAATTCAATTTCTATTTCAAGACCTTGCCCAAAGGCATGTCACTTTTATTTTCTATTTCAATTCAATTTCTATTTCAAGACCATGCCCAACGACATGTCACTTTTATATTCTAGACCATGCCCAACCACATGTCATATTTCAATTTCTAGACCATGCCTACCGACATGTCACTTTTATTTTCTATTTCAATTCAATTTCTATTTCAAGACCATACCCAACGGCATGTCACTTTTATTTTCTAGACTATGCCCAACGGCATGTCACTTTTATTTTCTATTTCAAATCAATTTCT
The DNA here is from genome assembly GCA_963691705.1 of Viola odorata. Classification (NCBI taxonomy): domain Eukaryota; kingdom Viridiplantae; phylum Streptophyta; class Magnoliopsida; order Malpighiales; family Violaceae; genus Viola; species Viola odorata. Next base: position 65,931,731 of record OY829537.1, on the reverse strand, counting down.
ATTTCAAGACCATGCCCAACGGCATGTCACTTTTATTTTATATTTCAATTCAATTTCTATTTCTAGACCATGCCCACCGGCATGTCACTTTTATATTCTAGACCATGCCCAACGGCATGTCATATTTCAATTTCTAGACCATGCCCACCGGCATGTCACTTTTATTTTCTATTTCAATTCAATTTCTATTTCAAGACCATGCCCAACGGCATGTCACTTTTATTTTCTATTTCAATTCAATTTCTATTTCAAGACCATGCCCAACGGCATGCCACTTTTATATTCTAGACCATGCCCAACGACATGTCATATTTCAATTTCTAGACCATGCCCAACAGCATGTCACTTTTATTTTCTATTTCAATTCAATTTCTATTTCAAGACCATGCCCAACGGCATGTCACTTTTATTTTCTAGACCATGCCCAACGACATGTCACTTTTATTTTCTATTTAAATTCAATTTCTATTTCATGACCATGCCCAATGGCATGTCACTTTTATTTTCTATCTCAATTCAATTTCTATTTCTAGACCATGCCCACCGGCATGTCACTTTTATATTCTAGACCATGCCCAACGGCATGTCACATTTCAATTTCTAGACCATGCCCACCGACATGTCACACTTTAATTTCTAGACCATGCCCACGGCATTTCCCTTTCAATTTCTAGACCACGCCCACCGGCATGTCACATTTTAATTTCTAGACCATGCCCACGACATGTCACATTTCGATTTCTAGACCATGCCCACCGGCATGTCACGTTTTAATTTCTAGACCATGCCTACGGCATGTCACATTTCAATTTCTAGACCATGCCCGCGGCATGTCCCTTTTAATTTCTAGACCATGCCCACCGGCATGCCACTTTTATTTTCTATTTCAATTCAATTTCTATTTCAAGACCATGCCCAACGGCATGTCACTTTTATTTTCTATTTCAATTCAATTTCTATTTCAAGACCATGCCCAACGGCATGCCACTTTTATATTCTAGACCATGCCCAACGACATGTCATATTTCAATTTCTAGACCATGCCCAACGGCATGTCACTTTTATTTTCTATTTCAATTCAATTTCTATTCCAAGACCATACCCAACGGCATGCCACTTTTATATTCTAGACCATGCCCAACGACATGTCATATTTCAATTTCTAGACCATGCCCAACGGCATGTCACTTTTATTTTCTATTTCAATTCAATTTCTATTTCAAGACCATGCCCAACGGCATGCCACTTTTATATTCTAGACCATGCCCAACGACATGTCATATTTCAATTTCTAGACCATGCCCAACGGCATGTCACTTTTATTTTCTATTTCAATTCAATTTCTATTTCAAGACCATGCCCAACGGCATGTCACTTTTATTTTCTAGACCATGCCCAACGACATGTCACTTTTATTTTCTATTTAAATTCAATTTCTATTTCATGACCATGCCCAATGGCATGTCACTTTTATTTTCTATTTCAATTCAATTTCTATTTCTAGACCATGCCCACCGGCATGTCACTTTTATATTCTAGACCATGCCCAACGGCATGTCACATTTCAATTTCTAGACCATGCCCACCGACATGTCACACTTTAATTTCTAGACCATGCCCACGACATTTCCCTTTCAATTTCTAGACCACGCCCACCGGCATGTCACATTTTAATTTCTAGACCATGCCCACGACATGTCACATTTCGATTTCTAGACCATGCCCACCGGCATGTCACGTTTTAATTTCTAGACCATGCCTACGGCATGTCACATTTCAATTTCTAGACCATGCCCGCGGCATGTCCCTTTTAATTTCTAGACCATGCCCACCGGCATGCCACTTTTATTTTCTATTTCAATTCAATTTCTATTTCAAGACCTTGCCCAAAGGCATGTCACTTTTATTTTCTATTTCAATTCAATTTCTATTTCTAGACCATGCCCACCGGCATGTCACTTTTATATTCTAGACCATGCCCAACGACATGTCATATTTCAATTTCTAGACCATGCCCAACGGCATGTCACTTTTATTTTCTATTTCAATTCAATTTCTATTTCAAGACCATGCCCAACGGCATGCCACTTTTATATTCTAGACCATGCCCAACGACATGTCATATTTCAATTTCTTGGCCATGCCTACCGGCATGTCACTTTTATTTTCTATTTCAATTCAATTTATATTCCAAGACCATACCCAACGGCATGTCACTTTTATTTTCTAGACTATGCCCAACGGCATGTCACTTTTATTTTCTATTTCAATTCAATTTCTATTTCAAGACCATGCCCAACGGCATGTCACTTTTATTTTATATTTCAATTCAATTTCTATTTCTAGACCATGCCCACCGGCATGTCACTTTTATATTCTAGACCATGCCCAACGGCATGTCATATTTCAATTTCTAGACCATGCCCACCGGCATGTCACTTTTATTTTCTATTTCAATTCAATTTCTATTTCAAGACCATGCCCAACGGCATGTCACTTTTATTTTCTATTTCAATTCAATTTCTATTTCAAGACCATGCCCAACGACATGTCACTTTTATATTCTAGACCATGCCCAACCACATGTCATATTTCAATTTCTAGACCATGCCTACCGACATGTCACTTTTATTTTCTATTTCAATTCAATTTCTATTTCTAGACCATGCCCGCGGCATGTCCCTTTTAATTTCTAGACCATGCCCACCGGCATGCCACTTTTATTTTCTATTTCAATTCAATTTCTATTTCAAGACCTTGCCCAAAGGCATGTCACTTTTATTTTCTATTTCAATTCAATTTCTATTTCAAGACCATGCCCAACGACATGTCACTTTTATATTCTAGACCATGCCCAACCACATGTCATATTTCAATTTCTAGACCATGCCTACCGACATGTCACTTTTATTTTCTATTTCAATTCAATTTCTATTTCAAGACCATACCCAACGGCATGTCACTTTTATTTTCTAGACTATGCCCAACGGCATGTCACTTTTATTTTCTATTTCAAATCAATTTCTATTTCAAGACCATGCCCAACGGCATGTCACTTTTATTTTATATTTCAATTCAATTTCTATTTCTAGACCATGCCCACCGGCATGTCACTTTTATATTCTAGACCATGCCCAACGGCATGTCATATTTCAATTTCTAGACCATGCCCACCGGCATGTCACTTTTATTTTCTATTTCAATTCAATTTCTATTTCAAGACCATGCCCAACGGCATGTCACTTTTATTTTCTATTTCAATTCAATTTCTATTTCAAGACCATGCCCAACGGCATGCCACTTTTATATTCTAGACCATGCCCAACGACATGTCATATTTCAATTTCTAGACCATGCCCAACGGCATGTCACTTTTATTTTCTATTTCAATTCAATTTCTATTTCAAGACCATGCCCAACGGCATGTCACTTTTATTTTCTAGACCATGCCCAACGACATGTCACTTTTATTTTCTATTTAAATTCAATTTCTATTTCATGACCATGCCCAATGGCATGTCACTTTTATTTTCTATCTCAATTCAATTTCTATTTCTAGACCATGCCCACCGGCATGTCACTTTTATATTCTAGACCATGCCCAACGGCATGTCACATTTCAATTTCTAGACCATGCCCACCGACATGTCACACTTTAATTTCTAGACCATGCCCACGGCATTTCCCTTTCAATTTCTAGACCACGCCCACCGGCATGTCACATTTTAATTTCTAGACCATGCCCACGACATGTCACATTTCGATTTCTAGACCATGCCCACCGGCATGTCACGTTTTAATTTCTAGACCATGCCTACGGCATGTCACATTTCAATTTCTAGACCATGCCCGCGGCATGTCCCTTTTAATTTCTAGACCATGCCCACCGGCATGCCACTTTTATTTTCTATTTCAATTCAATTTCTATTTCAAGACCATGCCCAACGGCATGTCACTTTTATTTTCTATTTCAATTCAATTTCTATTTCAAGACCATGCCCAACGGCATGCCACTTTTATATTCTAGACCATGCCCAACGACATGTCATATTTCAATTTCTAGACCATGCCCAACGGCATGTCACTTTTATTTTCTATTTCAATTCAATTTCTATTCCAAGACCATACCCAACGGCATGCCACTTTTATATTCTAGACCATGCCCAACGACATGTCATATTTCAATTTCTAGACCATGCCCAACGGCATGTCACTTTTATTTTCTATTTCAATTCAATTTCTATTTCAAGACCATGCCCAACGGCATGCCACTTTTATATTCTAGACCATGCCCAACGACATGTCATATTTCAATTTCTAGACCATGCCCAACGGCATGTCACTTTTATTTTCTATTTCAATTCAATTTCTATTTCAAGACCATGCCCAACGGCATGTCACTTTTATTTTCTAGACCATGCCCAACGACATGTCACTTTTATTTTCTATTTAAATTCAATTTCTATTTCATGACCATGCCCAATGGCATGTCACTTTTATTTTCTATTTCAATTCAATTTCTATTTCTAGACCATGCCCACCGGCATGTCACTTTTATATTCTAGACCATGCCCAACGGCATGTCACATTTCAATTTCTAGACCATGCCCACCGACATGTCACACTTTAATTTCTAGACCATGCCCACGACATTTCCCTTTCAATTTCTAGACCACGCCCACCGGCATGTCACATTTTAATTTCTAGACCATGCCCACGACATGTCACATTTCGATTTCTAGACCATGCCCACCGGCATGTCACGTTTTAATTTCTAGACCATGCCTACGGCATGTCACATTTCAATTTCTAGACCATGCCCGCGGCATGTCCCTTTTAATTTCTAGACCATGCCCACCGGCATGCCACTTTTATTTTCTATTTCAATTCAATTTCTATTTCAAGACCTTGCCCAAAGGCATGTCACTTTTATTTTCTATTTCAATTCAATTTCTATTTCAAGACCATGCCCAACGACATGTCACTTTTATATTCTAGACCATGCCCAACCACATGTCATATTTCAATTTCTAGACCATGCCTACCGACATGTCACTTTTATTTTCTATTTCAATTCAATTTCTATTTCAAGACCATACCCAACGGCATGTCACTTTTATTTTCTAGACTATGCCCAACGGCATGTCACTTTTATTTTCTATTTCAATTCAATTTCTATTTCAAGACCATGCCCAACGGCATGTCACTTTTATTTTATATTTCAATTCAATTTCTATTTCTAGACCATGCCCACCGGCATGTCACTTTTATATTCTAGACCATGCCCAACGGCATGTCATATTTCAATTTCTAGACCATGCCCACCGGCATGTCACTTTTATTTTCTATTTCAATTCAATTTCTATTTCAAGACCATGCCCAACGGCATGTCACTTTTATTTTCTATTTCAATTCAATTTCTATTTCAAGACCATGCCCAACGGCATGCCACTTTTATATTCTAGACCATGCCCAACGACATGTCATATTTCAATTTCTAGACCATGCCCAACGGCATGTCACTTTTATTTTCTATTTCAATTCAATTTCTATTTCAAGACCATGCCCAACGGCATGTCACTTTTATTTTCTAGACCATGCCCAACGACATGTCACTTTTATTTTCTATTTAAATTCAATTTCTATTTCATGACCATGCCCAATGGCATGTCACTTTTATTTTCTATTTCAATTCAATTTCTATTTCTAGACCATGCCCACCGGCATGTCACTTTTATATTCTAGACCATGCCCAACGGCATGTCACATTTCAATTTCTAGACCATGCCCACCGACATGTCACACTTTAATTTCTAGACCATGCCCACGGCATTTCCCTTTCAATTTCTAGACCACGCCCACCGGCATGTCACATTTTAATTTCTAGACCATGCCCACGACATGTCACATTTCGATTTCTAGACCATGCCCACCGGCATGTCACGTTTTAATTTCTAGACCATGCCTACGGCATGTCACATTTCAATTTCTAGACCATGCCCGCGGCATGTTCCTTTTAATTTCTAGACCATGCCCACCGGCATATCACATTTCGATTTCTAGACCATGCCCACCGGCATGCCACTTTTATTTTCTATTTCAATTCAATTTCTATTTCAAGACCTTGCCCAAAGGCATGTCACTTTTATTTTCTATTTCAATTCAATTTCTATTTCAATACCATGCCCAACGACATGTCACTTTTATATTCTAGACCATGCCCAACCACATGTCATATTTCAATTTCTAGACCATGCCTACCGGCATGTCACTTTTATTTTCTATTTCAATTCAATTTCTATTTCAAGACCATACCCAACGGCATGTCACTTTTATTTTCTAGACTATGCCCAACGGCATGTCACTTTTATTTTCTATTTCAATTCAATTTCTATTTCAAGACCATGCCCAACGGCATGTCTCTTTTATTTTATATTTCAATTCAATTTCTATTTCTAGACCATGCCCACCGGCATGTCACTTTTATATTCTAGACCATGCCCAACGGCATGTCATATTTGAATTTCTAGACCATGCCCACCGGCATGTCACTTTTATTTTCTATTTCAATTCAATTTCTATTTCAAGACCATGCCCAACGGCATGTCTCTTTTATTTTATATTTCAATTCAATTTCTATTTCTAGACTATGCCCACCGGCATGTCACTTTTATATTCTAGACCATGCCCAACGGCATGTCATATTTGAATTTCTAGACCATGCCCACCGGCATGTCACTTTTATTTTCTATTTCAATTCAATTTCTATTTCGAGACCTTGCCCAACGGCATGTCACTTTTATTTTCTATTTCAATTCAATTTCTATTTCAAGACCATGCCCAATGGCATGCCACTTTAATATTCTAGACCATGCCCAACGACATGTCATATTTCAATTTCTAGACCATGCCCAACGGCATGTCACTTTTATTTTCTAGACCATGCCCAACGACATGTCACTTTTATTTTCTATTTAAATTCAATTTCTATTTCATGACCATGCCCAATGGCATGTCACTTTTATTTTCTATTTCAATTCAATTTCTATTTCTAGACCATGCCTACCGGCATGTCACTTTTATATTCTAGACCATGCCCAACGGCATGTCACATTTCAATTTCTAGACCATGCCCACCGGCATGTCACACTTTAATTTCTAGACCATGCCCACGGCATTTCCCTTTCAATTTCTAGACCATGCCCACCGACATGTCACATTTCGATTTCTAGACCATGTCCACCGGCATGTCACGTTTTAATTTCTAGACCATGCCCAACGACATGTCATATTTCAATTTCTAGACCATGCCTACCGGCATGTCACTTTTATTTTCTATTTCAATTCAATTTCTATTTCAAGACCATACCCAACGACATGTCACTTTTATTTTCTAGACTATGCCCAACGGCATGTCACTTTTATTTTCTATTTCAATTCAATTTCTATTTCAAGACCATGCCCAACGGCATGTCACTTTTATTTTATATTTCAATTCAATTTCTATTTCTAGACCATGCCCACCGGCATGTCACTTTTATACTCTAGACCATGCCCAACGGCATGTCATATTTCAATTTCTAGACCATGCCCACCGGCATGTCACTTTTATTTTCTATTTCAATTCAATTTCTATTTCAAGACCATGCCCAACGGCATGTCACTTTTATTTTCTATTTCAATTCAATTTCTATTTCAAGACCATGCCCAACGGCATGCTACTTTTATATTCTAGACCATGCCCAACGACATGTCATATTTCAATTTCTAGATCATGCCCACCGGCATGTCACTTTTATTTTCTATTTCAATTCAATTTCTATTTCAAGACCATGCCCAACGGCATGTCACTTTTATTTTCTAGACCATGCCCAACGACATGTCACTTTTATTTTCTATTTAAATTCAATTTCTATTTCATGACCATGCCCAATGACATGTCACTTTTATTTTCTATTTCAATTCAATTTCTATTTCTAGACCATGCCCACCGGCATGTCACTTTTATATTCTAGACCATGCCCAACGGCATGTCACATTTCAATTTCTAGACCATGCCCACCGACATGTCACACTTTAATTTCTAGACCATGCCCACGGCATTTCCCTTTCAATTTCTAGACCACTCCCACCGGCATGTCACATTTTAATTTCTAGACCATGCCCACGACATGTCACATTTCGATTTCTAGACCATGCCCACCGGCATGTCACGTTTTAATTTCTAGACCATGCCTACGGCATGTCACATTTCAATTTCTAGACCATGCCCGCGGCATGTTCCTTTTAATTTCTAGACCATGCCCACCGGCATATCACATTTCGATTTCTAGACCATGCCCACCGGCATGCCACTTTTATTTTCTATTTCAATTCAATTTCTATTTCAAGACCTTGCCCAAAGGCATGTCACTTTTATTTTCTATTTCAATTCAATTTCTATTTCAATACCATGCCCAACGACATGTCACTTTTATATTCTAGACCATGCCCAACCACATGTCATATTTCAATTTCTAGACCATGCCTACCGGCATGTCACTTTTATTTTCTATTTCAATTCAATTTCTATTTCAAGACCATACCCAACGGCATGCCACTTTTATTTTCTAGACTATGCCCAACGGCATGTCACTTTTATTTTCTATTTCAATTCAATTTCTATTTCAAGACCATGCCCAACGGCATGTCTCTTTTATTTTATATTTCAATTCAATTTCTATTTATAGACCATGCCCACCGGCATGTCACTTTTATATTCTAGACCATGCCCAACGGCATGTCATATTTGAATTTCTAGACCATGCCCACCGGCATGTCACTTTTATTTTCTATTTCAATTCAATTTCTATTTCAAGACCATGCCCAACGGCATGTCTCTTTTATTTTATATTTCAATTCAATTTCTATTTCTAGACCATGCCCACCGGCATGTCACTTTTATATTCTAGACCATGCCCAACGGCATGTCATATTTGAATTTCTAGACCATGCCCACCGGCATGTCACTTTTATTTTCTATTTCAATTCAATTTCTATTTCAAGACCTTGCCCAACGGCATGTCACTTTTATTTTCTATTTCAATTCAATTTCTATTTCAAGACCATGCCCAATGGCATGCCACTTTAATATTCTAGACCATGCCCAACGACATGTCATATTTCAATTTCTAGACCATGCCCAACGGCATGTCTCTTTTATTTTCTAGACCATGCCCAACGACATGTCACTTTTATTTTCTATTTAAATTCAATTTCTATTTCATGACCATGCCCAATGGCATGTCACTTTTATTTTCTATTTCAATTCAATTTCTATTTCTAGACCATGCCTACCGGCATGTCACTTTTATATTCTAGACCATGCCCAACGGCATGTCACATTTCAATTTCTAGACCATGCCCACCGGCATGTCACACTTTAATTTCTAGACCATGCCCACGGCATTTCCCTTTCAATTTCTAGACCATGCCCACCGACATGTCACATTTCGATTTCTAGACCATGTCCACCGGCATGTCACGTTTTAATTTCTAGACCATGCCCAACGACATGTCATATTTCAATTTCTAGACCATGCCTACCGGCATGTCACTTTTATTTTCTATTTCAATTCAATTTCTATTTCAAGACCATACCCAACGACATGTCACTTTTATTTTCTAGACTATGCCCAACGGCATGTCACTTTTATTTTCTATTTCAATTCAATTTCTATTTCAAGACCATGCCCAACGGCATGTCACTTTTATTTTATATTTCAATTCAATTTCTATTTCTAGACCATGCCCACCGGCATGTCACTTTTATACTCTAGACCATGCCCAACGGCATGTCATATTTCAATTTCTAGACCATGCCCACCGGCATGTCACTTTTATTTTCTATTTCAATTCAATTTCTATTTCAAGACCATGCCCAACGGCATGTCACTTTTATTTTCTATTTCAATTCAATTTCTATTTCAAGACCATGCCCAACGGCATGCTACTTTTATATTCTAGACCATGCCCAACGACATGTCATATTTCAATTTCTAGACCATGCCCACCGGCATGTCACTTTTATTTTCTATTTCAATTCAATTTCTATTTCAAGACCATGCCCAACGGCATGTCACTTTTATTTTCTAGACCATTCCCAACGACATGTCACTTTTATTTTCTATTTAAATTCAATTTCTATTTCATGACCATGCCCAATGGCATGTCACTTTTATTTTCTATTTCAATTCAATTTCTATTTCAAGACCATGCCCAACGGCATGTCACTTTTATTTTCTAGACCATTCCCAACGACATGTCACTTTTATTTTCTATTTAAATTCAATTTCTATTTCATGACCATGCCCAATGGCATGTCAGTTTTATTTTCTATTTCATTTCAATTTCTATTTCAAGACCATGCCCAACGGCATGTCACTTTTATTTTCTAGACCATGCCCACCGGCATGTCACTTTTATTTTCTATTTCAAGACCATGCCCAACGGCATGTCACTTTTATTTTCTATTTCAATTCAATTTCTATTTCAAGACCGTGCCTAACGGCATGTCACTTTTATATTCTAGACCATGCCCAACGGCATGTCATATTTCAATTTCTAGACCATGCATATCGGCATGTCACTTTTATTTTCTATTTCAATTCAATTTCTATTTCAAGGCCATACCCAACGGCATGTCAATTTTATTTTCTAGACCATGCCCAACGGCATGTCACTTTTATTTTCTATTTCAATTCAATTTCTATTTCAAGACCATGCCCAACGGCATGCCACTTTTATTTTATATTTCAATTCAATTTCTATTTCTAGACCATGCCCACTAGCATGTCTCTTTTATATTCTAGACCATGCCCAACGGCATGTCATATTTCAATTTCTAGACCATGCCCACCGGCATGTCACTTTTATTTTCTATTTCAATTCAATTTCTATTTCAAGACCATGCCCAACGGCATGTCACTTTTATTTTCTATTTCAATTCAATTTCTATTTCAAGACCATGCCCAATGGCATGCCACTTTAATATTCTAGACCATGCCCAACGACATGTCATATTTCAATTTCTAGACCATGCCCAACGGCATGTCAATTTTATTTTCTAGACCATGCCCAACGACATGTCACTTTTATTTTCTATTTCAATTCAATTTCTATTTCAAGACCATGCCCAACGGCATGTCACTTTTATTTTATATTTCAATTCAATTTCTATTTCTAGACCATGCCCACTAGCATGCCTCTTTTATATTCTAGACCATGCCCAACGGCATGTCATATTTCAATTTCTAGACCATGCCCACCGGCATGTCACTTTTATTTTCTATTTCAATTCAATTTCTATTTCAAGACCATGCCCTACGGCATGTCACTTTTATTTTCTATTTCAATTCAATTTCTATTTCAAGACCATGCCCAATGGCATGCCACTTTAATATTCTAGACCATGCCCAACGACATGTCATATTTCAATTTCTAGACCATGCCCAACGGCATGTCAATTTTATTTTCTAGACCATGCCCAACGGCATGTCACTTTTATTTTCTATTTCAATTCAATTTCTATTTCAAGACCATGCCCAACGGCATGTCACTTTTATTTTATATTTCAATTCAATTTCTATTTCTAGACCATGCCCACTAGCATGCCTCTTTTATTTTCTAGACCATGCCCAACGGCATGTCATATTTCAATTTCTAGACCATGCCCACCGGCATGTCACTTTTATTTTCTATTTCAATTCAATTTCTATTTCAAGACCATGCCCAACGGCATGTCACTTTTATTTTCAATTTAAATTCAATTTCTATTTAAAGACCATACCCAACGTCATGTCACTTTTATTTTCTAGACCATGCCCAACGGCATGTCACTTTTATTTTCTATTTCAATTCAATTTCTATTTCAAGACCATGCCCAACGGCATGTCACTTTTATTTTCTATTTCAATTCAATTTCTATTTCGAGACCATGCCCAATGGCATGCCACTTTAATATTCTAGACCATGCCCAACGACATGTCATATTTCAATTTCTAGACCATGCCCAACGGCATGTCACTTTTATTTTCTAGACCATGCCCAACGACATGTCACTTTTATTTTCTATTTAAATTCAATTTCTATTTCTTGACCATGCCCAATGGCATGTCACTTTTATTTTCTATTTCAATTCAATTTCTATTTCAAGACCATGCCCAACGGCATGTCACTTTTATTTTATATTTCAATTCAATTTCTATTTCTAGACCATGCCCACTAGCATGCCTCTTTTATATTCTAGACCATGGCCAACGGCATGTCATATTTCAATTTCTAGACCATGCCCACCGGCATGTCACTTTTATTTTCTATTTCAATTCAATTTCTATTTCAAGACCATGCCCTACGGCATGTCACTTTTATTTTCTATTTCAATTCAATTTCTATTTCAAGACCATGCCCAATGGCATGCCACTTTAATATTCTAGACCATGCCCAACGACATGTCATATTTCAATTTCTAGACCATGCCCAACGGCATGTCAATTTTATTTTCTAGACCATGCCCAACGGCATGTCACTTTTATTTTCTATTTCAATTCAATTTCTATTTCAAGACCATGCCCAACGGCATGTCACTTTTATTTTATATTTCAATTCAATTTCTATTTCTAGACCATGCCCACTAGCATGCCTCTTTTATTTTCTAGACCATGCCCAACGGCATGTCATATTTCAATTTCTAGACCATGCCCACCGGCATGTCACTTTTATTTTCTATTTCAATTCAATTTCTATTTCAAGACCATGCCCAACGGCATGTCACTTTTATTTTCAATTTAAATTCAATTTCTATTTAAAGACCATACCCAACGTCATGTCACTTTTATTTTCTAGACCATGCCCAACGGCATGTCACTTTTATTTTCTATTTCAATTCAATTTCTATTTCAAGACCATGCCCAACGGCATGTCACTTTTATTTTCTATTTCAATTCAATTTCTATTTCAAGACCATGCCCAATGGCATGCCACTTTAATATTCTAGACCATGCCCAACGACATGTCATATTTCAATTTCTAGACCATGCCCAACGGCATGTCACTTTTATTTTCTAGACCATGCCCAACGACATGTCACTTTTATTTTCTATTTAAATTCAATTTCTATTTCTTGACCATGCCCAATGGCATGTCACTTTTATTTTCTATTTCAATTCAATTTCTATTTCTAGACCATGCCCACCGGCATGTCACTTTTATATTCTAGACCATGCCCAACGGCATGTCACATTTCAATTTCTAGACCATGCCCACCGGCATGTCACACTTTAATTTCTAGACCATGCCCACGGCATTTCCCTTTCAATTTCTAGACCATGCCCACCGACATGTCACATTTCGATTTCTAGACCATGTCCACCGGCATGTCACGTTTTAATTTCTAGACCATGCCCAACGACATGTCATATTTCAATTTCTAGACCATGCCTACCGGCATGTCACTTTTATTTTCTATTTCAATTCAATTTCTATTTCAAGACCATACCCAACGACATGTCACTTTTATTTTCTAGACTATGCCCAACGGCATGTCACTTTTATTTTCTATTTCAATTCAATTTCTATTTCAAGACCATGCCCAACGGCATGTCACTTTTATTTTATATTTCAATTCAATTTCTATTTCTAGACCATGCCCACCGGCATGTCACTTTTATACTCTAGACCATGCCCAACGGCATGTCATATTTCAATTTCTAGACCATGCCCACCGGCATGTCACTTTTATTTTCTATTTCAATTCAATTTCTATTTCAAGACCATGCCCAACGGCATGTCACTTTTATTTTCTATTTCAATTCAATTTCTATTTCAAGACCATGCCCAACGGCATGCTACTTTTATATTCTAGACCATGCCCAACGACATGTCATATTTCAATTTCTAGACCATGCCCACCGGCATGTCACTTTTATTTTCTATTTCAATTCAATTTCTATTTCAAGACCATGCCCAACGGCATGTCACTTTTATTTTCTAGACCATGCCCAACGACATGTCACTTTTATTTTCTATTTAAATTCAATTTCTATTTCATGACCATGCCCAATGGCATGTCACTTTTATTTTCTATTTCAATTCAATTTCTATTTCTAGACCATGCCCACCGGCATGTCAGTTTTATTTTCTATTTCATTTCAATTTCTATTTCAAGACCATGCCCAACGGCATGTCACTTTTATTTTCTAGACCATGCCCACCGGCATGTCACTTTTATTTTCTATTTCAAGACCATGCCCAACGGCATGTCACTTTTATTTTCTATTTCAATTCAATTTCTATTTCAAGACCGTGCCTAACGGCATGTCACTTTTATATTCTAGACCATGCCCAACGGCATGTCATATTTCAATTTCTAGACCATGCATACCGGCATGTCACTTTTATTTTCTATTTCAATTCAATTTCTATTTCAAGACCATACCCAACGGCATGTCAATTTTATTTTCTAGACCATGCCCAACGACATGTCATATTTCAATTTCTAGACCATGCCCAACGGCATGTCAATTTTATTTTCTAGACCATGCCCAACGGCATGTCACTTTTATTTTCTATTTCAATTCAATTTCTATTTCAAGACCATGCCCAACGGCATGCCACTTTTATTTTATATTTCAATTCAATTTCTATTTCTAGACCATGCCCACTAGCATGTCTCTTTTATATTCTAGACCATGCCCAACGGCATGTCATATTTCAATTTCTAGACCATGCCCACCGGCATGTCACTTTTATTTTCTATTTCAATTCAATTTCTATTTCAAGACCATGCCCAACGGCATGTCACTTTTATTTTCTATTTCAATTCAATTTCTATTTCAAGACCATGCCCAATGGCATGCCACTTTAATATTCTAGACCATGCCCAACGACATGTCATATTTCAATTTCTAGACCATGCCCAACGGCATTTCAATTTTATTTTCTAGACCATGCCCAACGGCATGTCACTTTTATTTTCTATTTCAATTCAATTTCTATTTCAAGACCATGCCCAACGGCATGTCACTTTTATTTTATATTTCAATTGAATTTCTATTTCTATACCATGCCCACTAGCATGCCTCTTTTATATTCTAGACCATGCCCAACGGCATGTCATATTTCAATTTCTAGACCATGCCCACCGGCATGTCACTTTTATTTTCTATTTCAATTCAATTTCTATTTCAAGACCATGCCCAACGGCATGTCACTTTTATTTTCTATTTCAATTCAATTTCTATTTCAAGACCATGCCCAATGGCATGCCACTTTAATATTCTAGACCATGCCCAACGACATGTCATATTTCAATTTCTAGACCATGCCCAACGGCATGTCAATTTTATTTTCTAGACCATGCCCAACGGCATGTCACTTTTATTTTCTATTTCAATTCAATTTCTATTTCAAGACCATGCCCAACGGCATGTCACTTTTATTTTATATTTCAATTCAATTTCTATTTCTAGACCATGCCCACTAGCATGCCTCTTTTATTTTCTAGACCATGCCCAACGGCATGTCATATTTCAATTTCTAGACCATGCCCACCGGCATGTCACTTTTATTTTCTATTTCAATTCAATTTCTATTTCAAGACCATGCCCAACGGCATGTCACTTTTATTTTATATTTCAAATCAATTTCTATTTCTAGACCATGCCTACTGGCATGTCACTTTTATATTCTAGACCATGCCCAACGGCATGTCATATTTCAATTTCTAGACCATGCCCACCGGCATGTCACTTTTATTTTCTATTTCAATTCAATTTCTATTTCAAGACCATGCCCAACGGCATGTCACTTTTATTTTCTATTTCAATTCAATTTCTATTTCAAGACCATGCCCAATGGCATGCCACTTTAATATTCTAGACCATGCCCAACGACATGTCATATTTCAATTTCTAGACCATGCCCACCAGCATGTCACTTTTATTTTCTATTTCAATTCAATTTCTATTTCTAGACCATGCCCACCGGCATGTCACTTTTATATTCTAGACCATGCCCAACGGCATGTCACATTTCAATTTCTAGACCATGCCCACCGGCATGTCACACTTTAATTTCTAGACCATGCCCACGGCATTTCCCTTTCAATTTCTAGACCATGCCCACCGACATGTCACATTTCGATTTCTAGACCATGTCCACCGGCATGTCACGTTTTAATTTCTAGACCATGCCCAACGAAATGTCATATTTCAATTTCTAGACCATGCCTACCGGCATGTCACTTTTATTTTCTTTTTCAATTCAATTTCTATTTCAAGACCATACCCAACGACATGTCACTTTTATTTTCTAGACTATGCCCAACGGCATGTCACTTTTATTTTCTATTTCAATTCAATTTCTATTTCAAGACCATGCCCAACGGCATGTCACTTTTATTTTATATTTCAATTCAATTTCTATTTCTAGACCATGCCCACCGGCATGTCACTTTTATACTCTAGACCATGCCCAACGGCATGTCATATTTCAATTTCTAGACCATGCCCACCGGCATGTCACTTTTATTTTCTATTTCAATTCAATTTCTATTTCAAGACCATGCCCAACGGCATGTCACTTTTATTTTATATTTCAATTCAATTTCTATTTCTAGACCATGCCCACTAGCATGCCTCTTTCATATTCTAGACCATGCCCAACGGCATGTCATATTTCAATTTCTAGACCATGCCCACCGGCATGTCACTTTTATTTTCTATTTCAATTCAATTTCTATTTCAAGACCATGCCCAACGGCATGTCACTTTTATTTTCTATTTCAATTCAATTTCTATTTCAAGACCATGCCCAATGGCATGCCACTTTAATATTCTAGACCATGCCCAACGACATGTCATATTTCAATTTCTAGACCATGCCCAACGGCATGTCAATTTTATTTTCTAGACCATGCCCAACGGCATGTCACTTTTATTTTCTATTTCAATTCAATTTCTATTTCAAGACCATGCCCAACGGCATGTCACTTTTATTTTATATTTCAATTCAATTTCTATTTCTAGACCATGCCCACTAGCATGCCTCTTTTATTTTCTAGACCATGCCCAACGGCATGTCATATTTCAATTTCTAGACCATGCCCACCGGCATGTCACTTTTATTTTCTATTTCAATTCAATTTCTATTTCAAGACCATGCCCAATGGCATGTCACTTTTATTTTCAATTTAAATTCAATTTCTATTTAAAGACCATACCCAACGTCATGTCACTTTTATTTTCTAGACCATGCCCAACGGCATGTCGCTTTTATTTTCTATTTCAATTCAATTTCTATTTCAAGACCATGCCCAACGGCATGTCACTTTTATTTTATATTTCAAATCAATTTCTATTTCTAGACCATGCCCACTGGCATGTCACTTTTATATTCTAGACCATGCCCAACGGCATGTCATATTTCAATTTCTAGCCCATGCCCACCGGCATGTCACTTTTATTTTCTATTTCAATTCAATTTCTATTTCAAGACCATGCCCAACGGCATGTCACTTTTATTTTCTATTTCAATTCAATTTCTATTTCAAGACCATGCCCAATGGCATGCCACTTTAATATTCTAGACCATGCCCAACGACATGTCATATTTCAATTTCTAGACCATGCCCACCAGCATGTCACTTTTATTTTCTATTTCAATTCAATTTCTATTTCTAGACCATGCCCACCGGCATGTCACTTTTATATTCTAGACCATGCCCAACGGCATGTCACATTTCAATTTCTAGACCATGCCCACCGGCATGTCACACTTTAATTTCTAGACCATGCCCACGGCATTTCCCTTTCAATTTCTAGACCATGCCCACCGACATGTCACATTTCGATTTCTAGACCATGTCCACCGGCATGTCACGTTTTAATTTCTAGACCATGCCCAACGAAATGTCATATTTCAATTTCTAGACCATGCCTACCGGCATGTCACTTTTATTTTATATTTCAATTCAATTTCTATTTCTAGACCATGCCCACCGGCATGTCACTTTTATACTCTAGACCATGCCCAACGGCATGTCATATTTCAATTTCTAGACCATGCCCACCGGCATGTCACTTTTATTTTCTATTTCAATTCAATTTCTATTTCAAGACCATGCCCAACGGCATGTCACTTTTATTTTATATTTCAATTCAATTTCTATTTCTAGACCATCCCCACTAGCATGCCTCTTTTATATTCTAGACCATGCCCAACGGCATGTCATATTTCAATTTCTAGACCATCCCCACCGGCATGTCACTTTTATTTTCTATTTCAATTCAATTTCTATTTCAAGACCATGCCCAACGGCATGTCACTTTTATTTTCTATTTCAATTCAATTTCTATTTCAAGACCATGCCCAATGGCATGCCACTTTAATATTCTAGACCATGCCCAACGACATGTCATATTTCAATTTCTAGACCATGCCCAACGGCATGTCAATTTTATTTTCTAGACCATGCCCAACGGCATGTCACTTTTATTTTCTATTTCAATTCAATTTCTATTTCAAGACCATGCCCAACGGCATGTCACTTTTATTTTCTATTTCAATTCAATTTCTATTTCAAGACCATGCCCAATGGCATGCCACTTTAATATTCTAGACCATGCCCAACGACATGTCATATTTCAATTTCTAGACCATGCCCACCAGCATGTCACTTTTATTTTCTATTTCAATTCAATTTCTATTTCTAGACCATGCCCACCGGCATGTCACTTTTATATTCTAGACCATGCCCAACGGCATGTCACATTTCAATTTCTAGACCATGCCCACCGGCATGTCACACTTTAATTTCTAGACCATGCCCACGGCATTTCCCTTTCAATTTCTAGACCATGCCCACCGACATGTCACATTTCGATTTCTAGACCATGTCCACCGGCATGTCACGTTTTAATTTCTAGACCATGCCCAACGAAATGTCATATTTCAATTTCTAGACCATGCCTACCGGCATGTCACTTTTATTTTATATTTCAATTCAATTTCTATTTCTAGACCATGCCCACCGGCATGTCACTTTTATACTCTAGACCATGCCCAACGGCATGTCATATTTCAATTTCTAGACCATGCCCACCGGCATGTCACTTTTATTTTCTATTTCAATTCAATTTCTATTTCAAGACCATGCCCAACGGCATGTCACTTTTATTTTATATTTCAATTCAATTTCTATTTCTAGACCATGCCCACTAGCATGCCTCTTTTATATTCTAGACCATGCCCAACGGCATGTCATATTTCAATTTCTAGACCATGCCCACCGGCATGTCACTTTTATTTTCTATTTCAATTCAATTTCTATTTCAAGACCATGCCCAACGGCATGTCACTTTTATTTTCTATTTCAATTCAATTTCTATTTCAAGACCATGCCCAATGGCATGCCACTTTAATATTCTAGACCATGCCCAACGACATGTCATATTTCAATTTCTAGACCATGCCCAACGGCATGTCAATTTTATTTTCTAGACCATGCCCAACGGCATGTCACTTTTATTTTCTATTTCAATTCAATTTCTATTTCAAGACCATGCCCAACGGCATGTCACTTTTATTTTATATTTCAATTCAATTTCTATTTCTAGACCATGCCCACTAGCATGCCTCTTTTATATTCTAGACCATGCCCAACGGCATGTCATATTTCAATTTCTAGACCATGCCCACCGGCATGTCACTTTTATTTTCTATTTCAATTCAATTTCTATTTCAAGACCATGCCCAACGGCATGTCACTTTTATTTTCTATTTCAATTCAATTTCTATTTCAAGACCATGCCCAATGGCATGCCACTTTAATATTCTAGACCATGCCCAACGACATGTCATATTTCAATTTCTAGACCATGCCCAACGGCATGTCAATTTTATTTTCTAGACCATGCCCAACGGCATGTCACTTTTATTTTCTATTTCAATTCAATTTCTATTTCAAGACCATGCCCAACGGCATGTCACTTTTATTTTATATTTCAATTCAATTTCTATTTCTAGACCATGCCCACTAGCATGCCTCTTTTATTTTCTAGACCATGCCCAACGGCATGTCATATTTCAATTTCTAGACCATGCCCACCGGCATGTCACTTTTATTTTCTATTTCAATTCAATTTCTATTTCAAGACCATGCCCAACGGCATGTCACTTTTATTTTCAATTTAAATTCAATTTCTATTTAAAGACCATACCCAACGTCATGTCACTTTTATTTTCTAGACCATGCCCAACGGCATGTCGCTTTTATTTTCTATTTCAATTCAATTTCTATTTCAAGACCATGCCCAACGGCATGTCACTTTTATTTTATATTTCA